>JACEFO010002150.1:0-600000 GCA_015342445.1 Digitaria exilis | reverse complement strand
ATTTTTTTATTTTAACAAAAACATATCTCGTCAGATTGAAATACCTTGTAATCAGGTCGAAAGTCATGACCCCATTGGCTTACACAATGAGCTTCATCAATAACAATTCTAGAAAGATGCCCTTGTGAATATAAATTGTCCAATAATCCCGTCAGAGAATTACTCCTGTACCCAAAACAATGACTTGGTTATATGAATACTTTTACAGAACAAATGATTCATATATGGTTTGGATGTGTCTTCGCTAGACAAATATGGTTTCAGCTTTTTCAGCACGCGGGAATAGTCGCCCTTGCCCTCAACCTACTGATACATCTTTTGATTTGTGGTGGGCTAAAGTGGATCAATCTGCTAACGGTGAGCTGAGAAAAGGCCTCAACTCCCTTATCATTTTGGAGTGTTGGAGTATCTGGCGGCATCGGAATGACTGTGTCTTCAATGGTTCTACACCAAACCTCAATTCAGTCTTGGTCATGATAAGGGACGAAGCCCTGCTGTGGACCATGGTGGGGGCTAAAGGGCTCTCCCTGACTGCTGCTGCTGGTGTTGGATAGCCACTGTGCGTTTTTTGGGTCAGATCCCATCTCCAGTGTTTTGATGCATAGGAGATGGGTTAGGATGTTGGGGATGTCGGTGTGTTTGGTGTAACTTGGTGTGTGGTGAAAGTGTGGGTGTTTGTGTACATGTGAGTCCATTTTGGACTCTTCCTCTCCTTTAATACAATAATACACAGTTCTCCTGCGTGTTCGAGAAAAAAAAAGATTCATATAGAAAAATGCCTTTATGAATATACATTTTCCAACAGTCACCACAGGGCATTGCTATTGTACCCGGTAAAATTAACAGCTAATCTTTTCTAAAACACTCAATGGATACTTTTACAAAAGGAACATGTAATAAGTAATAACTGACAAATAATACAAAGAAGAACTGCAACATCTAGTTCCAACATGGAAAACATGAACTGGTAGACTTCACCACTGAGAAACAACGAATTGTATTAATCTCATGTTCATGAGTATATTGTATAGCAAAAGATATTGGAACTTGGAGGTTGGAACAGTGATCAAGAGGCGATGTAACTTATTCAAATATAACTGATATGTTTAATCAAAAAAGAGAACCATTCCACTTACTTAGCTATTTTTTCAGGAGTGACATACAACAACTTGTAGTGGCATGACATTAAGCCTCTTAAGATCTCTTGCTGTTCAGGCCATTCCATGCTGGCACTCAGATAAGTTGCAGGAATATTTGCCTACTCCAGGAAAAAGGTGAGCAATCAGAAAAGCATCAAGTAACATATACAAGGAGATGAAATGGTTCATTACCTGTGACAGGTGCATGATCTGATCTTGGATGAGTGAGACAAGAGGGCAAACTACTAATGTTAAGCCCTCACTAATAAGTGCTGGAAGCTGCATATGAATAGGTGAGTGTCAATGCTGGTAGAAGAAAAGGTGATTATCAAAGATTCAAAGTAACAATGTAAATGATAAATGGATTAAGCAGTAAAATTAGAATAAATTGTGAAGTCTGCAGGAACATTTATCACTTGACCCCTCACACTGGGCAAAAATCTTAACAAAACTATCTATTCTTGCGCATTGACAAATAAAATCTGGAGATCGTTTGATCTGTAGTACTGTATGTGTTATCACTTAAAAAGAGGAAAGAGTGACAACTTAAATAAAAGGGAAAAGTCCATTTTTGGCCATCCAACTCTTGCCTCAGTTTGATTTTGGCCATCGAACTCCAAAACCGGGTATCTATGGCCATCCAACTATCAAAACCGTTCAAATTTGGCCATCAGGCTGTTTGATGAGTGGTTTTCACTTTTTTTATTTACAATTTAGTCCTTGGATCTAGAAATGATTATTACTTTTTTGTCCGTACCACCAATTTAGGTGATTCTTGCGGTCACGTGTTCCTAACGGCAAGCATTATATTTTAAAATGATATTTATATTATTTTGTCAATATTTGTTATGACATTTTTGTCGTTGTGTAGAAAAAATAATATAAGAAAAAATAAACAAATAATTATAAAATAATATAATCAACATTTTAAAATGTAAAGTTCATCGTTACGAACGCATGACCACTAGAATCACTTAAATCGGAGATGCAAGAAAAAAATAGTAATCATTTTAACATCCAAGGACTAAAGAGCACTAAACTAGTGCTTTTTAATCATTGGATTTTAAAATGATTATTAGTTTTTTCTCCTATCTATGATTTAAGTGATTCTAGTGGTCATGCATTCGTAACGATGAACTTTATCTCTTAAAATGTTGATTATATTATTTTATAATTGTTTGTTTTATTTTTCTTATATTGTTGTTTCTACACAACGAAAAAAATAATATAACAAATAGTAATAAAATAATATAAAGATCACTTTAAAATATAATGTTCACCGTTAGGAACACGTGACCACAATAATCACCTAAATCGGAGGTACGAGCAAAAAGTAATAATCAGTTTAAGATCTAAGGACTAAATTGTAAATAAAAAAAGTGAAAACCACTCATCAAAACAGCCCGATGGTCAAACTTGAACGGTTTTGATAGTTGGATGGCCAAAGATACCCGGTTTTGGAGTTCGATGGCTAAAATCAAACTAAGGCAAGAGTTGGATGGCCAAAAATGGACTTTTTCCTAAATAAAATCATTGGTCAGGAGACAGCATAAATGAAGGGGTGAACACCACCAGGAGGATAGCCAGATGGCATTGGTTGCTAGGGAAACTTAGATTATATACTGGAAAGGCCTAGATCAGTTCTTCAATGCTTAATTCCAAGGGATGAGAGCCGTGGGCTCTATGTTGCCAGCCTAACAAGAAATGCTAACAACAACATCACTTATCTCTAATCATAATCCCGTCTCTAAATAACTAATCCTATCTCCTGCTGTACATGAGGAGGCCTGGTCCCTGGCTGTCACACCCATAAAATGGACAGGCAGTTGAAGTTCAAACTTCAAACATTTCACAAGAACAGGAACGGGGAAAAATGTTTCTAGTTATTACCTGATATGTCAAACTTTTCCCACCACCAGTTGGCATCAAAACAAAAACGTCATTCCCACTCATTGTGGCATTGATTATTTCTCGCTGATTTGGACGGAAAGAACGGTTTCCAAACTTATTTCTGTTCTTGGCCTGAGTATGCATTAAAAATAAATAATTTTCATAAATCAGTGATGACGAATAATTAACCGATGATTTTTGAAGAAAATAACCTCAAGTTCCTTAGTCCAAGGGAAACTTGTACTACTCCATCTTTTATCGTCAGAACCTTCAGTGTAGTTAATATCAATAAACTTCGGGGTATATTCTCTCCATACAGATGGTAACGGTGTGCTTAGATTATCTGAACAGGAATATGGGGCAGGAGAATAGAATAAATCACTGTTCCCAGGTCCATTTCTGATGTGAACCTGAGATTGGAACCTACTGCTATCCACTGTAAAAGTATTTCCAGGGGTCATAGGTGGGAGATGCCCCTGTATAGCAGGTGTGGATGCCATAGAGTGTGATCTCTGTCTCTCTTCATCTTGGGTTGACCTAGACATATACTCCTCAAGTAGCTGAATCTGCTTCTTAAGGTGCAACCTGCATAATATAGCAGTAGTACATATTAGCATTACTGTCGCAAAGCAGAGGTGCCTTCTTAAAGTAATACTGATAAGTAGAACAAATAATCAAACCGTTTTTTACGAAGCTCTTCGGAACGTTGAAGGTCGAGTTCACCATCATCATCAAGAAGCTCATTGGCTACTGCAATCATCTCATCCTTCATCTCCTGCAAGTGAACCATTGCCTCTGGGCAAAAAGCTAGCTGCAAAAGTAAATAATGAGCTAATAACATCCTGAAATAGCTTTTAGGTACAGAACAACGATGGTGACTTAATAAGTACGTGGTCTACCTTGAACTGATGGTTACATGGTTCAGAGAGTTCTTTTGGTAAATTAGTCTCATCCATGCCATTGAAGTTACACTTGGTTCCTGGTGGAGTTGACATATCCTGGGATGCCGATCCTCTGGGTGTATTCATTGCTTGATAATGTTCCATAACTATTTGGTCCACATCAATACTCTGAAAGATAAATTCAGCAGTTGAAGAAAAGAGAATAAACACATTAAACAAATCATCCAACTTTGGCCTTGTGACCTGGTATATTGATTAAATAATAAACTCATGAGGTGAAAGGACCAACCGCAAGAACATCATCATCATCCATGGTGTCTAATTTATCATCAGTGCACATGTTTTCAGCAGCTGGAGCAGCCTGGTGTAATTCAGCATCAGTTCTTACATAATTGTACTGATTTCTTGCCCTCATTATATCTGCCTGCACCACATGACTGCTCTGGTAAGTCCTTGTAGAGGAGTCAATACCAACAGGTCGATGGCTGCTATTGTTCGCCACAGAACCACTTCCATTGGGTTGGTGCGTGCTTTCCTGAGAAAGAACTCTATTTCCTGGCACAGTGGCCATTTTGTTAATGTTATATGAGCCTTCTCCGTAAGTGCGAGCATGACCCCTATCACAGTCTGTCACTTTTGCAGATAAACCAGGTCTTAAATAGCTCTTGCAGGCAACCTGTGTGCTGCATAGAGAACGCCAGGCCTGTGATGACAAATAATTGCAGAAGTGAATATAGTGCATTGAGCAATGCAAACAGTTCCATTTAGGCTGGATGATCTTTGGATAAAAAGGTAATGACCGTAAGTAAAGAGAAGGCAGTGGTTGGATTTTCAGTTTGGATGTGAGTGTAACTAGTACAGGTTATTACATGACATATTGCATTGTTAATGAATAGATTTCAAATTTTATTCCACCAATCCCGTTCTGCTCTTAGGAGTTCAGAATCAGCAATCATATGGTTTCAAAGGCATCTGATTCCTGATGAAAAGCTACCTAAAATAAAATCTAGATGTTACAATGGTAAGTGACCAATTATGCATCACCAAATGTTCATACCATCAAAAGGTCATAATATGTTACACAGGATTGCAGTCATACCTTCTCAAGCCACGGAACTTGAAGACGCTCTGGGCCTTGAATTTTACAAGCAGAAGACCTGAAAAGTAGTAGAAACCATGGCTTCTTGTTGATTTGCCTTGGCACAGGCTGTAACCAATTTGCTTTGCATAAAATAGAGCATACCTTAGAGAAAGCATTCCCTCGTGATTTGCTTCTGGGTTAGGCCTTTGAGTTGGCAAAGAAAACAGAAAGCTTGAACTCAGGAAGTCATCTTTGCTAGATGAGCGCTCAAAAGCATTTGCAATCTGCGGCCAGTTGACCCTTGGTGGCTTGTTATTGGCTTGCATCGGCGATCATAAGAGCAGAAGACCTGATTCATACATTACGTCAGAGATATCCACGTATTAATTGCTAAACATAAGATACGGTCCCCCGTTAGCAACTAACTAATGGTCCGAATCTGGCAATCTGCAGTGCCCCCCCCCCCCCACGCACTCAGGCGATTCAGCGAGACCGCCCGACGAGTCATTCCGCCGAACACCCCGTCCTCAGACGCCTCCCCGCCGCCGGACGCATCCCCACCTCGCGGCTCCCACCCCCACGGCGAGACCCAAACCTCCCTCACCAGCGCGGAAGCCCCAACCAGACGAGCTCAAAATAAATTCCGCGAAAAAAAAAAAAACAACAACACCACGTACACGGAGGCGCGAGCGTCGCCGGACCGAAGGCCGCTGGGGGATAACCTGAGCGCCTGGCGGCGAAAGCGGAGGCGGCGGGGGAGGATCCAGCGAGCGAGACCTAGCCGGAGCCGCCTGGCGATGGGAAGTCCGGAAATCTGGGGGCTCCGCGGAAATGGTTTTGCGGTGGAGAAAGGAGAAGGGGGCAGAGGGCAGGCGCGGGATAATACCACGCGAATCGAAATCCAAAACCTCCCTGTGGAGGGAAACAGAATTAGGCCGCCGCTAATTAAATTGGAAGTTTTGATCACGCGTTGTCGTTAGCGCTGCAGCCGTTGGATGGGGGCGCGGAGATTCGCGCATGGGGATCGCCAACGGATAGAAAACGGCGGGTTTTCACTGTTTCAGATGTCCTGCGGATGGGCCCGCCGCGGGACGAACAAATCGGCTGCGATCTGGGCCGGAACATGTGGATGGGCTCTATTTTTTCCGGACCCGGAAGCAAAAAGCACATGTATTGGGCCCTGCTCCTTCTTCAGCAGCAAGAAATTTTTTAATTTTTATATTATTTATTTTCTGAATTTTCAAAAATAAATACCTCAATACTTATTTTACACAAATGTCATCCTACCGCCAACTCATCCGGCGAAAACAACCTTCCGCCGGTTCATCCGGCGAAATGTTACTGTAGCAAAAGCTACCGCCGGATGAACCGGCGGAATTTCCCTTTTCTGAACAGTTTATTTTCAAAAAATCATAACTAATTTATGTGAACTCGGATCAAGACAAACCTTATATGAAAATTGTAGCTCTCGGTGACATATACAACTTTGTAGTTTAAACTTTTTTCATTGGAAGCCATCTTGCTGCTCAAAAAATCGAATCAAATTTCAGATCTCAAATTTTGAATTTGAGATCCGAAACTTGATTCGATTATTTGAGCAGAAAGATGGCCTCTAATGAAAAAAGTTTGAACTACAAAGTTGTATATATCGTCGAGAGCTACAATTTTCATATAAGGTTTATCCCAATACGAGTTCATATAAATTAGTTATGATTTTTTGAAAATAAGCTGTTCAGAAAAGGGAAATTCCGCCGGTTCATCCGGCGGTAGCTTTTGCTATAGTAACATTTCGCCGGATGAACCGGCGGAAGGTTGTTTTCGCCGGATGAGTTGGCGGTAGGATGACATTTGTGTAAAATAAGTATTGAGGTATTTATTTTTGAAAATTCAGAAAATAAATAATATAAAAATTAAAAAAATTCTCAGCAGCAATCACATAACTTGGCCTCCTTCGTCTGATACCGTTTGCTACGGCCCGGTTGCCCCTCACATACTTTGCGTTTGGGGTTGAATGGGTGATTGACTGATTGCTGTTGTTTTCGGCAAGGCCCTGTTCAATTCCCTAAGGAAACATTATTTATTTTAATTTTTTATTATTCATTCTAACTTTTCACTATTCGCATCCCCTACAAAACACGTTTTCTAGTAAGTGTTACAGTGTTTTTACCTCAATATAAACACAACCTAAATCAGAAGAACCTCTTCTTGAATTGACACGTAACTTGTCATATGGTTAAATCAAGTTTCCCTTAGCCCAAGTGTGATTTCCCACGTCAAGCTCATCAAGTTCGGCTGCGTCAAGCTCATCAAGTTCGTCCCAGCCGTTGATTTGCTTTAGGTTTTGTTTAGGTCGCTAACTTTCGCCAATTTTTTTCTATCAACTTGTCACATCGAATATTTGTATACTAATTAGGAGTATTAAATGTAAAAACCACTCCGGCCGGCGAGCGGAGAGAGAGAGGGCCGTCATCGACGCAGTTGCCGAACAGAGGGAGGAACGAGAGGGAGACGACAACGGCGGCGGCGTGCGTGGCGAAGGCGCTCCTCGTCGATTGGAGAAGCAGCCGCCGGAGATGGAGGCCGCTCCTCATCTGCCGCTTCTTCCTCTGCGCGTGTGGAGGGCCAGGCCTCCTCCGCGTTGCCGCGAGCAGCAGCAGCTCCTCCGTCGCTTGGATCCACAGTCGCCGCCGCCGCAGCTGCTGCACTCGCCACCGAGGAGGGCTCTCGCGGCCTCCTTTCGATCTGCGGTCAAGCAGGAGAGGCCTCGAGGGGGAGCCATGGCGCGCGGGTGGCAAATCGGGCCGCGGAGAGGTCGGGACCTCCGATTGGCGCCTGAGCCGGCCGCCGTAGGGGTGGATCAATCGATGGGATCCCAATCTCCCGCCGGCGGAGGGTGCGAGAGAGGAAGAGACGCGACGCCGACGGAAAGACCGAGAAGGGATAAAAAAAAGAACGGGAGAAAGAAAACAAAGAAAAGGTAAAAAGAAAAAAGAAAAAAGATAAAAAAAGAGAGATGAAAAAATAATTAAGAAAAGTAAAAAAGAAAGAAAAAAGATAAACGAGAGATAAAAAAGAATTAAGAAGAATAAAAAAGAAAGAAAAAGAATAGGAGATAAAAAAAAAAGGAAAGAAAAAATATGAGGAGGGAATGGATGGAAGTTGGGATGGTTGAATAAAATATAGGTTAGTTGGTATAGGAGATGAGATATAGAGTCTGACTGCTGCGGGAGAAGTTGGAATGGAGTATAGAATCTCGATGACTAGGACAAGAATATTCTTTTTGGATGAAAATAGAGGCTGTGTTTAGTTGATGAAGGGAAAAGATCTTTTGTTTCTGGGATGCGTATTATGTGAGGGGGATGAATAGGAAAGGTGAAAAAGAAATTTTTTGGGATGCGTGTTCTGTGAGGGGAATGAATAGTAAGTGCAAAAGATCTTTTCATCTAAACACAACCAGAGTACCACGAGTGCGGACAGCCTAAGGACAGCTCATCGGTCGGATCGACTGATTGCATCAGCAAAATCAGTCGTGGCAGAGAGAGAAACGTGGTAACCGACAGCACTTGTCGCTAGACCCAGCGACTAGCTGATCAAGTTCTCCAAAACAAATGCTGGGTCCCACTCAAATGCGTAAATTTTTTTTAACTCTTGCAGCATGTCCTCTGTGAGGCCTGGAATCTGACAAGTGGGTCTGGCTCAATAATTAATTAGGTTTAGGAATACTCCCCCAGTCCCAAAATAGATGTCATTCTCGCTTCCCATGAAAAACAGCATCTTTGGACATTAACCAATTATATATAAAATAATATTAATAGTTATAATACATCATTAGTATCATTAGATAGATATTTGAATCTAGTTTTTTAATAAATTTATTAGAGATATAAATATTGCATATATTTTTCTACAAATCGAGTCAAAGTTGAGAAAGTAAGACGTGCACGCATCCCATAACGCCATCTATTACGAGACAGAGGGAGTACGTGAAGAGACAACTTGTTGTACCACCGGTCGACAAGGTCAGTTTACACGATGACTTGGATTAGGTATTAGACAAGCTTATTAAACTTGCTCTAATGCCAACGGCTAATTCAGCTACTGCTGCTTCTGCCTCCTCCAAAAGAAACAGAAGAACACATTGCCAATTGGTCTACTCATCTAGGAGTATTTAACTTTTTCAATGAGTTAATTGCTCTCTGATCAGATGTGGTAACGGTTACTGAACCTGACTGAGGTCGGGCATTGAACACCGGTTAGTACTGTCTCGTGCCCTCGAGCTACCGAGCACATGTGATGAAGCACCAGCTCAGACCCCCCAAAAAACAACTTGTTTCCCTTTTTTCTAAAAAAAAAACTGTGTTTTGACTCTTAAATAGTCAACCAGCTTGTGCTGAAGGCTATCGGTGGCTTCATACCTGAAGCCTAGAGCACACAGTCAATGATTTTCGTTCTCCGGTAGGCAACGAGACAGACAGTGAGTGGATCACATATACTGTAGACGCGTGTGTTTGCCCTCTTTGCTGCGCCAGTCATTTCAATGGGATCAGTAATCACACCTCTCGCGGAATCAAGTAAACAAGATTGTCCAATAGAGTACTTTCGTAGGTAAAAAAAACTCAGGTTCAGAGTTGCCGATCTGGACTCAGCTCAGACGGACCTAACCAGTAACCAACCCATCCGTATGTGGGTTAGGGCATCATTCAATTCATAATTCCAGGTGTCCGGCTCCGATCTTCATCAGCATCGACCCACTGGACCTGATGAGCGCCAGAACAAACCCACACATGGCCTTCCTCACCTACTCTCGCTCTTCCTAATCACGGTTGGTAAATGCTGCCAAAAGCTGTTAATGTTTAATCCCCCACAATTTAACCCCCACGCACGCTCGTGTTCTTCACCCACCCGCCACCGACCACCGTGCTCCACCAGCGCCAGACCACCAGTCCACCACCACCTTTCCTCATCGCCCAGCCCACTGCAGCAGCAGCATGCACGTCCCGGGGTCCCCATCCATGCCATGCATGATCCACCGACGATCGATGGCGACGTCGCCAATGGCGCGCTCGCCCAACCTACCCGGGCCCGCCGCTCGCAGCGTCGAGTCGCCGTCGCGTCGCAACTCGCAAGTGCCCCTGCCCCCTGACGGCCTGACGTGGGCCCCACGAGACGACGGTGTCTCCGTGTCTTCTTCCCCCGTCTGCTTTTGCCTTTCACTTTTTCCTTCCCAGCTGCCGCGGCGCCACGCCGAGCTCGCTGGCACGCCTCGCCGTCGCAGTACGGCGCACACATGGTGCGTGGTGGATGGATGGGCTCATGCGCGTCGAGGACGGACACGCCCACGCGGGCGCCGCGGGGGACACGGGCGAGGACGCCGCGGCGCCCGTCGCTTTCCTTTCACCCCACCACCGATCTGAATCCGGCAAGTACAGCACGGCGGCAACCAAACCCTCCCAAAAATTGATTGCCGCCACCTACCCCTTCCAAGCTGCCGCTTCACTTCACTCCCGGCCATGCTCTGCTAGTCTGCTCTCCAGCACGAGGGATCGACCGGCCCACCCGCGCCATGGCCACGTTCTCCACTTCTCGCACAGCTTTCTTTACCCGAAGCTGTTGCCGATACATGCTTTACCACCGAAAGGTGAGATCGGAGCGTGCACCGGCAACTCGGCAATCGGCATCGATCGAATCCAACCCACCTGGCTTGCCTTTGCAAACATTCCTCTCCGTCTGATCTGAAAGAGGTTGCGGATCGCTCCACTTTCCATGGCGACGGCCGGCTGCATTGGGACACATACGTTTCGACGAGGAATTATCCCATGCCCTGCATAGATCGAGGTAGTAGGTACTGTGTCGACGCAGATCTCGGATCACTGCGTGCGTACGCCATGTGATCGCTCGTGCACCCTGTTGCGATGCGATGGCAAGTACAAGAGCACAATTTTTATACATCTCCAAATGAATTAAATAATTGATAAAATTCGATGAGGGAGAGAGGGACAGAGAAAGGAAGAAAGAATCAATACATTGCGGACTCTTTGATTCAATTCTATTCAAATACTCATCATCATCAAAGAACGAAAAAACAGAAGAAGAAAATCAGCAAAAAAAAAAAAATACCACAGCGATGCATGGAGAAGTATTATACTGGCGGGTGGAGGTGAATGTTGTTGCCGATGATGACCACCGGAGCTCCGGCGAAGTAGTCCTCATTGGCTAGTAGTACGGCTTCACCGGCGGCGGCGGCGACGCGTAGGACACGCCGTAAACGGGCGGGAACGGCAGCTTCCCGCCATGCCCGTGGTCACCGCCTGTGCCGGGGCTACTCCCTCCCTGCGGCGGCGGCGAGTAGTCCTTCGTCGGCGGCGTCGTCGAGGGCGTGCTGGGGTGCGACGGCGAGGCGTGCGGCGGCAGGACGTAGCCTGGGTGCTCCGTGGGCGGCGACGGCATGATCGGGTGGCTCGTCGAGGGAGGCGACGACGGCGAGCCGCCGTGGTGGGACGACGGTGTGGGCCCTCCGTGCGAGCCCGTCGCCGGCGGCGGCGGCGCGTACCGCACGTCTGGCTCATCCGCCGACGTTGGCGGCGGCGGCGCGTGTGTCACGGATGGAGTTGGGTGAGACGACCCCTTCGGCGGCGACGGGTGGGAATGGGAAGGTGTCGACGCTCCGCCGTGCGGCGGCGAATGGTAGGACGGGGTGCTCGAGCTTGACGGTGGCGAAGGATACGACGGCGTCGTGGGTGGTGTTCCCTGCGGTGGCGGCGAGTTGTGGTAGGACGGCGTCGTGGCGCTCGCCGGCGGCGGAGGGTACGACGGAGTGGTTGAGCCATGAGGCGGCGGCGAGTGGTGGTACGACGGCGTCGTGGCGCTCGATGGCGGCGACGGGTAGGAAGGGGGAGAGCTCGACGGCGGCGACGGGTGGGATGGGGTAGGATACCTCGTCGACGGCGGTGGGTAGCCAGCGGACCTCGATCTTCTCGGAGGTGATCCCACCGGCGTGGGCGGCTGGCGACCACCACCACGGCGGCCGTGTCCACCTTGGCCTCCTCCATGGCTACCACCACCACCGCCGGACGGCGTCGGGGAGTACGACGCCGGAGGAGCCTGGCATTGCGCCTTGCTGCAGTCAAACGGGTGCGCCGCGGCAGCCGCGCACTGCGCCGGCGAGCGCTGCGCCGCCGCGCCGGGGATGCAATTCCATGCCCCATCGGCGGTGGCCTTAGCACATCTCGGCCGCGAGACGATGAAGTTGTCGGTGTAGGTGAAGTTCTTCAGGCTACCAAGCCCGCAGACGCCGGCGGGAACAGCGCCCTCGAACCTGTTCCTCGCGAAGTCGAGCTCCACGACGGCGACCATCCCGGCAATGCTCGCCGGAATCTGGCCCTGGAGGTGGTTGTCACTGACATCAAACACGGTGACCTCCTTGAGAAGCCCCACCTGCGGCGGGACGCATCCGACGAGCTCGTCGGCGATGAGGACGATCTCGTTGAGCGTGTTGGCCATCTTCCCGATGCTGGGCGGGATACATCCGCCGAGCTTGTTGTGCGCGAGGACGACGACGGAGGCTGGGGAATTTCCGAGGTTGGCCGGGATGGGGTTACGGAGGCGGTTGGAGTTGAGGAAGATGGCGTCAAGGTCGCGGTCGAAGAGCGGTGGTGGGATCGAGCCTTCAAACTCGTTGAAGCGGAGGTCGAGGTACTTGAGCGACGGGAGGTTGAGGACGACCTCCGGGAAGCCGCCGACGAAGCGGTTGTTGCTGAGGTCGAGCTCGTGGAGGAGATGGAGGTGGCGGAAGGTGGAGGGGATGATGCCGCAGAAGCGGTTGGAGTTTATGTGGAAGAGGGCCAGGTCGGGGACGCCGAGTGGGAGTGAGGATGGGAGGTACCCGGCGATGTCGGCGTGGTTGAGGTCGATTCCGGCGACGACGAGGTCGCCGGAGTTGGTGGAGGGGGCGTGGGTGTAGCTGGAGGTGGTGGTGGTGGTGGGGGTGGGGAGGGGAGCGCAGAAGATGCCGTTGTAGGAGCAGACGTTGGGGCCGGACCAGTTGGAGGTGAAGTTGGACGGGTCGGAGAAGATGGCCGTGCGCTTCCATGCTTGGAGCGCGGCGTAGGCGGCGCGGAGGCGAGGGTTGGGGAACGGCCAGGATGGCGGCGCGGCGAAGCGGGAGAGGAAGGTCGCCGCGTCGGCCTCCGGAACGTCGCCCTCCTGCTGCGCCGACGAGGAGGGAGGGTGTAGCATCGCTAGCACCAGCAGCAGCGCCGCCGCGGCGGCGGCGCGGCGGACCATTGCTGGCGTCGCTCCGCTCTTGGGACGGGGCGGGAATGTCCTGTCCGGTTGGGGCCGCGCTCTGGAGGAGGATGAAGGATGAATGGAGAGAGGGAGGGATCACGGAGGGGAGGGGAGGAAGGAGACGGAGCGGGGGTGGTGGTAGTGGCGCGTGAAGGAGAGGAAGGGGCAGTGGCATTCAGGACGAGCACATGGGGGGTGTGAGTGATTGAAGAAGGAAGCAAGGCTGGCGATGGCGAGGAGCGCTCGCTCACATGGGCCCGGACTGGAGCTTCTCGTCTCGAGAGAGAGGATCACTACAAGCTTTGCCGTGAGTGATGAGTGACCTGTGTGTGCGTGGCAGTGTCTCTTTGCGGCCGCCTGCTCCGTCACGGAGGAGACGACGACGAGACGACGAAGTGGCTGGCCGGAGGTGGTAGGCAGGCAGGCAGGCAGCTGGGCTGGGTTGGTTGACGGGCGGCGCCGGCGTCGGAACGTGGGGAGCTTTGGCGCTTGGCGTCCGGGACCATCCATTCCATCCATCCGCGTGGCGATGGATGGCGGGCTCGTGTCGTGACGGGGCACACCACGTCTACCAGAGCTCCACTCTGTGGGTTTCGGCTCTTTGTTTACGTATCCCCATGCTGGAGTTCCAACTCAAAAGCGAAAACCACCACCGTCGGCCGAGTTCGAATTCAAAAGCCGATGACCGGTGCGCAGCGCACATCATGCTCCGGTCGCGCAAACGCTGGCTCAGAGCAACTCTGCCCCTACTCTCTTATTAAAGTTAGGGTGTGTTTAGATTGTAGGAAAAAACACTGTAGCATAAGAAAAACACTGTAGCATTCGCTGGGAAACGTGTTTTGTGAGGGAGGAATAGTAAAAAGTTGAAATGAATAGTAAAAAGTTGGAATGAATAGTGAATAGTTGAAATCTAAACATGGCCTTAATAAATAAAGGTCGGTCTTAACTTTCTGGGGCTTTGATCTTAAGCAGAGGCTGGTCCTAACTTTATGGGGCTTTGATTTTATGTTCAACTCTAAGCAATAGCCTCTACTTACTGCTCCTTCTTTTTAATATGACAAGTAGACCCTGCATGTCAGTGTCATGACAAGCGGGACCCACGGGTTCTCTCCCCTCCTTTCTTCCTCCTCGGTTCCTTTTCCCCTCCCCATGCCCCGTACGTTTCCCCTCTCTCTCTGCAGCAATCTCTGCACGGACAGATGCTTGGTGGCAGCGCCCAGGTCCTGCTAGCTTGTCCGTGCCCTTGCTCTTTGAATCAGTCGTGGCCACTGCTCTCGATCTCTTGCTGGCAGACAGCTCCGTGGCCGATGCTCCATCTGCCGGCAGGCAGTTTCGCGGCCGGTGCTCGATCTGCCACCGGCGGACGGCTCCGCAGCCCGGCGTGCCTGCGGAGGTGCGGCGTGGGGGTCGGCGGTGAATTGGACGGCGAATCGAGGCTGCAGAGGAGCCGCGTCGTCGTGGAGCGTGCAGCTGCGGAGGAGCAGGACACGGTCGCCCACAGCCAGCGAAGGGCAGACCAGCAGCGCGCCGGCGTGGGAGAAAGGACGCGTTGCACATGAGAGAGAACGCGCACGGCGGAGAGAGTAGGGCCTCCCTACTCAGCCGTGGGAGAAGGGGCTGGAGGGGAAAAAGAAACGGCCTCCCTGCTCTAAGGGCCCGAGTAGAGACTTTGCTGGACTTCGGTTTTTTTTTTTCGTCTTCGACCCCTACTTTATGAGTAGGAGTAGGGACGAGTTGCTCTCACCGGCGGCTGCCCGTTGCTTGAGAAAGCGAGGTAGCAAGGTAGCATATGTGTGGTATGTGCACAAATGCACAGGTAGCATATGGGCCTCGCGGCTCGCGCGACTTGTGTAGTACAGTGGTACTATAATCAGCTGTTACTGGATCACGGGTCAATATAGAGCATGTGTAACCTAATGTAATCTGCATACTAGTAGACTATATGACAGATCCAGCCTAACGTGCTCGTCAGGCTAGAATAATCGCGGCTGCCGTTAATTTAGGGTTCAATTCAACTGCCACGTGGCTTTTTGAGGGTTGTGCTGAGCTCCGTGTACCCGTTCCACTTGCGCCTGCTTCAAACATTTTTGAATCGATCATCGACCAGATGTCCCAAGAGAGAAGCAGGCAACGTTCACCTGTTGCGTTAAGTGCGTGCGCTACACAAGCGTCACTGCATCTGCAAAGTTGTTTATTTGGCTGTAATCAACTGTGCCAAACATTGAGTCTGCGAAGTTGTTTAGGGTCACTTTGGAAACTCCAATCCCCTCAGAGCTTGTTCGGTTCCATCGGATTCAATCCGGGTAGGGAATGATAGATATAATAAGAAATTTATGATAGGTACATATAGAGACCGGGATTTATTCCGGGTCAGAAACTAATTTACTCATGATAGATGCAACAAGAGCCCGGAATGATTCCCCACCTCTTGACTAGTGGATTGGTTTTCAGTCTTTTGGTGCCACTATCATGAGTAAATTAGATCTTGACCCGGAATGAATCATTACCTCTTATTGTATCTCTTATATTTATCGTTCCCGGCCCGGATTGAATCCGATGGAACCAAACAAGCCCTCAGGGAACCCGGCCTTTTTCCAGGGTTGGATGACCACGTGGATAGTGGACCACGGGTCAAATAAGCATTACGTTTGGAAGCCCACGCTAGGGGGTTGGCTCGCCCGCTCCTCGTGTTTTCCCCGTGGTGCTGCTTCCCCACCTCGACACACGGGACGTGGCTTCCCCGACTCGTGTCTCACGCCGCTGCCGTTGCGGGACCGCCAACTATTCACCGTAGCTATAAAAAAAACACTGTAGTTAAGTCCTTGGAAGCATATTCTGTGAGTGGGAGGAATAATATGAATAGAGAAAAGTTGGAATGAATAGTGTTTAGTTTGTAATCTGAATAGAGCCTTATCAAAAGTGGTGAGGGAAATCACGGTTTTGAATGGAACGAAAAAACTAAAAGAATATTAAGCAGTGGGGAACTAAAATAGGAGTACTCCGAAGTAAACAAACTCCTCATCGGAATCAGGAGGTGACAATGACTCACTGGACCCGCCATTATGATCGTAGTTTTGTGGTTAAGGGTGTGTTTAGTTTGCAAAAGATCCCAAAAAAACACTATTTATCCAACTTTTTTCTATTCATCCCATCTATCCCACTCACAGAACACTATTCATCTACAGTATATTTTTGGTGAACAGTGTATTTTCGGGAAATCTTTCCCCGATCTAAACACACCCTAAAACTTGTTTCTTTCCTCTTCTTTTCTTTTCTTTTCTCTAAGGCTGACACAGTGACACTCGAGCCCCCTTGAGTTGTTTGGTCTAAAGAATGAGCTTCCATTTTTGCTCGAGCCCCAGCCACCATTGATAAAGTTATTTTTCTATCACCAAGGCTCAGCCGGTTAGCCTCAGTCATATTAATCCTTATTCAACATGCTACTCCCCCGTCTCGAAAAACATACGATTCTAGGTTTCTTCACGCATATAGGTTTCTTCACGCATACAAGTCTAATAAAAAGTCAAATAAGACCAAGGAAGACGTAAAAATACCTATAGAAAAGACAAAATAGGTCCCTTTTAAACAATATAGGGTGCCACATAAAAGCTATACATGGCTCTCACGTGGGTCCCACTAAACAATGTGGGTCCCACCTAACAATATGTGGGTCCCACGTGGGCCCTGCCTAAACATTACGCGTGTTCCACATGGGTCCCACCTAAACATTCAGTGGGTCCCACATAAACCATATGCGGGTCCCTCATGGTGCCGCAACCTACCTATCGGTGGATCCCATGGTAGCTACTATTCCCTCCATCCCATAAAGGATGATGTTATGGGATGTGTGCACGTGTTACTTTCTCAACTTTGACTCGATTTATATAAAAATATGTGCAATATTTATATTTGTAATAAATTTGTTAAAAAACTAGATTCAAATATCTATTCAATGATACTAATGATATATTATAAAGAGTAATATTATTTTATATATAATTAGCTAATGTTGAAAGATGTTGTTTTTCTTAACGAAGCGAGAATGACATCTATTTTGGGACGAAGGGACTAGAGTTGCATGTTTTTTAGAAGAAAATTTGGACTCTAGGATTTCATGTTTTATGGATAGAGGGAGTACAAAGTAAAAAAATAAACTCTAAAATTGATTTTATTTTAAAAAAAGAAAGAGCAAATTTATAGGTTAATTCTAATCCTCGTATTTGCCATTGGATCCATTTCGTTTCCTAAAAGACTAACCACACACATATTATAAAAATAGCCTAGAGTAAACTTCTAGGTGTTCATCTAAATTACGTTTGTCTACCATTATGTAAAAGAATGTTGAATGTAAGCCTTTAAATTTCCATGTAAACTATGTGTGCTATTTGTTAATAACGTAAGGTGACCTCTTCGACATGTCATTAATGAATTATAACTCTACGACTAAAAAAATTTCAAAGTCTACTAACGTCACATTCCTAAATTTTCATTTATGTCACCTTTGACATATAAAAGGCTAAAATTTCAAGTTCAAGTATATAATTCAAGCTAAGTTTTTTTTTCAACTATTCTGTTTCTAAAAAATGACCATATCAGTTGTAACCAAAAAATAATTTAAAGTTTATAACCATGAGTTTAATAATTAGTGGTGGTTTGTCCTATTTTCTTCTTTTCAGGAGCTTTTTAAGGCCGCTGTTCGAATCAAATTGGTGAGTACATAGGTAGAAGTGTTGATATGTGATGTCAATTCTTTGGTGTGATTTTCCCCTTCCATAGTGGACTTCAAATAGAGGGCAAATGTAAGTAATTTTCATATGGCTGGCCCCAAGACATAACAAAATGAAGATGTCTAACATGTTTTTAGTTCCAACTCGATAGAAGACGCCTCATTTTTGTTTATTTTCAACTTGATAGCATGGACACATTCAAATAAAACCTAGTGGGGGCACATGACCCACTTAGAGGGATACGATTTTTAAAAAAACTAATCCGTGAAAACAAATATGACCAAAGGGATATAATTTAAAAGGTTACACATCAATAAAGAGTTTCCTCAATAGTTAAGTGAGTCGTTTGTCATGTTAAGCATCCATGGAATCATAGATATTTTTATTGGTAAATCGTTGTGATACTAAGCGGGATGCAATTTATCAAGCTTCTTGACACACGAGGGATAACACACTTGTGTAGCTCATCCTTTAATCGCCCTAACAATATATGACATATGGTTATGGTGTACAATCTTTTACCGTATGTATGGACGATCATCATGCCCCTCTAAATTTCTTGGACGATAGTTTTCTGTGTGCGAAATAAACATTTCTGGATATGGCTCTGCCTTTTGCTACCTGCTCACTTTCTCTACACACTTACCATCCCCATGAACCTCCGGATCATTACATTTCCCCTATATTGTCATGTAGCTCCTCTCCCTATTTGGGTGCGTAAAACAAGCTCCTTTAGTTTCGAACCAGGTCAATTTGTTTGTACCACTGTGCTTTTTAATCCTGCCATATAATCATATTAGGAAACCTACTAATTGGTAATATGCAAATACCTTTATTTAATTTGATTTGACTTCAATTTTACCTCTGTGGTAGTGTGGAGGAAGATGGAGCTCAATCAATATATTTTTAGTTTCAGCTTGTGTGGGTGTAGAGTCCTAATGGACTAAACAACCCTGGCGGGCCATCCTATGGGCCGGTCCAAGTACAAGACTTGACGCACAGGACAAAGATTAGTCCTAGTCGGTTAGGATAAGCTGTATTAGGAGATTAGAGATAAACTTGTAAAAGTCTCCTGATCCTATACGGCTTCCATGTAACCCTATCGTCCGGCATATATAAGGGGAGATAGGGACCCCATTCGAAGCATCTCATCTATACAAGATACACCATACATGACGTAGGGTATTACGCATATTACGGCATGAACCTGTCTAAATCGCCTCTTGTCACCTTCGATTCTAGATTCTCGATGACTTCTCCTTAAACCCTTCTCTCGGGGCATCCCCTCCAGAACCTAGTCAGCATAACTCGCCGACACTTTGGCGCCGTCTGTGGGATCCAACTCATCGAGAACTCGTTAAAGAGTCGATGGCATCCTTCAGCGCCTCCATCGTCACCAAGTTCGAAGAAGGCGCGACGCTCATCTTTGGTTCTTAGCTTTGCACCGCAAACCAGGACGGCAAGCTCCAGCGTGAACTGCGCGACGAGGCGGTCGCGTCAGCTCCGCCACCCGCGCAGATTACGCCGTGAGGATCGCGGAAAACTCCCAATTCCGACACGATCTTCGGATCGTATCCTACTCGGAGGAGTACATGGCGTCCGAAGCAGACTCAAGCTCAGGCAAACTACGTCGACCCAGCCCCTATCAAGCTTGGTAGTGTGGACAAATTCAAATAAGACCTAGTGGGGGCACATGCCCCCCTTAGAGGGATACGATTTAAAAAGAAACTAAGCCGTGGAAACAAATTTGATAATGAGCTCTTGTTTAATATGGCAAGAGGGATATAGTTTAAAAGGTTTCACATCAACAAAGGTTTCTTCAACAGTTAAGTGGGTCGTTTGTCATATTAAGCATCTATGGAATCATAGAGATTTTTATTGGTAATCATCGTGATACTAAGCGGGATGCAATCTATCAAGGTTCTTGACACACGAGGGATAACACACTTGTGTATCTCATCCTTTAACTAATGTAACCATATATGACATATGGTTATTTTATACCATCTTCTGTGGTATATGTGGATGATCATCACGCCCCTTTATATTGCTTGGGCGATAGTTTTCTATGTGCAAAACAAGCATTTCTGTCCGTGGCTCCCATTTGTTGCCTGCTCATTTTCTCTGGACATTACCTGTCCCCATGAATTTTTGGATCATTACATTTCCCCTGTATTGTTGAGTGGCTCCTCTCCCTATTTGGGAGCGTAAAGCAAGCTCCTTGAGTTTCCAACCAGGTAAATTTGTTTGTACCACTGTGCTTTTAGTTTCGATCCGACTTCAATTTTACCCCTGTGATAGTGTGGAGGAAGATGGAGCTCAAGTAGTATGTTTTTAGTTTCAACTTGGTAGCATGGATAAATTCAAATAATACCTAGTGGGGGCACATGCCCCGTTATAGGGATACAATTTAAAAGGAAACTAAGCCGTGCAAACAAATATGATCAAGAGCTCTTGTTTAACATGACAAGAGTGACGCAGTTTAAAAGATTTCACGTCAACAACGGGTTTCCTAAACACTTAAGTGTGCAATTTGGCATGCTAAGAATCTATGGAATCATAAAGATTTTTGTGGGTAAATCATTGGGATATTAAGCGGGGTGCAATCTATCAAACTTCTGGACACACGAGGGATAACACACTCGTGTAGCTCATCCTTTAATTGCTCGAACTATATATGACATAGGGCTATGGTGTACTATATTCTGTGGTATATGTGTATGATCATCACGCCTGAGAGGTTCTTGTAGATGTCTAGAGGAGGGTGAATAGGCGTACCTAATAAAACCTAAAAATTCTTTCTTCATAAGTTGTCAGTGAAATCGGATCTTCCGGGAAACTCTAGGAAGATCCGATGGTCGGATGATCCGAGACTTTCTAGGATGATCTGATGTAAAATAACATTTGCTCGAGATTCAAAATCTAACAAGATATTCACAATTCCACATGAATAGAAAGTTCATAGAGGTACTCTAAGAGCTATATAACATGATCAAATATAGCGGAAACAAGTATGGAGATAGATCGATCAATATATAGCAAATATGAGATATATGAGGAAAAGTAAAGTAAGCAACACAAAGGGACACGAGATTTGTTGGAGTTCACTCCTAACGGAGCTACGTCTCTGTTGAGGCACCCACAAAGGGTAGAGTCTCTTTCAACTCGTTTCTCCCTCAACCGACTACAAAGATCAAAGTTGAGTCACTTACTAGATGGTTCCACACAAGGAACGGGTGATACAAACCTCCAAGGCGCTCCCACAAGCTAGGTGCTGCACTTGGCGACTTCTAACCGTCTAGGAGCATGCTTCGAGAGTAACAAACGCGAATCACAGGCCAAGGATGCTTCAAGTGCTTCTTGAGATGAACAAGTGCTTCTCCTCGCTCAAAGTCAACACCCAATCCTCAAATCTCTTCTCTCAACTAATCCCTGTGGACGACCAAAAATGGCAATGATGTCGATCTGGCTCGACAGCCAGTCTAACCGCCTGTAACAAGCGGTCTGACCAGCTGTATCCTGTAGCCGGTCTGGCAATGGGCCAGGTGGTCTGACCGCCTGTACAACCAGTCTAGACCGCCTGTAGGAAAGTGCTCAAAATATTAGTTTGACTCCACCATTGCGTAGGGCTCGTCGAGAAGATCAAAATACATATGTGGATCGCCTAATTTAGAGTCCGGATGAAAAAGTTATGGCACTGACAAGATTCAGCCCCGGGCCCAGCCGGTTAGATCGCCTGTACACGGGGTTAGACTGCCTGTAGCAGTTCTAATCCAAATTAGAGTTGTATTTTGATGGGACTTCATTATGGAATTGACTCCCCACGGGGCAAGACCTCCCCGCCTCTACCCATTCGTACAATTAATTTACCTTTACTTTTTATCTCAAACCCTAACTTTTCCAACCCCCTTCTTCTTCCTTCTTCGTCTCCATGACGCTTTAGGACATTCTAGGTGGCGTAAAATTTTTTCATTTTGGCCCTTTTCTTGTAAGATTTTTATATATAGACCTCTGGGTGAAAGATTTTGAAAAATGGACCCGAAGTTAGGCGCCAGGTCCCTTAGCGCCCAGGTTGCACGGGTGGGCGCACCTTTGCCACGTGGGTTCCAGCGTGGCTGAAACCCTAGATCGGGTGCGGGAGCTGGGTGCCAGGTCGCCTGGCGCCCACCCATTAGACCTAGGCGCCAAGGGACCTGGCGCCCACCTTCCACATCTCAAAACCACCACCGCCCCCTTTCTTTCTTCCTCTCCTCTCTTTCTTTTCTCTCATCTGTTCCATCAGGACGCTCCCAGGCGCCGCCGCCTGTGCCCCTTCTGCGGCCACCGGCCCCCTGATGATATGGGAGGTGGCTTTGCTGATGATGTGGTAGGTAACATTACGGATGAGCTCAGAGGCGGTGGTGGTACGGATTATGAAAGGGAAGGCAATTTAGATGAAAGGAGAGGTGGCTCTGATAGAGCAGGAGGTGCTGAAGACCTTTCCAATTAGCATTGGCAACAGACGTGCGTGTGGCTCCAGCTTTGATAATTCCAGATAATGGTAGCCCTTTGAATCATGGCAATATCCCAGTGACTGGCGATGACGAGACTTATGAGACCACACGTGCCCTTGATTCTGATGATGACCGTGTTTTGCTGTCTGCAATCTGGGTGCCATTACCATTGGCGCCTAGTTTCATACCCTGGGCGCCATAACCTTTGGCGCCTACCTGCATAACATGGGCGCCATGGTCTTTGGCGCCC
The DNA here is from genome assembly GCA_015342445.1 of Digitaria exilis. Taxonomy (NCBI): domain Eukaryota; kingdom Viridiplantae; phylum Streptophyta; class Magnoliopsida; order Poales; family Poaceae; genus Digitaria; species Digitaria exilis. Next base: position 577,232 of record JACEFO010002150.1, on the reverse strand, counting down.
AGGCTTAACAGCTGAGGCGCCTTCCAGGTATGTAAGTTGGGCGCCAAAGGAGTTGGCGCCCACATATCTGGAGTAGGCGCTAACTTAATTGGCGCCCACCCTAGTACCCTAGGCAAATTGGAACCCTTGTCACAACAAATTGAAATGGCAAAGGATCTCAAACATTTCTGACACATTTGTTAACCACTGCAAATACAGAACATAGAGGTACATAACTTGTTCACACATAGTTCAAACATAGCTCGCATAATCCGAATATAAAGTTACACAACTCACAAATATAGTTCAAAAACATAGTTCACACGTAGCTCACACATAATTCGAATATAAAATTCGAATATATAGCTGACACATATATGCCAGACCTCACACATAGTGCAACATTCATTCTTCATCAGGCCTAGGTAGGTTAGCAACAAGTGGCTTCATTAACTCTTCTTGAAGCTTTTGTGTTGATGCATCTTCCCTTCTCTTCTTGTTCTCCACCTCTCTGTTACGTGGATCCAAACTCCTAAGAATATTTTCATTTGACCTCCTCCTAACATTGTTCTGGCCAGTGCTATCCTTTCTACCATTAGATCTAGGCCATAGTCCCCTTCTTCTCGCTTCCTCAATTGTATCTTTCTTACGATGCCTGACATAGCTGTTTAACACCTCAGAATGCATTCCCTTGTTCTTTTTCAACCAAATCTGAGTGTCCACTGTTGGCTTCTCACCATAAAATTCAAACTGGCACTTTCGAGTTCGCTACAAGCAAGAACATAAAGTTTGTACCTTTGACGTGTTAAAGAAATGAAGGAGTGTATGAAACATACAGAAATAGAACACAAAACTCACCAAATCATCCCCAACCATGTGACCGCAATAATCACCAATTCCAAGCTCTGATGGCACTACACCATAGTTAGCTTTGATCCCACAATAACATATCCTATTCGGTGCGATGCACCTCTCTTTCTCCTTTTTCTTGCTACCTTCCTCATCCACAGGCCAATATGACTTCGGGCCATAATCATACTCAGAAAAAGAACATAACGGATATCCACCCTGCTTTGAGAAATACAAACAAATGAAGAAACATCCATGGCAATCTATCAAGGTGTCGTAACCAAAGTTTAAGTTAACTCACTTCTGTTCTGTTGCGACACTCAAACGTTGGGGTGAAAGAACAATTCTTCACAGTGCGATGAATCTGAGCAGGATCACCACAATGGCATAATGGTGGTGTTTCCAGACGTCTCGCAATGGTTTATTTCTTCTCCTCATTAGTCATAGGTGGTGGGTTAGGAGGAGGAGGGAGCCATCGCTGAAAAGACTCGTAATTCTTCGACGAAGATGGCCGAAAGAGAAGGATGTGTTCATCCACCTTCTCAGGACCATCGATCCACTGAAAGAAGTTGCATTGCTCCCAGTCCTGCATCAAACGTAAAAAAGTTACCGAATGTGTTGAGAATATTGTATCCACAAGTACGAATCTAGAATGACAACTACTTACACGATGATCACCGTACTTGTAGTACGCTCGAGCAGCAGTGTCGGGATGCATCGATTGAGTCACCCGCACAGGCTTACCACACTCACATTGCGGACTAGGAAGAGCGGGAGGGACTGGGGCATCCTTGGAAGACACATCGGCATAGTTTTTTTTAGCACGATCCTTCTACTTCTTCTGACGCCACAAGTCATCCATAACTAAGGGTTATAAAAACAAAGAAAACATATTAGGCTCGCATTTTTCACAACTATACCTATCACTTTTGTACCTAGCAATGTAGCACAAGTACGCACACACATATTTGCCACCACATATGTTGACATTCTAAACTCTTCACTTCTCCTAAAACCACATACACTATGCTATTTTCAACAAAATTACTAGACCTAGGGTTTCATGTTTTCAATTGACAAGCAAAAAACTAAACCAAAATGAAGGGAGGAGAGTGACCATACCTTCCCTAACGTCGTGGTGGCGGCCAACAGCGACGAGTAGACCTCCCGGAGTGGGGGATTTGGAGAGGGGCGGGACGAGGAGGCGCTGGACTCCCCTCTGTTCTGTTTGAACAGAGGAAGAAGAAGAGGGCGGCTGGGGCGGCCGCCCGCGGGTGGGCTTAAGTTGTCGAAGCTGGGCGCCAGGTCCCTTAGCGCCAAGGTTGCACGGGTGGGCGCCAGGGGACCTGGCGCCCAGCTCCCGCGCCCGATGTAGGGTTTCATCCACACTGGAACCCACGTGGCAAGTGTGGGCGCCAGGTCCCACCCATGTGTGGCGGACCACTCCGAAATTATTCCAAGTTAAGTACCCACGGACCACTAATCAAGCAGTCAGGCACTTAATCCAGAATAAGCTGGAGCGCCGTCGGATTATACCCAATTAACCACGTACTTTCACGATCGAAACAACACGCGCGCCCACACGAAGGTGAGTCCCAGAAATTACAACATTCCACCAATTCAACATACATAAATAGTATCATAAAGTTATTACAAACCAAGTTCGAATTTCAAATCAGAGTATGAGAGTTCATTGCAGCGGAATATTAAGACTAGCGACAATACATAGCAACACCACGATGAAGCCGGCCATGGTGCTACTCCTCCCGATCCTTGGCAGAGGATGGAACCCACTCGACATGTCAGTCAGGAGGAACCTGGGTAGGCCAAGTGATGGAATCGACTGCCACATCCATAACAGTACCTGAAATAATAGCCAAAAAGCTACTAAGAGTGGATCCTTACTTTCATGATTTTAGCGTCAAATTCTAGTAGAGTTAACCATTCTAGATTAGCATCCTCTCTAAGCAAACAAGTGGTGCAATACAATTTAGAACATACAACAGGTTCATCATTCTCATAGTTCCACATGTTACTCAATGCAGCACAGCGGTCAAACAGTCTCATTAACCGCGAGCAGCGGACAGTTCGAACCAAATTTTGCTACCTGGCCAGGGGAAACCCAACACACACGGATAATGCTTGCTATAAAAGGCACAAACACTTCCCAACCTTTCCCATCAATCCACAATTCGGCGCCGGGTCCATTCCCTTAGGATAAAGGTTTACCGCTTCACTCACGGCATCACGCATATATCCACATGTGTACATCAAGGGAAACAAAATGTTTCCAAGGAGAGATGGCTATCGGTCCTAGCTGCTTCAATTAGGTACCGGGCTTACCGATTCCCATAGGTCGGCATGCGTGTGGTACGTTCAAAAACTTGACACACAGAACCACACGTTTCGGCCTTAATCCAATTATCATACACGGACGGGAGATCTACACATACCATCCCGCCCGTCCATCCTTATGATTCCAACATAAGTAAAGACAAGCAACTCCTATGTCTCGCGAGTGACAGGAAATCACTCGACTTGTAACGGACCTAAAGGCATTGCTCTATCGATCTTATCATACTAGTATTTCAAGTCATAGGTACTAGAATCATGCAACTAGGGTATTCAAACAACACCTAGAACGTAAATGCACAAGCATAAATAAATACATAGTTGCACGAATTAAAAGTTAGGTCATGCTCCGGGGCTTGCCTTCTTGAGCTAAAACACTGTCAGGCTCCTAGTCGATCACGACGACGTCGGCACCACCCTCGGGGACTTCTTCTTCGTTGACGGGGACGAGGTTGTAGGTGCTGTCAGCGAGAGCGCCTTCTACATGAGATGCACAACTTTATTGTAGCTGCCTAAGTGGTCTAAAAGCAAGGCCTTGAAGGCCATATTCACCTAGACATACTATTGGGCGATACTTTTCTTCACAAAATTGGAGAAGGTGTGTGGTGGAAATTTTAATGCCTTTATAATGGGGATTGTGTGCACATATAAAACAATTCAAACCATTATTTTTAAACAAGAGTGCAGTTCTGGAATTTTAACTTTACATGCTCCATATTTGATTTATTATCATAAGTGACCTATTTCTTTTTACACAACTCATTTCTACTCTAGTTCCTTCTCATTTTTGTTTCTCTGTTTCTGTTCACCCTTTTTATCCACAAACTTTATGACAACTACTGGAGTATAAGAGTTAGGCTCACTCCAATTTTTAGCTAAAACTGAGCTACACAGAATTTATTAAAAATGGAACAAGTTCCTGTCCAAGAAAACAAGATTAATTCACATAAAATCGAAACTACTTCCAAAACAGGAGATTTCTTTACCAGAGCTACTCATGAGTGAAAGAAAGGCTCTGACCAAGTGGTGGCTAAAAATAACACTTGGACAGCCCTCAAAGAGCTGAACTTTGGATACGTTGTTTGTAATGGCTTTAGACGTCTCGTGTCCAAAGGGGACCTAAAAGTATGGACTGTAGCTTCAGTTATGATTTATTTTGTGATTCCTGCTTTAGTTTAGTTCCGCAATTATTAAAAATAATCCATGCAGCCAAAAATCACTATCTTTCACCAGAGGCCTAGGAACTTATTAGAACATGTGGTAAAAATGCTAAACTTAACTTTTGACTCTGTTTAGGCTAGCAAATAAATAGATGTTGGCTTTCGGATAGAAGAGCTCAGGATTTGAAATGGTCCACAAGATTCTAAAAACTGAGTTTGAATTTTAATTCAAAAACTGTTCACAAAAAGTGTATACATGCTAACATGAGATTGGATTTTGCAACCTCACGAGTCCAGGGAGTATTTTTGTGCATTTTTCCGATTTTTGTACGATTTTTAGTGGATTTTACAAGATTTCAGGAAAATAAACTAAACCTTAAGAATCTTTTTACGCCGCGACCCTCGGAACTTTTGAAAACCTCGCGAACAGGTCCCTGACTTCTTTCACTGGGAACCTCGCGAAAAGGAAGAAGATGAAGATATGCCCTCGGCTCGTCGACGGCGTTGCGCCGACCAAACGACGGTGGGAGGAGGTCGGAGAGGTGGGGGAAAAGAACAAGCAGCTCACCACGAGTCGACTGGTGGCGGTTGGGAGGCCGGAGGAGGCTCGGAGGTCGCCGGCGACGGAGCAGTGGCGGTACGGCCGTCGCGGCTTCAACTCCAGCGAGGTCGGTGGCTTTCACCGGGGTTGGAGGGGCTCGTGAGCACCAGTGGGACTTGGCAAAGTCGTTGGGATGCTCGGTTGGCCTTGGGGATGGCTCGAAGGGGTCGCTCGACGTGGGGGTGCTCCGGCGGCCGGAAATGGGGATTTTGGGGGAAATCCCGATTTCTCGCCGGAGAGATGAGGGGAGCTCGAGAGAAGTGGGGGAAAAGGAAGCTAAGGAAGTGGTCTAGCGCTGTGTGCGAGGAATTTGGGAATGGTGGAGGGACAAGGGCAAATTTGCTCCGACACTCGAGCTCAGTTCTCGCGGTTGGAGGTTGAAGACGAAGTGTGCGAGCGCGGAGGAGGGGAAATGGCAGTGCGCTGGCTGAGGGAATGGTGCAAGGCTGCTCGGTGAAGTGTTGGAACACGCTAGAGTGGGCTGAGCTGCCTCGGGGTCGCTCGCGGGCACGGCTTGGGCACGCAGGCCGCCATGAGTGCGACTGCGAGCTCGGGCAGCGCGCGCGGAGCGGTTGGGCGTCGCGGATCGTGGCGTGGGTGAGGGGAGATACGCCGTAGAGGCTTTGGCTCGTTGCAAGCGAGAATCCCGGCCACAGAACGGCTCTGCGCAGCGCACGCGGCCGCGGCCAGTGGCCGAGCTCCGCTCGCCATCATGGCGCTCCACGCGGCGCGAGGCTACCAGCGCGCTATAGCGTGCGAGGTGATGGAACGGCAAGCCCGACACCCGCGCGAGGACAAAAACAAGATGCCGCCGCGGCTTGGCCTGCCTGGCAGGGCCTCCGCCGCTCACCGGCCACGTGGCGGCCGGTCTGCGGCCGGAGCAGGGCGCGCCAGGGTGAGCTGGCAGGCACCCGTGGAGCTCCTTTGTTCTCTGTGTATTTTCTCCAAAAATTTGAACTGAACATTCAAATGTGCAAATATAAAAGTTGGAGTTTGAGATATGGGACACAACTTTCTTTTTGGTGTGAACCGGAAATTTCAAATTTTTCAAGCTCAAACAGGCCATTTTCAAACAGGCGTTCAGCCCTATTTTTCGAGTTTTTGAGGGGCTTAACTGCAAAATTTGAAAAAGTTCCCAACGGTGACTAGGCCTTATTTGTGATGACAAACAACTTTTGTTTTTGGAGATTTTCAATTTTAGTACAAAGTTCTTGAGATTTCAGTTGGGTGTCAAAAGGGCATTTGTTTTGAATTTAATTTGAATTTTTGATCAAATTTTTGTGTACTAACACCATTGTTACCCCTTTAATTATGGTTTGATTGTGTTTTTAGAGTACTAACATCAGGGATGTCACACCGTGCAACCTGGGCGCTAAGGGACCTGACGCCTAACTTCGGGTCCATTTTTCAAAATCTTTCGCCTAGGGGTCCATATGTAAAAATCTTAAGAGAAAAGGGCCAAAATGAAAAAATTTTACCTAGGTGGCCTTGCCGACGTTAGAACAACCCTAGGTTCGCCGCCTCCGATGGGGTCCCTCCCGAGGCAACGATCGTAGGCTTTCGTGGCGCCTCTGCCTATAGGCGGTCTGACCCCCTGTGACGGGCGGTCTGACTCCCTGTGACAGGCGGTCTGACTCCCTATACAGAAGTTCCGACGAGGAGATTCGGGCTACCACGCGATCTAGCGCTTATCGTGTGTTGACCCGAAAAGGCGTCAACATATTTTGGCAACTCCGATGGGGAAGAATATCTGGTTTTTATAACCATTCTACTCAACCCTAGCCCGATGGAATCCAAGATCGATCAAGATGATATTCCTGCTAACATAGAAGATCTCGATGAGGAAGGACGCCAGAAGTACTTGATGGCTTTAGCGCATCTCCAGAGCGAGTTCTTGAAGCGCTTCAAGAAGGATCAAGACACGGTTACACGCGTTCAGGAGTTTGTGATGCCAACCTTCAAGATGAGCGATGATAAGATTGAGGTAATCGACACTGTAAGTTCATCTTCACAACCGTCTTCCCCTATTGATACGGTTAGCCCGATTGTTGTTAATAGTATGCCTGGTCTTGATGAACTCTCTGCACGTTTAGATCGACTAGAGATACTTAAAAAGGGGAAATCGGTTCATAATAGTAATGTGCCTGTCATACCATGGTCTAATATTGATAATACGTTCTGTGGTATGTTGCCTAATTCCTATGATGGTCAGACTCTGCCGCTGATCTAGTTGCCCAGACCGAACACAGTCATTGCAATTGGATCAATGCTTACAGGCGGTCAGACCACCGGTACAGCCGGTCAGACCGCCCCAGCCGGTCAGTCCGTCTGTACGGCCGGTCAGATCCCCTCAGTGGTCGGTTAGACCAATCTTTCTAGTACTGTGACAGTTGTTCCAGAGTGGCTTACACCGTTAGCCGTTATGCCAAATTCGGCTGCTGATAGCCCTGCTCGTATGCTGGATGTGGCCAATGCTATGTAAGAAACAACGTTGCAGGATTTAGCATCGTTTAAACAAGGTCAGGATGAAACCGTCTCTCAATATTTTAAAAGATTTAAAGAGATGAAAAACCGTTGCTTTAATTTATCAATTTCTGATGTTGATCTTGCTCGATTATGCTTTAGAGGATTAAAATCCTCTATTAGAGAGAAAATTGATAATATTGATTATCATTCGGTTGCTCAAGTTCACATTAGAGCTGAAATGGCTCGAAACGGAATGAATAAAGAAAAGGAGGGTCTTAAATCATATCGGTCTAATATGCATGCTATTGATTGTAAATCTGTTGTTTCGACCGATAATGATAATAATGTTAATATTGCTGAATTTGCATGGCCTTCTAAAGTTGAAGCGTATTCTTGTTCATCTCTTAGGCCGGCTCATAAGAGTCGGCAAGAAGAATTGAAATTTACACTTGATGTATCTAAATGTGATCGCATTTTTGACGAATTGCATAAACATGGATACATTAAGATTTCTCATGTTATACCTGCATTGGAAGAGTTGAAAAGGCATGCATATTGTAAATTTCATAATTCTTATTCGCACGCTATCAATTATTGCAATGTTTTCCGTCGGCAAGTTCAAACGGCTATAAATGAAGGCCGTTTGAGATTTCATAACATTCAGGTGGATAAAACTTTTTTCCCGGTCAGTACTTTGGATTTGCAGCAACCTAAGGTTTTGATTCGGCCGCATCAAGTCGAATCTACCAAAGGGAAGAATGTGGTAGTGGGAGATGAAAGACCCACTTTGACAGGGAAGGAATCGATCCATGAAGTGACATGTGAGAAATCTTCTGATGGAAAGGAGACATTCAAAGTCACGTTGAGAGCCTCTGGACATGGGGGGCAAAGGTCGGTCGTTTCACCTGGACCGTAGCCGTCTGGGCCTGCTCTACTACAGGCAGTCAGACCGGCTGCAGCAGGCGGTCAGACCGGCCTACATCACGGTCGTCCAAAGTCGCTGAAAACGAAGCGTTCAAAGATTGGAGCTTCGAAAGTGAGTGTGGCTAAAGACAGAGGATCTGGTATGAAGCCAAAGGTCACATTCGATATGCTTCTCGACAAGTACTCCAAGCAAAAGGCCGTTCCAAGCGATCGGCCATCAAAAAAAGAAGTGAGATCACCTAAAGGTAGATCTTTAAAGCCAGTGCAGTATTATCATGTGTCTCGGGAGTTAAGTCCAATTTGGGATGACAATGGTGTGATGTGGGTACCGTATCAGTCAGTGCCACAACATTCTTTGCATTCTGGATGGAGGAAACCAAGAAGACATGTTCTGGACAGGATTGCACTACCCGTTCGTGACCGTTTGGTTGTTCGTCAATCTGGTCAAGGGCATCGGGGGCCCAGGCGGTCAGACCGCCTGTTACAAGCGGTCTAGACCGGCCATCCCAGAAGAGGAAGGCACCTATTTTAAAGCCGGTGTATCGGCCTAAGAAGATGGAGGAGAAAGTTCAGGAGAAGAATGTGGACTCAGTAAAGGCTACTACACTTGATGGAGATAAAAGACCGATTGTTTTAGACAATCTGGTTGAGAAGTCTATGTCGGAGACTCCCACTGCTAATGGTCATGAAGTTAGCCGTAATGAGTTTAACTTTCTCCCTAGATGGTGTCCTCCAGGTTTGACTCGTACGCAGAGAAGGAAACTTCAAAGGCTGCGTCTTCAGGAGAGAAAGAAACAAGAGCCAGAGAAGCAAGAGCCAGAAAAGCAAGAGCTTTTCAACAAGCATAGACCTATGCTTCCTCAGAAGAAGGAGTGGAGAGTAAAAAAGAACGATCAGCCAAAGCCAGCAGTACAGGCGGTCCAACCGGTTGTACAGGCGGTCCAGACCGCCAGTTCTACAAAGTCGACCGACCAGGCAGTCAGACCGCCTGCACAGCCGGTCAGACCGGTTGGGGCAGAGATACTGCCGGATGATGTTTCTTCTGCTTGCATGGTTTGTGATGACGAGTTGACATCGGTTCCCAGTGTTGAGGATGATGAACAACTTGTTGATTACAGTTCGTCACCAGAGCATATGGATATAGATGTTAATGTCCCATACTTGGGTGATTATATTCTTATGGAGGAATATCCTGAGCATCCTGATTTTGATCCTGGGGAAGCTATGTAGGTGTTCTTACTCCTTACTTCGGTCAAAGGATGATGCTGAATTTACTCGGGGGGCAAAACAGCAAGGAGCCTTTGAGAAAGCGTTATTGGAGCTGTTTTCATTCAAAAGACCGAAGGAAAGGTTCTTATTATTGCATATGCAAGTAGAAGATTATTGGACGCCGAAATGAGGTATGCTTTTAGTTGTATACATCATGCTTGTACCAGGTTGAGGCATTATTTACTATGAAATACTTGCATAATTGCTTGTTAAGCCGACATAATTAAATACATGTTGCATAGACCAAATATTGAGTGATAGAATCGGCAAATAGCTTATGCATTAATTGAATATGATTTAGTCTTTGATTCATTGAAATTTTTAAAGACATATTGTTGCCGATTTTATCATTTAACATTGATTAAGAAGCAACTTAATTTAAATATCGGCTATATTACTTTTACTCCATGCAATTTGCATTTTGATGGATCGGTTTGCAAAGGTGATTGTGGTGTTGATGTTATTATTATATCACCAAATATTGTTATTTTTGAAGTTCTTAACCGATTGGATCATATATGCATAAATAACCAAACCGGGTATGAGCCTTATTATTCGGTTTGGAGATCTTACATTACATGGAAGTAAAATATATAGTAGCTTGTGGTGCTTCTTTTCTATTGGTATACAGTAAGTATTCAAAGCATGTCAATGTTTACATAAATTTCTAAATGTTTATCTTGATAAATAATTAGACATTATAATTTGCTTTGATGAATTTGTGATTTATCATGTACCAAGAGAAGAGAATCTTAGAGCTAATGTGTCGGCACAACAAGCATCAGGCTATAATATTCAGAAAAGAAATTTTCGAGAAAAGAACCCGATAATTTGCGAAGCCTACATGCTTGCTCTAGGACAGGCAGTCCAATCGCTTGGTGCAGCCGGTCTAACCGGTCTGGCCGGTCTAACTGCCATGACAAGCGGTCTGACCGCCTGTGCCTCTGAAAGACCGATTCGGCTGTGGATGCCTCTCAATCTGTTGAGGCCGATGTTGGTATTTGGAGGAATCCTCTGGTGGTATTTGCAGGATACTAGCAAGTCAATAGATTGAAAAGTTCGACGATGGGCTTTCAAATTTGCATTGGCTGATAGTGAACTATATCGTCGGACCGCGGATGGTTTGCTCTTAAAGTGTTTATATCCTGATCAAGCTAGGTTGGTTATGGCAGAGGTTCATGAAGAAATTTGTGGTGCGCAACAATCGGCTTGCATGATGAAGTGGCTCCTTAAGCGGGTTTACTATTATTGGTTTACAATAATTGCCGATTGTTTTTGTTACTATGAAAGAGGTAATTGAGTTTATTATCGAGCATGTTATAAATTGATTTGGGATTTGTTTGCCAATGAACATCATTCATATCTAAGGAGGTACGTGAGTTCGTTGAATCCAATGGTATTAAATTGCCCAATTCATCTCCATATTATGCTCAAGCTAATGGTGAAGTTGAGTTTAGCAATAAGGCATGTTTCTAGACATGGTTCTGCCAAAGTTATTCCGTATGAGTTTGTCTATGGTCAAGAAGTCTTTTGAGTGACCCGCAGGCGTTTGGAGGCTTTGGAGCAGGTCTAGAAAGAAGATAGCTCGAGTATGTAATAAGAAGGCAAAGGTAACATCCTTTCAAGTTGATGATTGCATGAATTTCAGTTGCCAAGAGCATTTGAAGGTATTATCCAAGTGTTTGGCAAAGTGTTTGAAAGGATTTGGCTGATATGTTAATATTGCTCTTAGAACAAAATGGCCGACAATAGAGGGTCGCCCTTAGACTGAATTAATGTTTCTTGATACGCAAGCTTTACCAAGAAACAGGGGGGCATATGTTGACGACCGAAAATGACAATGATGCCGATCTGGCTCGACAGCCGGTCTAACCGCCTGTAACAAGCGGTCTGACCGGCTGTACCCTGTAGCCGGTCTGGCAATGGGCCAGGCGTAAGGTGCTCAAAATATGAGTTTGACTCCACCATTGCGTAGGGCTCGTCAAGAAGATCAAAATGCATATGTGGATCGCCTAATTTGGAGTCCGGATGAAGAAGTTATGGCTCTGACAAGGTTCAGCCCCGGGCCCAGCCGGTTAGACCGCCTGTACAGGGGGTTAGACCGCCTGTAGCAGTTCTAATCCGAATTAGAGTTTTATTTTGATGGGACTTCATTATGGAATTGACTCCCCACGGGGCAAGACCTCCCCACCCTATATTATGAAGGGTCGTGGCCGATTGAGGACCTCTACTCAATCGTACAATCAATTTACCTTTACTTTTTATCTCAAACCCTAGCTTTTCCAACCCCCTTCTTCTTCCTTCTTCGTCTCCATGGCGTTTTAGGACGTTCTAGGTAGCCTTGCCGACCTTAGAACAACCCTAGGTTCGCAGCCTCCGACGGGGTCCCTCCCGAGGCGACGATCGTAGGCTTTCGTGGCGCCTCTGCCTACAGGCAGTCTGACCCCCTGTGACGAGCGGTCTGACTCCCTGTGACAGGCGGTCTGACCCCTATACAGGCGGTCTGACTCCCTGTCCAGAAGTTCCGACGAGGAGATTCCGGCTACCGCACGATCTAGCGCTTATCGTGTGTTGACCCGAAAAGGCGTCAACAATCCCCAAGTGAATCTTAGCTAGGGCAAGGTTTGGAGGGGAGTGGAGTGAGGGAGGGAGAGCTAGAAGTCTGTTCTTTGGTCTGGTGTACGATAGGGGTGAAAGGAGTGAGTGTGGGGGTATTTACAGACAACCCCAAAATCTAATCGTTATGTTCAAAATCGGACAAACTGGAAAATAGGATCTTCCGATTCACAAAACCGGATCTTCCTATTTTACATAGAACGGAACTGAGTCTTCCGAAGAACAAAATCGGATCTTTCGGTCTTCTCTGAAAATGTAAGTTTTGTCGTGTGTGTCCCTCAAAGTTTATTTTCATCTCAATATAGCACTTTGACATCCTTGATTCATCAGATAAGTCCCCCTTGATAATACGGTGTTTTCTATACTCAAATTCAAAGAATAAACTCATTTTAAATCCTCCATTTGAGCTTCACACCATATATTTTAAATAGGGGACCTCCTTTATAGATTTCTTCATTTCTTTTCATTTTACTCCTGCACATATCTCAATAGAAGTATGAAACCTCTAAATTGTGGTTGTTATCAACACCAAAACCACTAGGGAGCCAAATACACTTTCAACACCTCTCTTTATTGCTTGGGCGATAGTTTTCTATGTGCAAAACAAATATTTTTAGCCGTGGCTCTGCCATTTGCTACGTGCTCACTTTCTGTGTACACTTACCATCCCCATGAAACTTTTGATCATTACATTTCCCTTGTATTGTCGAGTAGCTCCTCTCCCTATTTGGGCATGTAAAGCAAGCTTTGTCTGTACCACTGTGCCTTTATTCCTGTAGACCGTATAATCATATTAGGAAACCTACTTCTTGGAAATGTGCAAATACCTTTAAGTTTAATTTGATTCAATTTCAATTTTTTCTCTGTGGAAGTGTGGAGCAGGGTCGAGCTCAAGCAGTGTGTTTTTAGTTTCCACTTGGTTGCATGTGGATAGGGTCACCCCCGAAAGGGGAATATTCTCTCTAGATGCTAGATGACCCCATCCCTCCAGGACGAGGGGACGTGGTCGTCCGACATCCACATCGTCGCGGCTCCATCAGAAGGGCGGACAATCGTCCAGGCGGCTCTGTCGTCGGTGGGCGAGCTCCGTCATTGGCGAGCAAGCGGCTTCGCCAGACTGGACAAGCTAGGGAACTCCACAGGTGCCGGTCGAGCGTGCGACTTCTCAATCAAGGAAGCACCACGCTAGTCGATCTCGTGGCTCCGTGTCGGGCTGGACGAGGAATCCTGGGCTGTGTTTAGATTGGAAGTAAAAAGTACTTTTTCTAGATGAATAGTGCACTGGGAAACGTGTTCTGTGAGTGGGATGAATAGGAAAAACTTGTTGGAGAAGTACTTTTTCGTGAATATGAACACAGCACTAGCCCTCGTCGATCTCGGGCATGGCTCCACTCCGGGCTGCACGAGCGAGCTTCGCCATTGTCCGCCGTCGATGGATCGTCTCCACCCGAGATGGACTGAGCGAGCTCTGCCCCTATCCGTCAGTCGAGGGCACGACCCTGTTTCAAGGTGGCCGTGCACGCTCCACCACCACAGCTCTGCTCCTGCCCAACCGAGCTCCGGCGCCGTGGGTGAGCCTGATCTCTGCTCGCGGCGGCAGTGCGACACAAGGTTTAAGAAAGCATCTCCATAGGAAGATTGGGAATATAAAAAAATAAAAATAAAAAATCTAAGGCCCTTGGACGACATGTGGCCCGCACAAAGTACTGCTACTAACGGTGTTCAATAAGCCATCCTTTTTTCGTCCCCCAACCCCTGACCAAACAAACAAACTGGGATGGTCCCGTCCCACATCAAAACACTAGATGAGAGGATCCCTTCCAACAGAAATGGAACAAGCCGGTTCCATTCCAACTTGTCACGCATCCAAACAGATGCTATGTATCTCGCAAGAGGTGGCCAGGTGTTCTGTAGGCTCCAATCCAACTCGGGTTCTTGCATTCCTATGGCGTTTATCGGCCTTTATGCCGCACAGGTAACACTAGTCTAGAGGTGAGGATGAGGACTGAAGGTCTGATTTGGATATATGGATGAGTAGGTACACGTCAGCTTTGCCGGAGGGCCTCGGCTGCATTTTCGGCCCATTTAATACGGGTCATCTCGCCGGCGACGACGTTCCAGTCCCACAGCGGCTGCCGCCGCTGCCGGATTGGACCAGCGGCAGTGTGTCGCGACGATGCGATAACATTCAGGCTATGGGACAGCGTAGGTAGCGTAGCGTAGCGTACATTCAGCGTGTAAAGGAACAAAACGACCGAAGGCGCGCAGCAGTTATTTTCAGAGCGGAGTCCGGGGGCATGCACTTTTGTTGCTCGACCGGTGTCCTTCACTTTTCCCTGCAGCTCGTCTCCTGGCGTTTGGCACATGCAGGCTTGCAGCATACACGAACGGGGGCCTGCTAGTTCGTTCCTTGCTTGGCCCTTGCCCGTTTTTTCTTTCTTTCTTTCTTTCTTTCTTTCTTTCTTTCTTTCTTTCTTTCTTTCTGCACGACTGGATCAGATCGAATGAAGGTGCTCGCTTTTCGTTAGCGTCCTCAATCGCCACAAGCAGCGCCCTTTCCTTCCTGCATTTTGTCTTTGCCAGACTGGTGTGTACGTGCATTCATTCCTGTGATCCTGTCCAGCGATGGCTACCAGCCCGACTCGCTCCCAGTATGCATGTACACTGTGGTGGTACGCGGCAACGTGCGCCCATATGCAAATGTTCTGGCATGCATGATGGATGCCTTCCTGGCTGCCCATGTAGGCATGTAACTACATACACGTACCGGCGTACGTACAGTACCTACCAACAAAGCACAGCACGGCTAACAAAGGATTCGATCGAGTAGGCATCGTCCACGAACGACACGAGCAATGCCTCTCTGTGCTAGTATCTTCCTTTTTCACGCGCTACCGTGCTGATCGAGACGAGCAGCTAGCCTTCATGCATGTGGAATGGAGGAGGGGACGAAATCATTGTTGTTTCCAGCTAGGCGTAGCGTCATCGAGGATATCCGTCGGCCGGCCGGCACGGTACGCATGCATATGCACGCACGAGCGCTGGTCCATCGAGTTCGTTCACCGACTCACGACAGCACGCAGCAGCCGGAGCATGCATGGAACAATCACAGCACGGACAGCCGTGCCGTCCGGACCAACCAACCCGCGTGTGCACGGTCGTCGTCACAAGGCTAGGCATGCTGCAATGCATCTAGCAGGACGCATCTGCCTGGATCCCATTTCATCCCTTTCAGGATCTTGATAACGTGTCTTTGTGAAATGAACTATCTTTCTGATGATTTCATTTTCTTCATCTTTGTATGATGCTACGCTAGGCACTAGGCAGCAAATTTTAGAAGCGCCTTTGCACCTCATCAGCTCGTTCCATATAGCCCATTCACTATTATTGTTCATTATCATGTTACCAATTTTATTAAGCCAACCTCAAAGGGGTTTTACTAAAGGTTCCATGAGCATTAAATCAAAATGTCTTAGTAAGGTCATTATGAAGATGGGAAATGAGAAATTTCATTAAATGTGAGAGGAGTTTCATCCCTATAAAACCAAGCATCACGATTACCTAGTTTTCCGTTTAAGTAATTGTATAATAAAACTGTGTATAGCTTTGACGTGGTCCGTTCCATATCAAATTCCCTCTGCACTAGTTGCGCCAAATCGCACCTGCAGACCCAGAGCTGATTGTCACGAAGTCTCCTTTTTTTTTGAAAAAAAAATCATTGTGACGAAGAATTCAGAGTTCAGAACTTCATACAGTGCGATCCGCTGATCCAGGACCAGAAGTTCTGAAGCTGCGAAAATTCCTGGCAGTGGAGTACGCGCAAACAGACAGACTGACTGACAGCCAGAAATGCAATCACCAGAGCAAGTATTATAATTAGCATTTCAGCTGCTTCGTCAGCATAGAAGCTGAGTTGGAGGAGAGAGAACGGAAGATTCCCGTTGCGAACGTCTCACCAAACGTCGATGAATCGTGGGCGCATGCGCATTTAAGGGGGCGCCACCACCTCTTCCCGTCATCTTATTCGTTGCCTTGAACGATTCAGCTGCATGGCTCATTAAATGATTGTGGGGCCCGCCACCAACGATTCTGCCGACGTGGAGTGTGAGACGCCCGCATGTGGGCGAAACTATTGCCCCTGCTCTCATGGACAAGCAAAGCCAAGCAGGTTGGCTGCGCAGAGCCCACGTCAGCTCCCGCCAATTTGAGGCCCTCCTCTCTCGTCGACGCTTTTTGGCGCCACCTGCTCTGTTCCTCTGCTCCTCTCTGTTCTTCTTCCTTCAAACAACACAAGGCTATGCACGCGCACTCGCGCAGGCCGCGCATGGCGTCCAAGGTCACCTACTGCTAGAGCCCAGAGCACCATGCGGCCTCCAACCACGCCCAGCGTGGCTCCGACGGCGGCCAGTGCCGGGGGCGGTCGCCGGCGCAAGCTCGTCGCCGGCTCCGTCGTTATCAGGTTGCTGCAGGCGCCAGCGGTGGTGGCGCTAGCGGCGGCGCTGGCGGTCTCGGCGCCGGCGCCGCCATCGGAGCCGCTCTGCAACCTCCCGCCGACGCTCTCCGGCGAGGAGGGCGGCCGGCAGGGGGAGGCCAACAGGATCCGGCACCCCAAGTCGGACCGCGCCGCGCGCTGCACATCCAAGTGCGTCAGCACCTGCGTCCTCGGCGGATATGGCGCGCCCGGCGTCGCCGGGCCCTTCAACATCCGGAGGTACTCATCATTCCCCACTGTTAAATTCATTGCTTCATCAGAAATCAGAAATTCAGGCCAACCTCTTAGGGCGTCTCCAACGACGTGGCTAAATAGCCAACTGATGTGTGCATGAGAAACAATAAACAACGAAAAAAACACAGCCGGCACCATATTCCATGCGGTGGTAGGAAGCAGTCAGTGACCCATTGTTTCCTCGAGCAGTGTGCGAGCTCAGCGACTTTTGCGTCGACAGCTAGTTGCATTTGGTGCTCTCTTTCCTCCACGTCAACAAATTCGCACGGGAGCTGGCGATTTCGGCAGCCCGTTGGCCACGCCCTTACTCGATCGTCGTCGGCCTGAGAATCGACTGAATTGTTCAGTTAACTTAAACAGGACCAGGCTGAATGCGATGAACTGAAACAACTGACCTTTTGTTTCTTGTTGTGGCATGGTGGTGTTTCTGCAGGCCCCTGGTGGTGTTCAAGGACACTTTTCGGAGCCGCCAGTACTGGTAGGTACACAGATCAGTATAATCTTCAGATTCTTCTGATTTCTGATGCTTCTAGCCTTCAATTGGCATGAAAATCTCCATGAACGTGTTGCCTCCTTGCAGCCTGGTTGAGTGTTCAGACATCTGCAATCTGCTCAAAGACGGCGAGGACGACCAGTGAGATCGTTGATGGACACAACAACACACGCTGCTGCATTCCATGGCGTGCCCTGACCGAGTTACGCCGGCAATGGAGGCTACGGCTGGCCGGTCGCGGTTCCGTTCTGCTCCTGATTGCCCACTCCACAGGCACTTCAATGGTGGGCATCCCATTCCCATGTGAGGCATAGAGTTTCTTTTTGCTAGATGTAATGGAAGAAGATAGCTTAGCTACTACTAGTAGTAGAACTCAACTCACTGCTATGCGCTTAGCTCTCTGTAACAGCTAGAAGAAACGAGGAAAGTAACAGAAGCAGCCATGATCTCCATGATCACTGTTACTGATGTTGTTGCAGTGTAAATTGATACGATTTTGTGCTTAATTCTGATTGTCTCGAAAAGGACATGTGAGTGGATTCGCACTTTCGCATGATTTGATCTAGATTTTGATAAAAAAGAACGAAAAAAAGAAGAATCGCAGTGTCATTAAAGCTTCTCCAGTGGATTACCTATGCCCATCACCAATATCAAGAACAAGTGATTTGATAGGTGTGTGGTGCTCCAACAGATTACCTATGCCCATCACCTTCCTCTTACTCATATGTAGATGATTATCTCTCCTACCTAAAATGTTTTTGTTAGTCTGATGCAACTGGGATTAGCAAACCAAAGAAATAGATATGGGTGAGGAGAAGATAAATTAATTTAGTAATGGAAGATGGGTAATATGCTAGAGATGCTCTTATTTTATTAAACTAGGACCACTTTGATTTATTGGAACATAGAGAGAGCACCAGGGATTTCCATACAGCCACAATACAAACGATCCTAGTCTTGGCTGAGTAACTCGATGAACTTTATGTTGTGTTTGGGGTTGTAAGTTTGGCGGGATTTTGGTTGGTGCTGAAGCATGGAAATACCTTGTGGTGAATCTCTAACACTCACTTTAGAAATGTTTAAGGGCTTTGCAAACCCGAGCGACATGGGAAACTCGAATCATGGGTAAATTGTACAATCTTTGCGAGTGTAGAATTGTTCTAATAACACTGCTATCGGTCATGAGCGGCCTGGACCCTCACATGATTAAGATATTGAAAGATGAATTAAATTGGTTTGAATATGTTTGATGTTTATGGTTTGCTTTAATGTTTGATGTTTATGGTTTGCTTTAAGTTTAATTTGGGTTGGTATACGCTTGTAGCTTACTAATTATGTTGTTTAATAAAATATAACCAACTAAAGTGCTTAAAATCAATTTAATTAGCTAGGTATTTCCTTGTTTTAAGATTTGCATTGTGTGTCATATGCTTTTCCTCTACACTTGCTAAGTACCAACCAAAAATGTACTCAACTTTGCTTTATGTGTGGCTCAACACCTCAGATAGGAGAGTTTGGAGGAGTATTTTGGAGATTTCTAGGCATATGTGTTTCCCAGTCACGTGGAGAAGTATTGAACATTTTGCTGTTAGAATAAACATATGTTCTTACCGAAATTCTATGCCTCTCAAGTCCGATGGGAGACTAAAATATCGGACGCGGAGGCGAACGACTTCCAACCATAAGTTTCTTATCCTTTCCCCATGTGCCATGGTTGCTCTTCTTCCATGGTCCTTCCTCCCCGTGCAGCACGCGCACCGCTCACCACCGCAAGCTCATGACGGCGCATGACCCTCAAGCTCTTCATCGGGTATCCGCTGCCCTCAAGCTCCTCCCCTGACATCTCTCTCCCTCTCCCAACCTGCGTCTCTTCTCCCCACCCACCTCCTGCTCATCCGCACCAGGGGAGGACATTGGAAATTGATGTTTCAAGTGTACCGATTGATGTTTCAATGTTTCAAGTATAGAAGGAATGTTTCAAGTGTTTCAGTGTTGCAACACTGGGATGTTTCAAGTGTTTCAATGTTGAGGCAACCCCTTATGTTGCAAGACTCATTGATGGATGTTGCGGTGGTTTTTTCCCTGATGGTTTGTTGCGGCGGCCCCGTATGTTGCAAAACACACTAGATCGATGTTGCGATGTGTTTTTCCCTGATGGTTTGTTGCGATAGCCTCGTATGTTATAAAATACACTGGATCTATTTTGTGATGAGTTTTTTCGGGATGGATTGTTGCGGCACCACTATTCGACGCTACGCGCTGGTATCGAATGTCCAAGCGCCGGTGGGTGGTGTGACCATAGATGCTCCAATAGGTCCTATGAGCATTACAGATGTTTCAGTACTTACAGCTCATGTTACTCATGATGTTCCAATAATTCAATCTGTTACTTCTGAAATTATATAAATAGATGAAAATAAATATTTACCAGTGACAAATCAAGAAAGGATTCAATATGAGTCATCTGAGAAAACCTCAGAGCTGAGGATAGATTTGTCTCGGAAAGGAAAGAGTGGTGTCGATATCAGTCCTGTAAGTAATGCTGGTGGAAATTCTTTCACTGATTTAACTTCGACCTGTGAAGATATGTTTATTATGCCATGCGAAGAGAATGATCGGTTCAAGAATGATGATGCTAAAAAATATATCAAAGCCGAGGATGGCTTTGCTTCAAGGGAGAGAGGATGATGAGCACATGGCTCAAATTATTTCAGCTGCAGATGCTATGAATTTCTCAACTATGAAGTTTGGATCGATATCATTCGTTGTGAACGAAAATAATATGAAGAAAGGAGTTATATCTACTACAGCCACTTTGCTACGGAAGAAGCTAATATTTAAAGGAGATAATTTTCTCAAGAAAGTAGAAGAGAAGAGGGAAGTAAAACGATATATTTGTGTTGGCCGAATGCATGTTCAGATCACACAGGAGGCGCCAAGCTGAAGCACTGGACGTGCTGTGGTGCACTGTGTTGATAAAACGGCTTTTGGTAATGTTGCCGGTTTAATTTAATCACTTGTATTCTTGCCGGAATATTATATTACTTCCATACATTAGGTTCCTAGCCAGGTTTGCCAAAACGTAATTTTAATTGGCCGACTTGTTGTGTTGGGTTCAGGTCAGGTCAGGTCCGACCAGAGTCATGTTTGAACCAGACATTGTTTAATATGGTCGGGTCCTTCTCTTTGTTTCGTGATAATGGTTGTGTTTAGATGCAAAAGATCTTTTGCACTTACTATTCATTCCCCTCACAGAACACGCATCCCTAAAAATTCCTTTTTCACCTTTCCTATTCATCTCCCTCACATAACACGCATCCCAGAAACAAAAGATCTTTTCCCTTCATCAACTAAACACAGCCAATGGCTTGGTCTGCGTGCCATATAGCCGGGCGATGCCCTGTAACACAGGAGGAGATTGGATTTTATTTGGCTGTTGTCTTTCGACTAGGGTTTTTCTCTCCGCCGGACAACGAGAGGATTGCGACTCCTACTATCTGTCGAATCCATCTGCGGTTCGTGAAGAACTGCGTGATCAGGATCTCCCTGGGTGCGCGGATTCGATCTCGTCGAGGTCTCATCTTCTGATCATGGTTCGTCGTGGCCGTGGGTGGAAGACCTATCTAGGATTTGGTTTAAATCTTGTAAGCTAATCCCTAATCATCTATCTTTACTACTGCTGGTGTGAGATTGATCTTGTGAAATTGTTACCTAAGTCTATTGTACGGTGACTGGCCGATTAAATTAATCCAAGTGGTTTTGGTCTGTACGTGAGGCTCCAATCTTGCTTTGGTTGTTCTGTTGCGGGAGATCACTTTGAGTTCGTTTTCTTCTCGTGACCAATTGGGAATTGAATGCACTAGTTGTTTACCTATCATATCCCTGACATTACGCTGTCGTTATATTTTATTGGGCTGGTCTGGTGAGACTAATCTATTGTCTATTCGTGGACTTCCATTGGCTATTGATTAAAGCTGGTTGTTAAGTGATTAAAGTAAAAATTAATTGTGTGAGTACCGTGAAAGATTGGGACAAAATATCCGAACACTGTAGCTGTGTCCTCATCTAGTGGTTCCATTGTTCTTATTTGTTTGTTAAAAACTTTTGTTCATTTAATACTATTTTATTATTTATGTTATAAGATTGTTTTTGGTACTTCATGGAAATCTATCATACGTGTGAAATTTGATCCTGATGCATATGATTTTTTTTGCTCTATCACATTAATTAGATAAATTAGATACACACAATTGAAAAGATCGTAAAGTTATATATATATATATATATATATATATATATATATATATATATATATATATATATATATATATATATATATATATATATATATATATGGAAAATCCATCCTACACTGTGTGTAGCTACTCCCTCCTCTTTTCTGTTGTTAGCTTTTAGGCATTTGTGCCTTAACGGGCCCGTGCACCATACCCGTTATCCCCCAGCGACCGTACAGTTACTCCGCCGTGCCTGGTGCGTAGGCGTAGGGCACGACACCAATTTTTTTTTTACGATAGATTTGATGATATCTAGTTAAACTCGCCAACAAACTTTTCATCCTCATCCGGTCACCATTGCATGCGGCGCTTGATGCTGCACCCGGCGGCCGGCGGCATGGCGTCGGCCAAAAGGTACGATCCCATACTCATCTAAATCCTGGAGGCGTTTCAACGTTCTAAGCAGGAATTGCGTCGCTGTGGCGACGAGCCTCCTTCGTTCTTCTCATTCAATCTGTACTCCGGCGGCCGCACGTTCATCAGGTATATATTTGACCATATAGTCATATACACTGAATGAGGATGAGCGCGTACGTTAAGCATCCATGAGCGGAATCGAGGTATGATTCAGAGAAACTTTGAGCCGTTGTGATTATTTAATTATTCGTAAATCCTAACCTTAATCTTCCTTGCTGCATGCAGATCGGTATTTTTGTCCCCATTGATTTTTCGGATATATATCTTACTCATGCTTCCATCTAATCGTTTTGCTGCTTCTGTACTTTTGTATAGCTGCGGACACCACGCGTGATCCAGTAACGTTTGCTCTCAAGTTACGTCTAGCGAATTCTAATATTCAATCTCTTTGCTTTTCACTAGATGATAGTATGAGTTGATACTTTCCCATGATCCCGTCTCAGACAAGTATATGTACACATATTCTTGTGAAAAAAAGTATATACATACTCTCCTATGTAAAAAATAAAGTATGTATAGATACTTTGGGATATGTCTACCTTTGGGATCTTTTAATGGTACAAATCCGAATAAATTTCCCTAATTAATTAGGTCTGCTCCAATCAGGCTTTTAGCTGATTTGATGGATCAGGCCACGTTCGGTTATGCATGGAACAACCAAAATACGGTCCGTTAGATCAATTTCGTGCACATCAATCCGGTCCAACTTGAAACTGTTGTTCGGTTCAGGCCGACCTGAATGCATTCCGGCCCCTCCAACATTCTCTCCATGTTGTGGCCCAGAAACAAACTTTACCTCTGAAATGAAACCAGGAACCTAGGCGATGCAAAGACGCGGTAATGGAGGCGATGGCTACGTCGCGACAGCGATGACGACAACATCTCGTTTGACTTCCATGCCTCTGCCTCCTTCTTGCTGGCAAGTCGTGGCCTCCTATCATGTCCTCTTGTTCCTTATTCTATTTTCTTGATTTGGAACAGCTGCAACGCTGCCCTGCCTGACACCGACCGCCTTGGGTCTGCCCTTGGGCTCATCGAGAAGGATCTTATCAGTATATATACACATTCTATTGAAAACATATGCACATATACACTATCTCATTTGCGTTCAAATTCTAACAGGAGGGGCTAAAACAGGAGCCCAGAGTCACCGAGCCCTAGGTATACCCTTGGGCTCTTCTAGATGGATCTTGTCTATACACACACATTCTATTAAAACTTATGCATGTATGATAATATGTGGTTCATTCTATTAAAACTTATGCATGTATGATAATATGTGGTTCATCTTTGGGATAGCCAGAAGATGAACTGACTATTGGGTTAGGTTAAGACGAATCAATGAGTCGGATGCCAAACCTCGAGTATGTTAAGGTTCTGAACACACCCCACGATCAAGCTTGAACTCTAAGTGGGGCATGTGCCCCCACTAGGTCTTACTTAAATTTGTCCATAACATGGATGAATAACATAGTGTCGTGTCCATATAACACCCAGAGTTGTCAATATAGATATTTTTTATTCAATAATGCTTAAGATGACAAATGACCCACTTAGGTATTGATGTGCAGCCTTTAAATTGTATCCCTCTTGTTGTATTAAACAAGAGCTCATGGTTAGACTTCCTTCCACGCCTTTGTGTCTTGAAAAAGAATTCATACAATGAAAGATCAGTTAAAGTAGTTAATAACACTTAAAAATACCACATGATAGACTCAAACATGATGCTGAAACCAATATATAACATACCATGTGTTTATAGTTCTTTCAACACTGAGTTAAGCAATATCCCACTTCCAAACCAAATTCTTAGGAAGCCCCACACATTTCCAATGCTTTCAAGAAATACAATCCAAAACAAGAGTGTGTTGAGACATTCTTGAGAAACTTTCCACGCCATCTGAGAATGAAAAAAAAGGTAACTTTGAACTTGTTATAGGAATGAGAAGATATTTGTTTAGAAGAGAGATAACTTTTAACTTTCCACGCCAAAACTTGAGTATGTTACACACCCCATGATCAAAACCGAGGCTGGACTCTAAGTGGGGCATGTGCCCCCTGTATTTTATTTGAATTTGTCCATGTAAAGCTCATGCTATAATATGGATAAAGCACTAGGCAACTTCAGTCAATCTAAATAGATCACTTAATTAGGATTATTCTAAAATAACTTCTCATTTGGAAGGCAGGACCCACTAAATTAATCCACGAGCACCACCACACCAGTTCTAACAGCCAAAGGAAGGCAGGACCCATTTGATTCCCCTGACGTACTCAGCCTGTTCAACCACTTGCATTAGCACACTTCTTGTCTAAAGTGTGCCTTATCGATGGGAGTCCTGTTGACAACTTTTTCTACGCATATGCACACCTCCGCTCCACCTTAACCTCGACTTTAAGGAACATAAACCATAACATCATGTGTGCTTTATTGGCATGAACAATGAAACATCCAGAACACGTGTAAAAACCATGTACAATTTTTAGTGTTTGGTTTTACATGTTTCGAACCTAAACGGTCTTTGGCAAAGTGAAAGGAAAAAAAAGGAGAAAAGGAGCAGAGCAATCTTGTGAAGTTACCATCTGTATCAAAATGATACTTAAATTTGCTATGCCACATCCGAAATGCATGGCCAATATGGTAGTACCTGGTGCTATGCATATCAACTGGAGAAAAAAAACTTTCATGCCTATGCTAATTTTGTTCTATGACTACTACATCTCTATCTTGTTATTTGTTGGCAAAATACATTGGGATAATCATGAGCCAATGACCAAACTGAATCCAATAACTTATGCTGGAGTAGCATACTATACTAGTCAAGAGCCGAACAAATGTTGTGGCAAAAGGAATACAATAACTTCCTTACCTCATTTTTTCGTATTATAACTTTCATTTTTTTATTTTGATGATCGTCTCATGCTTGGATCCTGATCTCATCAAGTTTTTAAGCCTGGAAAATAAAAGGGAGAAGGTATTAATTAAATAGGCAAACTTGAAGTGGGGCAAATTCTAAACACACCCTATGATCAAAACTAAGGTTGGACTCAAAGTGGGGCATGTGCCCCCCCTAGGTTTTATTTGAATTTTTTCATGCTATCAAGTTAAAAACTAAATAAATATGGGGCATCCTCTATCAAATTGGAACTAAACATGTGTTAGACATTCATTTTTGTTATGTCTTGGGGCTGGCCAAAACACAATTACTTAAGAATAATAACAAGAATAAACATGAGAAATAAGAATGAGGCTGACCTTTTCCCCAAGGTATATGTGGCTTCTATAAAAATAAGAAATAGAAATGCTTAGTCAGTGAGTGCTGCGAGGTATGGATGCTGGAAATGCTTAGGGTTTCTAGTATGGTAATAAAGAGTCCCTGTATGTTCCATGAAACAATATAGCTAAAGGTGATGCTTACCAACTGTTGTGATTTGGTTAGAATATTTCTCACCACGTGAGCATCTGATATGAGTGGAAGCAAGCAGAACGAGTATGTGAGTTGTGAGTGCTCATCAGGGTCTGAGGTTTTCTCTATTTATCCTCAGAGGGGTAAGGTCTTAATTGGGTTACATTAGATATTCTTTTTCACAAGTGGGGCATCTTCTATCGAGTTGAAACAAGAAACGTGTTAGACATCCTCACTTCGGTATGTCTTGAGGATGGCCAAAACACAATTACTTACATTTTATCTCTATTTAAAGTTGATTATGGAAGGGCACGATTACAAGAAAGAATTGATATCACATATCAACACTTCTACCTACGTAGTCACTAATATTCAATACGAACTGTGGCCTTAAAAAGACCCTAAAAATAAGAAAATAGGACAAACCAGCACTAAAAATCAAAGTCATAGTTACAAGCTTTAAATAATTTTTTGGTAACTGCGGATGTGGTCTTTTTTTAGAAAACGGAATAGCTGAAAAAACTTATCTTGGATTATATACTTGAACATGAAACCTTTGCCGTTTTATATATCAAAGATGGCATAAAATTTATGAATATATATTTAGTAAACTTTGAGATTTTTTTCCAGTGGTAGATTTAGGTAATTTATTAACATATTTAAAAGGCTACTTTACGTTAACAACAATAGCACAAACATTTTACATGTAAATTTAAAGGGTCACATTAGATATTTTTTTATGATGAAGATTTAGAAGCAAACTAGGCTAATTTTATAATATGGGCGTGGTTAGTCTTTTAGGAAACTAACAAACGGATCCAATGGCAAATACTATTATTAAAATTAACCTATAAATTTACTCTTTTCTCAAAAAGTTAATTTTTACATTTTATTTCCTCCGATCTCCATTCCAAAATCTAGTTTGCTTGATTTTGTGGATCCTAGGTTTGACCGCTTTCTTATTCAAAAAATTGTGCAAAATTTCATATTTTTTTTTTGTTATGACTTGTTTTTATCAATCAAAGTTCTTCAAAAATGACTTCAGTTTTACTATGTTTGTACAAATTAGAATAAAAAAGTCAAATGACCTATAATTGGAATGGAGGTAGTACCTTTTAAATTTTATAGCATGTTGAATGAACATTAATGCGGTGGTAGAAAAATAACTTTATCAATGGTGGCAGGGGGCTCAAATGAAAATGGAAGCTCATGAGAGACCCGTTCTTGAGAACAATCAGCTGAAGAGGGCCCGAGTATCAGCCGATAGAAAAGAAAAGAAGAACAAAAACCCGACAAAAAAATGACAATCACAATGACGGGTCCAGTGAGTCACTGTCACCACCGGATTCCGCTGAGCAGTTTGTTTCCTCCCGCATGTGTCTGCATGAGATGAGCACAGTGCTCGCGACGCATGTGTAGTGCACCTACTGGAGTAGTAGTAGACTAGTAGTACTTAACGCGACAGGTAAACATTGCCTGGTTCTGTCTTGGGACGTCTGGTCGACGACCGATCCAAAATGTTTGAAGCAGGCACAGTACAACTGGAACGGTACGGAGCATGTCGCGCAAAAGCCACGCGGCAGTCTAATTAGCGGCAGCCACGATTATAGTAAGGTTGACGAGCACGTTAGGTTAGATCTGTCATGCATGTGCATATTACATTAACTTAGTTACACATGCTCTGTTCTTTGTATTATCGCTTCACTACTAGTAGCAGTGAGCCTACTCAACTGTAATTCTTTGCACAAATGCTACTTTAGCACTTGTGGCATTTACATCAAGAGCATGAAAGAACTCTATTCACATACAAGGCCTCAGGCTCTATTCAGTAGATAGTAGACATATTTCTTTTAGAAACCGCCCTTTTAGATGCAGATCAGTACGTACATGGACTGGAATCATTCGAGTGGTGGTCAGCGAAGTGGCTAGGAACAATGTCTCAAGGGAAAAACAGTCTGCACCTACATCTACATATATTTCTTTTCATGAAAAACAATCTGAAAATCTTCTGTAATTACAAGCAATTTTTTTCAAGAACCCATTTTGTTCGTTCTTGACAAAAGTCTATCACAACGTGGTAGCATGTAACCCATTTATTTGTGTGCTGGGCTGTTGGCGCGTCGACGCGTCGTTGCCCTGTCCAAAGCTTTCATAAAACAAAGCGAATAGGGCTGGCGTTTTGAACATTTCGATTCATAAAAATGAATTAGCAAGTAAACAGGGTTATTCATATAGCAAAGGTACTAAAAACGCTCTTCATCTATGGTACAAAAGAACATTATAGTACTTTTATACAGAATAATTTATCTAACATATTTTCATATAACTAGCATCAGCCAGGTACTTAGGACGGCTATTCAACTACAGTAAACCAAAGCAATCAAACCATCATCCTATCAACTAGCGAGTGGAAACCTTGTTTCGTTCATCTTCTCCAGCAGAAACTTCCGATTGAGCAGATCCAACACCTCAAGATCCTACAATGACGTTAGAAAATAATCAGTTCAGCATAATGAGAAACATTAACCAGCAGTGTTATAACTTAAATAAAAAATTAATTGGATGAATTATTTGATTAAAACTACAGATAAAGAAGACATAATTAATCTCATAGCACTTATTCTATTCCCACAAATTCCTGCCTTTGCCCTATGTACCGACTCCACCTGAATCGATCCATCACTAATTCATTTAAACTCAATTCTACAAAATCCTCACTGTGTGGTGCCTAATTAAAGACTACACACGATCCTCACACAGCACCAGGCAACGTGTTTCTCAACCAGTACCAATAGCTCGTTATTACTACTCTTGACTAATGAGTCAATGTTGCAACCCTCTTTCTACGAGTAAATACTAGAAGAACAAGGCAGAGTAGAATATTGAAAATTTGGAATAAATAAATTGTAGATTGTTTTGGTATTTTTGGATTCATAGATTAAAACTGTAAATCTAGACCATGTATACACATATACTAGATGCATAACAAATTCTACACGAATCTTGAAAAGCAAAAATGAACTATATAATAATCCTAAAAGTGACCTCACCCTTTTTTGCTTGTGAGGATGAAAAAGGAGGGTTTATGTACGGAACGAGGAGATTGCAGGACCGAACACACTGCCCATCGGGGCCATCGCAGCGCCGAAGAAGGCGGGCGCGACGGCACTAGAGCTGGTACGGGGCACGTGGAGCAACCTCACTGCGTGGTGCATAATAATGATTACACATGACCCTCACAGCACCAGGCAACATGTTTCTCAACCGGTACCAATAGTTCGTTATTACTACTAGAGTAAATTTGAAGCCTCCTTCTACGAGTAATATAAATACTAGTGCATAATAATGATTACACATGACCCTCCCAGCTGCTCATCTGGAACGGGACGTATATACGCGCCGCGGCAGCCGTCAATCCGTCGTACGAGTGGTGATCATCAACGAAGTGCTAGGAATAATTTGTCTTAAAATAAAAACAGTATGCACCTACATCTACATATATTTCTTTTCAACGAAGTGCTAGGAATAATTTCTTTTCTAAAATAAAAACAGTTTTTTTCAACAACCCATTTTGTTCGTTCTTGCCAAAAGTCTAGCACAACGCGCTACGATTGTAACCCATTTGTGTGCTGGCACGTCGTTGCCTCATCCAAAAGCTTTCATAAAACGAAGCGAATAGGAATGACATTTTTAATATTTCGATTCATAAAACTGAATTAGCAAGTAAACAGGGTTCTCCATATAGCAACAGTGCTACATCTTCGTTCTACGGTAAAAAAACGAACATTATATTAGTACTTAGGACGGCTATTCAACTACAGTCAAACCAAACATCCTATCAAATAGGATTTCCACCTCGAATTGAAGATTCCATACACCATCCACTGCACGATAGGCGAGTAGAAACCTTGTTTCGTTCATCTTCTCCAGCAGAAAAGTCAGCAGATCCAACACCGCCTCAAGATCCTACGCAATGACGTTATAAAATAATCAGTTCAGTATAATTAATGGGAATCGTTAGTACCAGCAGTGTTATAACTCAACACACCAATTATTTGATGAAAACTACAGATAGAGAAGACATAATTAATCCCATAGCACTTATTCTATTACCACATATTCCTGCCTTTCCCCTATGTACCGACCCACCAGCATCGATCCGTCACTAATTCTACAAAATCATCACTGTGTGGTGCATAATAAAGATTACACACGACCCTCACAGCCCAGGCAACGTGTTTCTCAACCAATACCAATAATTCGTCATTACTACTATTGAGTCAATTTGAAGCCCTCCTTCTACGAGTAATATAAATACCAGAAGAACAAGCCAGAGTAGAACATTGAAAATTTGGAATAAATAATACTGTTTCGAATTATAATCATCTTAACTTTTTTTAGGTTCCATAGGTTAAACTACAAATCTAGACAAGACCAGTGTATACATATAGATCGGTGCATGACAAAATCTACAAACTTTAAAAAGCCGAAACGATCTATAATTTAAAACGAAGAGAGTAAAATGTAACTCACTTCATAAAAGAGACCTTACCTATGAAGATGGAGCCGAGGGGTGCCCGGGGGTTTCGATTTTCGAAAATGAGGTGAATACATCGCCGAACATACCGCCGAGCGCAGCACCGGCGACAGCGGACGCAACATTAACACCAAAGCCGGCACGGGGCACGTAGTGGAGTAAGCCCATCGCGGCGGCGCCGGCAGCGGCGGGGTTCCAGCGGTCGTGCCTCCCTCCTCGTGCGCTGACCATGGCGCCCTCGAAGGCATAGTACAGAGCCGAGTAGGCGCCGATGAAGCCGCCGCCGGCGCGGGCAGCTCCGGCGAGCCGGCTCCCTCCGCCGATTGCCAACCCAGTCAACAAGTTTGGTGGGCATCTATGGCCTATGACGGAGTAGAGGCCTGCGCCGGCTGCTGACGCAATCAAGAAGTGCTAGCCCACATGGTTGGCGAAGCTGCTGTGCCGATAGTATTTGATCTCGTCGTTGACCGAAGTCGACGTTTTGACCGAAGAAGAGGACGTCGCCATGTCCATCGCTGGTTTTGGAGTTGATCGACGCCTTGATGGGATCGGGGCGTAAGTTAATCGATCGGGGCGTGAGTTGGTTCTGAGTTGCACGTACGTTTCGTTTACTCGTCTACGTGCACGTCGACTGCCTTTGGTTTTATAGTAAGAGGATGACCGAACCTGTGCCACAAGAAATGCGAACTCGAGTCGACTCCGTGCTGCCGTTTGTCCACGCGAGCTTGGCCGGGTTGGGAAACCGAGGAAAACTAGACAAGAAAAGCAGTCGGCCCGGCCGGGTGTTTAGCGCCGTGTCGGACCCGGGAGGGCTAGCTGCTAACGTGCACTCAGCCTACGTAGCAGCGTGTCGCTCTCGATGTGGTTATATTTGCCGCCGCACCATAAATAATATGACCAAAAGCATGGATTAACTCGAGTATTAACACTCGATTGACGGACAAACCGATTTGAGTTTAATTTACAAACAAACCCTTGAACTGGTTTTAGACGTTTTTTTAGATTACACAGTAGAACGTAGACGTTTAACAGGCACGCACACTCACTCATATGAACACACGTAAGTAAACCCTACTCCTATGAGCACCTCCAAAGGACTGAGCCGGCAGATCTTGAGATGCACGAAGTCACCACAGGCACCTCGCTGTTGACGGGGACATCGCCTACTACCAAATGCATAGCGCCGGTAAATCCTGGAATAAATCTAGGAAAATACGAACACCATTGCCAAATCGAGGATTTGAACTCTTTTGGGTAGGTTCCACCACAAAGAACCCAACCAACTGATCTAGGATCATTTCTCAATATCGTCATTTCGATGTTTTCGATTTGGCTTTCTATTTTATACTGGATTCCCTTTGGTGGATGTGTTGCTTTCTTTGGCGGCAACGTGTTCTTCGTTGAGGGATCGAGGTACGTTGGCCTAATCCTATTTCAGGAGGGATTGGATCTATTTTTCCCTTTGGTGGAATCGTCTTTCCAGCAACCAGTGATACTATTGGCGGTGGCGAATCTTATGATCGGTTTAAACTTTCAAAAGAGATGGTCGATATGCTTTCAACGCCTTTTACTCCCAAGAGTGGTTGAGCATATTGCGCTTCTTATGCGGTCTCTGCAATTGTGGAGTCTTCTGTTGGTGGAAACTATGATTTTCGTGGTTGGATCTGGTGAAGTTTCATGGGATAGAGTTTCTTGAAGCAGTGAATGTTGACGGATGCAAGAAAGACGAAGGATAGTGACCTAGTAACATACTTCAATGTAATTTTGTTTTATGTTATGGTCTCAGTTATAAAAAGAGTATTTTAATAAAATTCATTCTCTTTCTAAAAAAATGTGCAAGCCCCCACTCCCATACGTTCCGCAACGTACGTGCTCGTCTGGTGCATTTAGTTTCAAAATATCCCCCTAAAAACACTATTTATCTAACTTTTCTCTATTTATCTCATTCCTCGCACTTACAGAATATTATTCATCTACAATGCTTTTTTATCCGCACTGTTTTTTTTTTAGAAATCTTTCCTAATCTAAACACATCCTAAAGATCTGATCCAGTTTAGCCGTCAAACAACGTCACCATTCTGATGCACACGGCTCGTAGCCACGTACACCTAGCACTGTAGTGTTCCCCATGCTAACCAGGCTGGCTCCTCATCTTCTTTTCGTTGATGTCCCCGCTGGGTCCCTACCGCGTGCAGTTATTAGGACAGGACTGGTTGTCCAACCGGTAGAGCCTTCGTGAATGGTTTGATTGGTCCAACAGGTAAGACCATAGGTTTATTTACTGTTCAAATACGGCAACTTTCGGTCTCGTTTAGATGAAAAAGTTAGTAGCGGTCTCGTTTAGATGAAAAAGTTAGTAGCAACGCTCTGGAAAGCTTGTTGTGTGAGAAGAGACACAGTTTGCTAAGTTGGGGAACTATACAAGTGTAAAGTGTCAATATTGAGAAGTCCTAGGATGATTGGACTTTCCCCACGGGCCGCGGCAGCCGTATGTGTCAAACGAGTAGTGGCATAAGTGAAGTGCTAGGAATAATTTATATATTTCTTTTTCAAGAAAAAAAACAATCTGAAAAGCATGTGCAGTTTTTCTTTCAAAGAACCCATTTTGTTCGTTCTTGCCAAAAGTCTATCACACCGCGCTACGATTGTAACCCATTTGTGTGCCGGCGCGTCATTGTCTCATCCAAAAGCTTTCATAAAACGATCCGCAAAAAAAAGCTTTCATAAAACGAAGCGAATAGGAATGACGTTTTTAACATTTCGTTTCATAAAAATGAATTAGCAAGTAAACAGGGTTCTCCATATAGAAACAGTACCAAAAACGCTGCATCTTTGTTCTACGGTAAAAGAACGAACATTATATAGTACTTAGGACGGCTATTCAACTACAGTCAAACCAAACATCCTATCAAATAGGATTTCCACCTCGAATTGAAGATTCCATACACCATCCACTGCACGCTAGGCCAGTAGAAACCTTGTTTCGTTCATCTTCTCCAGCAGAAACTTCCGAGTCAGCAGATCCAACACCTCAAGATCCTACACAGTGACGTTATAAAATAATCAGTTCAGCCTAATGGGAATCATTAGTACCAGCAGTGTTATAACTTAACACACCAATTGAATTAATTATTTGATGAAACTTACAGATAGAGGGACATAATTAATCCCATAGCGCTTATTCTATTACCACATATTCCTGCCTTTCCCCTATGTACCGACCCACCTGCATCGATCTGTCACTAATTCTACAAAATCCTCACTGTGTGGTGCATAATAAAGATTACACACGACCCTCACAGCACCGGGCAGCGTGTTTCTCGACCAGTACCAATAGTTCGTTATTACTACTATTGAGTCAACCTAAAGCCCTCCTTCTACGAGTAATATAAATACCAGAAGAACAAGCCAGAGTAGAACATTGAAAATTTAGAATAAATAATATTGTTCTGAATTATAATCATCTTGACTTTTTTAGGTTCCATAGGTTAAACTACAAATCTAGACAAGACTAGTGTATACATATAGATATATAACAAAATCTACGAACCTTAAAAAGCCACCTATATTTTAAAACAAAGAGAGTAAAGTGTAACTCACGTCATAAAAAAGACCTTACCTATGGAGATGGAGCCGAGCGGCGCCCGGGGGTTTCGATTTTCGAAAATGAGGTGAATAGGTCCCCGCACAAACCGCCGACTGCAGCGCCGAACAAAGCGGACACGACGTTACCACTGAAGCCGGCACGGGGCACGTAGTGGAGCAAGCCCATCGCGGCGGCGCTGGCTGCGGCGGTGTTCCACCGATCGTGCCTCCCTCCCCTCGCGTTGGCCATGGCGCCCTCGAAGGCGTAGATCAGGCCCATGTAGGCGCCCAAGAAGCCGCCACCGGCGCAGGCAGCTCCGGCGAGCCGCGACCCGCCGCCGATTGTCAACCCAGTCAACAAGTCCGGCGGGCACATCCGGCCCATGACGGAGTACGCAGCTGCGCCGGATGCTGATCCCATCAAGAAGTGCTTGCCCACATGGTGAGCGAAGCTGTTGTGCTGATAGTACTTGATCTCGTCGTTGACCGAAGAAGACGACGTCGCCATGTCCATCGCTGGTTTTGGAGTTGATGGGATCGATCGGGGTCGGGGCGTAAGATGATCGATCGGGGCGTGAGTTCTGAGTTGCACGTACGCTTCGGTTACGACTCTACGTGCACGCCTACCACCTTTGGTTTTATAGTAATAGGATGACCCTGCCACAAGAAATACGAACTCGACTCGACTCCGTGGTGCCGGTTGTCTTCTCCCAACTTTACCGAGTCATACTAGACAAGAAAGGAAGTCGGCCGGCCGGGTTTTAGCGTGTCGGATCCGGGATAAAAGCAATGGATTAACTCGAGTATTAACACTTGATTGACGGACAAATCGATTTGAGTTTATTTTTACAAAAAAAACCTTGATGCGGTCCCAGTATAAATTGAATTGATTTCCACTTAATTCTGGTTTTCTAGGAAAATACATTTTTTTTAGAAACTTCTAGGGAAATACATGTAAGTGGATTGTCATGATTTGTTGTGATTTTGTTTTAGTAAAATGGCATTTTCAGCCCAGTACTATTTGGGCCCAATAAGCCTAAATCACTGTCTCCCTCAACATCGTCGGCCCACGTCGACGGCCTCCGCACGAATCTTACAGCTTCGTGTCGGATCCTCTTCCACCCTCCCCCGCTCGGTTCCGCCGCCGTCTCCTCCGCGCACTCGCTTCTCCGGCCGCCACCGCAAGCAAGGGCTCCCCTTCTCATGGCGGCGGCGGCGAAGGCGTCGTCGGGCGGGGAGGAAGGAGTGGTAGAAGGCAGCGGCACGGGTACTCTAGTGCGTATCTTCGTGGGTGGGCTGGCGGAGAGCGTCGGCGCGGCGGACCTGGAGGCCCTGTTCGCCTCGGTCGGGCGCGCCGCCGGCGTCGAGTTCGTGCGCACCAATGGACGGAGCTTCGCCTACGTCGACTTCCACTGCCCCTCCGACAAGGCCCTCGCCAAGCTCTTCTCAACTGTACGTCTGTACTCATCACCCCCTTCCTTCTCCTCGTCTTTACCACTTTGATGCTCCCATAGGAAGCCCTAGATTATTAGCTTCTATCTGTTCGTATTATTCTACTACTAGTGGATAACTGGAGATGATGGATTTTGTATTTAAAAAAATGTGAATCTGATGAACTCGGCAAAGAATTATTGATAAAATATTTGGTGCCCTGTTTGTCGTGGCCCTTGGCCTGAGATTGTCTGAACTCATGATATTCCGTGTGCAGTACAATGGGTGTAAATGGAAAGGAGGGAAGATTAGGCTGGAGAAGGCCAAAGAGCACTACCTTACTCGTCTGAAGCGAGAATGGGAGCAGGATGCAGCAGCTGCTGAGGCAGCAGCTCAGGAAGCTGTGGTGAAAGATAACGCGAAGCAGGATAAGCCAAAACTAGATAAGGCTGCTTTGGAGGGCATGAAGATTAACATCTACTTTCCAAAACTGAGGAAGGTGAGCAATTGTTTGTGTTGTAGTTCAGGTCTTTGAAACTTGTGTTTATGTGTGAAAATTTTGTCACAAGCTCTCAGTATGTATGACAGTTTGAGGCTTCATGAACCGTGCAGTTCTTAACACATGTCCAAATATTAGACTGCACGGTTTGAATATATGATTTAAAATTACTCATTATACTATGTATTAAACTTTTCTATATTTCATTTGATTGCTCTGTAGTGCTTCTAGTTCTATGCTCTTCCAAGATGCGAAAGGCACAAACTTACAGAACATGCGCTGCCCTACTTCTGTAACAGTGTTGTTTTCCTTTTTCAAATACGTGACAATCTAGGTAGCCATAACTTCTAAAATGTTTTTTTTCTTCCACTTAAAGATTACAAGTTTAATATGCACTGTAGGTATTGTGAGCCTATAAATGATAGCGTAAGGGAAAGTAATTTAGCTACCTAAAAACATAAGCAAGTGTGATGATTGTATTGCACAAAATATATCTAGGTGGCCGGTCATGCAGTTCCCATTGAAATGGTTGTTGAACATGACAATTAATTTACAGACATGGGTTTTCCTGAATCAATTTACAGGTGAAAGCTTTGCCTTTGAAAGGCACAGGAAAGCACAAGTACAGTTTCCGACATATTGAGGTTCCTTCTTATCCGATTCATTTCTGTGACTGTGAGGAGCACTGTGGACCTCCTGAAGCAGCTAATAGTGAATATGCTAAGGTTCTTAATGCTGCTGCATATGAGAAAGAACGCAATATTATGAATTCTGTGATGAACAAGCTTTTTGGGAAGGAAAATGAGGATTTTGATTCATCAGAAACGAAGAAATGCGATGTTCATAATGACACCATTGAACCCTCGAGTACTGTGAATAACATGCGAATTGAAGAAACTAGAGATGCTCCAGAGGAAGATTTGCAAATGGAAGAATCAGAAGAGTCTTCAGACGACGATTTAGATGATGACCTTGTGATGAATATTGCTCCTCGCAAGCCCAATAAATCTGCAGGGCAAGCAAACATGGAAAAGCATGAAGTGAATAAGGTGTGCATATTGCAATTACTTATTTGAGCAGTTTGTCATATCATTTACAAATTTACGTGCAATTATACAAGCATAAACATAATTGTAATAACTTCGTTTGTATGGAGGACTCGCAGTTACGCAAGCGCTCAAGTATTGAAGAGGCTTCCCTGCCAAATAAGAGGCAGAGAACTGAGTATTCATCTGAACCTAGAAAAGGGAAGCAAGAACCTTTTTCAGTTATCTCAGACACCAGAACCAGAGGCAAGACTTTGCCCGCTAAATCAGAAGACAAAAAAAGACAACTGAAGTCTCCGGCTTTGACAGGAAAACAAACATATGAGTTCCCTTCCACTCTTCCCAGAGATAAAAGCTCTGCAAATCCTCAAGGTGTTGAGGCTCAGACAAGCTCTACGAAAACCAGAAGTGCACAAAATATAGTTGCAAATGGACCTAAAAAGGGCTCGATGTGGACCCAGAAATCAGCATGGAGGGATCTTGTAGGGGGCATGGGAAGCACACCTTTCAGTATATCACAGGTGCTGCCGAGCACCTATACAGCACCATCAGAACTCCCAAATGCCACTGAAACTGTGAGGTCTTCAGAAGTCCTCGAAGCTACAATGCATCTTCCGTCTGAGCAGAAGTTGTCAAGTTCTGTGGGCATGCCATCAACTGGTACTACAGATGAGTCAACTGGTGGTGAGTGCAAGGACAGCAATAAGCCTCAAAAAGTTCGGGTGGTCCCGAAGATCACCATCGGTGAAGTCTGCCCTTTCATGAGAAATGCAGAGTCACAGAAGCAATGGTCAAAGGCAAAGAAAGCTATAGCTGGGTTCTCGAAGAAGAGCAACGAGCGCAGTGGATCCAAATCCAATGCTGGGAAGGGAAACCCATTTAAAAAGCGATAAAGCTATTGTTTTATGAGCTGTAACTTGTGATCAACATTTCAATACTGTCAAAGTTACCTCATAGTTGTTGTGTTGTTATAACTCTGAAACACCAATGGCTGTTTTTCGTAAGAGCAATCCTAGTTCTGTAGCCGTATTATGAACATTTCTTGCACTCTTAATTCAAGATTTTTTTTATCATGTGGTAAATGTACTTCCACCGATATCATAAAATCGCTACGGCCTGGATCAATGCACTATCGTTTCAGCTTTTTTGGTGTGTATAATACGAATGGCCATGTTGCATGGCGGTTGCAAATATTAGGCGACGATCTCGCGGGATCGGGGCACCATAAAAACTCTCTCTCTCTCTCTCTCTCTCTCTCTCTCCACGCACCCACACGTAGATAAAATGCCGTGCACATCTCTAACCTAGCTATGGACCTGGCCTCTCTCTCGTCCTCCTTCCATTCATTCGTCTCGTGATACCGTGCCTTAATTCAGATTAGATTCCAGACTTTGATTTCAAGGAGGAGGTAACTATTATGTTCTAATAAAGAGATCAGGATTTCAACGAGGAGGTAACCATTCTGTTCTAATAAAGAGATCATATTATTCATGGTAATTCTCATTCATATTGGGTTTCAATATTTGGATCAGGAGATGGCGATGGACAGCACCGACTCCCGGAGGCTCCTGCATGGCGTCAGAACTCCCATCAGGTAAAGGTTCTATTCATCTGCATTCTTGTGTAAATTTGTTCACCGCAATCACATCGTCACCATCACTGCAGTTCCTGAGAACCAATCAAGAGGTTTTCATATCAATCATGATTTTTTTGTGCGGTTGTATGTCCTTGAACAATATCGGGAATCATGCATGTGAATAATCTTAGGATCATTGTGAAAAAATTTCCCCCCTTTCGACATCAATGGCCTTGTGTCATTATTGATAGACTCGTGTGAGATTTCATCAAGTATTTCAAAGGAATTGTACTTCAAAATCAATGTAAAACTCAGGTGTCATACTTATTGCTACTGATATGCGGATGGAGTGGTTCAAGTAACTAATCATCGTTGTTATTTGGTGCCATTTAGCACATTCAGCATGGATTTTCATTTGCAGAACCCGATGAATTTTGCTTGGTATGTCTCCGTACTTATTCACTGGATCTATCTCCACTGATTTTCCGATAGAACAGGATCCTACAGATGGAGCAGATGAGGATGAAAATATTGTTGCTCCACAATCACTGTCCCACAATACTGGAGCGAGTTTCCAAAGGAATCTAGGCTCTGCAGATTGGGGAGTTTTCAGCAGCTTGAAGATTGTGCTGTTCAAACCAAGCTCAATTTGCTTATACCATGTGGATTCTTAGCAATACTGATCAATTATGCAAACCAAAATCAGGTCATTACCCGTTTATAGAACTTCTACTAATTTTACATGTTTATGGTCTTTCATTGACGTTGTTACTCTGTTTTCTGAAGGGCTGGGTGTTTCCTCTGACCCTGCTGGGTATCATTCCTTTGGCAGAGCGATTAGGTTTCGCTACTGAGTAACTACTTTTCATAATTTTCCCTCTTATTTGTTTTTTCCTGGCCATCTGCTTGAACAAAAATGTTTGATTATTTACTTAATGCAGGCAGTTAGGACTCTTCACCGGCCGGACAGGTCTCACTCATTACTGAATTACATTGCACGCAGCTTGCACTTACCTGAACTTGTTCCACATTTCATGCGCAGCTGGAGGCCTTCTGAATGCTACGTTTGGTAATGCAACCGAGCTGGTCATATCGATCCATGCGCTACGGAGTGGAAAGCTAAGGGTGGTTCAGCAATCTCTGCTTGGATCAATCCTGTCGAACACCCTACTGGTTCTCGGTTGCGCATTCTTCGGTGGTGGACTGGCCCCTGGGAAAACTGAGCAAGCTTTCAGAAAGGTGACCATCCTTATCAGCCAGCAGGAATGCTTGATACAGATGGAGTGCTGATCCTGTATTGTTGACAGGAAGATGCAGTGCTGAACTCTGGGCTGCTCTTGATGGCAGTGATGGGATTGGTGTCTCCTGCTATGCTGTACTATACTCACACTGAAGTTAATTTGGGCCAGTCAGCGCTGGCATTATCAAGGTTTAGCAGCTGCATAATGCTCGTTGCTTATGCTGCTTTCGTTTATTTCGAGTTGTCGAACAGTCGCCGTCGAGATGAAGCTAGTGAGGCAAGCATGATGAGCTCATTCTCTTCATTTATTTATTTATCCCTTTACAAGTTTCTGAGGTATTTGTCTGCATTTTACTAGAGAGGAGGTGGAGATCAAGGGGATGACGACTATGAATATGCATATCCTGAAATTTCCAAATGGGAAGCCATTGCTTGGCTTGTAATTTTCACTGCTTGGATCTCAGTTTGCTCTGGCTTTTTAGTTGATGCTATCGAGGTATTAGATCTAACTAATCTAAAGGATGATTTTTATTGGCCACTTCTCTTGTTTGCCATAATTTATAGCAAATACATTTATCTTTTGTCATGGAGAGCTATGGGTTAGCACGGCAAGTTATTTGCAGGGGGCTTCCAAGGCTTGGAAAATACCCATTGCTTTCATAAGTACTGTTTTGCTTCCAATTGTGGGGAATGCTGCAGAACATGCTAGCGCTGTTATGTTTGCAATGAAAGACAAATTGGTAAGAAGTATCTTGACATTGTTAACCATTTTTAGTAACTTTTCTTTTAGTATGTTTTTTCTATACCTTTGTTCGTATTTTTTATAGGATATTTCCCTTGGGGTGGCTATTGGGTCTTCAACGCAGATATCCATGTTTGTGGTGGGTTATTCAACTATGTGCTGCTCATTATCATTAATCTGAACTTGATTGGAATTAGATTGGCTATGCTTCCCCAGTCATATTAATCTATACCTTTTTTCTTTCTAAATTGATTGATATGTTTTCATCTTGTTTTCTAGATACCATTTAGTGTAGTGACAGGATGGATGATGGGCCAGCCAATGGACTTGAATTTCCATCTGTTTGAAACCGCAAGCCTCTTGATAACCGTACTGGTTGTAGCGTTTTTGTTGCTGGTACTGAAATAATATAAATATTATTTTAGAGACCCACTGTTCTACTCCTGCAGATTTCCTTCTTTCAAGTTTTTCTTGTCAATATTTTCAGGATGGAACCTCAAATTGTTTCAAAGGATTGATGCTAATTCTCTGCTATCTAATTGTAGCTGCCAGTTTTTATGTATATGCTGATCCAAATATTGATGGTAAAGCTCCTCACCTCTCCAAATTGCTCTTTGTGTGACAAAGAAAATGCACCATCTTCCTTTAATTTCCATAGTTCTCTACTTAAAATGCCATTTCTAAAGTGAGCAAAATCAACAGTGCAATGCTTTTTGCAAATGTTTATTTGGAATTTCTGCTGCAGGTGCTTAGCCTCCAACATTAGTACCTTTGATGACTCGATGAAATTTTCACAAGATCTTTACCATGGGAATAAGTTGACATTCATAAAAGGATCTATTGGTGTATCTTTGACCTCTTGACGTTACTTATATTCAGATGTCTTTCAATCGCACCCACTGTTATAGATATGCAGAAAATGAAAAAGTTCAACATGATTCTCCAGCTTCTGTAGGCAACAATTTTGTTTTTACGGTACGTGCAGATATCATTGAAAGTAGAAACACCCTTAAATTTTGTATGAACAACTGCTGTCCCATTTTCATATGAAAGCTAATCATATACAGTATCTAAAACTCATTGCAGTACTAGTCCATGATGGATAAAAGATACACAGAAGAGCATCTAAGCGCAAGTACTAAAATTCTACAAGGCAAAAGAAGCAAACATTCAATCAATCATCATGTTCATTGCAGATATGAACAGAGTGTCTTCTACTAAAGATCATCCTGAGCGTTTACATTTTTTTTATCCACTTGTCAATAGCATTCCTTTTCTGTATCTGAAAATTTTCGCCTAGGCAGTACATCTGAAGAGGTCCCTGCTTTCAATGGTCTCCTCATTCTCTCTGGATTCAGACAGTTCCTCTTGTGTTGAATTTCTCGTAGCCGACAAGGAGTTCCTTGCCGTTGTTGCGCTTCTGATTTCTTCTGCAATTACGCACAGCTGTAGTTGTCTCTGCATCTTTTGCCCAAGGAAAAAAAGTTTATGATTTTCTCCATGACACAGTCTAGCCGAGCTCTAGCAGGTCGAGCAGCGGCAGGCGGCAACCCTTCGATGCCAAAGCCATGGCCGCTGGTAGACAATATCCTCATGCAGCCGCGTGCGCAGTGCCATGTTCCAGCTCGACCAGCAGTGTAAAGAAGCGGAGCTAGCTAGATAGATCACAAGGAGGCCGCCGCACTCCAAGGCAGGCGTCGACGGCGCCACTCCACTGCTCTTCATCTCCATCAATGAGCAGATAAAGTCGCTGAGATAATTAAAGGCAAGCTTCACAAATCAGCTTACGATGGGGCCCCGA
Organism: Digitaria exilis; assembly: GCA_015342445.1. Taxonomy (NCBI): domain Eukaryota; kingdom Viridiplantae; phylum Streptophyta; class Magnoliopsida; order Poales; family Poaceae; genus Digitaria; species Digitaria exilis. Next base: position 535,221 of record JACEFO010002150.1, on the reverse strand, counting down.
TAATCTGCAAGCTTGGCAACTGTCCTGTCGTGCCTTGGATTACTGCCACTGCCAGCCTAAGCTTCGGCAAATCAGCTTGTGGTTCTTTCTAGTTGGTGTGCCGGGTAGCTTGTCGAAAAGAAGTAGCTTTTTTATGTGTGTCTCATCTGTTACCGTGTAGCGAGTCTAACCGTGTATTAGTGCAGGCCCACTTTTTATATAGATGTTGTTTTCATGTAAGTAACAAAACAGGCACAGAGCTAAAACAACATGTGCGTAATAAGCACATATCCCCTTTTTTCTCCATATAACCAGTCAGCGTGAACAAGGTTATATGGTCATGGTATAATGGTAAATAAATGAAGTACTACACTTTTAGGGGTAACAATACTTGGTGATAATGGTGATGATTTATAGTAATGATACTAGTACTAGTAGATTCAGGCTGTGTGCTTGCAAAGTGAGTTTCTTTATCATCACTACCGAAAACCGGCTACATGCCGAGTGTAGGTAGGTAGAAATGTTAGAATATAGACATTTTTTAGCAAGATACCTTCAGATACTCATGAGGCAATGAGCAAACTGAACCCAACTCATGCTGGAGTAGCATATTATACTAGCCAACAACCGAACAAATGTTGTAGCAAAAGGAATAAAGTGAGGATATAGTAGGGTAGAAAATAATTTGCTGACCTCAATTTTTCTCATTACAGCTTCTATTCGTTCTTTTTGATGATCCTCCTATGCTTGGATCTTGATCTCATCAAGTTTAAATTTGGAAAGTAAAAGGGAGATAGTATTAATTAAATAAGCAGGCACCTAACAGTAAAGGGAGAAGGTATTAATTAAATAAGCAGGCACCTAACAGTAAAGGGAGAAGGTATTAATTAAATAAGCAGGCACCTAACAGTAGTATGGCATTAGATACATAATTAAGCACCTTTTCTTCTAAATATATGGCATTTTGTGCCTCCTCTCATGCAGCCAAACGTGATGCAGTAGTTTTTGCTTTTTTTTATGGTTTCTGTTACCTGGGGCAAATCTTGAGTGGGGGCACACCTTACAAACAACTCATCTATTTAAAATGCTTAAACATGTTGAATTTTTCTTTCATTCCCTTGACATAAAAGGCTAAGTGAGGGCACATGCCCCTTGAGGCCCTTCAACCCCAACGGGCCTTCCATGGTTACCACCCGATCAGACATCTATTAATTAATTGTTATCTGGCTGGCCGGCGACGGAGGGCGGGAGGGGAAATGAGGTGTGAGGGTGAAAGTGGAACCAGAGCGGCGTGTTCCATCCAGGGTTTTTTATCCCGATGAGAATGGGTCCGGTTCCCACGGTTCCCGCTCAAACCGTCCCGGACCGGTAGCGGTTTGGGGTGCTTTGAAGCCGGAGAAATTCAAAATTTTCAAATTTGAATTAAAAAATAGAAAAATATGGTAAAAATCTCTAAAAATACTTCGCGGTGCGTGTAATCTATTGGTATAAAATTTTTCAAGTATTCACTCATTTGGTATTTTTTGCGGCAAATACAAGCTAAATCAAAAAAGAAAAAAGGAAAAAATTGCCCGGCCCATTAAGGCCCGTTTAGGCCCAACCCTATCTTGGCCAAACCGACCGGTTTACAGCTCGAAACCGAATGAACTAGCAATTTGAATTTGGAATTTGTTCGGTGTCTACCGGCTTATGCTCAAACCGACCGGCTTACCGCTCGAAACCGAATGAACTAGCAATTTGAATTTGGAATTTGTTCGGTGTCTACCGGCTTATGCTCAAACCGACCGGCTTACCGTTCAAACCGACCGGCTAACCGTTTCAAACTGATTGCACTAGCAATTTAAATTTGGAATTTGTCCGGTTTGGAGTGGTAACCGCTCCAACCGCTCCGGTAAACAGTTACCGGAGGGCGTTCGACCAACCGGTTCAAAAAAAAAAAAAAACCTCATTCCATCTACCGAAGTCAGTTAGACTGTCGAAGCATATACAAAAGCGCAAGACGGGGACCAACATTTCCCGAGGCATGCACTAAGCACCTAATAATGTATATAGTAGTAATTAGAACGTATCAGGACAAATTTTCTAAACTAACAAACTAAATCACTCTACTCCTAGATGTTGGTCTTCTCAAGATGAGACATCACCCACCAAACTTTCAGAAAATGTCATTTCTGAAGTGAGCCAGATCAACAGTGCAATGCTTTTGCATAATGTATATTTATACTTTTTGGTGATGTGGGTATTTAGCCTCCAAAATTAGTACCTTTGATGACTGGATGGACTTTTCACCAGATATTTACCAAGGGAATAAGTTGACAATTAGAAAAGGAGCTATTGTTGTATCTTTGACTTCTCAATGTTCCTCACATTCCAAGGTGTTTCAAGCTCACCCACTGTTATAGATTTGCACAAAGTGAAAAGTTCAACATGAATCTCCTGTTTCTGTAGGCAACGAATTTGTTTTTATAGTATGTGCAGAAATTGTAGGAGTTGAAACACACTTGATTTTTGTATGAACAACTGATGTCCCATTTTCATCTAAAAGTTAATCATATACACAGTACCTAAAACTCACTACAGTACTAGTAGATCATGATTATAAGATACATAGAAGAAAGCAGAAGTGCTAAAAATCTACAAGGAAAAAAAGAAGCAAACATTCAACAAATCACCGCGTTCATTGCAGCTATGAACACAGCGCCTCCTACTCCAGATCATCCTGAATCCACTTGTCAGTCGCATGCCTCGTCTCTATCTGAAATTTTTGGCCTTGACAGTGCATCTGAAGAATCCACTTGTCAGTCGCATGCCTTGTCTCTATCTGAAATTTTTGGCCTTGACAGTGCATCTGAAGAGATCCCCTCTTTCATATTGGTTTCCTCATTCTCTGTGGATTCAGGCGGTTCCTCTTCTGTTGGATCTCTCGTAGCCGATGAGTTCCTTGTCTTTTGTTGTTCTTCTAGTATCTTTTGCAAATATCTTGCATGTTCTTCTATGCGCAGCTGTAGTTGCCTTTGTGCCTTATACCCAAGAAAAAAAATAGTTTAAGAATGCTAGCAATGTAAGGGGTGTTTCGTTCACCTTAACATAGTAAATCACATCTAATGCCAAAATAAGTCACCCATGGGACTTATTGGGCTAAACTTAATTATTGTAAGTCACTCAATAAGCCATAAGCACATTTGGGGTTGCTTCTTGAACGTATTTTGTGTGGTGCCTCCCCCCCCCTCCCCTCTCCTCCCACCCACTCAATAATCCAAAATAAGTCACAACAACTAAACATCCCCTTGGACTTATTGGCTTATTAAATGTTGCTGGTAAACTTAAAATTTATTTGAATTTACTAAGAACAGTGATGATCAATATGGCGATATTCTACTAGCATTTGTGAATCATGAGTCATGATATCACAGATGAACCCGAAATTTATAAAACTCTTCCAAAGATAAGTTGAGAGAAACCTTGAAGCATCATACCATATATAGCTGATGATAGGTCATAGGTGCTTGGCACTTACCTCTAATTGTTCATGAAGTTGTTTCTGAACCTCCATTTGCATCCGAAGAGCTTCTGCTACTTGTAGATTCCTAAGAAATGTAAAGAGATGCGAATTTGAATGAGTTTGAATTTGTTCATGCATGGCGTAATCAGCTTGTAATTGGTATTCATGCATTCATGCCGATGGAAAACAAATAAAGCAAATCCAGGAGTAGGATGCTCACTTCTTTTTGCCAGAATCATTTCCTGGCAGTAGTGATTGTGATTTCTTGTCTTCTGAAGGGGACTTCTTGCCTTCATTGACCATGCAACAAAACAATAAGTTCATCATGAGAATTTTACAATTAAAGAAAGTACCAGCACTTAAAAATATAACTGTTACTTTGCTTCCAAAAGTCTACCTTCTTTTGTCTCTGGAAGATACTTGGCAAAACGATATTTCTGCTTGTCCCGACAAAATGAGAGAAGAACATCAGAAAGGGTAAGTGGGTAACTGTTTATTGGAGAAAGTAAACATGCGCTGGAAGAAATTACACCCAAGTACCTGCAAATGGCTCTTCACATGATATATGGTCAAGCCTTCTACCTTCATCAGCTTAAGCACACCCTTAGGAGTTGCCTCTTCATGATTTTGTATTATTAATACATTAATAATGTGAACATAAAATTAGTGAATGTGTTTAAACTTAAATAGAAGGATCACCCTACTTTCTGGCCCTCCAAGCTTGTTGACAGCCTCAACAAAACGCTCATGGAGCTCCAGTGTCCATCTCAGTCTTGGTTTGTTACATGCTGTAGCTCGAGATGAACTCAACTGAACTTTAACAGGAGAAACAGCGCTTGGGAAGTCTTCTTGGTCAGAATGAGATTGTACTGGACAAGAAGAGTTTTGTGGTGGTCGGTCATATATGTCCTGATAAAGTTGTATGGCAAGGACTAGTTAGAGTCCGAAATTAGGCATGACAAATAGATTCAAAGTACAAACTTTTGTAGTGTTGAATAGCACAGAAGCTAGAGATCAATAATAGACTCACATCCAATCGAGGGCTCTCTTCAGACAAGAACTGAAACTCCATCTGCTCACTGAAAGCCATGGCATTGCTTTCTCCATGGAAACTACCTTCTGAAACATCTCCAGAAAGGTTAAGGAAGTCCTTTACATCACCTGAATGTTCGGCGCCATTATTAGAACCAGTGCTGAGGTCAGCACCAAAGAGCAATGAAGAAGAGCTGGATGACTGCCCAGTTGAAATCTGTTTCTGCTGCTCACATTTAGGAGGATGGGGCAGGAAAGGCAGAGCGCCTTTTTGCCGGCATGATTCGGATTTTATTTGAGTCGAGGAGAACATACTTGAGCAGAATGTGGAAGAACTAGATGAAATTGGATCTAACAATTCAGCTTGTGATACGCGAGAAGCAGCACTTCCAGGATTAGAGTCAGGACTTGATTTCTGAAGGTCGAACGGGAGGATCTTTGTCAGACTCAATGAACCAACCATCTTTGACTTAAAGCTTGAGGATTGAGCAGCAGCACATGATGACTGTGGATCACGCGTTGAACCACAGTGATCGGAGTTGGCACTGAACAGACTATGAGCTGAAGGCTGGGGAGCAGTGCATGTATGAGCCATTCTGTCTGGGCCACTGAATTGTTTCACAGAGATAATGCTCTGTGTGCTCATGGTGCCTTGAGGTTGCCTATGTCTTTGGTCATTCACCACTGAACAGAAGATGCTGGGTACTGCTTGCTCCAAGCCTGTGTAGTGAATATTTGAGTAAAACACGCAGTTCAAGACTTATCAAATAATCTAGTCCAGGTTATGACATTTTGTTGCAAGCTCTAAGACAACACGAACGAATCTCTTTTTTTCATTGAAAAAAATCATGAACAGATCCAATATATATTTTAAAAAGTAAATCCAATATATATTTAAAAAAAATAGTCCAGAAATATGGATGCACAGCTCCATATTGTTGGATAGACTTTGTTTATTCCCAAAAAAATACTGAGTAGTATGTCAAAAGAGGTAAAAACTCGTATGCTAACAAAAGTAACAATACACTAAAATGGATAAAAAGAAGGGCAACAATCTGAATAGGCAATAGCAGTCGCCTTTCGTTGATGTAACAGTATCTTGAATCAGAGCAGAATCTGAGTAGCAATGTCTGAACAGCAGAAAGCTCACAGCAGACTTTGTGATTAGAAAGCTCAAGCCACATCACAGGGAGGAAAAAACAGAACAGGGGGAAATAACCCATGTAAATTTTGTGATGGTTCTAAACAAAACCACAAGTTCATGAACTTCCAAGGCCAGAAAATTCAGATAGTTCCAGAGCTGATAAAATTCATGAAACGCTATCTTAAAGGGAAGTTCAAACACAATCTGCTGCCTGTAAGAGCAGAACAAGATTCCTCTAAGAAACCAGAACACGACCAGGAGTGTCGGATTGCGACTCTTAATACGGGAATCAAGAAGGAAGCGATTCATGGAAAGAAATGCTGGCGGGAGATCCGAACCCCTACCTGACAATGAAGAACTCAAGACGAGGAGTGCTAGAGCGTTAGTCTTAGAGATCCAGAAGTAAGCAGCTGCTTATCCTCTCTCTCTCTCTCTCTCTCTCTCTCTCTCTCTCTGGTTAGCTTAAAGCCTTAAACTAGCACCAGTCTTGTGGCAAATGATTGGTGCCCTGTAGCTAGACTAGTCTCTTTCTAATAGCTTGCAGCTGCTTTCATTTGCTTTTTTGTCCCGTCTTGCTTCTAATTTTGGGAAGACAGCATGGCACTCCAAAATAACAAGTTAGGCTCAGCAACCATTTGAGTAATTTTGTGGCTACAAGTTTGGAAAAATTCTCAAATGTGTTGCTGGCACATGTATGTATTTCCCTAATTCCCTTTCTTTTAAGCTAGCTCAGACAATATGAGAGGTAATCCTGTCCGTCCAGTTTCATAAAAAAAATCATGTTCTTCCATCAATGTAAGACACATTTTAGTAGGGGTAAAAGTACTTTTTAAATATTTAGTTCATCACAATATTTTCAATTGATATAAAGTCAACATAATCCAAGCATGCATATATTTTGACTAAATAGTTTACCAATGTAAAATTTGTAAATTTCTTTTCCACATCAAACATTATACATCGAAGAAGTACAAGTAGGATTGATCCACCTGGTCTGATAACAAAATTTGTAAAATCTATTGGCCTGATACAGTGCACAATTCGTGGCCTTTAATTAGGCGAAAGGATTAGGGCGAAAGCAAAACGAAGCCGTCGCTTGCAACACGAGTTGACCAGACCAACCAGTTGTGTTTGCCCTGAGTGTACTACACGGAATGCATAGTTGCATAAGCACGCCGAATTAGTTCAGGGGTTAACCAAGTGCATAAACAAAGTGAGACACTGGCTGACTGAATCTGGGTAGCCTCTTGCCCTCTTGTGCTGTGAGAGGACGACACTGGCCAGCATTGTAGCAAGAAATGTGACCCTTGAAATGCCTATGCTCTTAAAAAAAAGAACTGGGTTTAGTGCTCGGTTGAATCGTCATTAAGTCTAGATCAAATGGCTTGACAATGGGTTCGAATCTAACCTCATTGCCCCTTATCTACCTAGTGGTTTTATCTTGATGTCCCTACGAGATCCTATCAAACGAGATCTACGAAAGAGTAATACGACAATCGAATTATAAGGGTCTACTTGACTTTTGGAACGTTGGAATTTCATCTTAGATCATATGCGAAAAAAGGAAATCTTGTTATTAATTATTGATCATTAGCAATTAGTTCTTTTTAACAAAACCATTAGTAAATAAGTAGCACATGAACATGTGCCCCTTGCAGTAGATGGTAACGACTGGGTGCAAAAGAATTGGATTATGCCAAAAAGATGCCACGGACGGTGTGGTCGAGTGAACTCACGGAACGGCACAGGATTGGCTGATGCAGATCCATCCACTAGACGACAGAGAGCTTCTGAAACTGCCATTTCAGTCCTACTCCACCCTGGCCCACGCCTTCCCTCGTTCTGTTTCTCCTAAACAAAGACCGCATATCTGATCAGCCATACGCGCGTATGTATATACGGTTTTGTAATATTGAAACCGAATTAGCAAATGATTGGATTGGACAAAAAAGTTCACAGAAGTTTTTTTAAAAAATTATTTGTACTAGTTTTCATGTACTCTAAGTAGTGACAAGGCGTATGCCCATAAAAGACTAGTACTAGCAAAAATAATTGGAAATTCCTTGTGTGCCATTGGAAGTTATAAGCCATCCCTTCTATGCCATTATGAATTAGACCATCCCTTCTATGCCACTAGTTCTAATTTTCCATCCCCTACATGTCATTGGCGTCACTTTTCCATAACTGAGCTGTTAAGTAGCTTGCTGAAAAGACCAAAATACCCCTGACATGACAGCCAAATAGAGAGACAAAACCACAAGTTGCAGCCTTAATTTTTCATCTATTTTCAGCAACCGAACCTCAATTTTCAGCAAAACAGTGTTGCATCCAGCCATACATAGAGAAGCATTTAGCCATATAGAGAGACTTAAATATATAAAAGTAGCCAATGTTGCCCATACATCCCAAAAGTAACAGCAACAAGGTCACATGGTTATCAATTAGAAGAGTCTAGCTGCTCATACATAACTAGAGTCTAGCAGCTCATACATAACAAGAGTCTAGCAAAATATCAAGCCATCAACTATAAGCTCATACAAATTGCACCAGCTAGGCATTCAGATCTGGCAATGCAAGCTTTATCTTGCTTCTAGTATGCGAGGCGGGGCTATTCTTGTGGGGAGTTGTCTTACTTCTAGTACGCATGGCTGGACTATCATGTGGCACCAGAACTTGTTTCTTCTTCTTCTTCCCTGCTACCTTTCCCTTCCCTTTCACATTCTTCTCTTTTCTAGGCTTGGAGGCAGCAGGTGGTGGTGTATTTTCACGTGGTTGGTTGGAGCCACTTCCAGACCTGCATGTGAGTTTCATACATGAGGACAAATAATGATAGTTGTGATTTGATTCAAATAATGTAGAAATGTAAGTGCTGCACATATACCTTAAAGAGAGTCCAGAACCTAAGCTAGCTGAGGCACTTTGGCTGTCATACAAATGTGTAATTAGGAAACTTTTTTCAAGTGTTGCACATATAAAACTTATTTTCAAGTGTATAGATTCATACCTTGTAGGAAATTGCATTGTCTTTTGTGTTGAGCCAATAGGCACAATGCTACTCTCACTTGATGGTTCAGTTGTTTTCTTCTTCTTTTTTGGTGGACCCCTGGATAGCATGACCAACAACAAAATAATGTAAAAAAATTAAAATGATTATGGATAACATATATGTAATAAGGATTAAATCTTATAAGTCATACTTTTCAGCTAGGTAGGCTGCTATGTCATCAGGATCACCATCCTTACAATTGTACCAGCGATGCCCATATCCTTTGCAAATAGGACACTTATGTTTACCTTTCGGCCTTGTGCCGCCACAAGTCTCTGTACAACTTTTGAACCTCTCATTCTGTCTTCTGCCTGCTGTGGATCTGATGAGTGGTGGATGCATGAAAAACCCATGGTCAGATTGTGGCCATTGTGCCTTGTCAGGCATGGCAGGGATTAGAGCCTCATATGCAGCTTTGAATTTCTCAACCGAGTAATACAAGTCAACATGTTTCTCCAATGGTTCCCTAAGAGATGTGATAAATGCAATGGCATGTTTGCAAGGAACGCCAGTGACATCCCATTTTCTGCAAGAACAAGTCCTTTCTAGTAGGTTCACTATACACTTGTACCCACTACCACCTTTCACAGAAACCTCTCCAAGAGTATCCCCACTTCGTTGTACATCCATATCCAAATTCCTACTTTGCTCCCTCAGGTCTTTGATGATGTGTGGCAAAATGAACCCTTTCAACTTGGTTGATATGTCCCTTCTAATATCCCACTTGTCCATAATGAGTTGCCTAATCATGTCCAGCAAGTCATCCAAATTCAAGCCTTTGATCTTCTTTATCCAATTGTTGAAGCACTCGGCTAAATTGTTGGTGACATAGTCAACCTTGCAATGGGTCCAGAATTGGCTTCTTGCCCATATCATAGTATGTGATTGCCTTATATAATTCATTGCTGCTGGATGTGCTTTTTCCATTGCTCTCCAATGCTTCTCAAATTAGTATGGGCTCCAAGAATATGCTGCTGGCCAAAGGTGGTCTTCAAATATCTTTCCACCATATTTTTTCTTGAAGTTCCTCACCAAATGTAACATGCATTCCCTGTGTTCTGCAGCAGGAAATACGTCCTTCACTCCTGACATCACTTCTTGTCCAGCATCTGTACATATAGCTAGGCCATGTGGTGATCCAATTGCATCTCTAAGCCTCTCCATAAACCATATCCAATTTTCAGTTGTTTCAGAGTCAAACACTCCAACAGCAACTGGATACATCCAATTGTGTCCATCTACAGCTACAGCACATGCTAGCTGCCCCCTAAACCTTCCTGACAAGAATGTGCTATCTATTGCTAAATACGGCCGACATCCATTGAGAAAGCCATCTATGCATGGTTTCATAGCAAAAAACAGCCTATTAAATCTGATTTGCTCTTGTATTGTGTGATGATCTATAACTACAAAGCTACCAGGAGAGCACATTTCAACTTGTGCTTTGAACCTATACAGGTTATTAAAGATGCTGTCCCAACTACCAAATAATTTATTTTGTGCCAATTCCTTACCAGCATACACTCTCTTGTAGGACACCTCTATCTTGTGCTTGTCTTTTATACTCCGCTGCAATTCTTTAGCTTTCAAACTTGGATCCTCCATCAACCAATCCTTCACGTGATCACAAATCCAAAATTTGGTTGCGTTCTTGACGATCTTGCTTCTTCTTGTACTTAAACAAGTATGACGTCGGTGAACCTTCTTCACCTAGCATAGAAGTATGATACATAGAAGCACAAATGTCAAATTTACAAAAAAGAAAAACAAAAGAAAAGAAAACTACTCACAAAAGTAAAATGTCACTATAATAAACAATTACCTTTATTGTGACACCATCTCTATGTGTTGACGCATGTAACCTCCATCTACATCCTTCTTCGAACAATAAGCCCTCAATCTCTCTGGATCACTTTTCTCAGTATTAAACTCAAATTCATTCTTGATAGCATGTTGAGAAAGAGCCAACCTAAATTGTGCAATATTGGGATATAGGCTGCCTACACTCATAGGAGGGTCATCTCGATCATATGCTACAATTGGCAGAGGTGGCAAAGGATCTCCCCCGATCAGCCCATCCTCTTCCTCATACTCGACATCAGATTCAGAGTCAGATTCAGGGTCAGATTCACTTTGCTCATCCACACCATCAACATGCACATGTGTTTCAGGAGAAGGCAAGTACAAGGCTTCATCATCAACTCCAACATGTTCATTTTGTGGTTCAGGATTTGCCAAGTAGTCATCATCCTCATTATCATCATCAGATTCATCATTAGGTTCAGCAGGTTGTTGGCTAGTTGTTGGCTTAGTATGTTGGCTAGGTGAGGGCTGCGTTGATTGGCTTGCTACATCAAAAGATGGACCAGCAATAGATGGGGTGCAAGGAATGTCAAGCCCCTCTGAAATGTCTGGGTCGAAGCACAATTCAAGCAGCTCCTGATTTCCTAGGAAGCTGGTCTTAGGGTCCATCCTGTTAACCAAGGATTGGACCATCAAATCTAATCGTTCTAGTTCAACTGAGTTAACATAGATGAAATCGAAGCAAAGATAAGATCAAAAGTATCCTCACCCTGCAGGAAGCCAATCTGGCTACCCTAGATTTGGTTCTAGTGTCCCCATCCGCATCCGAGGGCCCTACGCCCGCATCCGAGGGCCCTACGCCCGCATCCGGGGCCCAAGCCACCCGGACAGCCTCGCAACGACCGTGTCGTGCTGCCTGGCCACGCGATGGCCGCGCGAGTTGCCTCCTAGCCGCGTGACGGCCGCGGACTCCCAGCCGCGTGAGCCGCCTCCTGGCCGCGGCTCCCGGGCGCGTGAGCCACCTCCTGGCCGCGTGACGGCCGCGGCTGCCTGCCGCGCGAGCCTCCTCCCTGCCGCGTGCTGGCCTGGCTCCGGTGCGCGGTGCCTCCTCCCTGCCACGCGCGAACCTCCCCCTGCCGCGCGACCTCCTCCCTGCCGTGCGATGGCCCAGCCCCCTGCCGCCCCGCCGTGGATTCACCCCCTGCCGCGTGTTGGCGGCTAGGGTTTCAGAGAGGGGATGCAGCGTCGGGTGGAGAGGAGCGCTCGGTGGAGAGGGGGAACGGGAGTCGCACGGATACGCAGGAGGTCAGGATGTACGCAGGGGTAAAATAGTCCGACTAGGAGAAACTTTCCCCACGTTAACGCCGTTTGCAGGGAAAAGGTGACGGTAGTGGCATACAGGGGATAAGAAAATACAACTAGTGGCATAGAAGGGATGGTCTCATTTGCAATGGTATAGAAGAGATGGGTTATAAATTCCAATGGCACACAAGGAAGTTGCTCTTCTATATGAGCATGCAAAAAAGAACCATGTGGTTTCTGAAATATACTCTGAAAATGATACCAATATTAGTTGTTGATTAGATATAGGGATTTGATTTGGCGGCATGCATTAGCACAGGTAGTGACAAACAAGAGTATTTTTAGAGATTCGATTTGGCGTCATCAACACATGTGGCGACAAACAAGAATATTTGTGCTTATTGTCACTGATGGCATACGACTATCAAACGATTTGGACATGCCATGACCGTGATAACATCACCTGATGCTCATTACTACATACTTCATAACCCGCTTATGGTAGGAAAAAAATAGAGGGTTAATGATGATGAGGTTGGAGGATAAGGCAAGTAACTGAGTTGCATTGCCTGTCCAAATTCTCCACTAAACTGGATAAGCACTTCCTTTTGGAAAACTAACACCCACTTTGTCCCAAATAATACCACCCCAGATATAATATGCCTCTATCATGAGCCAAATTATTTTAAATTTGCATTTCACGACAACTCTACTTGTACTTATTTGTCATAGATATTAATACTATATTATATAGACTCGGTCAAACTTAAAATGTTGACTTGGGATAAAGCTAAAATAACATTGTTTTTATAACGGAAGGAACAGTATTTCAGAACCCGTGCTCAAAGTCCAAGAAACAGGTGTCTGCCCTTCATGAGATCCCCATCACTACGGGAAACGGGAATTTCCCTCTGTGTGCCTAATTTTCCTGAGGGTTTTTTTAGATACGCAGAGGGAAATTCATATTTTCTTGTCGGTTTTTGAAAAACACACAGAAAAATTAAATAACACACAGGGAAATTACTTATTTTCCTGTGAGTTAGCTACAACACACCGGAAAATTGACAATACTCACAAGGAAAATAGTCATTTCCCTGTGGGTTATCTAAAACGCACAAGGTAAATCACATAACACACAGAAAAATCACATTGTCATATTGGTACATACAACACTTAATAAATTACAATCAAATGTAAATGTTATATTATAGTTAATTCTCTTCTCTATAAAAAAACTTCAAGGCGATCAATAGCTTAAAATATATACAATTTAATGATATCTTTATATTTTTATAGTATCTAAATTGAATGGAGACAATGGTGTACTTCATTTAGTGTACATCTAGAGGGTATGTCTATAGTTAACTCCATACTTACTAGGAAGATTTAAGGTGGTCAATAGCTAATTTTATCTTTTATGCATAAAAACATATAAAACCACTAGAAACTTTTGTTTTTTGTGGAAATAAATTAATTGAATTTTTATGGGATACTATAACTTTATTAGAATGTAAATATATTATTTTTATTTATTGGATGGAGTGAAAAAGAAAAAAAAACACTGAACACTATTGGGCTGAGACAACCTTGTCTAGGCCTACTTCGCAAAAACAGCCCAAACTCCCCACCAGCCCGTTTAGTGTCAGCTGATGTTGGACGTTCGATCTTGATCTGACGGTTCCAACATGTCCATAGATTAAATACCCAACTCTTCTAACCCTAGCCTTATCCTTCTCCCTCCCCAGCCGCCCTCTCCATCCGCGTAAATTTTTTTCATTTTGGCCCTTTTCTCGTAAGATTTTTACATATGGACCCCTGGGCGAAAGATTTTGAAAAATGGACCCGAAGTTAGGCGCCAGGTCCCTTAGCGCCCAGGTTGCACGGGTGGGCGCCACTGGCGCCCACCTTTGCCACATGGGTTCCAGCGTGGCTGGAACCCTAGATCGGGTGCGGGAGCTGGGCGTCAGGTCGCCTGGCGCGCACCCGTTAGACCTAGGCGCTAAGGCACCTGGCACCCACCTTCCAGACTTCAAAACCACTGCCGCCCCTTTCTTTCTTCCTCTCCTCTCTTTCTTTCCTCACCAGAGTCACCCAGGGCCACCGCCGGCGCCCCGAGCACCGCCGGCGCCCCGAGCGCCGCCGCCGGCGGCCTCCTCCGCCGCCACCCTCGTCAAGGAGCAATGTAGCCTCCCTCTCCTCTTCTTTTTTCATCAAGTTCTTATTGTATTTGTAGTTGAAAATAAAACCCTAGGTTTTGAATATATGATGAGTTGAATATTTGATTATTGCGGGGATTAAGTTGAATTAGCTGTGTAGATGGTCAGTGTGGATGTGTGTGACCGTTTTGCTAGCAATTTTATCAATTTCTATGATATTTGTTGTGTTGTTTAGCAAAATAAAAATGAAATCCCCTATGTTTATTGGAAATATATAGGAATTTCAAATTGAAAGTTTGATTTGAGGTTCATGCAATATTAGTGATGCAATTAAATTGTCTTTGTTGTCTTTGTTGCAATAGATGGATAAATTAGTCACATTGCATTATGGTGGTAACGTGAGGACAAATTGGATGGGGGATTTTGAATTTGAGAAGATGGAAGTGGTTTCATTGTTTTTCAATGCTAGACCGTCGTATGGTGTGCTTGTGCGACGAATAAAGGATAGTTTGCTATGGCCAGAGTCTGGTGTTGATGTTGAGGTTCAAGGAGTCATTGATGTCGGGTTGAATGGGAGAAATAACAAACGACTGATCCCAATTGCTGGTGAAGTGGATTGGAACAATTATGTAACTCTTGTGATGAATAGTGAAGTTAGAGCGTTGGATTTGATTGTGGGGAAGGTGGTGAGACAATTATCTCGAGGCTTGGTGGCTGATATATGTCGTTGTGAGGTTGCGGTGACGCAAGTACCGGAAGAAGATGATGTGGGAGGTGGTGGTTGTGATCATGATATGGCAGGTGATTTTGCTGATGATATGGGAGGTGGCTTTGCTGATGATGTGGTAGGTGACATTACGGATGAGCTCAGAGGTGGTGGTGGTACGGATTATGAAAAGGAAGGCGGTTTAGATGAAAGGAGAGGTGGCTCTGATGGAGCAGGAGGTGCTGAGGACCTTATCCAATTAGCATTGCCAACAGACGTGCCTGCGGCTCCAGCTTTGATAATTCCAGATAATGGTAGCCCTTTGAATCGTGGCAATATCCCAGGGACTGGCGATGACGAGACTTATGAGACCGCACGTGCCCTTGATTCTGATGATGACCGTGTGGTGCCTCCTGTGTCACCACGAACTGCTCAAATAATGAGACAATTCCTTCGTGACCGTGACCCTCTTGTTCCTGATTTTTGTGACCTCAGAGATTCACACAGAGCTGTAGCTGATGGAGGGGTAGTTGAATCTGTCATTCTGATGCCGGAGTCTACCACAATGATTCGGAAGGGGCATGTGTTTCCGAATATTGATGTACTTAAGATGTGGTTGAAGGAGTACGCTATCGTGCATAACTGGCCACACCGTGTGAAGAACTCTCAAGCCGACCGTCGGTACACCCTTTTGTGCGAGGATAGTAATTGTGCATGGAAAGTGTGTGCTAGAAAGATTAAAGACTCTCCATAATTCAAGATCACTACTGTTGTTGGACCTCACACTTGTGGTTCGGTGGAGATAAATCAAAAGCATCGTCAATTGACTTCAAAGTTCATTGCCAATCGTCTGTTACCTGTTGTTAACCTTCAACCTCAGTTGCCCATTAATGCGGTGATTGGGATTGTCAATTTGAAGTGGAAATACAAAATCGAATACGGCAAGGCCTGGAGGGCTCATCAAAGGGCTTTGAGAATGATATATGGTTTTTGGGAGGAGGCCTATGAGCGATTGCCTGTGATGTTGAATGCAATGAAAACTGCCAATCCCGGTATGCACTATGAGTATGACCCCATTCCAAATGTCATGAAAAATGGCCGACAGATCTTTCAGCGTGCATTCTGGTGCTTTGGTCAGTGTGTGGAGGCATTTAGGCACTGCAGGCCTGTTTTTTCTATTGACGGCACATTTTTAACAGGCAAGTATACGTGGATACTCCTTGTCGCTATCGCGATTGATGGAGACAATCATCTCCTTCCTTTGGCCTTTGGTCTGGTTGAGAAGGAGAATAAGGGTACTTGGTCATGGTTTCTACGTTTGGTTCGGATCCATGTTGTAGGTCCTGGGAGGCCTGTTTGTGTGCTGTCAGATAGACACGCCGATATCTTGAACGTCGTGACTGAATCGATTCCAGGGCATTCACAGGTTGTGCATCGTTGGTGTAGTCGGCATCTTGCTGACAATTTGGTGAAGAAGGATCATGTAAAAGAGAACATTGAATTGTTTGAGGATGTTGCAAGGCAACTGACTATTAAGTCATTTGAAAAGAAACTAGAGGATTTGAAACAAAAAACGAACGCAGAAGGTAGAGATTGGCTACGAGGATTGTTGTCTGACGTGGAGAAATGGTCTAGGGCACATGATGGTGGTTGGAGGTATAATTTTCAAACAAGCAACATGGTCTAGGGCACACGTGGAGGCGTTCTTGGGCACAGCACCACCCACCCCCGATATAGGGGACGACGAACAGCCGAGACGTACACGGTCAGCTGGCATCCCGTTACGTTGGCTTAGAGGGACTTTCGCCATGTGCCCAGACGATATAGACGAGCTGACAGTCACCTACTACTGCCGGGCTTGGGTGTTGAACATGTTCGGCTCCGTTCGTTTCCCGGACAGCACCGGAGATTCAGCTTCTTGGATGTACATCCACTGTCTTCAGGACTGGGACGATGCAGGTACTTTGAAATGTTTGTCTCATTTACTATTTCCGAACTATTTGCATAATATTTGTTGGTACTTCTAATTATTGGTCTCACGTTATTATAACTTCATGCAGGCACGTACAGCTGGGGGTCAGGAGTACTTGCGTTCCTTTACCGTCAGCTTTGCGAGGCGTGTCGGCGGCAGGCAAATTCGTCGAGTGTTGGTGGGTGTACTTTCCTCCTCCAGCTGTGGATGTGGTCCCGGCTTCCAGTTGGCAGACCTGAGGTTTTCCCGCCTCGAGCCTGGGACTTGGCAGTGCCAGACCTTAGACCTACGGTCGCGTACCTTTGGGACAGCGTGTCTACCCCTTATGCCACTCACTGGAGAGCGTACCTTGACTACCAGAACGAGCTGGATGCCCTAGTCCCTTCCTCTGTGAGTACTCCCTACATTGACTGGTGATTAGTGTCATTATTAAATTAAACAATGATGTATTTCTTTTCACAGGTCATTTGGGAACCATACAACAATGAAGAAGTCCTCGCCATGCCTTTGAACGTTATGTGCAGACGTGACCAAGATCTTTGGAGGATGCGGTGCCCTCTGATTTGTTTCTACGCGATGTCCATTTCTTCGCTCACGGTCTTCATTGTGCAGGTTCGATCGGGCCCGGCAGAAGAAGGTGACAGATTTCCTTGACTACCACCGTGAGAGGATCGAGTGGTGGAACAGGATGGACGACAATGTCCTGCCCCCGCCGGGCCCGCATAGCAATGCTAACTTCAGAGCTTACTTGGCGAGGTACCACTCGGCTACTCGGTACAGGCTCCGGACGGCTTGGACACGGGATGACTACGCGGAGATTGCCTCATCTGATGATGAGGACACAGCTTACGACTTGCGAGGATGTGCCGGAAGAGCAGTGGAGCTAGGCCCCATCCTTGATAGAGTGGTATGTCAATTTTCCAGCAAATTATAGTCATGCATGATAGATATAATATGGTAAATACATTGTCATTATATTGTAATTGCAGGGAACTTCTATGAGCTCGTCGGTTCGTGACATCGATGCGGTACTTCAGTCCCCTCCTGGTGACCCGCAAACTAAAGGCCGCATGAGGGCATTGCTACAGGTATACATCATGTTTGCAATATCCTCTCCACTTGATATTTTGCAGAAGTTACGGTCCCGTTTGATATTTTGCAGAAGTTACAGACCCGTTTGAGTCGAGCAGCTGCTCGTGTTAGTTGTCGGACTCGGCCTGGGGATGTCCACGTACCGTACAACTTCCAGTCGTCCGCTTCCGCGTCATCCCACAGGACGGCGACAAGGAGCAGGCAAGGGGTGTCATCCTCACGTGGAACCACCTTCACCTCTCAACGTGAGGAGAACGAAGACTCAGAGGAGGAGGAGGAGGAGGACCAGCACCAGGAGGAGGAGGAGGACTAGGACCAGGACCAGGAGGAGGAGCAGGACTATGACGAGCTTGGCGGACTATGACGAGCTTGGCTCGTCCCAGCTTTCTGGTGCTCCACCAGCCACGCAGCCGTCACAGCGCCCTCGCCGCACTCGTCGACCTCCTCCATGCCACACGCTGGGGACCGATGCACTAGGCAAGCATCGGTCGAAGTGACTTTCTTATGTTTGTACTCGACTCCGTATGTGTTGGGCTTGTGACTTGTATGGAGTTTATGTGACTTTAGTTTGTATGGACCCTATGTGCCTTTACGCTGTATGAACTTTATGAAACTTTTTTTATGTGTCAATGTGAACTTTATTTTTATGTGAATGTGAACTCTGTTTTTCTGTGTTTTGTGTGAATGTGAACTTCAACATCTGTGAATGTTCTGTTTTGCTGTCTGCAATCTGGGCGCCATTACCATTGGCGCCTAGTTTCATACCCTAGGCGCCATTACCTTTCGCGCCTACCTGAATAACATGGGCGCCACGGTCTTTGGCGCCCAGGCTTAACAACTCAGGCGCCTTCCAGGTTTGTAAGTTGGGCGGCAAAGGAGTTGGCGCCCACATGTCTGCAGTAGGCGCTAACTTAATTGACGCCCACCCTAGTACCCTAGGCAAATTGGAACCCTTGTCACAACAAATTAGAATGGCAAAGGATCTCAAACATTTCTGACACATTTGTTAACCACTGCAAATACAGAACATAGAGGTACATAACTTGTTCACACATAGTTCAAACATAGCTCGCATAATCCGAATACAAAGTTACATAACTCACAAACATAGTTCACACGTAGCTCACACATAATCCGAATACAAAGTTTGAATATATAGCTGACACATAGTGCAACATTCATTCTTCATCAGGCCTAGGTAGGTTAGCAACAAGTGACTTCATTAACTCTTCTTGAAACTTTTGTGTTGATGCATCTTCCCTTCTCTTCTTGTTGTTCTCAACCTCCCTGTTACGTGGATCCAAACTCCTAAGAATATTTTCATTTGGGGACCTCCTCCTAACATTGTTCTGGCCAGTGCTATCCTTTCTACCATTAGATCTAGGCCATAGTTCCCTTCTTCTCGCTTCCTCAATTGTATCTTTCTTACGATGCCTGACATAGCTGTTTAACACCTCAGGATGCATTCCCTTGTTCTTTTTCAACCAAATCTGAGTGTCCACTGTTGGCTTCTCACCATAAAATTCAAACTGGCACTTTCGAGTTTGCTACAAGCAAGAACATAAAGTTTGTACCTTTGACGTGTTAAAGAAATGAAGGAGTGTATGAAACATACAGAAATAGAACACAAAACTCACCAAATCATCCCCAACCATGTGACCGCAATAATCACCAATTCCAAGCTCTGATGGCACTACACCATAGTTAGCTTTGATCCCACAATAACATAGCCTATCCGGTGCGATGCACCTCTCTTTCTCCTTTTTCTTGCTACCTTCCTCATCCACAGGCCAATATGACTTCGGGCCATAATCATACTCAGAAAAA
Source organism: Digitaria exilis (assembly GCA_015342445.1). Lineage (NCBI taxonomy): Eukaryota > Viridiplantae > Streptophyta > Magnoliopsida > Poales > Poaceae > Digitaria > Digitaria exilis. The sequence continues at coordinate 515,660 of JACEFO010002150.1, read as the reverse complement.
GAACATAACGGATATCCACCCTGCTTTGAGAAATACAAACAAATGAAGAAACATCCATGCCAATCTATCAAGGTGTCCTAACCAAAGTTTAAGTTAACTCACTTCTGTTCTGTTGCGACACTCAAACGTTGGGGTGAAAGAACAATTCTTCACAGTGCGATGAATCTGAGCAGGATCACCACAATGGCATAATGGTGGTGTTTCCAGACGTCTCGCAATGGCTTATTTCTTCTCCTCATTAGTCATAGGTGGTGGGTTAGGAGGAGGAGGGAGCCATCATTGAAAAGACCCGTAATTCTTCGACGAAGATGGCCGAAAGAGAAGGATGTGTTCATCCACCTTCTCAGGACAATCGATCCACTGAAAGAAGTTGCATTGCTCCCAGTCCTGCATCAAACGTAAAAAAGTTACCGAATGTGTTGAGAATATTGTATCCACAAGTACGAATCTAGAATGACAACTACTTACACGATGATCACCGTACTTGTAGTACGCTCGAGCAGCAGTGTCGGGATGCATCGATTGAGTCACCCGCACGGGCTTACCACACTCACATTGCGGACTAGGAAGAGCGGGAGGGACTGGGGCATCCTTGGAAGACACATCGGGATAGTTTTTTTGAGCACGATCCTTCTACTTCTTCTGACGCCACAAGTCATCCATAACTAACGGTTATAAAAACAAAGAAAACATATTAGGCTCTCATTTTTCACAACTATACCTATCACTTTTGTACCTAGCAATGTAGCACATGTACGCACACACATATTTTGCCACCACATACGTTGTCATTCTACACTCTTCACTTCTCCTAAAACCACATACACTATGTTTTCAACAAAATTACTAGACCTAGGGTTTCATGTTTTTCAATTGACAAGCAAAAAAACTTAACCAAAATGAAGGGAGGAGAGTGACCTTACCTTCCCCAACGTCGTGGGGGTCGGCGCCGACGCAGGGGGCCGGCGGCGGCGGCGCCTAGGAGCGTCCTGACGGAGCAGAAGAGAGAAAAGAAAGAGAGGACAGGAAGAAAGAAAGGGGGCGGCGGCGGTTTTGAAGTCTGGAAGGTGGGCGCCAGGTGCCTTAGCGCCTAGGTCTAATGGGTGGGCGCCAGGCGACCTGGCGCCCAGCTCCCGCACCCGATCTAGGGTTTCAGCCACGCTGGAACCCACGTGGCAAAGGTGGGCGCCACGGGACCTGGCGCCCACCCGTGCGACCTGGGCGCTAAGGGATCTGGCGCCTAACTTCGGGTCCATTTTTCAAAATCTTTCGCCCAGGGGTCCATATGTAAAAATCGTACGAGAAAAGGCCCAAAATAAAAAAAAATTACTCCATCCGCCATCCCCATCCGCGCCCCTCCCCTAACCATGTGTTTGGTTTTGAGACCAAGCGGGTTGGGTTGGTTCCAACCCAGTTTTGAGGGTTGGGTTGATCCCATCTCGTGTTTGGTTGAGAGAGTTGGGTCCAACCCAGGTTTTGTTTGGTTGAAGGGTTTTGAGAAGGATGAGTTAGATGTCACTGTAACACCGTTAGGTACAGTTATTGGTGGACACACCTGTCGTTTTGTGGGACCCACATGTCATCCTATCTTTTTACCCTTATCTTCTTCTCATCTTCTTCCCTGAGCAACGCAGCAAGCTCGGTGTGCACGGCTGTCCATCGGGCACCAGTTCCCTTGTTCTTCCTCTCGATTTGCTGCATGCTTAGCAAATCCATCAAAGCCACGAGCCCACGAACCATCTTGGCTCCTGCAGATGAGCATATCTACCACCGAAATCTCCTTTCCCCTGTCCATCCAGTTTGATTAAAGTAGCAAGCAGAGCAGATCCACCAGCGGAGTCTCCATGGCAGGGCTTAGCCGCCGCCAGCAAGGTCCAGCACCTCCAGACCCACCTCGACTCCAAGCAGCAACTTTTGCTCGACGGGCAAGGAGACGGCGAGACGCCCAAGGGCCGTGGCAAGGTAGCATGCGAGGGCACCGTGGAAGGTTATGTCGTGCTCCACGCTATGGTGGTCGCCACTGATGATGCCCGCCTGGCGCCTGTCCTCCACGCCGCCGCCGCTGGCACCATCTCTGGAGCTGCCTCGCGCACACGAAGGAGACGAACGACTAACGAAGGAGGACGCCGTTCAACTGGGTCGGTTCGATTCCTTCGTTTCGTGCAATCGGATGAACCCGTATATCAGAGGAATATTCCCTTCCAGGTTCAACCCAACCCACATGATTTCTCACCCAAACGTGAGTTAACCTGGGTCCAACCCATTCCAATCCGTTTCAACCCTCAAACCAAACATACGGTAAGCCGCTGGCCGCCGCCGACCCTCCCGTCGGCCGCCCCAACCCAGTCCCCTCTCATGGACGTCGCCGACCACCATCCCAAGCAGGAGCACCACCTCGTCTCCTGGATGTGTACGAGCTCACCATTCCAGAGTTGGCCAGTCGAGCTCGCCGCACAAAGTCGCCCACTTGAGGTCGCCCAAGGAATCCACGCAGGAGCAGTTCCTCTGCTCCACGGCTCATCCCTGGTCGGCATCTTGCCGTCTTGCCAGCCCTTGTCGCTGTTCTCAACCATCATCTCACGGTATCTTTTCTCTCCTTGCACAGGTCCATGGCATGAAGGAACCACGAGTTCCATGAAGGAGAAGCCCAGATCCACTACAAAGGCTGTTGTCCCTGGACTTTCTCATCGGCAGTGAGCTCCTCTCTACTGACGCCTCCTTTGTACTCCCACCATGCCACGACCAGGGTTCACCTTACCGAACCGGACGGCCGAACCGCCGCCCGGCGGTAGCGGTAAACCGGTCCGGTTGGACCGGTTACCGGTGGAAACCGAACAAATTTGAATTTTGAATTCAAATTCGGTTTGAGAGGTTAGCCGGACGGTTTGACCGGTTAGCCGGTCGGTTTGACCGGTTTTTTTCTTTTTTTTTATTTAACTTGTATTTGCCAAAAAATATATCAAATGAGCAAATATTTGAAAACTTTTTACACCAATAGATTACACACACCTTGAAGTATTTTTAGGAATTTTTACGACATTTTTCCATTTTTAAAGTTAAATTTGAAAATTTTGAATTTCCACCGGTTCAAACCGCCCCGAACCGCTACCGGTCCGGGGCGGTTTGGTCGGGAACCGGTCAAACCGGACCGGTTCCCGACGGTTCGGGGAACCCTGGCCACGACATGCAAGCACAAGGTAGCTCCAAAGTTTCCAACTCCCCCCTTTCCCTTACTGCTGTGCCGCCAGGAGCACAAGGTAGTCTTGTTATGGATGTGATTTTTAGTCTGTTCTTGGTAGATACCACATACATGTGTTTTTTTTTCAAGGCAATATTGTAGATAATATATGAAGAAGCAGTTTATGCTTACAATTTTGGATTGTCAAAAATCCTAAAGTGTAGTACCTGTTTTTTGGGTGAAGCCGTATGCATATCTTGATATATCTCTAGTTTACTCTGCAATGGTCTGGTATTGTACTTGCATATAGTGTACTAACTTATTTTATTTCAATTTATTTGGTTTGTAAGAGTAGCTTGTTCTACCATTTTTTGTCTAATAATACTGCATTATGGCTTAGGTTCCAATGTGGGGGCTGCAGTCCCTGATTTTACACAAGTGAGGCTCTTTATTATGCAAGCTGCAACATCAGATCCTTGTAAGTTCCTCGTGGTGCTCTGAATTTTATACGGTGTAATATGATGTCTCTACATATGGTCTGCACTTGCCTTCACTTATAAGATGGTGTAAGATCTAAGAAGTGATTACAACAAGGGGGAAATTGTAGTTTTGGCTTTGTCCATAAATTATTTCACATGAGCACTGAGGCTTTTACTTCACCAACATGGCTTATTTTAAGCAGGCAAACAACATTTGTAAGATCTCTGACGTCACAATATTCCACTGCAGGTTTTTTCTTATCAATGAGGATCAATGCCCCAGCTGCTGCAGCATATACCCTAGAAGTTCTGCATGTAGATTGTTTGATGAAACATCCATATACACAGTAGACACAATTTTTCTGAAGAGTGTAGACATATATTTTATGGTTTATGCCCATTCACAGTTGATATTTCAAACTGATGTTGTCATTACTTAATATATGGTCATGATTGACCTAGCAGGATTCTCTGCATGTTGTGTTATGTTATCATTTAAATTCCTCCCTGTAATGTGTTTTCAAGATGATATAAATTGAATGCCAGATTTTTTGTGTATCTTGATTTTACTGTCGGTGAATGCATTGTTTTGAGGCTAGGCTGTCAGGCAGATTTAGGAAATTTTTACTGTAGGGAAAATTACATTTCCCTGTCGGGGGTTTTGTGACAGGGTTGAAATCCTAAATCTGGTGAACACCAATTTTCCTGTCGGTCAGAAACCGTCAGAAAAATGCTTTCTGTCGGTGGACCGACAGGCAATTTTTATTTCCCTGTCAAGCTATCCCTGTCGGTATTTGCCTGTCGGTTCCCCGACAGGAAAATTGGTTTTGTATTTTCCTGTCGGTATTTTAGATTTTCCTGTGTTTTTGACCGACAGAGGAATTCGAGTTTCCAGTATCCAACTGAATTTGCGCTTGTTGGTAGGATATATAAAGCTGGCAATACACTTCTGGCTAATCATGCTTGCACATAAAACAGAAGGTAGGATGTGAACTAACTCATAGGATAATCCAAAAAATATCAACCATGAATGACTGAAAAGGTTCTAGGATTAGGAAGATTGGGGCATGTGCATGCGTGTACTATATTCATGTCTAATGTGTGACAGGGGTTGATGGGAAAGCTGAGAGAAATTGAGGATGAAATGGTTGATTTATCTTGATGGAGACTGCTGGATGGTGAGAGAAATGTTGATTGTTAAGGTTTGTGGCTGAGGTGAATGCATGCATCGCACAGATGGAGAAAAGTAAGGTGTGCCAAAATTATGGAAGACAAGGATTTTAGTTCCAAGTTGTGCTCTACATAGACATATTACTAGCTCTTTCAGAACAGTAAATCACTGAAAGGACAGTATTTCAGACAGACACCAACAGTTTTGAATACTAATTTTGTATCCATAGCATAATTATTCGGGCGTCAACGTTAGTAGCTTTGGGTACGGGGTGTAGAATCCACTCAGAAATATGGAGAACTTCTTTGCTATCATATATCGTCCGTGAAAAGGAGGGAAGATCATGAGATGTTTCAGAGTTTAAAGAGTTCTCGTTCATCTCAACAAGCACATAACATTAGTACACAGTACACATACAGTCGCCGTCGCCCAGAAGATAACCTCAGTTTTGACATGCTTACTCATCTATCACAGCAGTGCCAGTCAGTTACCTAGCACTGCCGTCTCTTGCTAATCTTCGCTATCTACCCTTGAGCTCCTCTTCGAACATGCGCATTTTCTCCTGGATCAGAGTCAGAAAGGACTTCAGATCCTTGCAAATCCGTGTTTTGTCATCCGATGCGAGGCCCTTGTCATCACTGAGCCTTACTTGTAACTGAAATCAGACGCAAGAAAAAAGATGTAATGCCAACCAGTTATGTTAGATCCATTGGTACAGATCCCCTAGTACAGAATAGACGCTTTACCTCCAAGTCATCCACCTCACCAAACGAAAACTCAGGAATGTCTAAATGACCTTTGACCTTCGTATTTTCTTCTTTAATTAGCCATTCACCTGATAAGAATTACCATGAGTTGCACCATAGTAATACAAGACAAAAGGGGATAAAGTGAACAATTTAAATCTTGACATGATGTGACGTCTACCTCTAAATCTCAAGCTTAGTTCATAATTATACCCTACTCTCTTCTTATTACGAACTGTGACCTGAAATGCCTGCATAGCAACAACGGACAGATATTGAGATTTGAGAATTGAGATGTTAAATTATCACCAGCAAAGAATTACTTGTCCCCTTGGGGAATTTTTCAGCTCATATCTTTCACAAGTTCGTTTAGTCGCATTCTGTGTTTCTAAACAGCCCTCAGCAAAAACTTAGCTACCATAGTTTCAGGGCACAGCCAACACAAGACACAATGAGCCTGAGGAAGGTGCAATGAAGTTATTTCCTTTACTTGGCAACACTTGGGTAGCAATGTGGAGGAATGGACATTGAGCTATAGACAGGCATCTGGATTCCTGATAAACTATGTGAGAGGCTGAGTTATAAATAAATCTACATCGCCTGCCAATAACATTTATTTAGCTAAATTCAGCACAGGTCCCTTATATGGACTCCAGTTGCCCAGATAATTGAATAGAAGGCAGCTAATGCATCAAGTACATCGGTACAAAAGATTTCAATCTTTAACTGAACGTATGCTTGAGTATAGGTGCCATTCAAATGTCTTGGCGAACATGATGAGAAAAAAGGCCGTATCATATTGCAGAAGAATTCTGTTTGACTGTTTGATCTGAGAAACCACAAGGCAGACACTCTTGATAGTATGCTAAAGTAATAGACGATTTCAATTGCATTAGGTGCATAGTGACAATGAATGAACACAGATAATCAAAGTGTGGACACTTCATGAGCTTTCAGACAATATATAATGGCATCATAGAATTAAATTGTGTTACCAAGCATTTCACTTACATCTCCGGAGCATTTGGAGACTTCATCGATGGATGCCTTCCCTGTTGGGAAATCTAGGGAACCTAGAGAACCCAACAAATCCTGTAGAACAGATCAGCCAACAAATGTCAAGAGAAATACAGAAGAATTGAAATGACATTTTTTTCTATTTTTATACCAAGTATTATAACCATTTGACTGCTAAACCACTGTACCTTAATCCTACTATTGGCCCATGAGTTCAGGTTTTTCTCCTCCCAGGTACCAGCCTGAAAAGAGCAAGCAACACATCAGAAAACAGTACTGTAGAATCTACAGTTTAGCTACAGAACATACAAGGGCATTGGTAATAGGTTCCTTCTAAAGCTGCATAAGCAAAATGCACATCAGAAGTTCAAAAATATGTACAGATTGGTTAAAACTTACTCCGTACATGACATGACACACCATTCCCCATATTTCTTTCCCATCATTCTATTTCAGTTACTACAAAGAAGCCTTTCTTAAAAACTAGGATTGATATCAAGAGATTACTCATTGTGAAGGCAAATCAACCAAAAAGTGGGGTAAATTCGAATTCCGTTAAATCATCTTTAATCGAAACATTTTTACTGAGTAGCCAGTTTGAATTTTGAACTTATCAGATATTTTCGCGCTAGCTCAAGCTTACAAATCTATTTATATGTTTCTCTCTACTCATCCCTAGGTTAAGCCACGCTTATGACTAGCATTGCTGCATTAGCAATTTAGCATATAATATTCAACAACCTGCAGGTTATCTGCTTCGCGTCAAATGTTCATAAGCAGCAGGAACACACATCAACTAAGTCTATAAATTCCTTGCAAATTTGAGGGTTAATGCACCAGCAATCTGCAACCACGATAGATTCCATGGATAGGAATGGTATTCGCCGAGGAATTCATGGAATAATCCTAGGCATTATCCCAAAGTTGACGGCAGGTCCTAGCCATAGTCCCGGTGTAATATGGCGAGTATGTTCAACTACAGATCAGATCTAGAATTCGTAGCTCCTTCCCATTAGAATGGACAGATGGGTGACCACTGACGAGACGAGACCCAATAAATTTGCGATCGTTTTCGTCAAGCTTCTCACAACGCAACCACATGACTCCCGCATCTAACAGAGTATGGGGATGATGAATGAGATGAGATCGGGGCAAACCTGATTCCAGACGGAGCCGAGCGGCGGCGGGTTGCCGTTCCCGTTGCCGTTGGCGGCAGCCGCGGCGGGGTCGAGCTTGCGCGGGACCGGGAGCGGCGCGGCGTCGCCGGTGGCCTCCCGCACCCAGTACCTGTACGACGACGCCTTCTCCGCCGTCGCCTCCGTCGCAGCTGCCGTGTCCTCCATCTCTGCTCGTCCTCCCCCGGCGCTGGCGACGGACGGATCGGTGGGCGCCTCGCGCAGATCTCTCAGCGAGGGGCGCGAGGCGGGAACGGCAAGGGGAAGCTAGCTCGACGTGGTCGCGTGCACTCCAATTCTAACCCGACCTCCGCGCTCGCGAGGGCTCGCGTCCTCCACCCTTTTGGCGGTGGTGTGGTCAGCCAGCCCCCCACTCAGGCCAGTGGCATGGGCGCGTGTTCCAGATGCTTCCGGAACCTTCCCGGCAGACGGCTGCTACACCTGCACGCTTGGTGAAAGCTTCGTGTTCCTGACGCCGACGCTGACGGATGGGACCCACCATTGTCGCTGACAGAAGGGACCCGCCGTTAGCCCACGCGTCAGACGCAGGACCCACATGTGGCCATGGGTCCAGCCGTATTTCCCCTCTGGTTCTTTGCGGAAAAAAAGTGTCATATTGTACCTAAGCTGATTTCATATTCACTGTTTCTTTAGAAAATCCGAACATTTTTTACTAAAAATTTTGAGCATGTTCTGAACGTATTTCTTGCTAAAAATGTTGTGAGCATGTTCTTGCAATCATATTCTGGAGAAATAACTGGTAACAGATCTTACTCGCCCACAAAAAAAAAAAGGTACTACAAATCTACAATCGCAAGTGAATCAGGAGCGTAACATTTTTCAAATTGACAGAAACAATAAATATTGTTAAAAATTGCAAGTCAAATGCCTATGCTATCAAAAATGAAGTACACGAACTGTAGGAGTCAAACGACCATTTTGAGATACAATACAACAGGTTCCAGAGCTCCTTCTCTACGCCGAGGATGTGCGCCTTTGATCAGCAACACACTCAGACTAGGATCCTCCGGCAGCAGGAACCAGTAAAAAGTGCACTCAAATAGCATTAGGCCCCTCTATCTTGATGACTTACAGACCAACCCAATATGACCGTCCATTGCTGTTATGGATGGGCGACAGAGTCGGTGTCGTCACAGCCCACTCATACCACACCTGCAGCAATGTGGGAAAAGTGAGGATGCGAAGATAAAATTTCTAACATCAAAGAATTAAGAGGCCAACAATAAGCCATGGTACCTTCGTGGGAGCACAGCACCGCCAGAAGTGAACTTCTATAGGAGAACCATCTGGCACGTATATGGGCTTTCTCAATGGGAAGAAGATCGGGAACCTGGTAATGTTTCGCCATCAAGATACAATATTTGATGACAAGATTTGAAGATTCTATTGTCAACTTGTAAAGATCAGATTGCCAGTTACCAGCTAAACATGTTTGGCGTAGCGGTGTTTGGCTCGATTCCAAGGTGAACATCCTTATATAGAACAGAGTCAAAATATCCAGCAAATCCTGCCAAAATAATGGGGACAACTGCTGTTAGCAAGGGCACAACTAGTGTAGCTGTTGTACATTTTGCTTGAATAAGAATAACGAAATTCAAATACTGAGTATAGTTGTATACCGTGCACAAGGCATGACCCCGTGTCAGGTCGAATTTCAAATTGCAACTTGGTATACCTTTGATTGCTAGCATTCGGTGAGAAATTTGGATGGGTGAAAGTAAAAACCTACAATTGTCAAGGTGGTCAGAAAATTTTGCGGCATAAATAGCGCATAAAATAAGGTAGTGTCAGAAACTGTGGTCAGATCAGATATTCAATGAAGCACATGCCAGAAATTCTGATATCTCACCTGTTGTGGAGGGGCAAGTGTCGCTATGCGGTGTAGTTTGACAACATATGCAGTTTCAAAATGTGCAATATCTTTGTGTGCTTTGATCTGCAGAAATCAAATCACTTAGATTTCTACAGAAATGTCACAGCTATAACTGAAGTTGGCAGACACCTACATCGTTGTGCAATTTCGATGCTGTTATTGGTTGGATGAAACTGGTGTATCTGCAAGAACCATCAGCAAACAATCAAATGATATCAAACATATTTGGACATCAGCAATGAAGGAAAGATGTCTAAGAAAGGTCCAGTACGAAGAAGGAATAGAAATCCCATCTGGCTTCAAGAATCGCTGAGCACCATCCAGACACTCAGGAGATAGTTCGTTGTCACCGAAGGACCCAAGCAATTCACTGACCTGATTCACGTAGGTACGTCAGAGGTTTATAAAAAATAGCATGTTGGGAAATATAACTTCTCTTTCAAAAAAAATCACCATACCAAAATATCTGCTTTTTCAGGGGCATCCCAGCACCTCATGTCACTAGAAATTACAGTAACCAAGTTTTCCCACCCCTCCAATTTGATCAAACTCTGTTTCAGGCCCCAAAATAGATCAAATCGAAATATTTGTCAATACTTATCCAAACAGCAAAATAGATTAGTAATAGAATGGTAAGTAAAAGAATTATATAAGCAGTTATTGCATTGACAGGCTTTAGTAGTTTAGTTCCCATATAACAGAAATGATTGGATAAATAAGAGATGGAGAGAACTCACATGAAGAGTAATAACAGCGTTAGGATTTTTTTCAACGGCGTATACTTTTAACTTGCGACCAGTTTCTTCAGCAGCCTGCATTGAATGCCAAATTTCATTTAGCTCCATTGAAACCAGGCAGAATTTTATAAAAAAAAAAAAAAAAAAAAAAAACTGTGATGTGTTACAGTTGCACCATGTTTTTTTTTTCAGAAAGGGTTGTTGCACTTGTATTTTTCAGCACAACCTAATACATCAAGATCCTTTTTTTCCCTGTGAAGCTCAGACTTCAAGAGAAGTGGCACTGACCTGCAATGATGCTCGCACTAGAGGTCCTCGGCCTGCTCCAACAACCATCACCACCTTCATTTGTTAAATAGTACTGGAGTTACATGTTTAGAGTCAAGAGATAACAAAAATAGGGAATGGGGTTCAGTGACAAGGAGTAGCTTTCTTTACAGAATGCAGGAAATGAAAAGACAGATAAACGGGTAATCAACTGCCCATGGTCTATAACCGCACAGGAGAAGCAATATATGAATTTATGCCAGCTCAACAGAAAAAAATAAAGCCTCTATTATTTTCAAATTAATATAGCATTACTTCATCTCCTAAATTTTGCACCATCCAAAGTATTAATGGAAGGCTGGTTTGCAAGCGCACCAAATTTAGAAGGGAAAAGGAAATTGATATTCAATGCTCAATCTTACCGTCCTAGTTGTAGAAACTGCATCATCTGAGACCCTATCGATCAAAGCCTTAGCAACTGCTCTTTGATACTGTTCACGTGATGTATAACAAAGAATTAACAATAAGAACACTGCCACATGTATTGAAGTTAATATCAAGCAGAAATAAAGTTCCAAAAAAAAAAGGATATCATTTGGATCATACTATGTTTTTTCCCACCAAATCAGATTTATCAGTAAAGCAATAATTCAAGAGGGCAAGCACTGCCACAAACATCCTATATCAGAGGAAGACTAATTCAAAATTTAAATTTTGCATTCACAATTATTCACAACAAATGTGAAAGATGAAGCTCCTTCATAACTTATTATATATAAAAAGTCATTCAAGTAATGTAGCAATAACCTGAGTATACTTCACAACATCCTTCTCAAATGTCTCGTAAGTCTGAGCTTCCAAATTATCCATTAGGGGCTGCACCAAAAGGAAAGTCATGAACCATGAGAAAAAGAAGAGTGCAGAGTAATATGGGGCAAAGGGTTTCTATTTTCGTTTGATTTTTCTCACATTTCAAGATGTAAGCAGAACCTGAATTGTGAATTATGAAAATTTCCTTCCAAACTCCAGAAAGATTGCTTGAACAAATTTGAATTCCAAACTCAAAGTAGGATAAAGAGAGGTCCTGACATATGAATGCTTCTAGCCCATTTGCAAAGGTTGTACCCACAACAAGGTCAGGTCATGGGTTAGAGCCCCGGGCCATCACAATTTCAGTTTCCCTTCCACAAAGCTGGCTAAGCATGGGATTTGACCATGGCCATCCTCTACATGGTGGAGATGCCTGGCTATTAGCTCCATTATGGTAGCAATGTACAATTTTACCCTTATAATTTGATCTTACACAACTTTTGGGGCCAATAGCACAGATTTTTAGTTGTAATCAGAACAGTTTCGTATAATTTCAGCAAATTAGTTTTAGGTACATGAAATAAAGATTAAAGAGCCAATAAATTAGGAATTACCTGGAGAGGAGACTGCAAAAAATCCCTGTAATTGATCTGAATCAAGTCGATAACATAATGTCAATCAAATATCCCAGATTCCATTCAGATATTTAAACCATGGGCCATGGCAAGTCTGGTAGAATGCATACCTCAAAACGCTCCTGCTCAGGAAGTGGATCCATCTTCTGATATAGGTATGCAATGTAGTCCAGGTATGGACTTAATGCATGTCTAACAGGGGCACCTAAAGCAACAGTTTAGGTAAATTATAAGTCAACAATTTAGGCAGTTGCTGATTAAAAAAAGTTAACAGTGAGTCGTAGAAATTAGGAGACTAATACAGGATAGTAAAATCATAGAAACTTAACGTACCAAAACCACTTTACGTGTCACGAGACAATTAACAACTATATTATTGTAAATGGATACTCACTTTGTTTATGAACAATCGTGTTTGGTTAAAGCACACAACAGACTCATATATCTCAAAATTTGCATGACTAACCTTCAATGTGGTTCTCATCGCCTGAGAGCACTCCTCCAGACACTGGGGAAACGTTGTGATTCGATCTCCCAGAGAGTATTGCCTAAATGAAACCAAAAAAAACATCAACAATGATGCCCACCACAGTTACGTCAAATGAATTAAATGGTGTATGTGGGTGGGTTGGGGGGAGGCAAGTTGAAAAAATGAAAGCATATATATTGGACTGTTAGCTAAAAAAATAAAAAAAGCTAATTAAGCATGAGAGTAAATGCATAAACACATCAAACCTGAACAGAATGGTTAAAAAATCCAGTTAGTAGCTTCTGGTGCCTCTTTGACAAACAAGGATATCCTTTTCCGTTTGTTAGGAAAGCCTGTGATGCAAAATTAAACGATCATCAATATATGTGTTTGCATTGCAATAGCATATCTACATGAAATAAATCGTATGATTACATTTGTTTGAAGAATAGCAGCCCTTACTGGCTCCCCAAACCAGCGCCCTAATGAGTTTATTGATGGCAGTGTGCTCCTGGTAAAAGAACAAAAAAATCTTAGCATTGTAGATTTGACACAGTTGACTACGTACGAAAGCACTGGTATAGGCAGGTGGGCACTTACGAAATATCAAGTGCCACACATAGCTGGCTACTATGATCACATAGCAATCTGAATGAATTCCATAATTCCCACGAGTCTACCATTTTACTCTGCAATTAAAAAAAAACATGAACACAAGGGTTGTGGAATGTTTGCATGATATTACATGAAGTTCCAGGCAACTCTCGATGAAAAACATAATACCGTTTTATTGATATTCTTTACTTTATCAAGATCATCATCCATTGGCTCGCATTTCTCCAGAGGTAACCTAAGCCACAACTTGAGAAAGAAGAAATGTTTGTTCAGATATAAGCATATCTTTAACATGTGTAAAACTAACCGAATGAGGAGTGGGAGGTGGGTAGTACATGCATATTTGTTAGGCCTTGGAGAATTTGATTCACAACTCTAGCATAATTGCCACAAGAAGATCTCCTGGGGGCAGGAAGAACACATGCCTGCATGGAAATATGCCAAATTCAGTTTTTCTTCCTTCAAAAGGAAAATGATGCATGAGATAGTCAAGCTAACAAAGTAATTAAATACCATCAAAAGCCTAAGATTCTGTATTGGAAGTACTATAGTGGAATTATTCTTGTTTCTAGTGCTAGCTGATAACAAACTGGGAAGATTCCCCATAAACAGAAGAGAATTCTAATGCTGCGGCAATCAGGGTTTCAAATCCCAGGGGTAATTCACAGGACACAGGTTACCGTCTAGATCGGGGAGCAAGTGAAAGCAGCGAGAATATATTCCACTTGAGTCTGTTTTGTTGTTTTAGGTATACGATATAGAATGCCAATTGAATGCTCTCGGAGCTCGAAAATAAGTATGAAAGAGATACCGACAGCTGGTTACTGGCTTCCGGCAAAGTTTGGTTTTTGTTTTCATGTTGTGATTGTTTTGACATTTGGAATCCTGAAGGCAATGTATTACCCAATTGCCTTCAACTTTGTAACGATCAATGGCTGGTGTCAGGCTAAAGGGGTGAATGAATTATGACTTATGAGCAATGAATGAGACCATTGGACCTGCAGTGAGAGGTGAGAAGCCCACGCAATCTCCTGCTTCAGCGTGAGCTCGGAGTCCACCCGGACCCGCTCGTCCTCCGCGTCCAAATCAATCCACTCGCTGATCTTCCCGACGACATGGTTGCTCCATTGCGCCGGGCCAAGGACGAGGTCCGATGCCGACACGGGCAGCACGGCACCGGGCGTGGGCCGGTAGTTGGGGTCGACCTGCGGCGCGAAGCAGAGCACGTCAGAGTTGCGCAGGGAGGGAAGGGGGAGGTAACGAAGCAGCGCGGCACCCACCAGCGGGGCGAGGATGAAGTCGAAGGAGGAGGCGAGGGAGTGGTTGAGGACGGCGGGGAGGCCCTCGTCGGCGGGGAAGTCGAGCACCTCCACCCCGCAGTAGCGGGAGTCGCTCTTGTCCCCCGCGCGCTGCCCCAGCGGCATCTCTGCGAAACCTGTGTACGCGGCGCTTCTCCTCGTCCGAGAACGGCCGCTCTCCGCCGCCGCCGCCGCTGCCGCCGGGGAAGGAGGGGACTGGTGCGGCTAGGGTTTAGGGGTTTGGGCGGCTGGCAGAGAGAAGGGGACGGCGCCTTTGCGAGTTTGCGCTCGGCGGCTGCTTCTGATTTCACTCTTGTTTCTTTTCTTTTTGGGATTTCCCCTTTTGTAATTGGTTTTTTTCTTTCCGTTCCATAACTGAAACGTGGGACCCACAGTTATATAAGGATCCCACGGGTAAGGAAATCTTGTGTCCAAATACGCTGTTATCGAATTCGATTATACCTGACAGCATTTGAAAAAACAATAAAAATTCTTGTATGTTGATAACTAAAACTACATTTTATACATATATGCATGTGCATGAAAAGAGTCAAACGCAATACGCGATCGTCGGTGAAAAGATGCTAAAAACATGGTTTTGCAAGCACTTAGTCCGACAGGATTCTAGAAACATGTGTTTTTTTCGCATAATATAGCCTTTCTAATTATCATCAATACAAGAAAAAAAGAGGATTCGTCAAGGAAACAGCATGAACGATAAGATTGAAATGATTCTACGGTAAAAAAAAAATGCCTATCATTTCAAAGAAACCCCGAAGCTAGCTAGATTGTCAGGGAATACACTATGATTTTCGCATACTTTATTCTCACTTTGATCAATAACCACAATTGTTAGCATAAAAAACTCTTTAAAATGGAATGTGTTGGATATATTTTCGATTCTTCATCTCCCTCATTTTCCCTGCATGTGGACTGACCCGTCATCTCCTCCAAGCTAGTCATTATCAAAAAATGCATTTATACAAGGAATCTTTTTCCTTGTTGCTACGAGGGCCTCTCTAGCATGTCATTTGTCTCTAGCAAAAAAAAAAAAGAGTTTGAGCTTAAGACAAACTAATGTTAACTTCAATGGATAGTATCATAATTATTACTACCTCCGTAATTGAATACATGACACCATCGATTTTTCCCTTCGTTTGAGTATCGTCTTTTCTACAAATTATGCAAATAGATAAATCTACTAGTTAAATCCAAAGTATTATCGATAATAGATGTAGTGGTACTCATTTTACGCTATTTAACAAAGTAAATAGTGAAATATTATTGGTAAGTTGAAGAGAAAAGTCAAGGGTGTCATGTGTTTAAGAATAGAGGTAGTAATCACATGTCATCTACTTGTATGACATCTTATGACAAATAATTAAAGAAAAGAACAGATGATAGCGATGTTATCTTGGAGATAGATTTCAGACATAGAAACCAACTATTCGAAATTAATACATGTTTTTATTTTATTCTGTTCTTATAGCACAGCCATAAAACAATTTAATGTTTTGTAATTTGAAAGAATAGCATTAAAATGCTATACGTTATAAAATAGTTGCAATCACTTCCAATCCATAGACATGTCACTTTTGGATAGCATGACAATAAACAATGAATTGGGCTATGTTATCGTGTTTTGGAATAAAATGATGTAGTTTAAATTACTTTATTTAATATTGTATATTCAAATCAACTAATTGGTGGTCAGGGTCTAATTATTTAATCCTTACAATTCAATCTTCAAAAGAAATATCGAAAGATGAACATTGTACAACCTTTCTCTCCATCTATATTACTATCGCACTGTAACTTTTAGCTCAAGAGCATCTTGCTCTATTCCGAGTTTTTTCTCCTAGAATGGCATTTTATCATGGTTGCAACAACACCTTAATAGCTTGTAGGTACACTCTGACCAAGTTACTTTTCAAAAAAAAATAATGAGAGCTAAGTTATCCCCTGATGGTTTTTATACAATTGTACTTCTAGCACATAGGTATACTCTCTCTAGTTTTATAATACTTCTAAATAGCATGGTATACATGATAACGTAAGATTTATTTATTTGCACAAGGGTAACCAGCAAAGGGGACTCCCGCTGCCAGCACTGGGGCTTGAACCCAGATCGCCGGCTTGGGGGCTGCCCCCAGGAATCACTCGGGCTCAACAACCCCCCCCCCCTACCCCCTATGATAATGTAAGAATTATTTAGACAAAAAAGTATAGCTATAATTTAGATATTTTGTAAACTATACGTACGTACTCCAAAGGAACGGAACAGATCGGGTCTCAATCCATCCGTACTGATCTTTTAGTAATATTAGCTGTCATCAATATTGCTTCAAGGTATATTCCACATGTTTGGAGTTTTGTTTGGATCCACATACCTCAACTATTGGCCTTACATGGCTTGACATGGGTATTTCATCTTTCTAGCCCCTTTCTGTTTTGGAATCTAAGAAGCTCAATGGGCTAGTTTCAAGTTCGATCAGACACAAAATTAGGTATAGTCACCAACCTAGATAGAACGGCAGGGGAAGAAAAACTAGGAGCGAGCCACATTCAAAAGGGGATGACCCCATTAGTCACAAAACAATTGTCCTTTACGATAGCACAGTTATTAACGAACAATGAAGATATAAAAAATATATATGAAATTACGTACCATTCCAAAACTACTTTCGAAGACGTAAAGTCAATATTGTTCAAAAGAGATCTATATTCAAAGTATAGATTCAATACACATGACCCAACATAATAAATACGTACTTATAATAAATACGTACTTATGAGAAAAAGAGTATTAATGTTTTTAAATACTTGTCTAATTACAAGACATAAAGGATGAGAGCTATGTGTTTGGACATGCATCCGGAATATATTATTTTAGGACCAACGTAATATTTCTCTTAAAATTGGGCAGTTACTGTGCTACATTGATTTCATGTATATCAAAACATTACTTTTTTTTATTATGATGATGCAATATAATCCATTAATGTTCCACCAATATATATAAAAATCGTGTAAATCAGGCAAATATGCTGCAACAATATCTAGCTACGCTACATGCTCTCTCCTCCCACTTGTATTGCATGGAAACATGCGCTCCCTCCAGCTCCAGGACTCCGCGCCCGCTCGTGTAGTCGTGTGCCTCAAAAAATTCTGTCTGTCTGTTTCTCCCGCGAATCACAACCACACCAGCGACCACACGTCGATCGCCACACGGAATCCTCACCCCTTACATCTACAGAGTACTGCGCTGCCCCACTTCACTGACAATGATGGCCCGTATTAAACGGGTCCCACAGATCAGTCGCTTATCATCATCGACGCGCCCGAAACTTGGCGCCGCACACCAGCCTCCTCCCCCGTTGAGACTCGAGATTTTCCCTCCCCCACTCCTCCCCATCCCGCTCGTATTTCTCCTCGTCGCGGAGCCAGGCGCCGCCGCCGTCCGGTAGCCCTCGCGCCGGCCTCCTCCTCCTCACCTGCCACCGCCTCACAGCGCGCTGACGCCGACGGCGACGAGAAGGGAGGGGCGGGAGGTGGTCCATCGGGGGGAGATTCTGGAGCAGGGTTGGGGAGAGAGAGGCGGGACGCGGCGTGTGACTCCGCCACCGCGGCTTCTCACCGCGCGGGAGGCCAAGGAAGAACAGAGGACTCGAGGGAAGAGGTAGCCCGAGACGTTTCGCAAAGGCTCTAAAATGGTGATGAACTGATGACAGCTCTCTCGCTTTCTCGTCCGCTCGTCTTCTCTGCTTTCTCCCCTTCCATGTAGTGTTGAGACAAGTATGTATGGCTTTTTTTGTTTGGTGAATTCCTGATACTAATCCTTCCCGCTGCTACACTGACTCCGCGCGTTAGATTTGGGCGTATTATGTTTTGGATGTGGTTTTGGGATTTCTGGTGGTTTTCTCCCGTTGCTAATTGAGGTGCCTGATGTGTGCTCTTTAATTTGTTCACAGAACTGTGTTAGCGACAGCGATGATAGTGATAAATTCGAGTGGGACAGTGATGGGAGGGAGGATGCTGGTGCTAGTTCCTCAGCTCTGGCCTCGAGGAGCATCGATGCTCCTGGACCGTCAACAAGGGTAAGGCGCTTAGCTGATCGATGCATATGCAACAATGCTTGAGCTCACCAGCCAGTTGTTTTTCAATTCACATAACTCAGGAGTGTAAAGCCAGCTTGCCAACTAGCCCAAACTGGCTGGGGGGTGGTGGATTGCACTATTCATGAACAGAACCAGGATCATGATTAGTGGATTTTCCCCAGCTGCCTTGGTTTTGTGCCAAACTGGCCTGAACACTCCAAAATGCTACAGTTACCTTGTTTCTTAAGGCTACGATTGGAAATCATGCTGATTGTTTATTGGTCTGTTTTAAAAGGTTGGTACTGGCAATGGGAATGCTGGGCCATCTTCCTCTTCAGTTCAGGAATACGTGGACATGGGTTTCCCGGAGGAGATAGTTCGGAAGGCCATGAAGGATAATGGTAGCTACCTAATAACTTATTTCTTCTCATTTATTCAGGTTTTATGTGATTTTATATACTCTATCTGACTGTTGCATTTGCTTCCAGGGGATAAATGCGCAGATTCATTACTTGACCTTCTTCTTACCTATCAGGTATTCATCTACAGGCCTGCTTTTATTAGTTATTCTTTGATGTACTTATTGCATGTTGTGAAAGAGGATATGTATTTACAATTGATGCATAATGCAGGAAATAGGCAATGATGCCTATGTGAATAACGGCTCTGCTTCTGGCTGTGTTCTCCAAGCGGGCGAGGATAGTGATGACGATGACATTCTAGAAAACTGGGATGATGACAATGCTGGTGAAATAAACAGGTGTCCTATCTCTGAAGAATCTGGCGATGAGGTATTTTCATGCTCCCCTTGCTGATTGCATGCATTTACTTTTCTTTCTGAGAAATATGTTATGCATCTCTTTTTATTCAATCATAAATCCATTGTAAACTTGTAACTTGTTTCATGTTAGCGTACAGTAAAATGACTACTTACCTCAAACACCATGAGGTTTTCTTACTTTTACTTGCTGTGTTGCTTTTGTTTTCAAACAGGTGTTAAGTACGTAGCTTTATCAGGGATCTATAATCTGCCTTGTTTTTTCCCTACTTGGGAAAAATGTGTTATTTTATGCAAACTAGCATGAAAGTAGAAATCTGGTTTCTGTAAGAAAATCATATTGGTAGTCAAGGTAGTTGTGCCAGTTATAACATTTGAACTACTGCATTTCAAAGGCTATGCAGTCTTAGGGTAGAATCTATGTCATGTTAAGTGTGCACTTGTCTTTGGATACTTGTGCAAATTGGTCACTGATCCTGAGAATAAGAGGCTCTATAGTGCAACAACATTCTGGTTTCACTGTAACATTGAATTTTTCCTATACTTTCCAGTCTTGGGCATGTGACTGCATGTATCTGAGAGTTTGTTTCATTAGACTACCGCTGGGGTTCCCATTTTTTTATATTACAAACCTGGTCTCAGTCAAACGGCTTACTATTTTCCTGACTTGTCCATACTTATGATGATTCAAGAATTTTATTTGTGTCCTTTGAAAGTTAATTGCATTGCTAGTTTCTGTTTGTGCTTCAATTGTATTCTCAGTGCTTTCATGAGCTCTTTTGTACAGGATTTCTTACACGAGATGTCGCAGAAGGATGATAAAGTCAATACCTTAGTAAATTTGGGGTTTCCAGAAGATGAGGCCACCATGGCCGTCACTAGATGCGGTATGCTCTCTATAACCTCTGTATGGCTTAGATTCTTCAGCATATATGCATCTTTTTTCAGAAGCCATGATTCAAGGTTACATACTCCAACCATCAAAGTAGGATGTGTCCTTATACAGAATATGTTGAATAATAGCATTGCCATGTTTAATGTCATGCCAAACTTTCTTTTGGTTTTTCTCCTGTATAACTTTTAGAAAGCAGGGCGTACGATTAATCTTGTTTCCTACTGGAGAAATAACTGGGGTGTTCAGGAACTTTTCCATCCAAGATCCAACTACTAGATTTAGATAGCCAATCAAGTTTTAGTGCGAACACTTCTTGCTCGTAACTCCACGTTCAAACCTTTAATATGAATAGCAAGCGTCCAAATTTTATTCAATGCTGACAAGCAACAGTTTATTAATCTTTTTGGGGGCATAATCTTTCAATGCACTTGCTGTCGAATAAAACCGATTTCCTGTCATGTAAGCAACTAGTACACACTCAGGTTCTATGCTTGTCTCTAAATTAGTTTAGCTTACCTTCAGACTTTATTATTCGAACTTGTTATTTATATTTCAAATACCCTGTTCACTGGTCATGCACCTTATACCATCTATCTTGGCCTGTGATTTGAAACTACTCAGGGCAGGATGCATCTATTTCTGTTTTAGCTGATTCGATCTACGCTTCACAGACATCAGGATATGTTTATTGTGGTAATTCTGATCATGAGGTGTTTTTTGGTATGACTGTCAATTTACATCTGGAAAAAGGTTTGGTTCTAACTTAATGGGCTGACAGTGGAGCTGTATTTGTAATTCTGCAGGATAATTCCTATGGAAGGAGAAGGAGAGGAAGGCCCATGGAAGGGAATAGGAGAAAGAGGGAGAGGTTTGGAGGCCAAGCACAGGGAAGTAGAGGCCCCTTAGATGCTAGTAATGATGAGCCAATGCCTCTCCCAAATCCAATGATTGGTTTTGGCTTGCCAAATAGGCCAAGGTCAGTAGACAGATTGCTACCCGATCAGGCTATTGGACCACCCTATTTCTACTATGAAAATGTGGCACTTGCTCCAAAGGGTGTTTGGTCAACTATATCAAGATTTCTGTATGATATCGAACCTGAATTTGTGGATTCAAAGTATTTCTGTGCCACTGCCAGAAAGAGAGGCTACATACATAACCTGCCACTTGGGAACAGATCACCTCTAGTTCCCTTACCCCCAAAGACAATATCTGAGGCCTTCCCTCGAACCAAGAAGTGGTGGCCCTCATGGGACCCAAGGCAACAATTTAATTGCCTTCAGACCTGTATGGCTAGTGCTAGGTCGACAGAGAGGATTCTCAATGCTCTAACAGACAAGGACGATCCACCTCCCCTAAATGTTCAAAAGTATGTGCTTGAAGAATGCAGAAAATGGAACTTGGTGTGGGTTGGTCTGAACAAGGTTGCTCCTCTTGAGCCAGATGAGATGGAGTTCTTGCTTGGCTTCCCAAAGGATCACACCAGAGGAATCAGCAGGAGAGAGAGGTATCGTTCTCTAGGCAATTCTTTCCAAGTGGACACGGTTGCCTATCACCTCTCAGTACTCAAGGACATGTTTCCACATGGCATGAATGTGTTGTCCTTGTTCTCTGGTATTGGAGGAGCAGAGGTCTCTCTCCACAGGCTTGGTATCCACATGAACACTGTGATTTCAGTTGAGAAATCTGAAGTGAATAGGACAATTCTAAAGAGTTGGTGGGATCAAACGCAAACGGGCACGCTGATTGAGATAGCTGATGTGGAAACACTAACTTCGGAGATGATCAATGCATATGTTAGAAGAATTGGTGGTTTTGATCTAGTTATTGGGGGCAGCCCATGCAACAACCTGTCTGGGAGCAACCGTTACCACAGAGATGGTTTGGAGGGCAAACACTC
The DNA here is from genome assembly GCA_015342445.1 of Digitaria exilis. NCBI lineage: Eukaryota > Viridiplantae > Streptophyta > Magnoliopsida > Poales > Poaceae > Digitaria > Digitaria exilis. Next base: position 493,499 of record JACEFO010002150.1, on the reverse strand, counting down.
TTCCTTGTTCTACCATTATTTTAGAATTTTGGACTCCGTGAAATCTGCTATGAAGCGTTTCTAGTCTTTGGTATGTTTATCTGGTTGCAATCTTTTGATCTATGCTCAATATCTGGAACCCCCCACGAAGATTCAGTTGCTGCATATTGGTAAGATTATTATTGGCTGCCGTATCCCATTTATTGTTTATTCCTGCATTCTTCTCCATTGTCCTATATTGATACAAGGTTGGGATGTGCATATACCAGGTTAATTTGTTTATTTAACAGTCATATGGTACTCTTTTTGTCTGTCTTTTCGTCATCAATCCCACGTGTTGCAGAATATAATAAAGTGCTATGTTATGTGTTTTCTCCTATGAGTAAGTTTTTAGCACCATAAAGACACAAAGTGCTCATGGCTACGTTACAAATCAATATTAGTGCAAGGTATTCGTTTGGTTGCTGTTATACCACCAGTGTTAATAGGTTTATATTTCCCAATGATTTTTTCTCTCTTTAAATGGTAAGCAATGTCTGCCTCTGTTTTTACCTAATCCTACGTATCCTTGTTTTTTTCCTTAAGTAAACCTTTCATGGTTTCATGTCACCATTCATGATGCAGTCACCCCTGAAGTAGTCTTCTGATGATAGTGGTGCAGAAGTTTCTATGTTGACTAATCTGTTCCCTGTATACACCATTCTGTAATTCGTTAATTTTCATTCTTATTTTGTCGATGTTGCTCGTCACATTGTTGGAGAGCCTGTCCAAGTAGTTTAAAGCCATCTAGATATGCAGATAACATTGTAGCCGTAGTCACTTAAATTTTCTTTTGTAATCACAGTTACAGAACAATTTTACTATAGAATTGCAAAATCATATCATTTGACTTCTTTCATTACTATGTATCGCAGACAGTACGTGTGATACCTAGCATTTGAAACAATTGACAGAAGAGCCAATGCTTGCCTCATTTATTCTTGTTGCACCATACAAGGAACCAATTCTGTGTCCGAGACAAAATGTGCTGCAAATTTACTAGATAGCATAAGCTTTCAGCTCATCATGTATATTAGTACTATTTGCTGCTCGCGTATACGGTATACAGCTTAGATATATTCATCTCTTGCGCTACCCAACAGTAGAACTCCTGTAAAGATTGATGTGGCTTTGCACATGTAACATTCTAGCATAGCGATGCCACTGAATACAAAATATTTCATATTCGAATAGTATATAATACTTACCATTAATAAGAGAAGCAGATAGCCGATGCTTATCTACTCAGGAGATTGTTATTCTAGGAAAACCAAGCAGATGATTATGCTCGTCAACTACATTCTACTATAGATACATCTAAGTACTCCGCGAGTACATATTACCATCCATATCAATATATACACATCTTTTGTGTGTGCATATTTAGATACTTCTGCATTTAGTTGTATGTGTAAATTTACCATTCTTCACTGCTGTATAATATATGTATAGCCACGTTTGCGCTATCTTACCTTTGCAGTTGAATCATCTACCTAAATTTCTTTGCCATCTATGTTTAATAACCATTTCAAATTTGGTTCTAAACTTTTAATCCATATACATTTAAAAGCCATTTTAAACTCAGCGCGCTGCGTGCTGGGCACTCGTCAATCACTAGTTGCTTATGTTACATGCGTCAAACGGGTGCGTGTGAAATATAGCAAGCGTTTGCATGCCATATTATGCCATCAGTCAAATTTTAACAGATATAGCAACATGCATCCCTGACTCCCATTTGTTTGCATGCTGTCAAATTGAGAAGTTCAAAGGCATTGCAAGGGCTAATTCCGAGAAACCACCTTTTGGAGCTTTGCGACGGCCGTATTAATCTAGTGACATCAAATTTGTTTTACAAAATGGTATTCGTTAACATATTGTCCTAATGAAATAAAAAATTATAGATAATCTCATGCTTTGTAACATGGGCAAATATTTTTCTTCCTTCTTATGCATTTAGAAGCGAACAAACTAAAACTCAACTTTTCTATTATGTGCACTCGTAAGAAGAATTAAATAGGATTGTTCTAAAGCTGAATTCAATCGGAATTTGGAAAAAGTCTATATCACCCCCTCACCTATGGAGGGTGGATTACATAACCCCCCAACCTATGAAACGGTCTATATCACCCCCTGAACTTTTCAAAACCAATCAAATTACCCCCTAAACTAATTTTGAAAAATCATAGTAAATCACAAAAAAATCATAAAATGGAAAATTAAATTGTGTTGGACTCCAAATGAGTAGATATACACACTGAGTATATAATATGATATGTTTTAATACATTTTTTACAACTATGGAGAAAATCATAGATCTAAAGCTGTAGTAAAAAAAAATGTACTAAAGCATACCATATTACATGTTCAGTGTGTATATCTACTCATTTGGAGTCCAACACAATTTGATTTTCTATTTTATGATTTTTTTTGTGATTTACTATGATTTTTTAAAACTGCTTTAGGGGGTAATTTGATCGGTTTTGAGAAGTTCGGGGGTGATCTGGACCGTTTCATAGGTTGGGGAGTTATATAGTCCAACCTCCATAGGTTAGGGGGTGATATAGACTTTTCCGTCGGAATTTTGGGTCCAAGACTGACCAAATATAAGCCTAGGTCCAGGCTTCCAGCATAACATAAAATTCCATATCACGGTTAAACTTGCTAGATGAACATAATTCTCTTCGGAGGCAATTAGTTATTGCTGGTACCAATTTTTTAAAATATTATGACGTTCGTTGTGAATCCACATGATACTAGACCAGCTATAACAAGCCAGCGATCAAACCTCATAAAAATATTTTTCACTTATAACGGATGCTGCATTCAACGTAATTCAAGAATTGTTTATCTGTTCGAGTTAAGATTGACGGAGTGCATTGAAAGCGAAACTGTTTATTATAGTAATCCAGGATGATATGCGCGAAAACAGATTGCAAGATTTGCTCAAAATACATGAAAACTCTACCAACCCCACATCATGTGTGAGACTAAAGAGTAAGATAATCATACGTTACAAGGCTTAGCCTGCAATTTTAACGTCACATACGAGTACGTCCATGTGTTAGCATTGTTTTTATTTTTCTGGGAACACTATTATTATTATTAGGCCGTCATCTGTAAGTGTTTGTGGTCCTCGTGGAGACAATTTTGTAGGTGCTTTGGTGGAGCATGCGACACACCAACCAGGCAACAACAAGAATATACTCTTCCTTATGCTAACAACAGAAGTTACTCGTGTGCAACTCGCACCTGCTGCAGGCAAATCCAAATCAAATTTATGTTATGAAGAAGAAAAACACCAGGTCAAATTGAGGCATCCTAGTGAATTACAACATTTTTTTAAGAAAAAGACCAGATTACATTAAAATTGGAATAATTTTACAACTGAGATCTTAATATAAAATAAAATTACATCGAATCACGGTAGTATATCTCTATCCATGGTCTTCCTTGCATATACCAACATCCATTGCTTCAATGAATTACAACATTTGCTCAAAATACATGAACACTATACCAACAAGAAATAGTCCTAACAAATGTAAAAAATAGAGAATCTCAAGGGCAAATCCAAAACAATTTTTAATGTAGATGAAGCATGATCCATAATTCTAAGAGTAGATTACCACACCCTTGACACCAACAACATCAAGTGTCGTGCCTTGTCTCTTGTGGGCACTCACGTCAAATACAGATGGAAAGCAAAATAGAATATGTAAAAACCCACTTGATCGAGTTGGCCACTTATTTTAAACAACATTTGTTTATTTAACTTTAAACAACTTTGATTTTATAAAAGGGAGAACATACAACTTTGGTCCTCCGAAGAGCCCACGTGTGCCCCAACCTACAGGGTATGTACATAATAAATTCCTTAGACCTATTTGACAGGATTTTATAGCATTTTAATCCGCAATTTGCCAATTACCAACATGGTCAGCCGGTCAGCCCTCGGTCCATGCTGCTGACGTGGCGCCAACGGGGCGCCGTACCTGACACTTTAACGGGCTACTATCACTGTCGCTGCACTGCTGTCCTCACCACTTTGTTCGCTTGCTAATCGGTTTGCGATTTTTTTTTTAAACAGCGAGTGCTTGTTTTTTTAATGGTTCCAGAATCAATGTGAGCTGTAGCAAAGGGACAAGTATAAAGAAAGATATAAAAAACTGACAGCAACAGCGACATGTGCGAACAAAACATTGTAGCCTTTTTAAGGATGCAGTGGGCGGATTACCAATGCATTTTTGGAGGCTTTTTGAAGTGTAGCTGCGGGGAATATTGCTAGCCTTTTTTTTTTCTCTTTAAGCGCTTTGTTTTCTTTTTTCTTGGTTTTTAAATCTCATTCTCTCTGCAGAAAACAGTGAAACTACTTTGGATTAGCATGCTCAGTGAAGAATCTTTTTCTCCCATTTACCTAGTCTTTACATAGCATCATCACCACCTCCCCCCTCAATCTCAGTCTGTCACAGTGCCACTCACCGCTCTATGTGCGGGCCGCGCAATGCTGTCACTCCTAGCAGCTGCAGTGCGTGAGTCGAGTGTTCTATGCTAGATTAGAAGATTAGCTCAAACCGGCTCAAACACCCCCTTTTCTTTTCAGCAGCGCTCGCCTTTTTGTTCATTCTTGGATCACATCTGTTTCCTGCTTTCCTTTTCACCCTTGCAAATCAACCTAGAAAGGCCATCGTGTTTATCCCCTCTTCTTGTTTTGGAGCCATCTTTGTTCTTTATTGCTATCTACCTGCCTCTTTGCTGTCCTTCTCGGTCAATTTACTCACACCTGGGGCTGCGGCTTGCATGCCATCAATGCTCCCCTGAGGCGTTTGTCATGTGAACATCAACATTTTGCTGTCACAGGAAATCCCCTCTCATGGTCCACTGTAGGTGGAGTTTGGCTGGACTTCATTCATTCCCAAAGATTTGAGCTTTTTGAGCTTTAATAGGTCACAAATTCTCGTGTTGCTGGGGGAACTTTGGCCGGCCGCCCGGCCCCGTGTGCTGTTGCCCCTTCCACTTCCACCTCTTTCCAGAGAAGATTTCAACTTTTTTTAGGCTCAAGGATTGGATTTCTGAAACTGTTCTTCGAGGTTTGCTCTCGCCGATTTCAAGTTTTTTTTCTTTATCTCCTCGTTTCCAAGATCTGAGCTTGAGGGTTCTTGTTGCAAAGCAGAGGAAACCAACAAAATCACTTCAAGATTTGGAGCTGGAATAATCCATCCATGGGTTCCGGGTCCGGCCATGGAGCAGCCGCGGCGGCGGCGGCTCTGGTGTTGGTATCTTGGCTGTGCGCGGCAGTGGTCGGCGTCGGCGCCATAGGGGCGAACTGGGGCACGCAGGCGAGCCACCCGCTGCCGCCGGACACGGTTGTGCGGATGCTCAAGGACAATGGGTTCCAGAAGGTGAAGCTGTTCGACGCCGAGGATGGCACCATGAGCGCCCTCAAGAAGAGCGGTCTGCAGGTGATGGTCGGCATCCCGAACGACATGCTGTCGATGTTGGCCTCCAGCATGAAGACCGCCGAGAAGTGGGTCGATACGAACGTCTCCAGCTACCTCAATGACGGTGTCGACATCAGGTATCTTTGCTTGTGTCTCTGCAGCTTCTGACTACAGTTACTGCTCTTCAACACACTCTGAAATTTCATTCCTAATGATGAACTGAATCTAAAATAGTGGTAGAATAAGATGTTTTTCATGTTACCATATTTGTCTTGATTGGCGGGAAATGATTGAAGCTCATAGCTGCTTAAATGTTTATTTCGGAAGTAGTAACTCATCATCTCCATACACGACAAATGGTCGGCATTTTTGTGCTCATGATCTAGGGTGGCAAATTATTGAAGCTCAGCTGGTTAAATGTTTGACCTGGAAAGTATTAACTCATCATATGTGTAAACGACAAATAGTCGGCATTTTTCGTCACACTATTAGTAACTTTGTTTGCATGCTGTAGTTTGGAAATGAGAAAAAATGTGTCGTTTTTAGTGCTCTGCACGCCTGCTTGGGTGCATTAGTGCTATCGTTATTTACATATGAGAAACGGCTGGCATATCTACTTCATTCCTACATTGGGAGTTTTACGTTTCATTAATCTGCACAGTACCAGATCAATGCCTGCAGCATTTTGAAGAATCTACTTTGCTGATAACTTTATTATGTTTGTAAACCATGCTTCTTTGTTCTATGGAAATCTGAAATGCTTCCAAGTTTTCACTGAACATTGCTGCCAGGTTTGCTTGGCTGCACCGAGAATCATGTCACCATGGCCAGCTTTATGAGTTATGTTTTGAATAAAGACGTTAACGGTCAACCGCCAGTGGTCGTGAGGTCTTAAAAATCCTTTTCAGAAAAATGACCTTTTACTGCATTTACAATTTAGCTCAGGCATCCTTTTACTGCCTTATGCCTCTTATTTCACTTTGCATCGGATCATATGGATGACCTATTTGCATGCTATTACGTGAAATGTAGGTTATTTCAAAAACGCATTTTGCCTGAAGGTTTTTTAAAGCATTTTGAACTACATATCTAGTTCTAGAAGAAAAACTCATCTGATTCTTTTTATATCAAGAGTATAGCCAAGTATCTGTACTCATTCTGAAAAGGAACTCTGTGTACCTCAGCTGTAGCGAATCAATCTTAGCTAGATCCCCTTCTCTATGTTTTAGGAATATTTTAAAATATTGTTCACAGTTGATACGTCATCATATTAAACTTCCAATACCTTTTGTTTTAAAAAATATCAAACTCCTAGATAGCATGTACCTGGAAACGTAATTGCAACTCATTAGAATTGATGTTAATATGTTATCAAAGTACACTACTTATGCACACAACAATCACCGTTACATTGTATACAAGTGTTGCAAAGCTTGAGTTCCTTTATATCATTACTTCAAACCCACCTGGTTATAATCTGTCTGGTGCCCTTGGTTCTTGTTTCAGTGAGTTTTGAATTAATCAGCATGTTGTACATTCACCATGGCATATTTAATTGGCCACTTCTCCCTGCCTTGATCCTTGGTAGCCCTACTGCTTGCAAGCAGAGCTCTTTAAAAGCAAAAGTATGACGTGTAACCAGAACACGTAACAGACACAATGGTCGCTTCCTTTCTGCCTTCCTACAGTAGCTGATAGCTTAGAAATAATATGAACGCCCTTCTCAAACTCAGATTTATGAATCGACTGAGTCCAGGAGCTATGTCATCGATACTATCTTTTCCAGCTTTTATGGAAAACATACAGCTACCAATCTTTTTCATATCTTGTCCTTTCTGATAGGTTCATACACATCTTCAGGTAGGCTATTTCAACATTTTTTCCAAACTAGCTGGCTGCAGTTTGCCCTCAGATGTGCACTACCTGCACTATGAGTAATGAAAATGGCTGTGGGAATATGCATATCAACATGCCATTTGAGCTACTTGCGCACACGTGATGACACTTGTGCTTGCACTGCATATTGCAAATGAAAACTAGTTTGTCCAAAATAGTACTTTGCTTCATATTCTGATTCCCGCAACAAATTCCATTGATTGTTCCGCCAATGATCTGTGCTTGATGTTAATTCCATCAACCTCTTCACGATGCTGTGGCCTCACCTCTTTATTTGTCCTATTTCACTGTTAGGTATGTTGCCGTTGGGAATGAGCCTTTCTTGGAGACATACAATGGAAGCTTTCTGCAAACCACTTATCCTGCCATAAAAAACATACAAAGTGCACTTATCAAGGTTGGTTTGGGCAATCAAGTTAAAGTCACATGCCCTCTCAATGCCGATGTCTATACATCATCAAGCACCAAGCCTTCTGATGGGGACTTCCGCACAGATATTCATGATCTGATGATTGCTATCGTAAAATTGCTCAGCGACAATGGTGGAGCTTTCACTGTCAACATTTACCCTTTCATAAGTCTCTACGGTGATTCAAACTTCCCTGTGGACTATGCCTTCTTTGAGGGGGCTGCGTCGCCCGTCGTTGATGGATCTCTAACTTATACAAACATGTTTGATGCAAACCATGACACACTTGTCTGGGCTCTGAAAAAGAATGGCTTTGGAAACCTCCCAATCATTGTGGGGGAGATTGGATGGCCAACTGATGGGGACAAGAACGCCAATGCTCAGATGGCTCAGCGCTTCAACCAAGGCTTCATGACTCATATTGCTTCTGGGCGTGGGACGCCAATGCGGCCTGGACCTGTTGATGCTTACTTGTTCAGTCTAATTGATGAGGACGAGAAGAGCATACAGCCAGGAAATTTCGAGCGGCACTGGGGCATCTATACTTATGATGGCCTGCCAAAGTACCAACTGAATCTTGGGACAGCAAATTCTGGTGGCCTTGTGAGAGCAAAAGGTGTGAAGTACCTTGAGAAGAAGTGGTGTGTACTGAAGCCTTCAGTAAGCCTCAACGATCCAAAGCTCGCAGACAATGTAGGCTATGCATGTTCCATGGCAGACTGCACCAGCCTTGGTTACGGGACTTCGTGCGGGATGCTGGACGTACGTGGAAACATCTCATATGCATTTAACAACTACTACCAGAAGAATGATCAAGACGATGTGGCTTGTGGGTTTCAAAACCTAGCGACGACCACGGGCCAGGATCCCAGCACTGGGACATGCAGATTCGGTATCATGATTGAGGTTGACTCTGCATTTTCATGGAGGCTGCAGCGTCTTGGCGGCAACTTCCTCTTGATGCTCCTGCTTGTGCTTCTCCAGCTATGCCTGTTATTCTCTTAAATGCTTGTTTTGCTGGAATCATGAGAGCATAAACAATCTGACAGCTTGAGCATATTTGATGTCTGTTGTCAGTATCATTCATGTAGGAACCTTTTCGTTTTAACCTTTTTCTTCTCTTCTGGAAGGAAACTGCAGACTGCAGGTTCCAACCATGCTTGGATTATTGTTAGGGTAGATTTGATCCATCTGCACCATTTGTGGTGGGATTGGGAATGAGGCATTGATCCAGCCATTGGCTCCCAGAAAGGTAATGGCGCTACCATTAAAACTTTGCAGGCGTGGCGAATTCAAACTTCTCCAGGGCATCTCTGATCCAGCTTCCAGTCATGCACTCATGCGTCATCTTCAGGAACCATGTTTAAGCTGTTCATGGCCTCAAAGAATTTGGTTCTGCCTCAGCATGAAACCAAACGCGTCCTCGAGGTGTTCTGTTCTGAACTTCACACACGCTTTCTTCTGCACTGTTGTTCAGCGAAGTGCGATCCAAATCCAATTTGTTTTCCTGCGTCCTCGAGGTGCTCTGTTCTGAACTTCACACACGCTTTCTTCTGCACTGTTGTTCAGCGAAGTGCGATCCAAATCCAATTTCTTTTCCTGCATTCTTGTTCAGTGAAGTGACTTTGATCACTCAAATGGGCAACTGAACCACCAAGTGCAACCAGGTAATAACCAGGTTCGGATCTAAAGCCTTGTGGCTCTTGGAATCACCAGATGAAACGGACACATACTTATGCCGTCCAAGGTTACAACTTGCAGCAGCTGCCGATTGCTGAATCATACTCACACAAGATAGAAAGTTCAACAACAAAAAATAAAAGCAGCACCATGAGCATCTGGTGCGCTCAAGAGGTCAATTTGCAGTAACAATGAGTCAATGACAGAATCTACGACCTTTTCTCCAGATTCCAAGTACACACGGTAGATCGTAAATTCGTAAGTACACAACTGTTCGGACGGCGGGGATTTGAATCTAAATAAAAATTTCTTAAACTTAGTACAAATTTGCTCCAAATAAATATATCACATATGAAAAGAATATCTGGAGCAATCCCCCAGTATAACAGGGATAAAAACAAGTGCTGAGAGTAACTTGGATTCCGGTAGAGGATAAAAAAACATTGATGAGGTTCCTAACTATTTTTGGCATTGCAGCGTGTGTGGTGAAGAAACTGACAGTAGTCCGTAGGAACGGTGCTGTCATCAGTTCGAACCAGTTCGGTTGATGTGAGAAGACAGTGAGAGCGAGATCAGTTGTACAAAGCACTGCATTTTGTGGATCAGCTTCGTGATGGAGACGAGGGAGCTAATCTGATCCGCGTTGGTGGTTGTCGTTTCGGAATCAGGATTCATTGAGACAGTCAAGAGAGAGACAGACAGTTACCAATAATCTGCCCCTGCAGTGTTTCATGTCGTTTTCCATGTCGGCGTCCTTCTTCTGGTTTTTTTTTTTTGAAATGATCTTCTTCTGTTTTTGTTTGTGCTGTGCTGGGATGACGCTGACGCCTCGAATTAGAGCCAAATTTGGTGCTGACACATCAGGTCACTTTGATTCAAACTTGTGCTGAAATCACACAGCTCCTACCTATTAACAAGGCCTAGCCTGCAACATCCGCCTGGCCGGGCACAACAACTACCGGTGATCAGGAAGATACTTTAGAAGTGGCACCAGCTTCACCTGCAGTCACCATCGCCGCGTCCACAGTGCATTGCCAAAAGAAGCAATCAAGCAAAGCACCAACACCTAAAAAGCACCCACTGTTAGTCCATGTTCAGATTCCCAACTATTCACTATTCATTTCAACATTTCACTATTCATTCCAACTTTTCACTATTCCCCCCTCACAAAACACGTTTCCCAGCGAATGCTACAGTATTTTTCTTATGCTACAGTATTTTTTCCTACAATCTAAACACACCCTTATTGATCCATTCATGTTGGCCACTCTGATCCTTGAGGATTGAGCCGCGTACTGCAGTCCAGAGAGGACGGCCGACCGGCCATTGTCGACTGTCCTATATCCTTCCAAATTCCAATTTTCCAAATGTGGCAACAAGAGCTTTGCCATCTGAATCCTGAAAATCCGTCACAAAAGATCTCTCTTTTTTTTACGAATCACACAATACAGACGCAGACGCTCACATACACGCACGCACTCACAGACGATCCTTTTCTCCTTTGGAGTCCGGCCCTGGAAGATCAGTGGGAGTCCGGCCCTGGAAGATCAGTGGCAGTTGTGGTTGTTGCAGCCAGCCAGCAGCAGTAACAGTCACCGGTGGTGAGCCCTGCTGGGGTGTCAGGATGGGCATGTGCCTTGGTTGTTGGCTTGTTGCGGAGGGAGGAGGCAGCCATTCCAGTCTCACACCGCACAGCCCCTGGGACCAATCGCGCAGGTGCACGGCAACAGGCATCTTGAGAGAGAGAGATGGATGCAGAATAAATAAATAAAAAGGCTGGCCATATTGTGTGTACTGGATCAATTATCTGCTCGCTTTCCTTCCTCGGCTTTTGGTTTTTGAGGCCCTGGTTCACTTGCCACAGTTGCTGAGTGTGGAAGAATCTCAGCAAGACACGGATTCTTCCTTCTCCATCATAAAAAAAGGAGGTGATATTCTCCAGTCTTGCACTTGGAGCTGGTCGGAACTGAACCCCAGAAGATTGGAGGGGGTGAAAGCACCCAGGGAGGGAGGAAGGTAGTTGTCATGATGTGTAGGGTCCAGCACCGCGAGTGGTTGACGACTTGACGGCACAGTGGGTTTCCACTCTTTCCAGGCCTTGCCCCTGGGAGAAGAGGAATAGGATGCAGATCTCAGCAGCAAGCCAGAGATGAGGGTGAGCCACCAGTGGCCAAGCTCCTGCTCCCGTGGGCGAGGCTGAGCCTTCTTGCTCCCCAGTTCATCCATGCGCCGTCGCCGCCTTGACTCGCCGGCAGGATCAACGGAGCTCTATGGCGGCAGCATAGCGCGGTGCTGCGGATTGAGTTGAGAGTCAGGCTGTGTACGTCAGGGGAGAGGAATCTGTCGCCCGACCCCTTTTCTGGGAGTGAGGAAGTGGTGAGTACTTGTCTTTTGCTGCGCCTTCACTGGCCTTGATCTTGTGTTTTTGCCTTTAGTGGCGCTAGAATGATGGCGCTGCTGTTCTTGCCATGATTGATGATCCCCCTCTAGTAAAAGTTCGAACTGCTCTCCGCATCTGTCGATAACACCCTTTGCACTTCTCTGTAAATTTAATGATATGCATAGTTAGTTGAGTGCTTAGATATGTTACTACAAATCTGTCCAATTTTCCACAACTCTCATGCACCGAAACCTTTCTGTTTTTAATCTGCTTCACTCTTCCGTTTTGTTGCTTCAGAGGTAGCTAGCTGCTTTGGGATACAGCTAGGAGCCGTGGCCCGTGGCTGAGATTTTCGTTCCTGGAATGGGTTCATTTGGGATGGACTGGAACCAGAAGGGCTCCGTGTTTTGGGATTGGGAGAATTTGCCACTGGTAGACGCAAATGGAAACGAGAACATCAAGATGATTGTGCCGCAGCCTGAGGCCAAGTTTGCAGGCGTTGAGGTCACAAGGCATGGATCAGTGTATTCTCCCTGTGGCACCTTCTCTTCCAGCTCGGAGATGGGGTATGGTTCATCTAAGAGTTCCATATCTGCATCGATCGATTCTTCGCCCAAGGCGGGGAACAACATGGAGCTCAATTTTGCACCTGTCAGAGTGCCTGACAAGAACACTGATTTGGGAAAGGTTGACGACGCCAGAACCTCCCCATCATCAGTGATCGGCGTAAGCAGTGGAGAGCCAGTGCTTAGCCTGAAACTTGGCAAGAGAACTTATTTTGAAGATCCCTGTGGAGGCCAGAGTGTCAAGAGTTCGCCGTCAGATATGAGTGAGGTGACTCCTCCTGCTGCTCCGGTGAAGAAGGCAAAGGTGGCACAAAACTCATACTGTCAGGTTGAAGGTTGCAAGATTGATCTCTCTTCTGCTAAAGATTACCACCGAAAGCACAAAGTCTGTGAGGCTCATGCTAAGGCTCCCAAGGTGGTTGTTGCTGGACTGGAGCGGCGCTTTTGTCAACAGTGTAGCCGGTGAGTTGCATTAGCTTCAAAATTGAGCATACGTTTCTGTTGAAAACACACGCTTTATGCTTATTTTCTGGAATCCCTTGTCTTCTCATCCTTCACTAAGAAAGTTAACTCTCCAACTTCAATGTCTTGCAGGTTCCATGGTTTAGATCTCTTTGACCAGAAAAAACGAAGCTGCCGCAGGCGTCTCAGTGACCACAATGCCCGCCGACGGAAGCAACAGCCTGAAACAATGTCTTTTGGTTCATCAAGGCTCTCCACAATGTTCTATGGTACAGATAAGCGTTTGCTTGCCTTGTGATTTTGTGAAACCAGATCATTAATTACTGTTCTTCTTTGAGCAACTATTCTGTTTAAGAACCTTTTCTTTTCATGCATGTTCTCAACTAAATGGCACAAAAAGTTGTATTTGTGTCTTAAGTTGACCTTGTTTATTCACAATTCAGTGTCATGATTTTACTTACGATAACAGATAACATCATGATGACTCTTGGCAGTATTTACAAATTATGAACACCATCTGAGGGAGTGCCTTTTGCAATTATTTCTATTGATGGGGCAAGGAGATATCAACTAAGTTGTATTTGTGTTATTGAGGGGGCGCATATGCTCTATTCTATTCAATGTTTCCACATCATACTTCATTATTTTAGTTTAGGAAATCTACATTTCATAATTTCTACATATTGATGTTTTCAAGTTTGGAGACACTGAAGCTGTTAAGTATCTAAGTGTGCACTAATTCAAATTCAACATGCAATTGTTGAGTCTACTATATTTTTGCTACTTATATGGAAACAGCTTTGATGTTAATACTAAGCAAATACTTTGTTGTTTTTGATGAATCTGTTTAGCATTAGTGCTGAAGTTGTTGTTGTTACTTTTTTTAACAGATGCAAGGCAACCAACAAGCTTTCTGTTTGGTCAAGCTCCTTATGGTCAAATGAGAAGCTGTGTAAGTTCTTCATGGGATAACTCAGGAGGAACCTTCAAATTTGCTGAAACTAAAGCTCCTTGGTTAAAGCCAGCAAGTGCTGCTGGTATTGATGGCTTGCACCTATCAAGTCAGCAGGTATGGAACAACATTATGCCACCTGGTGCACATCAAGATTTTGATGGGTTCATGGCTTTCAAAGGAACCAGTGCAAAGGTCCTCAATCAAGGTAGTGTTTCCTCTCTATTGTGAACTGATACAATATTAAGAAGAAATGGTCCTAGACTTGCATGGCAATTGTTTTCCTAAAAATTAGTAACCTAGAGAAATTCATAGATAGGTGGACCCATATAGAATTATTACGAACCTTTCGTAGAATTTATCTTTTGGATGATTCTTCTACCAATGTATTGGTGCATTACTGCTTCTCTGAGGCTACTAAGTTTTTTTTTTCTTTTTCTAAACGGACAGGCACAAGATTCGTGCCTATTTCATTGATAGCCTGAGATGAAGTTTTTTGAAGCTACTAAGTTGTTAGCTAACATAATTTACGACAGCCTGAGATGAAGTTTTTTGAGTTCTGACATGTACCTGTGACATTTCATATTTGTTCATTGTATCAGTTTGCATCACACTAATATTGTATGTTTCTAAGTTTGCAATATGGGAACCTTTCTTTGCATGGGGTGATATCATAACCTGAATGCAGCCTGCTAGGTCACCTTTTAAAAAAAGCCTGCTAGGTCACATTTCCCCCTTGTCTTTGTACTAGTTTCTTGCAACATAATTGCACATTTGCACCTTTTTGCAATAGGCTTGAATATCGTTTATGTTTTGCAAGTGCTGAATCAGCAAGGAACTGCAGTCTCATATAAAATTCATCCAGTCTACGGAATGTCACCATCAATGACCGCCACCTAAACCTCGGCTAAGCTTTTTCATAACATGGCCATAAAACCAACTTTTCAGACCACTACACCGTAATTGTAACGAGGACAGTTTGTGGTGATCTGTTTGTAAGGTAGCCAGGTAGGTCAGTAGGTGGTCTATATCATGGTTGGTTCCAAAACTTGGCATGTTGTGAAATATATTGCACTCATGATTGGTTCTGAAATTAGGTATATTTTTGAAACAGACTGCAACTGCCAGAATGTTTTTCCTTTCCTCACATTGTTGTGGAAATCAGTAAATACCTAACTAATGTCAACCACATAGCTGATATGCTTTGAGTCCAGATTCCAGGAAACCCTTAACTGATCGATTAGTTTTACCATTCTACAATGATTGTGCTTCTGCTGCTCAGAGTGTGTGGTTGTTAATGGTACACATGCAGGGGAACCTTGAATCCATAATGTATTCTGTTGAATGATCCAATCATCATTGATTTTTGTAGGACTATATAACTAAAATCCTAAGTTAAGTACACTGGAGTTCTACTTACTAGCAACGAGTGGACTAATTCACATATTGTCGTCAGGATTGCTTGTTTCCAAATAACTAAGACGTACAAGATTTGCATACATCACAATTACATACTAAATAAGTCTGTCGAACAAAATTGAAAAATTGGTTATTGATGAACATAACAATATCTGACCTTTTATCTCTCAGGCGTTGAAGCTTCTGTGGTCGTCTCCGACTCAAATGGAACCCCAGATCTTCAGCGTGCTCTCTCTCTTCTGTCAAACAATTCGGCTGGTGCTGGTAACAATCAGCCAACGACTCAGCTGCACCCTGGCCTGAGCACCCTCGCCAGCGCCGCCAACACAGCGATGCAAGCCTCATCACCAGGGTTCTGGCAAGACAGCGCGGCCCTTGATCTTCATGCGCGGTTTCAGGCTCTCGACCCCCTGGGCAACAACGCCATTGCCACAGCTCATCAGCTCCAGCTCCCGAAACCGTCCACATATGATGGCTCAGATTCCCACTACGATCAGATGCATTGATGCTTCCTTCATTTAGCGCCTCTATGGTTGGGTTTGCGAGGAATCAGACTTGGCTTCCTATGTCTGAAACTCTGAATTTTGAATTGCTATGTTGCTCTGAACCGAAGTAATAAAGCCCAGGGTAAACTTTGGCTCGAGCTGTCCCAGATTCTAGCCTTGTTGCCATGAGAATCCCTGGGAGGCTGAGATTGCCAGTAGCTATGTGTGCTTGAATAATCCACACTTGTGATGCTGTTTCTGTAACTCGATTTGTCTCAGCAAGGTTATGATCATGGACACTTTTCTTCAGATGCCACATCAAATTCTCAATGCATTACAGCATTAGGATGCTGGATGGACACTTGCTTGAACGATCCTCTTGTGTTCTCTGTCAGCGAGGGCTTCCATGCCGCCGCGCACGACCGCCATTGCTGCCCAACCGTGCCGCCGCCGCCGGTGGCGAGCCCCGCGCGCTCTCCTTCCCCCTCCCCGGCGGTTTGACCCTGCTCGCGGCTCTCCACCGCGACAGAAGCGGTTTCCAAACCACCAACCTCCACGAACCCGCCGCCGGCGCCGACCTCTCTCCGGCCGCCAAATCATCCTCCCATCCCTCCGCCGCGGGCCGCGCCGCGCCGCGCCGCTGGCTTCGTCGGAGAAGAGGCAGGGACGTTTTCAGAAAGGGTCCCTCGCTCCAGATTTTACTAATCGGATCCATTTTGGGACCCATTTTGAGCCGTCCGATCAGTCCTCTGCGGCTCAGATGCACAAATAAAAAACCGGCGCAGGATATTTTTTGAAACAAACCCTATAAGATAAGTTTCCTTCAAAACACCCTCCAAATCGGATCGCGATCCAACCTAGGACCCCACCACAGCCGTCCGATCAGATATACACGGCTGGGATCGAGGAAGGGAAATAACCCGCGGCAGTTTTGCAGAAACCTCCCCTTCATATGACGTCAGCGGTCAGCCCTTTCGGGTCAACGACCACTGGGAAGAAGACGACGAGTCAGACGACAGCAACGGCCGACGGCGCCACCCGCTGCGCACCACAACAACTACCGCCACGGCAAGCGAAGCTTCCACGAAGCTTCTCGAAGAAGAAACCTCCCCCAGTTCGTCGCTGCCACCGGCGGCCGCCGCCGTAGCCACCCAACAACCACCACCCATGTCTTCCCCGCCTCACTGACCCCAGACTACCTGCGAGCGCACGCGCAGCAGCTTCGAGTAATTAAAGCTTGTGGAGTACGAGAGCCTCCGCCGCCGGTCCCGGGCGCAGCTAGCCGACGACCTGCCATGGATTCCGGCGAAGAGCGCCACGGCGAGGGGGATTACGGCGATGTGGTCACCATGGAGGCGGTGCGGGAGCTTCAGGCGGGGTACACCTGGGCTGACGTGGCGTCGCTGGAGTCACCGGCGGAGGGGGCCCGCGTGCGCGTGCGCGGCGCGGCGGCGGCGGTGCGCGCGGTGGGGCGGCGGGTGGCGTTCCTGGTGGTGCGGCAAGGGGCGGCGACCGTGCAGTGCGTGGTGGCCGGCGGCGGAGGGATGGCGCGGTTCGCGGCGGGGCTGAGCAGGGAGTCGGTGGTGGACGTGGCCGGCGTCGTGTCGCGGCCACGGGAGCCTGTCCGTGGCACCACCCAGCAGCTCGTCGAGATCCACGTCGAGAAGCTCCATTGCCTCAGCAGGGCCGTCCCTAACCTCCCCATCACCGTCGACGACGCCTCCCGCAGCGAGGAAGACGTCGCCAGAGCCAAAGCCGTAAAACTTTTTCTCCTTCACCTTCTTCTTGAGGAATTGCAGAACATGCAAATTGCACAATCCTTGAAAACATTTTCCAGCAATTCTCTGCTATGTGCACGATGAAATTCACGGTAACGTGTGATCACATTCATAGGCAGGGGAGCAGCTCGTCCATGTCGGGCAGGACAAGCGGCTGGACTACCGGGTGATCGACCTCCGCACCGCCGCCAACCAGGCCATCTTCCGCATCCAGTGCCAAGTCGAAAACGTAAGAGCTCTCCACATCTACCAAAGCTTGAAGAAACAATGAACGAACCGCACACCAAATCCAGTTCTTGCATCCATCCATAGATCGAAAAAAAAAACAAGATTGCTCACAAAATTCGAAGAAAACATTTCGAATCTGATTGAAGAAACAACATTGCTGTGTGGCATGGCAGGTGTTCAGGCAGGTGCTGCTGTCGGAGGGGTTCGTGGGGATCCACACGCCGAAGCTGATCGGCGGCGCGAGCGAGGGCGGCGCGGCGGTGTTCAAGCTATCCTACAACGGCCAGCCGGCGTGCCTGGCGCAGTCGCCGCAGCTGCACAAGCAGATGGCCATCTGCGGCGGCTTCGGCCGGGTCTTCGAGGTGGGCCCCGTCTTCCGCGCCGAGGGCTCCGACACCCACCGCCACCTCTGCGAGTTCACCGGCCTCGATGCCGAGATGACCCTCCGTGACCACTACACCGAGCTCTGCGACGTCGTCGACAAGCTCTTCGTCGCCGTCTTCGATCACCTCAACACGGCCTGCGCCGCCGAGCTCGAAGCCATCCAGAGACAGTACCCTTTCGAGCCATTGAAGTACTCAAGGACGACGCTGCGGCTCGACTATGATCAGGGCATCAAGATGCTGCAGGAAGCTGGGGTACACGTCGACGCCATGGGTGACCTTACGACGGAGGCCGAGAAGAAGCTCGGCGAGCT
Source organism: Digitaria exilis (assembly GCA_015342445.1). Classification (NCBI taxonomy): domain Eukaryota; kingdom Viridiplantae; phylum Streptophyta; class Magnoliopsida; order Poales; family Poaceae; genus Digitaria; species Digitaria exilis. Next base: position 475,091 of record JACEFO010002150.1, on the reverse strand, counting down.
CGTTCGGGAGAGGTATGGCACCGAGTTCTTCATGCTCTGCCGGTACCCGTCGGCGGTGAGGCCGTTCTACACGATGCCGTGCTCCGACGACCCCCGGTACAGCTGCTCCTTCGATGTCTTCGTCCGCGGCGAGGAGATCATCTCCGGCGCGCAGAGGGTGCATGATCCGGAGCTCCTGGCGGCACAGGCGACGGCGAGGGGCGTCGATGTCGGCTCCATCGCCGCCTACGTCGACGCGTTCCGGTATGGCGCGCCGCCGCACGGGGGGTTCGGCGTCGGGCTGGAGCGGGTGGTGATGCTCTTCTGTGGACTTGGTAACATCAGGAAGACCTCGCTCTTCCCTCGTGATCCCAAGAGGCTGGCGCCATAGACAGACGGGGATGCCATTGCCTCGCCCTTTGCATGTCGAAATGCACGCAAGAAATAATCCTATTATACTTCTACATGAATGTGTTGTACGGATTGTTGCTTTATCTCCCAACTTTGCTCAGGATTGACTGTAACATGAGACCAAAATTACATGGCACAAGACACCAGCTACAAATGTTGCAAAGATTTGAACAAGTGTTCACCGTGTGCAGCTCCGGGTAAATCGGCTGCACAAGAACTGAGCAACAGAATCTATCAAAGGATCGACCTGAAACTAGCTACATACTAGTACTACATTATTCACCCCATTCAATATACATTATTAGAGAACTACTAGGAGCAGTCCCTTCCCTAAGCAGGGCTAATTATTCGAACTACTATAATCGCAGAAACTGATCCAAGAGACAGACCTCCCATAGAGCAGTCCCTTCCCTGAGCGTGGCTAATTTCGGACTACTACAATCGCAGAAACTGATTCAACAGACAGACCTCCCAGCTCCCATTTAAGAAAGTAGCCAGACACAACAAGGCAGTATTCGGGCGTGCGAAGGTAGAGTGACAACGAAGCGCGATTCGGTCCAGCTTATGGGACACTACTGCTTGCCAGCGCCCAGGACTCGGCACCGGTACTCTCCCAGAGCCCAAATTGGAAAGATGTTCCTGTACTGGGAATAACTGATCATGCAGTTCTTGTTGAAGACTCCAATGATCTCCTGTGTTATGCGGAGCAAAAAGTTATTCAACGTCCAAGGAGGGCAGTAATAGTTCTAAGACTAAAAACCTTTGCTGTAGATCGACTGTTACTTACTTGCTGAGGAAATTCTCCATCCTCTGATTGCAAGTTGATCAAAACCTTTGCTGCTCGGTGCAGAGGTGTTGGATCTCTCTCAGCCTGTATGGTATGGGGATTTATATACCATTCAGAATGCACACATTGTATCAAAAGTATCAAAAGCCACAAGGTAAATAAAACAAAGCAGACCTGTCCTGCATCAATCAACGCCAGCATGGCCCAACCAGTGTTCACTGCATGAGCTCGCTTGCCTTTGAGATTGGTGTACACCTGAATAAATCCAAGTTAAAAAAAGATGGTCAGTGCGAAGGCCTTTCCAACTTTCCAAGAAGGCTACAAGCATGTGATAATTATTATTGTACCACTGCTTTTACTCACTAGCAGGCCAGTATTGCAACTGCTATCTACTTATGGAGTTATGCCAAATTCTTCTGATAAATAATGTGCTTGAAATATAAACAGGTTTTCTCTAGGCTTAGTTTCAGTGGCAACTAATTACATGATTTTGGTACATTGAATCCAAAACCAGCTCATACTAAAGATGATCAGAATTGGATTAGATAAACAATGCAGCAAGCATCATTGCAAGTATATCCGTTGTATTGGTAATGGTTAATTGCGGTTAAATTCTAAAGAAACTGCTATAAAGTGAATTTACCTGGTCTTGAGATGACAAATAGCTTTCTCCCCAACCACCAGAAGGAAGTTCTTTTGATAACAGAAACTCGCATGCCTTTCTGATTGCAGGACTGTTCTCAAATGTCCTACCAGCAGCAATTAATCCCTTCACTCCAAACCAAGTGCCGTAGGTGAAACAAACAGCCCAAGAGCCATACCTGTTGGAGAACATAGAGACAAATAGAGAACAATGTAGAGCTATTTGGGGCCACTTTGTAAAATAAAATATCTATTTAATTGCTTTTTTTTTTTTGCATGGAGTTCAAATACTGACCATGAACCATCGCTTTTCTGAATACCCTCAATGAAACTAGCAGCTTTACTGATACAGTTGTCTACCTCTTTCCGGCGGTGCCCAGGGTAAAGCTTTCTAAATGATGTCAAGGCCTGAATCGCTGCTGATGTACATTCAACATACCTGCCAAATGAGTATTATTTTTTCAGTTTGTTTTATACATATAAATCAGCACAAGGAAAGGTTATTGCATCTTACGGGTAATCAATCACAATGTCTCCAAATGTCTCAGCAGGATTAATAAGCTGAATAATTTAAAAAAGAATGTCAATATAGATAGAATGTGAAAGATTTGAGGAATGGCGAATACTCTACTTTTGAAACAAAACATATTATTACCATGCATTTTATTCAAGGGCAAACGACAACAACAAAAAAATTTATATATGACTCCAATTACTTCAGAAAATACAAAAAGCTTGTGTAATATTACATTTCAGATGAGAACAAAAGGAGAAGTGGAAGGTTTGCCACCTACCTCCAGCCAGGCATAGGACCTTGTGAGTTCATATGTCGCAAAACCACCATTATCATTCTGTAAAGGTTAACACAAACATATGAGACATTGACCCTCCAACTGTAATTTATTCAAATGACTGATACATAAAAACAATGGAATAGAAGAGAAAATCTAGTAAAAAATAAAAGCTAGATTTCAGTATTCAAGACATAATATCGAAATAAGATATAAGACGATAACACAATAAGAGGGCTGCTGCCCTTTTCAAGGAGTCTTGTCTTCCAATATGTAAGCAATGCTTACAATTTAACATTGACCAATTCTTCAAAAACTGGTTCAACAGAAACAACTGAGAGAGAGTAAAAATTCGAAGACACTTACCATATAAGACATCAGACAACTGACAGCATCATAAAATCTATTAGCATCCAGCGATTCGCCAACAATTTCAGGGGAAATCTTTGATAACAATAATGAGGCCTGGAGTGAAAGAAAACAAACCATTAACTATTTAACAGATTTTTTTTTGAGATTATATTTAACAGATAGTTATGAAAATGCTCGGCGCTATACTCTCAAGGATACTGGAAAATAAATGACAAGGAACAAAGCTAAACCTATATGGGAGCTAAGTTTTACACCTATAGTTTGGCAACGCGGAAAGAGTTGAGATACTGAAAGAATAAAATATCAAGAGAGAAAAAATTTGAACTTCTAAAATAATTTGCCTTATCGGTATTGCTGATGACCTAACTAACCTTCAGTCCTTCTGCAGTACAATCCGATATAGGCCAACCATGATCGGCAGTAGAGAATGGCCATGCACCTTTAGATGTGTGGCGGTACCAGTCATCTAGATTTCCAGGACAGTCATCACGAACCTTTCATAATACATAGTCATTTATCAGTACTGTTAATGGATCTAGTGTTGTACCCATGAAAAGGCATGTAGATTGTACCTGTGAATTCTTAATGTAGTCGTGTGCTAGTTTAAGAGTAGGACCAAACTCTTGAATAAGGTTGGTCGCCACAATGGCTTGAACTGTGAAAGCTGTATCCCATAGTTGGCTGCCATTGTAACCCTACAGTGGAAAGTGTTGGCTGGAATAAAGATGCCAAAACAATTTGCAGTAAAGTATTTTCTGTTGACGGGTTTTCTGTTGCAGTAGCTGCCTAATGGAAAGTTACTTGAGTAAAGGAAATGGCCACAAAACAAACAATAATCACCTGCATCTTCATGCCATCTTCAGCAACCCACAAGTAATCATAGACTCGTGGAATGTGGAGTTTGAATGCCTCTGAGTTCGGATCTTCAATCCAGCAAGCAAGCATATTCAATACCTGCATAGGATTTCTTGTGATGCTTGCAGCAATAATAGGACCAAAGAATACCCCACTTCCTCTTGTAAAGGTTTAATAAGTAATAATAGCTCTCAATTTACCTTGTTTACAGGACCAATGCAAATGTATCTAGTGTTCTCATCTTCATAGTGAACGTGCTGCATGACAGTTTCCAGAGATTTCTCCCTCAATTTGCTCCCAGGCCAATGCATCATAACTGGTTCAACAAATTTGTGGAGTGTGGCCCATAAGACATCTTGAACAAATGGGTGTGGGTAGTACAGATCTTCCTGCAACACAAGAATAACCAAACTCCTTGAGACAGAACGATCAAAATAAGTTTGATTTTACTCCTCGAAGTAAACAGTGGGAGTAATTCCTGCACCAGGCATTGCAGAAAAGTATTCTTAGTAATCGAAATAAAAGGCTTCTCGTCACCTTATGGCTTATATATAGTATATTCAAAATAGTGACTACGATTCAAAGCTATATTCTGCCACAGAGATTTCTTAAAATGTACTATTTAGCACAGGCATGGTTACCACAAGGTAATGTCAGCAACTAAACATACTCTTTTGCAAGTGGAATTTCTGAGAAAGGAGTAAGATAACCTTGGGCTCACAAAATCAACATGCGGACTAATAGATAACTTGGTGGCACTTCATGCAATGAACTTGTGCCACATTTTGACCCTTATGCATCAATGCCCACAAGAAAGGTTAAGGTTCAGCATAAAGTTAACAAACCTTAGCACATTGATTGCGGGCCTTGTCCCAATCAATCTCACTGTAAGGGTCTTTGAAGAGTTCCTTTCTCAATTCCAACACAAGCGGCGTGATTCGGCCGACAAACCGCTTTCCGTAAATGTAACACATCGGCAAATAGACCATTCGACAATGACACCACATCCTCCCTGCAGAACATTGTAAACCTCAGCAGAGTATCAGCAAGGAATAACATATAAACCAAGAATAGACTACTGATTAGAATGCAGTGATGCAAAATAGCTTGTTTGTTGGCCCATTAAGAATGAAAAAGGATAGATATACAAAAGAAAAATTCTATATGATATAAGATATGTGGCGACTGTATTCAATTCGGGCAAAATATCTGTTGTGAAAATCTTCGACGCTACTGTCTAGTGTATACAACCTTTAGGATTGAAATACCCCTGGACTAATCCTAGTAGTATCAACTTAGCAATCTTTACCACCGAACGATAGAATGTAGAATGTGTATGTATACACATACAATATAATGGAAATCATGCACATGAAGAAAAAGAAAGCAGAACCTGGATGAAATGGCAGGATGTATGGTAGAAGCCATACTTCTGGTGGCACTGGGTTGTTACCAGACCATTCAAACACACCAAGCACCTTAAATAAAGCAGGGAATTAGAAGCAATTAAACTAGAGCCAAGGAGATGGAATCAGCTAATATATAAATAAGATTTAATTCCCTACCGAGAGCCAAAACTTTCCCCATGATGTTATAAATGTTGCTCCACCATGTTCTAAAATCCAGTTTCGACCTTTCTCCATGGCTTCATCTCCACCATCTGGTCCCTCTCCAAGCAATCTCAAAATAACATAGGTCAGTGCTGATCCAAACATGGTGCTTGGACCCTCTATGTGCAAGCCCCAGCCGCCATCTTCATTCTACACTTGGAGTGACAAAAAATAATTAGATTATTTTTAGGCACTGTAGGGTTGGCAAATTCAGATATGAATTCTTGCCTGATGATTGTAAAGATATCGGCGTATCTCCTTCTGGTGTTCTGATGACAAGACAGTGTTTAGTGCTCCACACACATACAATGCTATGATCTGGGTGAAGGATAACATACAATTAGTAGCTTTCACATAGACCAAGAAACATGAAACATATTTTCCTTATAATCTAAGATGGCATATTGGCATGTTTGCTGGTTTCTATGTTAGGAGGTAACCAAATTGGCACTCATAATAAGTCCGAAAAAGAAAGATCTCAGATAATAGAAGATATACAGTAAGCGAGAAAGAAGAATAGATCGACTTCTTCATAACCATACGACAAGATTAAACACATACTTGTACAAATGCATGTCCAAGTGAAGTAAGAAAGTTCAACACATGACTGCAGAGTTCAAATTAGTACCAAGCCTGGCATAAGGAACATAGGGCCACCATAATCCCCAGGCCAGTGTCCATCATGTGCCTGGAGAGTAGAAAAACGGCTGATTGCCCTTTTCAAAGTAGTCGATACAGCTTCCTCCGTAACGTCTTCATGCTCATCCAGCTTGATTGCTGGGAGGTCCAGCTTAAGAGGATTTTCTTTAGCGAACTGCAGTATGCGAAAAAAGGATACATTTCAAATTTACAGGGAGACACCGAAGCGGAGAACTAAACTGGGAGTGCGGAAGAGAACAATTTTTTTTTTAAAAAAAAAGTTTGCAGAAAACACTGAGCACAGACAAATTACATACTATACTACTGCACTGCAAGTCTGCAACCTGCCACTCCGCGAGCGCCCATCCCGGTTCACATACCGCGCATTAACATCTTCGGGAATCCCAAGAACACAAAGCTCAAGTTCACCCGTGTCGCATTGAAAGCTCGTGGAGGTTAAGGGGGTACATGTCCCGTCGGCCCCACGGGAACTCGCAACGCAAAGCAACACCATCCCTGCCCGTTCCTTCTATACTAGTAAAAAAAAAACGCACGGCAGAGACCGAGCACAGGACGCCACCGATCCCTCGCTCGCTCGATCGATCGGCCGAGACATGCACGCGGGCCGCGGCGGCCGGGCAAGCGCGACGGCGGCTGCATCGACGCGCCAGCATGTGTGTATCTGACTGTCTGTATGACGAATGTACTGCGTGGGCGTGGGCAGAGCAAGAGCACCTGGATGCGCATGAGGAGGTCGGCGCTGTGCTTGAGGTCGTGCCTCCGCTCGACGAAGGCCCTCCGCGCGGCGTCGACGGCGGGGTCGGGCTCGGCGGCGGCGTCGAACTCCCAGACCTGTCGGCCGACGTGGCCGTTCTTCGTGCGCAGCCATGGGTCCCCACCCCCGTCCGCGATCTTCAGCCGCCACATCTCTTCCCCCTCCTCCTCCTCCTCTCTCCCCGCACAATGCGGCCGCGCCGGCGGCGCGAGATCCCAGCCGGCGAATCCGCTGCCCTCCTCGGCTCCTCCCTCGCGCGTGGCTCCTCGCTACTCAGGTCAGGTGGTGGCGGCCCCTTGTGATTTTGAGATGGCGAATGGGAGGGAGGGGGGGAGGGGAAGGACAGGCTGGCCAGAGTAGAGAGAAGTGGGCAGCTGGCTGGAGGAGTGAGGAGGAAAGGGGGCTGCCGTTTTGTTGTTTCGAGATCCGCCGGCCCGTGGCGTCGTGGTGGTGGTGGGTGGGGCCTGCCGGCCCGTGGGGCCCACGTGACACGAGTCCTCCGATCCGGGGAGATGACGGGCCCACGTCGCCCGTGTGCTGCTGCGGCGATCCACTGGAAACCTCCTCCTGTCCACTCGAACGAGCGAGCGAGGGGATTGGTCGCCGCAGCACGGCAACGGTCGTCCTACTACGAGTCTACGAGGCGGCCCGTCACGTTCCGTTCTGTTCCGTTCCGTGACGCACGACGCCACATGGTAGGTGTGGTGCAGGAAGGGTGCGTCATTGTATATTATACTATTATCCAAGAGCTTGTGCTCCTAATTACCCTCTCGGATTCAAACTACAATTAGCTGGACTGCTCGTTTTATTTAGAAAAATTATATAAATATAGTCAGGTTTAAATTATTTTGAAAAAATTATTAATAAAAAAAGATCATAACATAATGTGATGTTTTGCAAAAAAAAAAATTAAATAAGACGAATGGTCAAACTAAGAGTTAACAAAGTCAAATGAATTGTAATTTGAAACGGAGAGAGTACCATACAATAATTTGACGTATATACAGTAGTGCGTATATATAGTATGTGATACCATGCCCTTCGTCCCATGAACAAAATGCAATTCTAGCATTTTAAAAAAAAATCCTCTATTAAAAAAATACAATCCCACGAATTACCTACCTAATTAAATAGTTAGATCTAATTTGCATGCTGAAACTTAGTTTTGGCTACCAAGTTGCATGCAGGTGCATGAGAGATTTTTCATGCCACAATTAATCTGTCTGAAAATAACTAGAATAGCATTTTTTTATGGAATGGAGGAAGTACATGTATATTTTTTTTTGTTACATGAAACTAGTAAGCAAATTTTGATCACTGCTCGCTGAAAAATGGAAAGTGAAGGCCTGCTGGCCTGTGTATTGAAAATTAATTAAGGGGAGACATGTGGCCATCAAGGGACAACAAGGAAGTGAATAAAATAAAATTCCTGCTTGTTGATTGAAGCTGAGAGGAAAGTGTCGGCTGAAAGCTACCCTAGCATTTTATTCACGATAGGGCATCGATGCCGGCCCATTGTGTCGCAGAACGAGCGAAGATCGTCATCCGTTTCAAACCCAGCTTACTTTGCAGTTGCTCTAACGATAGCAACAACGGTGCAAGACGATGCTTTGTTTTATCCTCGTTCGCTTACAGCTATATGTATCACTCCATACAGAGGCTGGAATATTAATCAATATATTTCTTTTTCTAAAAAAAAATCCTCGTTCGCTTATGTTGGCTGCGGCTGTGCAGCGGTGAACAGGCCTGGCAGATGGCGCCACAATGAAATTGTTGTATTTTGTTTGTTTATCGCATGCGAAAATTCTTGGCAACAACCTAGAAATTTCTTGGCCATATGTATGGTTGACAATGGAAGTTTCCTAGCAAATTGTCTACTGATCGCTCAAAAATGGAAATTAATAAGGGTAACCTGCTGTAAGATACTATAGGCTGCTGGCCTGTAATGATCGAATTTATGGAGAGCTAAGTAAGTGGACAAATGTGGCCATCAAAAGGGACAAGAGGCAGCATTATTATTGGAACGAAGATAGTGAAGCAGTTTATCTGTTTATGGGTAGCAAGCAGTTGCTGCGCGGGCACATCAACGATACTGCATCCTGAAAATGTTTGGTCTGACCGTCTGACCACTGGAATGGATCGGGATCAGTTGGACCATCACGAAGCACACTGCACACGTGAATGTTCACGTGCCACAAAAATCGACACTCAAGACAACAATAAGGCAGTGTCAGTGGAATGGAATGGTCATGAAGGAATGTTATGGCATTAAATATCATGCCATATCAGCAAATTTTCTTACATGAGGAGAGAGGAGGAAGAGTGTCATGGGATGAGAGAGGGGATCATGTTGACTAACACAGTTCTCCAAGTTTACAATCTTGGTAACTGTGTGATAACCCTCTCACTGAGACTGGCCTAAAAGAAGTACAGTACTAGAATGCTAAAAGTACATGCATGCTCTCTTTTTTATGGTACAGACTTAAGTCTTACAGTTTATCCGTATATGGTATTTCTTTTTTCAGAATACACAAGAGAGACACATACATTTATATTAAGAAAAAAATTACAACAAGGGTCTACCGGGCACACACATACGGACTAGGTACATGAGGTATTATACGGCAAGAAATACAACAAAAGGACACACCCAAATCACAAGTCACAAGCACAACTCGCTAGTTGTGGTTCTGAGCCGTCGCTCCTCTCTTGACCAGCTGTAGCAGGTTTCGGCCAACCAAGAGCAGCCAGGTATTTTCCTCCCGCTTGAAACTATGCTCATGAAGTATGCCAGCCACTAGCTAATTGACATTTCGATCGGGGTGACTGGTGAACACTCGGTCATTCCTTTCCTTTCATATTATCCATGAGACCAACATGAAGGCCTAATCGATCTCTTTTTCTTTTTACCATATAATGGGTAAGACTAATATAGGACGTAAATGGCAGGCCAAATGCATGAAGTGAAATGATAACTGAACATCTTTTTTTTTACACATTTAAGCCGTCTACGTCATGAAAGACGGGCCTGAATTAAAGCTCATGACACGGATGTGCTATTTGCTTCCTTCAGTCTCATTCTTGTGTGTAATTCCACCGGTATCACAGCACTGTTTTAAATAAATTCTATCGCAGCACTACTGAACAATCCAACTTGTGCTTACCGCATATTCTCGATCGGTTTCTTGGAGGATACTTGCAGGTACAGCCAACGTACCTACACAAAAAAAAAAAAATCTCATCGTTTATAGTATAATGTAATTGTATTGCAGCATATGAGATACACGGAAGCGAATCCCACAATACGTATACGTATCTTTTGGAGAGATGTGTAACTGTAGATTTCTCTTCGGGGCAACTTCGTCCATATATTGCGGTTTGGTGTTTACTATACCATATCGTACCCACATGCATGTGGGGACGAGATTATTGTTTTACTTGGTTATATGTTATTTTAGTCATTTATTAGTGTAATGTTGCATGTTACACAAATCTCGTATGTGTTTAAGAAAAAAAAAGGCATGCTATGTGTATAACGTGTTCCAAATTAAACAAAGTATTAAGTATGAGTGTGACACCTAATTAGCCAACTGCGGAGAGCTAGCTTGAGCACAATCAAGGATCCTTGGTACACTAACCATACCGTGAGTGATGCACGTGCGTGAAGCAGTGTGTAGTGTTTGCTAAAAACACATAATAAGCCATCAAATACTCTAGGTTCTTCTTAATTACCTATTATCTTGTCCATTACTATATAGTGACAAGGAAAGATGGTGGTATGGCTCTGTTACTATTAATGGTGGTGGCATTTGATTGTGATATGGTACCATTGCATCCTATTCCCCATGTCAACTCCTAGCTAGCACATCATCATTGATACTCTTAAAACACATCTCAATTTAGGATTAGTCCTACCGGCCAAACTTTTCTAACTTCAACCATCAACTTGTAACCAATAACTATATATATATATATTTTTGCGCAAAATAACTACATATAAATTGACAATGTAATATAAGATAGGCATGTGTTACTACATTCATCACGAAGACTACTTTCAAAAGATTTATTTACCTTCCTTTGAATATCATATTCATAATAAAAAAGTGATTTCGATAAAAAATAATAATATTAATGATTTCCAAAGCATAGCCTCGTATAGTAGACCGGCCATTATGTTGATGTCCTGAATATCTTGTATTTTGAACCAGAGGAATTAGCTACCACAGTATTTCTTCGAATATTTAACATGGCATCCACTTGTTATTAAAACGGTTTTAAGTCAATTGTGCTTAAACCCTACATGGCTAACTCCACTTGGAATCTATTTGACAAAATAAAGGTCGTGACCCACTTTAGATTGGTACAACTGCACGGACACTGATAATACGGCGGTGCATAAATTGTGATGTCAACATCGTTATAAGAGCTACAACTACTGAGTTGTGAGTTGTCCGCAGTGTGTTCATCGTTTATAAGATTGGACCCGACAACGGCCGAGCCTATTATCAAGTTAAAGTAACCTGGGGCTGTTATCCATAGATTTTAAACTAATTAGTGTAGAAAAGAAACTGTGATTCATAGTTTTGGAGAAAAAAAATCATACTTTCTACTTGAGAAATCCAAAGGAGTTTAGACAAATTGGTCTATACAATCATTGTTCTGCACATGCTTCTTTCATCGCTTGAAACATATTTCTCTCATTCGAGATTATAAGCCTTCTTCTGTTTTGTTAGGACGTAGCTTTAACTAAATTTTTTTAATTATTGATATATAAACTCCGTGACACAAAGTTTTTGTTATGATGTAGCCATGTAGGAGTATATGGTTTATTCGTGGCCATGTAAATACACGCACGCACAATAAAACCGGGAAGCTCGGGTGCTGGCCAGTGGCTGCATGGGCGGCTCCCGTCCCCATCTCCGTAGCAGCCCTCAGCTCGTGGGATCAAAATGATGCGGGTGAACATGGCCATCAGCAACAGCAAAAACTGTATGGAGAACCTGTGGAAAATGAAAATGCTGCCGATGTGGGTGAAAATGCTAACGGAAGAAAAAGCTCCAACCGTCCAGAGATCGATCGGTATGCTGGCATGTTCTCGGTACAGGTTGGGTACGTTCTTGTGGTTATCTCCTGTCGAACAACCCACGTGGATGATGGCTCACTGTTACGTATGGAAACCCCGGGTTCCCTAAATAAGCAGACTCCTACTAGGACACCTTGTCCTGCTAGGATTCCTCAATTGTAATTGACTAGGAGACTTACCATGTAAACTTTGCCCCCTAGGATATATAAAGGAGGGCATGGGTCCCTAGATTAGACCATCGAACAGCGCCGTCAGGCATTGCATCATCTCATCTATACAAGATACACCATACAGGACGTAGGGTACTACGCATATGACAACTTTCAGTTGAAGTTTTGACCAAGTGCAATGCACTACTTTGTCGATTCGTCGACTACTTTGTCTTCTCTTAACGAGAGCTCTACTTTGTCGATTCATCGACTATTTTGTCTCCTCTCAAAGAGAGTTTGACACCATTTTGCGCACTTTCATCAATTTTTTCTTGTGTCATTCGCGCTCTCGTTGATTTCTTCGGTGTTTTCTGTTTTGTACGGACACCAACTTCCTTTCATATTCTGAGAAGCCTTGTGCAACTTGCGCCTTTATTTTGTCGATTCGTTTACTACACTGAATAATTTCAGTTCTCAAATGTTCATAATATTTTTTGCAGATTAAGCTTCGGCGATAATTTTTCAGGCTCCTCAGCACGCCATCACAGTTCCGCGAGCTTTCGAGCTTGGGGGCTGACGGGGCCGCAGGGTTCCTTTTTTCAACAAAGAACCTGGATCACGACGCCAGCCGGGTTCTTTTTTCAACAAAGAACTCGGACCATGATGCTAGCCGAGTACTTTTTCAGCAAAGTACTCGGACATCTTCGCTCCATCGGAGTTATATCAGATCTTCTTCAAATCCTGGAGTCCAGATCCTTAATTCGATTTATTAAATCGGATCAAGGCTCGGGGGCTGCGGGCACGTCATCAAAGATTCTTCGAAAAATTTTCGGTTAAATATCGAATCTCGGAGGCAACGCTAGGGTTCAAAAGAACTCGGATTCTTCGGAAATCGAAGCTCTTAGGGAAATATTCATTGAAGACCCTCGAATTTCTTCTTCAAAGTAAAACGAAGCTCGGGGGCTGCTCAATTGGACGCACCTTTACGGTGCGCACCAATGAGATTCTCCAAGAAGTTTTTGAACACCTCAAAGTCTTCATACAACCAAGCTGAGAGAACTCGGATGACTTCAGAAGAGTTCGAGTTGGCAAACAACTCGGTAATATTCCAAGACTCACAACAGGGTTGAACTTCAGACAATGAAGCGCTCGGGGGCTTGTTGGGTATGGAAACCCCGGGTTCCCTAAACAAGCACATTCCTATTAGGACACCTTATCCTACTAGGACTCCTCAATTGTAATTGACTAGGAGACTTACCATGTAAACCTTGCCCCCTAGGATATATAAAGGAGGGCAGGGGTCCCTAGATTAGACCATCGAACAGCGCCGCCAGGCATTGTATCGAGCAACGCCGTCAGGCATTGCATCATCTCATCTATACAAGATACACCATACAGGACGTAGGGTATTACGCATATTGCGGCCTGAACCTGTCTAAATCGCCTCTTGTCACCTTCGATTCTAGATTCTCGACGGCTTCCCCTTAAACCCTTGTCTCGGAGCATCCCCTCGAGAACCTAGTCAGCATAACTCGCCGACACTCACCACCGTCGCCGCGCCAGCAGGAAAAGGAACATCCATGGACAGAAAATCTAGTCAGATTGAAAAAAGAGAATTTGTTCGGTGAAAGTGTCTAGAAATTTCCTATACGTTTTAAGAGAATTCTCCGTTTTTATTGCTAATTGCTTTGACGCCTAAATGTCTCATGTGGGAGAGAACTTGGATTCCTATTGACGGCTACTGTAAAGTTCAAACCTTTAATTTGCTATTGGGAGAAAGCGTCTAGAAGTTCCTTGTCAGGATGAGCATAGGTCATGCAGGTCTGGCCTAATAAGGCCCGTGCTCTTGGACAGTAGTTCAAATAACAATTCAGATTTACTGTCACTTGACAATTAGAAGCCAGTTGCTGGGGGAAAAGGATTTATAGAATTTATTCCTTTCTATTAATTCTTGTAAGAATTAACGGTGAGGAGATATTTTTTTTAAAAAAGTCTCTAAATTAAGACCCATTATTGCCAATGATGAACAGTACCGAGTTCCAGTGTGGAAGAGGACTTCGACATTCATTCATTCAAACAACACTTGTAAATTACCTATAACAGCAGGGCAGAGACACATGTAGACTGTTCGTTGCAAGTTGCAGCTAAGGGCGTATGAGGCTCAGTCGCCTCCATAAGCATTCATGTCACAAATTAAAGCTTTATGAGGTGAAGATATTTCATTAATTATTCCACTTCCACCCATGCAAGTATGTAACTGATCAACTTGGCCACTTGGCTTATCCTCTTATACTGTATTCGATTCTTAAGCAGATTGATACATACAATAATTATTGTTTCCAAGAATACATGAGAGCCGCATATGTTTGTATTAGGTATAGATAAACGTTTGATAAAAAAAAGCAGCCATATTGCAGGTTTTCACCGATGCATAGGCTAAGAAACTGAACAAGCAGAAAGGTACTCCATAGGAGACCTAATAATGTTCTACAGAAGCCACCTTTGTGGTACAGGTTATTCAGGAGAGCTAAGAAACAGAACCAGATAGTTATGACAATATATGTATCAAGCTAACTTTACAACCTCACATTATACATGTGATACTCTGATACATGAAAGTTATATCATTCCACTTATCTCTGGAGAAACAATCGCGCAAATCCGTTTACTGCAGGTATATAGTATATATCCTTATTGATAGCTCATAGCCATGCACTAGTTCGTCACCATACTATATGCTCAGATGGACCCATTACTCTTGTTTGCACGAAGACAACGGCGATATTCCCCAAGAGCCCAGATGGGAAATATGTTGCGGTAATTTGGGTAGTTGAAGAAAAGAGAGCAATTGAAGCATCCAACATGTTCCTGCCATAAAAATGCAAGGACAGTGAAAACCAGATGGACCTTGGATAATCAAAGACCAAGACACCACATTAGTGGTACTCAAACATGATAGCTCAATTTTCAGAACTACAAGAATGCCTGTGAAATTATGCATGGATTAAAAAACCAAATAGGTTATTTCAGACTCCTTATCATACAAAATAAAGCACGTCAAATTTATGAAGTTAGACAATAATATCTTGGACATCGTGTTTTTTGTTGCTGTTTTTATTACAGATCAACATATACTGAAGGCAGCTTATCCTGTTCCGAGCACACTGTCTGAACTGCAGTTGTGTAATTATGTCAGATGCATAGGGGTGATTTCTTTTGGAGCATGTAATTGCAAATACATCAAACTGTTTCATATTGTAGGTAGTAGTCATCCATTATATTTAATCTTATATCCATACGTGAGAAAAATGGGTGTTTCATTCCCTCAATAAATATGCAATATGAATGATGGTCCAGTGGTCCTCAACACTATGTTCCATAAAATTTCTATTCAAACTAAGAGGAAAACAACAAGCTGACTTCATGTAAGATGACATTATCAACACAAGTGGAAACCTACTTGCTGGGGAAACTCTCCTGTTTCCAACTGCATATTGATCAATTCTTTTGCAGCTTGATGCAGTGGTGTTGGATCTCGTTCAAACTAGTATTCAAACAAAGGTATGCAATTAGATTCATAAAATGTGTATTATTGTCAAAATTTAAATCAAGTGCGAGCAAACTGTACCTGTCCAGCATAAATTAAAGCTAGCATCACCCAAGCTGTATTCACTGCATGAGCACGGCTACCTTCGATGTTCACATAAACCTATTTAGTATTACAAGGACAAAAAGTTACATGACAAAAAATGCAAACTCTTTGATACTCCTGAAATATAAGTTTTGACAATGCATTAAATAGTGTTCCCTAAACCATCTAGCTTGGGAATAAAGTCTCTGTTCTTGTTGCAGTAAATACTGAAACTGGAGAAATTTTTATGGTGAAAGAAACTGAGTAGAGTTAGGTTAGAAGAGAAAGTCCCAAGCATATACAATAAATCCAATGAATGCCTTATAATACAAATCCATTCTAACTATTCAGATTCACCATCGATACGTCGATTTGTTAGTAGCACTTTAAACAAGAATCCAACAAAAATTTGTATCCTTATTAGTTGTGAGTTGTGACCAACCAGGAAAACCAGAGCTACATGGATCTCTAGAGTATAAATGAAAAAGAAAAACCTTAGTTTCATTAGAGACGTGACTTTCTCCCCATCCACCAGTACTGAGCTGCTTTGACAATAAAAAGCGGCAAGCATTCCTGATGGAAGAGCAGTTCTTATACGTTCTTCCAGAAGCAACTAAACCTTTAATTGAAAAGAAGGCCCCGTAGGTAAAACATACACCCCAAGTGCCTAACCTGCCAAATAGCCAAGTGTGTTATCAGCTGTTGAAGTAAAAATTCTGAGCGAGGTAAGTCAGCAAATGACGCATTAGGGCAAACCATGAACCGTCTTCCTTTTGTCTGCTCTCAATAAATGTTGCTGCCTTTCTGATAGATTCATTGATCTCTTCTGTACGATAACTAGGGTACAACTCTTTGAACAGTACCAGAGCTTGAAGAACAGAGGAAGTGCATTCTGGGTAACTGCTAGTATATGGTACACCATGAGAAAATTTCTTCAGCTAAACTGGAAACATTACAAGGATTTTTGCTAAATAATACATCTTTTGCATCACTTATGGATAATCGACGACCATATTGGGAAAGCTCTCACAAGGATTCAGAACCTAGTTAAGTAACACAAATATCAGTACAGTGGAACTGGAAACACTAAATGTAAATGAAGAGCCAAGATAACTGAATAAAAAGTACCGGTGCGTTTTCCAAAAGGAAAATAAACTTACCTCGATCCAAGAAGAAGTTCTTTTGCACTCGTATGTAGAAAATGTACCATCTTTGTTCTGCAGCATAATGATTTGACATTAAAAGATAATCTTCACAGCTTAGAACAGCAACTCAGATAGAATTGTTAAGGGCAATGGCATCCATAAAATAGTTAACAATATATAATTACCTATCTGGCAGCTAAGAAGTGAGAAAAAATTGTGCAAATTGTACGCACAAAATGTCATATTCAGGGGGCGTGAATGAATGCATGAATTGGAAACTCATACCATGAAAGATAAAAGGCAATCAACAGCGTCATGTAGCCTTTCTCTTTCTATTGGATCACCAATATGGCAGCTTGCAATGTTTGACAACAACAGTACAGCCTGTAATAAGTTAAAATAAGTTCTTTCTGTATAGAGAAAATGAGAACCATGAATTAACAAGAACAACAGATAAACTGAGAAATTTATAGCATGGCTATTTAAACTGTGGTACCCAGTAACCCATCTAAGCACTAGTTTTACTAATCTACATTTAGGAAAAATAAAAGGTGAACAAGAGTCTAACCTTAAGAGCTTCTCCTGTAGTATCAGAGACAGCCCATCCATTGTCTGCAGACGAAAGAGTCCATGAACCTTTCGATCTATGGCGATGCCAATAACTTTGGTCACCAGGATGATTCCTCAGAATCTGGAGTGCACAGTTGCATGTTGTGTTATGTATTGCAATGGTTACTTTAGAACATGGATGATTTGAAGATAAATAATAAAACCTGGGAATTTTTCATGAACCCATAGGCTCTCTGAATAGTTGGAGCATACTCATTGATAAGATCTGTAGCACAAAATGCTTGAATTATGAATGCTGTCTCCCAGCTCTGACAGCCATCATATACCTATCACCATGATATAGCAGCTTTTCTTAAAATATAGTTATATATTCAACAAATACAACATACTTATCATCCTGCCAAGGCATTTCTCCTCTAATTTTAAAGGACAACATATCCAATGCTCTACTGTCTACGAACTGATACTTAGGTGATGCACATAAGGACATTCTTTATCATCCCCTGCAATTTATAGTGTAAACATTAATCTGTATGTTCTGGCATCTTGCAACATGTGCAACGAACATTCTTGAAAGTAAGTTTACTATCAAATATTTCTTGTTAAGTTGGAGTAATGACAATATTAACTAGCAATGGAAAAGAACTACGAATATAACTCATTAACTCAATAAGCAAACAATAGTGCACTTCGGGCAATCCCAACCCGGTGACTAGCTTGCCCAAAAAAAAAAACAGTGACTAACATAGTCTCCATAGCATCAAATAGCATACCATGTAAGCAAAAGAGTGATGTGGTATGAGAGTTAATGAGGGAATAGAAGGAAATGGTTTCTCATGCAAGAAACCATGTCTAAACAAGAATCAAGAAAGGGAGGAAGGGGATAGGGAGAGGAAAGGAGAGAGAATAGAGGGGACTAGATAAAATTAAACCAACCATTGGGGAAATAGTTTATACGTGTAGTGGTGTAGTGTATACATGACATGTTACATATGGAAACTACCAGCTAGTATCTGGGTCGGGATTTCCCTTAATAATCATGGCAGTATGACGATGCTAGCAAGTACTAGGAGTGCATTAACAATGAAAACTTATACCTGTGCCTTCAGGCCATCTTCTGAAAGCCACAAGAAATCAGGCATCCTTGCCAGGTGACGCTTAAATACATCTGAATTTGGATTGTCTACCCAGCAGCAGACCATGTTGAGAGCCTAATTAGCAAACCATTTCAGTCCAAGACACACATGATAGTTAACTGGAACCATTACAACAGAGTATATATACTAGATCATAAAGCAACAAAATCACTAAAAACTAAATAAGAAAACAACAAAAGAATGGCAGTAAAGTGCAGGCAGTGAGGAAACAACTTCAACTGTTCTTTACCTTGTTCACTGAGCATATGCAAACATACTGGGTGTTCTCATCTTCATAATGGATATGCTCCATGAGGTTGTCCAGAGCTCTCCCTCTCAGCTTGTTGACAGGCCAACTGCTCAACAATGGTTCCACATAATTGTAGAGTGAAGTCCAGACAGCATTCTGCAACCTCGTACGTGGACAAAGGAGATCCTCCTGAAATGACAGAGAAAAAGGATTGAGGAAAATGATTTTCGTATCAGTTAGAACATTGTTGTGAGTAGAGCAATCTAAGGTTCTCTTGCAGTTTTATTTTGTGACAGTTTACATGGCAAATAAACAAATCATGTTGCCACTTATATTGTTTAGATAGAAGCAAGGAACTATTAATTATGTTTAGTTTGCGTTCATGCAGAGGGAGGGAGGGGGCACATGTTTGCATGTTAGTGTTGATTGTAATCAAGTATGTTGCATCCCACATCAATCCTGGATCAAGCCTGTTTACATTAGCATGCTATTTGAAACCACAGCCCAACTATAAATCAAGAATAATCACCCCATCAAATAGACCCTGCTCCACATATCCTCAGGCCTAATCCAGGTGATTTGTGTAGTCCAATTAATCTTTACTTCATTTATGACAGAAAGTAATGTATCGAAGAGAATTTCAATAATCTATTGATCTGTTAATAGGTGTTTGAGAAGGCTCGTTTGAGAATTTTGTGACAAATCCATCAGTCGAACTCCACTGAGTGAAAAAACGTCAATTTTTTCAATAATGGAAGGGCATGTATGCAGATAGTGAACTGTTAGAACTGGAAGAAATTCGACAAACCTTTGCACAGGCGTTACGCGCCTTGCTCCAGTCAATCTTCACATACCAAGTTCCATAAATCTCCTCTCTTAGTGACAGTATAGTTGGTGTAATCGGTCCAACGAATTTCTTGCCGTAAAGATAAGCCATTGGCAGATATACCATACGAGTTAAACACCAGAACTTCCCTAAAGAATAGAGGTTAAGATCTATGTGTCCAATGTATTAGACCCTGGAGATTGGAATGATATCATTACACGCCCACAAGGAAGGAATACCTGGATGAAATGGCAGAAACTGGGGAGCCAGCCATAGTTCAGGGAAAATTGGATTATTTCCAGACCAGTCATACACTCCAAGTATCTTTAGTAAATCCATAAAATAGCTTTGGGTCAGTTATAGTGATACCAGGGAATTATAGTAATATACAAGTAACATGGTACTTCCCCACCCTCCCTAACCAAGGGTTCTAAACTGTAGCGCAAAAACAACACATATATCCTCTTATGCATACCGAAAGCCATATCTTTCCCCATTGGGGCACTAAAGTTGCACCTCCATGGGATAAAATCCAAGCACGCCCTTTAGCCAATGCACCATCCTTGTCATTAGTTCCTCCCCGAGAAGCCTCAAGGTGATGTAGTTTGAACATGTTCCAAACATGCTGCTTGAGCCCAAGATAAGCGTGCCCCATCCACCATCTTCATTCTACATATTATTCAAGGAAAAAAAAAACTTGACTTAGTTTGAGCCTTCTGCAAACTGTGCATAAGGGTGTATGGCTTGGTATAAACTTGTGTAAAGCAAAGGAATCTTATCTAGAAGCACCTGTGAAAATAAAAGATTGATTGGAAAATATCTTAATAAACTTAGTTAAAGTCTAGGGTAGGCCTGGGCCCCTAGGCATCTAAATAAGTACTAGTTGAACAGAGATGAGAGATCTAGTCTAAGAGAATAATGTCGTGCCTGATGATTGTAGATGTAGCGGCATATTTCACGCCGATGTTCCGATGATATGACAGCATTCAGTGAATTAGTGACGTGCAAAGCAAATATCTGCAAGTGAATGCACAAATATGTTTTACCCTTTGTCAGTTTGTACAGAATACTCAATTAAACAAAAAGGAAAAATAGCACATGTTCATGTGTCTAGAAAAAGGCGCACCAGTCCGGGCATTACGAACATGATCCCGCTGAAATCACCGGGCCAGTGCCCATCACTCGCTTGCAGTGAAGAGAACTGATCCAGTGCTCGCCTCAAGGAGTTCAGGGCAATTTCTTCGGTGACTTGCTCATCCTCCTTGAGCTTGATGCATGGCAGATCCCTTCGGTGGCTGCTTTGCTTTGCACACTACAATAATCAAGGTTGCGAATTGCACGACATTGGTTAGCTACCAGAAATGTGCAAGAATACATCAGACAATGGATGAGCGGAAATCGAAGAGAACAAGCTGCCTGCCAGTGACCTTGTGGCTTAGCTTTTTCACCTTCCACACAGCGTTCTAATAGCTTCCCTGCTAGGCCCCGACCCACACTCGCCGCCACGGAAGGCCCCCACCCCACCGCGGTGCCCCAGGCGGCAGTCCATCTCGCCGGCGATGCATTCCTCCGCCGCCGCGAGACGCACACCGACGCAGCTATCCTGACCCACTTTGTCTATGGACCCGGCCCAGCAGACTAGCGGAGACGACGGGACGGATAGAACTTCTGAGGAATCGGCCCATGGACCTAACTGGGCTGGCCAATGGCGGGCTGCCTCCCATTCTACTCCCTTCATCCCAGAAAAAAAAATCTAAAAAAAAACCAAATCTCGTTTCTCGAAACTCAAACAACCTCAACTTTGACTAAATTTATATAAAAAACATTAAAATTTGTTATATAAAACGAATATCATAATTTAATCAGTTGTAGAACATATTTTCATAATTAAATTATTTAAAAATATAAACACTAATATTACTTTGTATAAAGTTGGTCAAATATAAACAAGCTTGACTGGCATGGTTCCACAATTTGCATTATTTTTGAGATAGAGGTAGTAGTTTTTTTATTCTTTAAATATTATTCAAGATAATTTTTTTCTAATTTTTTTTGTGCTCAGTGCTTAAAAAATGTACCTATTCGTTAAAGGCTCCCTGCCTCTCATTTGATAGGCTCGTTGGCTCATATTTGTTAAGAAACTTAGGCAATCTACTCACTCCATTCAAAATAATAGTTTGTTTGTATTACTCTAATTTTGAGCATTCGTCTTATTCAAAAAAAGTTATGCAAATATAATCAAATTTAAATCATTTTTGAAGTAGTTTTATTAATAAAGCAAGCCGTAAAAAAATATGATACATTGCACAAGTTTTTAAAATAAGATGAGCGGTCAAACTTAAGTCCAAAAGGAGTCAAATGAACTATAGAGGTATGAGATCCCCATTCTCTGGTTTACTCCCATAAATCCAAATTTTACACCAGTGAATTAGAATTTTTTTCCTCAAAAATAGAGATTTTACTCATGAACCAAAAGGCTGTTGATGAAAATTGAAATTTTATACTCATGTTTTTGAATGTTTATGCCTGATTTTCCATGCTGCGAGGGAAAACAGAAGTGATTAATATGGCCTGGCGCCCTACCAGATAAGGTAGATATATACGAGGCAAAAGATGAAACAAATATGAACCCTTGACTTTTTTAAAAAAAATAAAAACTAATCAAGATTAGAAAAGACGGTGTTTCTATTATCCTTCTTTCCAAATCATGGATACCGGATTCACGAATATTGAGAGTTTGAGACCAAAATAAAGAAAAAAAACGTTGCTGCTGTTCTACTCACTCCACGTTAGCCATATACAAGTTGCCACGCTTGTAATAACTAGTAATTAGTTTTTTTCATCACATACATATATTTTTGTGCATAAAGGAGATAACCCCAGCCTGAAAGATATTATGCAAGGATCATCACGCAAACTATGAACCATGCACGTTTTGCCCAACATGGTGCAATTCAACATTTGTCACGTACATCTTTAAAATAAAAAAAATGTGACATATATACCTTATTTTTTTTCTTTTAGATATCAAGGTCAGTAGCGGTAGGTCACATGCATCACAACAAGTACATGTCGCCCTAGAAGAATTTATTCATAAATGTGTGTACTTGAGCTTTTATTACCAGACCTGGCGTGGGTGAGCTGATTGATACTGTACCTGCATGCGCATGAGGAGGTCTGCAGACTCCCTCCTCTGGAAGCGGTGGTCGGTGAACTCCCGGCGAGCCCTCTCCACCTCGGCGAGCTCCTCCGGCGTGCCATCGCCGGCGTCGAACTCCCACACCGCCCTCCCCAAGAAGTTGTTCGTCGACCGCAGCCATGGCCCGCCACCCTCTGCCACCTTCAGCTTCCACATTGATGCTTGCTTCTTCCAACCCTGCAAGGCTGCAACAGCAAGCTGCTTAGATAGCGCTCCTAGCTAGCCAAAGAGACCATGCATATCCTCAAGAAAAAAAAGAAACAAATTTGAATGCAAAAAGACGAGCACCTCTTGAACAGTGCTAGAACAGGTTGGAGAAGTGCTGCTAGCTGCATACGAGGGGATTATTTAAAGACTAGTAGGAGGCGTCTGTGCCTCTGTGGTGGCTGAGGCATGAGGGTACTACTGACGGTGATCATCACTGATTCACTGTGGATTATCGAAGAAGGTCAGCACTCAGCAGGGGCCTGGGATGGTTGGTTGTTGGCGCAGTTATCATGCATCTCATTTAATACGGCAACAGCTGGTCAGTCAATCTGATTTCATCTAATGTCTCAATCGGATTTCATGGAAAGTTTACGAGCATTAAATTTATCCGCTACCTCATAATTTTGTTGACTTGGCAAAATTATTATTAGGAGAGAGATGGAAAAATTTCATCCCATAAAAGGTTATCTAAGCTCGGAGACTTACCTTAATGGTGGTTGTATGGGATGGTTTTAAGTCTCTTGTGTCGATGGTTGACTAGAACCTTGGAGACTCTTTGGTAAAAACTCTCTGTAATTCTTTTTCACTATGAGAAGTGGTTCTATGAGATAAATGATTATCTATTATTCTTTAATTTAAATTGCAAGTATATGAAGTGCAAACTCAACGAAAAGTGAATGAGGAGAAGCTATTTTGTTAGTTCCAGCTCATTAGTTCATTGTAGAGACCCGTTGACGGTATCAAACTTGAATCACTTCACTGAAAAAATTGTTTGGCAGAGCTCCTCCTGGTTTTAGCTAAGAAGCTGTTGTGGGAGCTTTGCCAAAAAGGCCCTTGATGAGGCATTTTTCATATCACAGACTTATAGTTAATCCATATACAATTGGATGACGATTTACTACAATTCGATTACGATTTACTAGATTGGAAAAATTCATTTGAAATGAAAACTTTATAGTTTTCAATAGTAGTTTTGATCGATACTTTCAGTCTTGGAGAAATGTACACTTGGTTTCATTATGTCTTGTCCCTCCTAATAAATATTTTCCATGTCACCATATTTTTGCTAGTTTTACAAAGCTAAAAATATACCGCACATCCATAATCATACAAAAATAATTAAAAAGAATAATAGAACAAATACCACCAAGGCACCAACAAGCATTGCAGGATGGGGCCAAAGTGCTGAAAGAACTGATGAAATGGCAGCAGAGGCTGCTAGCATGCCACTTGTGGCCGACGGGCGTGCTACACTGGAGCCTGCTGGCCGCACGTACTCGTGATCGATGGTGCAAGTGGATGCTTGAGCCATCGCCACTCGGAGGTCACGGGCGGTGTGACGTGCTCCGTCTTGGATGCGTGCCGTGCGACATGCAACTATGCAAGTACTGTTGCAGCAAATTGTAGGGACGGCCGCGGCCGGACGAGGGTACGGATGCTGAAAGGAATGTACTTTAGTACTTGGGATAAATAGGACGAGGCTGTGTTCAGATTGGAAGAAGTAAAAAGTAGTTTTAGATGAATAGTGCACTGGGAAGCGTGTTCTGTGAGTGGGGTGAGTAGAAAAAACTTGTTGGAGAAATACTTTTTCCTGAGTCTGAACACCGCCGGGGAGATCCCCTAGGGTGAGTGCACCCAAAAATGATGGTCCTCGTAGATACTCTGCTTGAGTTTTTTTAACCTCGAGTTTAATGTGTGTTTGATTGATTGCATCACTTTATTCGTGTATAGAATGATATAAGATAATTATTATTAATTTATTTGATTGGGTGATTTATACCAACTCATGTAGGATGAAACCATCAAAGTTAATACTACCTTCATTCTAGAATATAGCTACGTTTGGACTTTTCCAAAGTCAAATATCCTTAACTTTGACCAACAATATTTCTAAATATATTAATTTATTTTAAGTAAAAAATCATATGTTATAATAGTCGGTTTCACGATGAATCTATAAACATAATTCTTATGTTGTCAATCTTCATATTTTTGTTGTTATTCACGGTCAAAATTATTAGTGTTTGACTTTAAAAAAAGCTAAACATAGCTATATTCTGGAACGGAGGGAGTACATTATTTGTACTAGCTAAAGTGAATCAAGTGGTACAAATAAATTAGTTGAATCATCCAATTCAACTTATCTAGAATCATCCATTCATGCATTATGTGCCACATGCAAACAAATACATCCTTCGTGTTTAACCTCCACCACGAAGGAATAACAATCATGCATACTAGAGCATATTTATTCATTCATACTAGAGCACATTTATTGGGCGGGCAGAAGTTGGAGCTCGTTAGGGCCACTCATGCCATTCTCATGTGTCATCATTCATCAAAAGTCTACCTCACCGATCGCTGTGTATTTCTTTTTTTGAAACCATGGAAGTGACACCGTCATTAAGAAAGCCATGATTTCTGTGAGGAGCATTTGTATTCTTGCCCCTAATTTAACATATAATTGTTCCTTTTGCCTTTGCTTTTTTAACTTTGTCAATTTTTCAGTGGTCAAAACATTGCAAATTCACAAAGACGCATTGACTTCTAAACGGGCAAGGGCAAAATTCATAAAATTAAAAAACCAGGGCAAAATCTTATACTCAATTCATAGCAAGGGCAATAACACTAAAAAAATTCTTTTTGCAACCATAGAAGATATGAGAATGTGGTCGCAAGAGTACTCTATATTTAGTGCATAACCGGGCACACACTACAATATTTTCGTACGACAAAAGACGATAGATTTGTGAAATGTCGAGTTGAAAGGCGTGAATGGAAAGTTCATGTCAGCATAACAAGGCCGGTAAATGGAAAATTGCATCAGTAATGCAACCCCCACATGTAAGATCTGGAGGACAATTAAGCATTGCAGCTCAACTCAAGTTCATTGGCACACCGCACACGGTTGTTCTTGGCTTGTGAAGCATATGCCAACAATCGAAATCATTTACCTCTTTTTTATAAGTATTTTTACAAGCGAAATACTGGACTTTTGGCCAATGCATTATTGAAGCATCCAAGTATTGTCGTCATAATAAATTCTCAACAGATAGCATTTCGGGTCGGCATGGCACACTTAATGCTATTGAGGACAAACCTGCAGGGATATGGGCAGGTCCATCGATCATGGTGTACAGGACACGTCGCCAAAAATCAATAGCAACCATTACAGATAACTTCAGCCGTCTCGAGAATAATGCCACCAAATGAGAAAAGTTGCTCAATGAGAAGCTTGAGGCCCTGATAGATCTTAACTAACCCATACTATTGAGATCAGCCAGCTGTTCGGCTGCGGGCTGCTGCTGCTTTTGCAGCCGAATAGGCGGCTGACGTTAACGGTGTTCAGATTGGGGTTAAAAAACATTGTACCTTAAAAAAATACTGTAGCACTTGCTGAGAAGCGTGTTTTGTGAGAGAGGTGAATAGTAAAAAGTTGATGAATAGTGAAAAATCAGAATAAATAGTGTTTTCTTAGGGAATCTGAACAGGACGTCTGGCCCAATGAAAGTACTGTTATTATCTACTTGCACCCCGAGGTAAAGGTAATCAATTTTGTACCCGGGTCCATTTTCCTAAATAGTTTTGGCAGGGGGTCCAATTGTAGAAAAAGTAGTTTTGCGAAAGGGAAAAAAACTACACCCATCGCTCTAGAGTTTCCGATATGGACTCCAGCACAGTAAGGTCATGTCACCATCGTATGGGCCAATACATAGTTTGCATTTACATAGTTTTGGCAGACGGTCACTAATATGGACTTTCCGAATATAAGTAAGCACAGTAGGGTCATGTCAGACGGTCATAGCAAGGGTGTGTTTAGATTGGAGAAAGATTCCCTAAAATAGACAGTTCACCAAATATATATTGTAGCTGAATAGTATTATGTGAGTGAGAGATGGGATGAATAGAAAAAAGTTGAATGAATAATGTATTTTTGGAGAATCTTTTGGGAACTAAACGGGACCTAAATACGGAGTATGTAAGAGGGAACTTATCTATTACTATCTCCGTTTGATTTTTTTACTATAATTTTGATCACTCGTTTTATTCTAGAAATTTATATAAATACAATCAAATTTAAGTCATTCTTAAAGAATTTCGATTAATAAACAAACCATAACAAAAAAAAATTGAGATTTTACACAAATTTTCGAATAAGACGAGGGGTCGAATTTAGTGTCAAAAAAAGTCAAACAAACTACAATTTAGAATGAAAAAGTATTTATGGGTGCTTCAATGAGGATTATAATTCCAACCCCTTATACCTACTAAATACTCTCTTCCCCGAACTTCCAATCCTTTAGTGCCTTTTATTTAATACCACCGGCTTGTGTCAACGATATGTACAGACAATTTTTGCATGAGGGTTAGGAAATTTTTCTATAGAGTAAAGTACGGTAGAGGTAACTCTAGATCATCTCCTGACTTATTGTTAATGGCCTACTTTACACCCTGATCTTCTAGACTAAGTATTCTACCCCTGACCTAATCAAAATCATTTAATCAACCCTTAGAGTGGTTTTACTACGTGGTTTTGCCATGCTGGAATTCCATATCACCTCAGACCCACATGTCAACGTCACTTTGCATTTTCTCTACTCCCCTACCATCTTGCCATCTCGACTGTGAGCAACCAGCTATTGTCCGTGAGACCAATGGGATAGAGCCTCCTACTGCAGCGGGTTGGTAGGCTGGTGCCCATGGATCAATGGGCCCACGTGCAAGTGGCTGAAAAAGCGCAGCTAACAAAATCATGAAACGCTAATATCCTCTTATAATTTGCGTGCTTTATTTGTAACTCCTGTGTTTATAAATTCCTGTGTCCCAAACACCCCTCCAAATTATTTCTATGTTTTTTCATTCCTCTGTTTTAGCTCATACCCTATTCCTGCATTTTCCCCATTACTTTGTTTTTTTATTCCTTTGTTCCAAACAAGGCCTATTTATTTATTTATATATAGGTGAGTCTCGCATGTGACGTGTCTCTCACATGTCAACGAGGCAAAACCACTCGATAAAACCAGCCTATGGGTGGCTTAAGCAATTTTGATTTGATTAGAGGTAGACTACCTGCTTTCTTATATTAGGGATAGAGTAGTAGACCAGCATCAATAAGTTAGAGGTGATTTAAACTTTTTTCGGTAACTAAACGTGTTTCGTATGTTCAAATAGGTACCGCAACTATAGAAAAAAAACACCAGCATGTTCACGTGAGCTAGCTGTGGCTGTGCTGCACCAGCCAGCAAACATAAAAATGCGAGTTTAATGTAGATCACTTATACGAAAGCGTAGCAACAGTCAAACCAAATACTAGCAATAGGATACTTGAGAAATACAAGGTTCCTGAGAAAAATTGAGTATACTGGAGCACAAGACTGTCAAGACAAACGACATGGATCCACGCAAATGAAGGGCACGGATCAGCGGCATACAATTAGACGCCTTCGAGTGTAGAAAACAATTTTCTCAATCTATACACCAATCCACGGGTTACTATTTTTTTTTGAGGTAATCCACGGCTTAATTAGGTGTGTTCGTATTGATTATTTCCTGCCTGATGAAGCCAGGACCCGGCACCGGTACTCTCCAAGAGCCCATATAGGGAAGATGCTCCTGTAGTTGGAGTAATTGACCAGGCAGTTTTGGTTGGTGACTCCCACGAACTCCTGTTGAACAGTAGCCGGTACAAAAGTTATCCAACATATATATTGGACAATGGTAAATAATCAGGAATAAAATGAACTATTTAATCTGTTGAGAGGGAAAAGATACTTCAAGGTATCAAGTGGTCAATTGCAATATATAGTAGCCCTGTATTTGATGCAGCAGATAAAAATAAATAAAAGGAGAATACATGTGAGGCGTAATTCAGCTCATTTTTCTCCTTTGGCTTCAAGAGCACAAAGTCTTCAACCAGGAATAATGAGATGGAAGAAAGCAGTGTATGCTGTTCTGTGGATCAACTATGACTTACCTGATGAGGAAACTCTCCGTCCTGTGATTGCAAGTTGACCAGGATCTTCGCTGCCCTATGTAGAGGCATGGGGTTCCTCTCAGCCTGCAACAATGAGATTTAAGTGTTATATATTGTGAATATGCAAATCTTATCACAAGTCACAAACACAAAACTGACCTGTCCTGCATCGATTAGGGCCAGCATGGCCCAACTAGTGTGCACTACATGAGGTCGCCTACCTTCATGTTCGGTGTAAACCTGATTAAGATGGTTAGATAAATATTTGCAATCACTGAGAGAGCTATATACATAGAAAATCATGACTATACCGCTGTTTTACCTATTATCTATCGATAAGTCAATATGTGTGTTCTCTGTTATCATTATGTATGCCATACCAGGCGTGCTTTATCAAAGGTGAGAGAGGAAAGAATAGGACTAATGATATGACTTATTGACTGGAAGGATTACAATGGCAGATTGATAAAGACCCTGTTCGCCCTCCCTAGGAGGCTCTGAGCTTCAAGGCTTATCTTCTGCTTGAATCTAAACCAACACCTCACGCACAGCTAAATAGAGTTTTCCCTAACCACTTATTCCTAATATTCAGCCAAGCCAAACAACCTCAGCCGGCCTAACTAACTCACACAAAATCCTGTAAACTAACTGAAACTAGGATGTGGACACCGGCTTCTTCTTCCTGCGTTGGAATTGTTTGCCAAAGAAGGTGTCCACAACAACTAATAAGTCATCAGATAACTAGAGTATTCACAACCAGTCTCTTTGCAGAATTTGAAAGGACTAGAAGGGGAGAACTAAGAACAGAAATATAATTTTCATCAGAAGTTGATGTTCAACTATGTTTGAATACATACATAAATACGAACACAAATCAAAATAAAAGTATGAAACTCTAGAAATGAATTCACCTTGTCTTGAGACGACAAATAACTTTCTCCCCAGCCACCGGAAGCAAACTCTTTTGACAACAGAAAGTCACATGCTTTTCTGATCGCAGGACTGTTCTCAAATGTCCTACCAGCAGCAGTTAATCCCTTCACTCCAAACCAGGCGCCGTAAGTGAAACATACAGCCCAAGTGCCATACCTGTTGGAAAATAGATAGAGCACAAGTCAGTGCTATATGCATGTAGTGTTATTGGTCTTCTTTTCATGGATTATAAATACTAACCATGAACCATCACTTCTTTGAACACTCTCGATGAAATTAGCAGCTTTGCTTATGCAGTTGTCCACCTCTTTCCTGCGGTACTCAGGGTAGAGATTTCTGAATGAGGTCAGAGCCTGAATTGCCGATGACGTACATTCAACAACTCTGTAGATCAAGTTTTGAATATTTTTAGTTTGTTGTGCGTATGCCACAACATAAGAACATAAAATGGAAGGGTTGCTGTATCTTACGGGTAATCGATCATTATGTCCCCAAAGGTCTCAGAAGGATTAAAAAGCTGAACAATTTAATAATAAGGCACGTCAATATACACAAAAACATTATGAACACGCATGGAAGAATGTTTGTACATCAATGTGACCCAACAAGAAAGAATATCTAGTCACATTTCTTTTCAAACAAAGCAGTCATCTAATCAAAGAGCCAAGCGGATATTTATGCACTAAGAGCAGGCAAGCCTTTTTGGGTTGTATCCTAAGACGTGTATTATGCAACATGAATGCTTACAAATAGTAGGTGAAATCTAACTATGCATCCTATAATTATAGTTACTTTTGAAAGTATAAAAATTAATGTGAACTCACAGTTCAATGAAAGCATAAAGAAATTTCAGCACCGTCATGCTTATGCATACACAAATAAACAGCATCCTGTAGAAGTTCAATGCTCACCTCCAGCCATGCATAAGACCTTGTGAGTTCATATGACGCAAAGCCACCATTATCATTCTGTAAAAAGCTTAACGCAGACTTAAGAGACATGATTCGGCACATTTAAGCAGTATATTTAAAAGTTAAAGCATAGATGAATAAAAAACATACAATTAACCCTTATCCTTTATTAATGAAAAGTTTAGGTTGGCTTAAGCGTACCGTAGGGTTCCTTTAAAAAATAAAACTACCGAGAAGCTACTGGCAACAAAAACTTAATGAGATTACAAAGTTCAACATATACTATATTAATTATCCACGGTTCTATGTGAAATGTGCCTCATGCCAGCCATAAATCCAGCGAGTTATCGTCTGAGCATAGGACCAGAAATGAAAAACAGTTTTCATCTCTGAAGTTAAATAAATACTGTAACTAATTCAACCTGCACTAGGGTGCTAACTGCTACTGGATCAACACATATGTCCAAATGATATGGCCTAGATATCTCTGGAAGCATGCTTAGCAGGACTTGTTCTAGCCAAAGGGGGATTCTAACTAGCCATATATATTAAGCGCATTGAACATGTGGCAAGCAGTCTTTCAAAGTCAAACTGAAAAAAAAACTAGCCATATATATTATATGTCTCTTCGAAGACATCCAATAAAATACTATCCATATTATATGGAAATTTAGAATCCAAAAAAGGCTTGGGTGGAGACAAATTTTCCCTCCAGGACCCAGGTGTACCACGTCAGAATCTCTAAATAGGTGCCAAAAGCTGCACAACTTTCTGTTTATTTTTTCAATTCTTATATTCCAACAACCTAGAAGTATCTACATACAGAACTAACACAAAGACATTTACCATGCTTCTGAAGCTTATTTCTAACCTAACATCCAATAACATCTTCGCAATCTTTTTCCTGAAGACAAGAAATCACTTACAAGTAGAACTACATTTAAAGCCATTGAATAAACTTCTACTTTATTGCGAAAAGCTTCAAAATTGAACTGATTCAACCACTCCAAGATTGAAAAGTTAACATAATGGACACAACGTCACAATTTGCATAGTTCCACATTGAAACATAACATACAGATTCCAGTTAACACATGGACAGAAGATCAGAAAAAAAACTTTGAAGATGCTTACCATCCAAGACATCAGACAATTGACTGCATCATATAGTCTATTAGCTTCCACTGGTTTTCCAACAATTTCAGGAGAAATCGTTGATAACAGTAAAGAGACCTGGAGGTAATATGGAGTTATGAAAGTTAACTCGAGATTAGTAGACAACATAAATACATAAATTCCAAGGAACGCAACTAAACCTTATGTATAAGAAAGCTAAAGTTGTTTGTATGTGTACCAGAGATTTGAGATACTGAAAGAAAAATGCTCATACATCTCTAAAGAGTAAATTTCCTTGAAGATATATCTGATACACTAAATCACCTGTAATCCTTCTGCGGTGCAATCCGACACAGGCCAACCTTGATCCAGTGTAGAAAACGCCCATCCACCTTTGGATATATGACGGTGCCAGTAGTTAAGGTCTCCAGGGCAGTCATCAAGAAACTTTCACAAGAATTTCCATTTATAAGTACTTAAATAGACTGACTGCTAAGAGTTATAGACAAAATCTAAACACAGGGTGTAGTGTGTACCTGTGAATTCTTAATGTAATCATGCGCTAGTTTAAGTGTGGGGCCAAACTCTTCAACAAGGTTAGTGGACACAATGGCTTGGATTGAGAAAGCTGTGTCCCACAGCTGGCTGCCATTATAACACTGCAATAGATCAGACAGAACTTTAATCTCCAATGGTCAAATCAAAAGGGGCACTAGTCCTGCTGCACACAATTTTAAGGTGTTTAATTAAAAACTCTTTTGGACTGAATAATTAAGAATAGTCAGGTGGCTAATTGAAGATGCCAAAAGATTTGCTAATGCCACTAAGACAGAAAAATTTGAAGTTTAAAAGGACATAAACAAGCATTAAGCACCTTCATTTCCATGCCATCTTCAGCAAGCCACAGATACTCATAAACACGTGGAATATGGAGCTTAAACGCCTCTGAGTTCGGATCTTCAATCCAGCAAACAAGCATATTTAACACCTGAATTTATTTTCTTTTTTTCAGCGATCAGTAGAACAAATTTAAAATTATACTAATAAGTCATTACACCAATCATATACTGAAGTTTTCATAACCTACAAACATGGAGTGCATATAATCAGATATGTGGATGTTTTTCCCCCAAAGCAGCAAAATGAGGAGAATGAATCAAAAAACATAATAAGTGGCAAGACAAGACATTGAATCAGAGACACAACATGGTTAAAAACTCCAACATTTATGAGTAATTTAACTCATACTTAAGGGGAACAAGACCATAATTATGGTTTCTTTAGCATTCTTATAGTTCTGGAGAAATTCCATAATTGAAATTTAATCAATCAATAAAATAGATGGATGCACAGAAACCTGTCCCAAAGTTTTAGTACAATGCAAGTGTAAACAATGAAATGCAAGTGTAAACAATGAAATGCTAGCCCCACAAGACATAATCAACTAGTTACAGCAGGACCAAAAGAGAGAAAAACGAGCTTGCACCAATAGTTATAATTTAACCAAAAGCTGCATATTGAACTGTTTAGAAGGAAATGTGGAATATAAGTTTGCATCTAACATAATATTGAAAGGGTTCTGCCACAATTTTTTTTTAAATTCTTGCAGCACTAAAAGAAGAAAAGAAGGCACAGAGTCAATTCTAAAATCAATCATAGTCAGTCTACCTTGTTTACACCGGCAATGCAAATGTATTGAGTGTTCTCATCTTCGTAGTGAACATGCTGCAGAACTTTGCTCAAAGCTTTCTCCCTCAATTTGTTCCCAGGCCAACGCAGCATAAATGGTTCAAAAAACTTATGCAGAGCTGTCCACAATACGTCCTGAACAGGTGGATGTGGATAGTACAGATCTTCCTGTGTTATAAGCATATAAAAAATCCTTTATACTGGAAAATCTAGATCCGGCAAGGAAATGTCAACAATAAAGTATTGTACATAGGAAAGCTTATATAAGCTTTTGGACCTAGAAGAATTTAAATAACATCATTTGTTGGTTAGAGACTGCTATGAAAAAAAGTACTTCTAATATACATTCTGTTTAAGAGATACAACACAACCATATCATGTATTCAAATTACTTGACATCATCACAGTGACCAGGAAGACAATAACATACATAAGTCTAAATCTTAGACTCATAGCATTCGTTACAGATTTCAATTCTAAGAAATTTTAGCTGACCTCACTGTTTAAATTTTTTTTTTAACTCAATGTTAACATTTTCTACCCTGAAATTCCTACTTTTGCTCAAATTTTGTGTTCTCTAACTCGGAAATTTAAAACACCAAATTAAGTTTTGGAAAATATTCAACTTAACTCAGACACTTCTAACTTAATTTTGAGGAAATATGCAAATTCCATTTAAGAACCTATCTCTGGTTTTCAGGTTCACCTTCCTCACCTTTCAACATAATTTCTAGTCCACTTCTAGTGAAATAATAACA
Source organism: Digitaria exilis (assembly GCA_015342445.1). Classification (NCBI taxonomy): domain Eukaryota; kingdom Viridiplantae; phylum Streptophyta; class Magnoliopsida; order Poales; family Poaceae; genus Digitaria; species Digitaria exilis. The sequence continues at coordinate 440,650 of JACEFO010002150.1, read as the reverse complement.
CAGATCAGTGTGGTGAGGGAGTCTGATTGGGGTGGCATTGCCACTTCCATATCACCCTACTGTTAGATATCGGTACCTTCCATGTACATGTCAATAGGACAATGGTCTGGCTTTGTTGGGCCCTGTAAGAGGTGATTCCATGCCATTGAGGCAACAGGGGGTGACCACTGACCAGAACATGAAGGAAGATGGTATAGGCAAAGGTGAGGCAAATCACGTGGCTATGAATCCTTAACCTCACCAAAAGTAGCTGATACTCTCTCACTCTCTCTCTTCCACACACATGCGCGAGCAATCTAATGGCAGATTGGTATGGTAGGTATGAAGGGTCAAGGGTGTTGTTGAGGTATCAACGGCTACTCATGTAATAGCAAATTGATATATATGGTAGATAGAGTAAGTTTGCAAACCTTAGCGCATTGATTGCGAGCCTTGTCCCAATTGATCTCGTTGTACAGGTCTCTGTAGAGTTCCTTTCTTAATTCCAACACAAGTGGAGTAATTCGGCCAACAAACCTCTTCCCATAAATATAACTCATGGGCAAATACACAACTCGGGAGTGGCACCACATTCGTCCTACAAGATTTTGTGAAGTACAATAGCATATCAGCAAGGGACAACCAAGTGACCAATGGATGCCTACTTGTTAACAGTTCGATAATTTCTTATTATTTGCTACTAAATGAAATAAGAATATATAGACATGCAAATAAAGTAGTTCATGATAGACATTGGTAGCCACTGCACAGAGATTCAGAGACTAATTAATATATTCTACTAATAAAGATATATTTGCATTCAAGCTCATTGTTTTTAGTGATGAGGTTATATCTGTTGCCAAATACTAACCTCCGTTCCAAAATTTACTTTACTGTACTATTCACATTTCAGTGCTATAAAACTCTACATAAAATTGTACTCCTAAACTACAACCAAACCAATAGAAGGGTCCGCGCTTGATAGTGCTTTTATAATTGGAAAAAGTCCAAATTACTCCCCTCAACTATAAGCAAAGTCTACATAACCCCCTAAACTATTTTTTGGTTTATTTTACCCCCTAAACTATGTTATTTGGCCTATTTTACCCCTAATACAATTTGTCTTTTTTATTTTTCCTTGTACAAGTGTCATATTGCGTTCAGATTTGCGAGATGATAGTAGACATCATAATGCATGATATAAAAATATAAGATGATTTTTTTCATTATTTTGATGAGGTAAGATATTTAATAATTAATTAATCCTTAGGACACGACATTATACAAAAACTAATGATGAAAAATTCATAATATATTTTTTTGACATACATTATGATGTTCACTACAATCATACAAAATTTGAAATTAAAATTCAGCTTGTGTGTGGAGAAAAAAAAGACAAATTATATTAGGGGGGCAGAATAGACCAAGTGACATAGTTTAGGGGTAAAATGAACCAAAAGATAGTTTAGGGGGTTATGTATACTTTGCTTATAGTTGAGGGGAGTAATATGGACTTTTTCCATAATAATTTCACTAAATTATTATCATACATATATACAATGGAAGGTATATATATGCGACAGGCCTTTGTGGAAGAAATCAAAACCTGGGTGAAATGGAAGACAATATGGCAACAACCATACTTCTGGTGGCACCGGGTTGTTACCAGACCAGTCGAAGACACCAAGTACCTTAAATGAGTCAGGGAATCAGAAAAAAAAAATATTTAGGTTTCAGGATATGAAACATGATTCTATAAGATTAGAGAAGCTAATATAATACAGTACAAACAAGGAGAATTGTCAACTATTTTTTAGGTAAATACAGTATGCCCTACTGTGCTAAATATATTATATAAGAAAAAAACACTGTACAAATTTGACAAAGAGAAATGTCAAATTTTCCTACCGAGAGCCAGAACTTTCCCCATGATGTTGTAAATGTTGCTCCTCCATGGTCTAAAATCCAGCGTCGACCTTTCTGCATAGCACCATTTCCACCATCTGCACCCTCTCCAAGCAATCTCAAACTAACGTAGCTCAAGGTTGAGCCAAACATTGTGCTTGGGCCCTCAACATGCAGCCCCCAGCCTCCATCTTCATTCTACGTTTATATTTGCAATAAGTAAATTGCTTTTATTCATTGCAGGATTGCCAAAGCTAGGAATTGAGGTTCTTGCCTGGTGATTGTAGAGATATCGACGGATCTCCTTCTGATGTTCTGGTGACAGGACAGTGTTCATTTCTCCAATCACGTATAATGTTATAATCTGAGTAAAGGGGGAGAAATACCACGATTATGTTTCTCGTATACCAAAAAACTTGAAATGATTTTTTTACATAATCAGAAAACAAGATAGCAGGTGCTACAGTTCATAATTTGGAGAGAAAACCTAATAGCAAAGTGCTGTCATACAACAAAACAAACAGCTACTGAGAAAAGGGCAGGTTGCTATCAAGTAGCACAAGGTGAGATTAGAGTATTAGACACGGGCGAACTATTCAGCAACTATACAGCATTGTGACACGGGTGAACTATTCAGCAACTATACATCATTGTGAGTTTGTGACCCGAGCAAACTAAAAATAAAATGTCACTGTCGAGTGAGAGGAAGTACCAAGCCTGGCATAAGGAAAGAAGGGCCACCAAAATCCCCAGGCCAGTGTCCATCGTGTGCCTGAAGAGTGGAGAAGCGGCTGATTGCCCTTTTCAATGTGGTCGATACGGCTTCCTCTGTAACATCTTCATGCTCTTCAAGCCTGATGACCGGAAGGCCCAGACTTACAGGGTTTGCTTTCGCGACCTGCAACACGCACGAGAACAAAGGCAATCAAAACATCTACATGCAGCTCGGGGTGAGAATCCAGATAGTTCATAAGATTAAATAAACCGAGAAAAATGGAAAAATGCATAACAAATAATAGTAGCCATAGATGGCCTTCTGAATCCAGAGGCATACTCGGAATCGAAATGGTGCGGATTTTTCAGAAATTCAGACTCCAGTTCTGGTGCTTTTGAGAGTTGTGTGTGATGCATTGGCTCGGCTCTCGACGGCCTCCTCATGTTCATCGAATCGACAATTCGCCATTGCCAACATCGGCGTCGATTTTCCGGTGGTACAACGAGATCCATGGTGAAGGAACCCAGTTAAGATCGGAGACGAACCCAGAGAGAAAAGGGGAATCAACAATCAATCATCAGGAGTCAGTCAAACGGAAGTGGAGAGCTAGCTGGGCCGTATTTGGTTTCTTGTGCAGCCCAGCCCTGCTTGCTGGACTACTGGGCCTGGATATGAGCGCGCATGTAACACCTATATTTTGGGCCCTCGGGCTCAGATTCATCTTGTTACAGGCTTACAGTAAGACCCAACGAGAGCGTGATTAGTTGGTTGGGTTTTTGGGTGGACCTATCAATAGGGTTTAAATCCTCGATTTAGCACTGGTACTTGTATTTTTTTGGATTTATTCTAGGATTTAGTAGACAACATCCCCGTCGATAGCGATGCGCCTGTGGTGACTTCGTGAATCTCAAGATCTGTCGGCTCGGTCCTTCCTTTAGTCTTTTGATTAGAGTAGAGGTCGCGAGAGAGCATAGGCGTACCACCCTGCCATAGTCGTGAGGATCTTAATAGTCGGTCACGACTGTTGTCATAGTCAATGACGGTTGAAACTCCTAGGAAAAAACTTCGAATTGGGAGGGCGATCCTCCTTGTAAGCTGACCGTACCCCAAACCGACACAGGTGAACAAATAGAGTATACTAGGGCGCATCGAGAGAACCATGTCGAAGGAAATGGCAAAATGACCCCATAACTTTGGGAGAAGGGGTGCTCTCCTATCTTTTGATTAGGAAAACGGCACATACCAGGGGGTCGCGACTGTTTTGCTAAGTGGTAACACGGACTGAATCAAACGTTTTGTTTGCAGGATTCAAAACAGTTGCTTCCTCTACCTTATAAACTTTCCTACGAATGCATGTTAGAAACGAGGATCTGTGAACTGAGCCCAGCTCAGTTGGCAAGGGTCCTTGTGGTGGAACCTGCCCACCTGGGTTCGAGTCCTCGACTCGGCACGGGTGTCACATTTTTCTAGATTTATTTCAGGATTAACCGACATTGTTCTTTCAGTGGTAGGCGACGTCCCCGTCGATTACGAGACGCCTGTGGTGACTTCGTCAGTATCAATATTAGCCGGCTCAGTCTCTTGGAGGTGCTCATAAGGGTAGGGATGCATACATGTATTCATAGGGGTGAGTGTGTATGCGTTTGTGTGAGCGTCTTCTATTGTACTGTCATTTAAAAAAAGAAACGAGAATCTGAGCGAATTCGTCTTTTCCGAGGCTGATTTGGTCTTATTGGTGCATACCACGGTAGGGTCTTCGACTGGGGTGAATCTTAACAAGGTAGCCATAGGGGAGCTCGTGGCTGGATTAAATCCTTGACGATGGAAATGCCCTGGCCTACTTGACTAAACTAAGGACCTCTCTTTATGAGGTGGTTTAGTTCCTTCCACGTTCCATCCTCATCGTATACTAATTCTCACTTCGTTCTATTTCCTATCCCAACTACGTGATTTCTTTTTTTTCTCTACACATAAATTTGAAAAATCACAGTGAAAATCAGCTGAACATGAAAATTAATTGCTGTTTTCATGTCGAGTCTACTAGCTAGTTTATGTAATAATCTTTAGTGATTACATTTCTAGCCGGTCCTTTTATGCTTCATGAATATTTCTTCCTTATTTTGCTCATAGGGTCGGATTTACGTACGTGTGTTCGTATGTGTGAGTGTGCGTGCATGTTGGACGTCTTCGTTGTACTGTGTAATTCTAAAAAAAGCAAGACCTATGGAAACATATTTTGTTTTACTTTTTAGGTAAAAAATAAGGTTTATAAAAAAGTGTAAAAAAATAAGGTTTTGTTTTCGTTTTCTCCCCCTTTTCTCGACGGGTATTGATGTGCAGACTGCATTAGAGCAAGCGACGCGAGCGTAACAGTGGTGGACCCGTGCCTTTTTAATACACAACAACGGTTCTAGCCAATAGAAGTCCTTTGCGCCGGCTCGAGCGGGCGATTTGCAAGCCGCCCGCTCCCACTTTCTCTGTCCTCCACGGAGGACTTCGCCGTCTCTACGCCGCTTACTAAACCTACTCTTAGTATCTTTCACAGGCCCGACCATAACAATGTAGCAAAACCAAAGGTACGTGCCTAACTGCCTATGTATGCCTTGAAAGTAGAGAACAACAGGCGGGGTGGTGCCCACTCCACACTGATCGAGCGCCTGCGCGAGGGACAAACAACAAGGAACCAAGAATACCAAGAGCATATGGATCTTCTATTTAATTTTCAAATCTAAAACAACACACGCATTCTTTACACAAACGTACGTACGCCCATATAATTACCACAGCAAATCTTCCAATTTCAATGGTATGCTTTTCATTCTCATCTTAAATCCAAATGGACACGATTCCTCATGCCAATCACCTCGAGTATATATAAACGGAAAGTTTTTTTTACCGAATATATATACATATATAGTGGACACGATCTTATACCTGCTGCATGCGCATGAGGAGGTCGGCTGAATACGGCCTCTGGAAGCGGTGGTTGGTGAACTCCCGGCGCGCCCTCTCCACCTCGTCGAGCTCCTCCGGCGTGCCATCGCCGGCGTCGAACTCCCACACCGCCCTCCCCAGGAAGTTGTTCGTCGACCGCAGCCATGGCCCGCCGCCCTCCGCCACCTTCAGCCTCCACATGATGATCTACCACCGGCAGTAGCTGATCGAAAAGATGGAGGAGCTCCAAGCTTGCGCGGGCAGCTGTGTGTGTGTGAGTGTGACAGTGTGTGCGTGATGGTGTGCCAGTGTGTGAGTTCCCGGCCCGGCCGGGCTAGCTTTTGAAGGGGAAGGGCGGCGCCAAGTGGTGCCACGTCGGATGCGTATATGCTAGCTGCATGGGCGAAGCTCATCAGAGTAGTTGGTGTTTAGGCTAGTTTTAAGGGGTTTCGTGAGAGTTTTTTTATAGGCATTCAATTTATTGTTAATTTTGCCGACATGATAGAGTAATTACGAAGAGGGTTTTACGGGATGAGAGAGGAAACTCTACTTGCACAGTTACATATTAGTATCTTAATGGGGTTTCATGAACACAGTTAACCAGGCTAAAAACTAGGTAACCGCGCCATATAGTATAGGAGTTTTCACGAAACTCATCGCACATCTCTTGAAACTCTCCATCTTAGTTACCCTGCCATGTCAGCAGAACTACTGATGTGACAATAAATTTAATGCTCATGAAACTCCCATGCAACCCTCCATTGAGACGGGCCTTATGAGTTATGACCACCTTTGGGCTTGCCAATTTATTCCCCCGCTTGAGATGATTTGAGAAATGAGGGGTTTGTGGGAAAGAAGAGTACAATTTTGTTTCGGGGCTTTGGCCGGGTAGACGCCACGACACACCTCATGCACAGCTCAATAAAACTACTACACACTACTCCATTTCATGAATAATGTGCACTATTTTCTCTATTTAAAATTATAATTTGTTTAACTTTTTATATAATAAATTTGACCGCTTGCCTTTAAAGAATTAAATAAGATGAGTGATAAGAAAGTTAAATGAACTATAATTTGAAACAAAGGAAACACCTTTGATTTTTCATTATTCTTCTTTGATTATTTGTCGAGAGATCACGCACATCTCACAATATAGTTTTAGGCGTATTATTATCGTGATACTTAATTATCTACTTGAGTTCTAGCCATCGACTTAGCATTTCACGCACTTGTTACAAAAATTAACATATGTATTTTTTTAATAATGTTATAGACGTGTCCATTTCATTGCCATACATATATTGATGCATCATGCATGCATGTACCGATAGGTGGTGCGTGCCGTGTTGTGACTGTACTGGAGCATAGACATGCATCCATTTCCAGCCAATATGATATAATGCAGTTCGCGATCCGACTTCTCATTAACACGAGCAATAAGCCAATAAATAAGATATCGAAGGGCATAGCATAGATGGCCAAGATGGGTGTTGGTCTGTTGGAAGGAGGAAGTGAAGAAGGACATATGATTGTAGACATTAAACATACGGATGGCTGCCAGCAATTGTCAATCGATTGGGCATCCTATGCTCTACGTTTCAGATATCATATAGCTCACCGGGCCTCATTTTTTTAAGGATTCGTAGGAGAGCTGCGCATCATTATATTAAAAAGAAGAAATAGTTCATTTTATTTTCTTCGCGGAGAAAATGAGACTCACGCAACGCGTACAAATTTGTTATCTCTTACTAGCTATATTTTATCATATTTCCATCCATATGCAGTGAAAGGTAGAGAAGAAGAACCATCTCTTGTTTGAAAAATAGTCTCATGTATCTCTAAGTCATGTGAGACACAGACACGTTAGGTTATTTAATTAAGAGATGCGTGCATTTCTAAATGTTGGAAGAACTATATCTTAAATCATCTCTTAAATATTGGAGAGAGTCCCAATTAAGCTGCCAACATATATCTCGAACCTCTACATTTTCGAGCGACTTCAAGCTAGACACGAGAAGCGGTATAAAGTTTTATTGTTGCGAGGTAATATAATTAGACCTGTAACCTGTTCAGGACTTAGGTAACAGTTGGATCGGATATGATACAGGCAAGTTTGTTCAGTCGTCGAATTAATTGGCCAAGCTAGCTAGCTTTCATCGAGCAATCACATCGCGCTACATGGTAGTAGCTGGGAGCTAGCTATGACCCTTTGCTTATATGTGATCCATATAGGTTCGATCGGGTCGATCGGTCTGCTAGATATGCAGAAATGATTGGGTAAGATATGATATGTAAATGCGCATTGTCAGTACCATCACATGGAGGCATAACATTAACATAATCCGTTCATTTTACATGCGGAGCTAATAAGTAGCAAACTTGCTATACTATATGTGCCATCGTCTTCGCTCGGTCGGCTCTGAATAAATGTTGCTGCATTTTCTGATAGATGTGTCATTTTTTTGTTCGGTATAACAGGGAATAAATCCTTGAATAGTATTAGAGCTCGGAGAACCGAGGAAGTGCATCATGCAATTGCAATGGGTAACTACCGATTCGAAAATGCACCAATGCAAGAGTTAATTGCTTGAGGTGAAATGACAGTTTCGCTATCAAATAATATGTTATTTGCATGACTCACAGATAACCAACAACCATGTTTGCAAACTCTCATAAGGATTTATAATCTAGTTAATTGATAGAAAGCATATGTTAACAATTGGCAATGGAAAGAACAAGATATATTCAAATAAAATAAAAGGTCAAGATTATTGAACACACACAGGTGTGTGAAATGACAAGAACATAAAAAAGCAGGTAGCCTGCAAAATTTACCTCTATCAGAGAAGTTCTTTGTACTCGTATGTAGAAAAAGTGCCATCTTCATTCTAAATCACAGAATGATTAGCCATTAAGAAACGATCTTCGTAGCTTAGAAAATGGCAACGACACGTCGACACATGTAAAACAAGCCTTAGGGGTTATTGCTTGACATTCAAAGATGAGGAAAAATGAGCAAAATTCATGCAAAGGCTAGCTTTAAATTCCAGTAACGTTCATAAACTATGATTCCTGAGAGAATTATGCGGAAGAATGAATTGTCGACTAATCAGAGAAATTCAACGTGCCATATGTACTAGTATAAATAAGGGTGTGATTGGTTGATGACCAAAATCTTGGCCAAACAAATGTGAGACAAGGGCATCATTTTGTTTTTTTAGAACAAAGGGCATCATTTTGGTAGCAAGCCAAGTTGTGGGCAAAAATTGATAATTTTTGCCTTGCCAAAATTTTGGCACAAAACCAATCGGGCTTTAAGTTTCCTACCAAAAAAAATTATGGGGCTTATGAACTGCAGTACAGTGGGCTTAAAAGTCCATTTTTGGCCATCCAACTCTTGCCTCAGTTTGGTTTTGGCCATCTAACTCCAAAACCGGGTATATTTGGCCATCCAACTATCAAAACCGTTCAAATTTGACCATCGGGCTGTTTTGATGGGTGGTTTAAATCTTTTTTATTTACAATATAGTCCTTATATCTTAAAATGATTATTACTTTTTCCTCGTACCTCCGATTTAGGTGATTCTTGTTGTCACATGTTCCTAACGGTGAACACTATATTTTAAAGTGATCTTTATACTATTTTATCACTATTTGTTATATTATTTTTTTTGTTGTGTAGAAACAACAATATAAGAAAAGTAAAACAAACAATTATAAAATAATATAATCAATATTTTAAAAGATAAAGTTCATCGTTACGAATGCATGACCACTAGAATCACTTAAATCAGAGATAGAAAAAATAATAATCATTTTAAGATCCAAAGATTAAAAAGGACTAATTTAGTGCCTTTTAGTCCCTGGATGTTAAAATGATTACTATTTTTTTCTTACATCTGCAGTTTATGTGATCCTAGTGGTTATGCGTTCATAACGTTAGTTTTATATTTTAAAATATTGATTATATTATTTTATAATTATTTGTTTAATTTTTCTTATATTATTTTTTCTACACAATGACAAAAAATTAATATAACAAATAGTGATAAAATAATATAAAGATTATTTTAAAAGATAATGCTTGCCGTTAGGAACACTTGACCGTAAGAATCACCTAAATCGAAGGTACGAGCAAAAAGTAACAATCATTTTAAGATCTAAGGACTAAATTGTAAATAAAAAAATTAAAACCACTCATCAAAATAGCCCGATGACCAATTTGAACGGTTTTGATGTTGGATGGCCAAAGATACCTGGTTTTAGAGTTCGATGGCCAAAACCAAACTGAGACAAGAGTTGGATGACAAAAATATACTTTTTCCTTAATTTATTGTGCCGAGGAATGGGCTAGGCCTATTGGGCCGGCTAATATCACCGGATGGGCTAGGCTAAAAAAAAGTCGCAAAAGATATTTTTGCTAACAGAGGAGGACCTTCCTGGAACATAGGAAGTTAGGAACAATCTGGTAAACCATTTGCAGGGTGTTTACTTTTTTGGTGAACCCATTTGCAGGGTGTTCAGAATCAGAACTCCAAATAACAGAAGGGAATGATGAGTATACTGGGTAGTAAGACCCTGTTTATATGGCAAACTTTGCAAAAAAAATGTTTTTACATTAGGAAACTTGAGTCCTCTCATAGAGTACATTTCCCAATGTTCTTTTTACAAAAAAAATTGCATTTTTTTTGCAATTTAGACACCCCTTAAATCTAAGGTGTTTACTGCCAAATCCTTGCATATCTTCTCAACATTCGGATGAGGCTGTCAGATAGGAGCTGACAAGTCATGGAGATGCTTCCGTATTTGCGTCCGGAATGCTTTTTGCTGGGAAACTTTTCCTGTACTTCTTTGCTGACTAGTACTCCAGCACTGTAGTGTTCTTGATGTTACTACTCGAATAGTGTTTATTTGCATACTGAAGTTGTGTTTATTTATCCTTGTTTAATTTTCTGCAGGAACAGCTGCTACTGATCAAAGGTTTGAATGAGGTGCTTAGGTGAACGAGGACAAGCTGCTCAAGAAATTGATTAAAAAAGAACTCTTATTCAATTTCTTCTAGCCGCGTTTTCTGATACTTCTAGGATGCAGCTTTCGCCGCCATCTATTCACCGATTCAAATTGTATGTTCTGTTTTCCTATACTGATTTTTCAATTTTTTTCCTACCCTGGAAATCACCAAATCACAGTGAATATGGGTCAGAAGAAAAAGGCTTGTTTTAGTCTGTGCCCTGCCTACCTCATTGCATTCGTAATCATTCAGGAGGGCCGAGGGCAGACTCGTCTTTGGGGTTCCTCCCCTTCCTCGCATTGACCTCACAGAGCTTATCTGCCTCTCCCTTACCCGGCGACGGCTCCAATCCGTGCTCTAGCAAGTCAAAGTATCCAAAAATCCAAGCTTTTTCCATGGCCACCGGCGACCTCCCACCTGCTGAGGCGGCAGCGGCCGTGAAGGAGGAGGAGGAGGACCTGATCGAGATCGTGGAGGAAGGGTCCGGCCGGCTGGACATCTCCCGGTACGTGGACCACGTCCGGGACCTGTCGGCCGGCGCCATCGCGACGTTCGAGGGCACGACGCGGGACCACTTCGCGGGGCGGCGCGTGGTGGAGCTCCGGTACGAGGCGTACGCGGCCATGGCGCGGCGGCGGCTGGCGGGGATCCTCCGGGAGGCCCGGTCCCGGCACACGCTGCGGCGGCTCGCCGTGGCGCACCGCCTGGGCCCCGTGCCGGCCGGCGAGGCGAGCGTGTTCGTGGCGGCGTCGGCCACGCACCGCGCCGACGCCATGGAGGCGTGCCGCTACGTCATCGACGAGCTCAAGGCGTCCGTGCCCATCTGGAAGAAGGAGGTCTACGACGACGGCGAGGTCTGGAAGGAGAACCGCGAGTTCTTGGACCGCCTCTCCGGCGACGGCTCGGCTCCGGCTCCGGCGGCGAAGGCGGGCGGATGCTGCGGAAGCAAGGTCAGGGTTCAGGAGGCCTGATGTCCCGACGACGCCCGATCGCGATCGCAGTCTGCGAGATTCTCTGCTGAACTCGATCGATCTTTATGTACTTTTCTTTTCATTTTTTGTTGAGAGATACTAATACTGCATTTGGAGACGAAAGGCAGATGCCTACGAAGAACAGAAAGCAAAGGAAACTCGGCTTGTGTTGTGAATTTGTTTGTGATGATGGCAACCCCCAAAATAATGGAATCAGTAAGGATTTGGTATGAATTGAGACTACTGAAGAGTGAATATTTGTTTGTGAGAAGACAACCAAACCAGCACACGAACAAAGGAAACCATTTGCTGAACTGAACCTCTGATCCTTTTTCCGAAACTGGACAGAAGGACCTGTTGTAACTGAATCTGGAACGTGCGGTAGGTGCTTGATTTTCTTCGTCCCGCTGGTTTTAATGGAGATTGGGGACTTTGGGAGCGGCATGGACATCGACATAAAGGGCCTCTGAAAAGTGCACGAAACTGCTCGTTTGAGGTAAACAAGGTTTGCCGAAAGATTGAAGCCGCCAATGGGTTACCTTTTAGTATCAATAGGTGGAACCACAAAACAACAAAGTGGCTGTAGTTTAGTGGTGAGAATTCCACGTTGTGGCCGTGGAGACCTGGGCTCGAATCCCAGCAGCCACACTACACTTTTTGTTGGTTTTCCCTTTCTAATCCCAACATTTTTATCCTCTGTACCACGAGTGACTCCGCATACATACATGTATTCTAATCCCAACTTTTTTCCTCTGTACCACGAGTGACTTCGCATACATACATGTATTCTAATCCCAACTTTTTTTCCTCTGTACCACGAGTGACTTCGCATACATACATGTATTCTACTCCCAACTTTTTTTCCTCTGTACTACGAGTGACTCCGCATATATACTTGTATTCTTTTTTTTCTTACTATGATCATTCGCTTTTAGTTTTCTTTAGCAAAGATCATTCGCTTTTAGTGATGTGGGTATGCCGTGCAAACACTAACATCTTAAATCCTAGGTTTCTTCTTTCTCTAAAAGCTTTATATGAAATTTGTTGAAGTTCCTAGATCAGCTTTCGCATGAGAGAGAGAGAGAGAGAGAGATTATCCAGCGGTCCAGCCCAATCTTATTACCAGCCCAAGCCCAAAGCAAACAGCAGTTCATTCGGCCCAATGTGATTCCACCTCCACCTTGTCAGTTCGTCTGGCTTGCTGCTGCTCCCAGCCTTCCTCCGCTCCTCCTCATGGCGGCGGCGCCGCCTCCACCTCCCGCGGCCGCGTCCTCGGGGACGCACAGCGTCTTCGTGTACGGCACTCTGATGGCGGAGGAGGTGGTGCGGATCCTCCTGGGCCGCGCCCCGCCCTCCTCCCCCGCTTTCCTCCCTGGCCATCGCAGGTTCAGCATCAGAGGCCGCGTCTACCCGGCCATCCTCCCCGTCCCCGGCTACTCCGTCAACGGGAAGGTCCGTCTCTATCTCTCTCTCTCTCTTCCTCTCTCCGAGCTCCACGCCACCCGCAGCCTCACGATCCGATACCCAAGGAACACGGAGATGGAGAGCCACCGCGAGTTACCTAACATCTGAATCTTTTGCCTCGCTCCTTGCAGTTTTTCGAGGGGCTCACGGACAGGGAACTCCATGTGTTTGACTTGTTCGAGGACGAGGAGTATGTGAAGAAAACTGTCGAGGTCTCGCTGACTGTGAGTATGCTGCAACCGTAACAAACCATCTGATTGATTGAGTGCCCATGCCACGCTACTCCGTACATCGCACTTCACACTGTCAACCATAGCTTGGATGGATGATGGTTTCACTTGGTTGATGAGAATCAAAGGTTGACATGCGGTTTTGCAGGATACATCAGAGAAATCACTCGCATATGCCTACATCTGGGCCAACGAGAGTGATCCTGATCTCTATGGAGAATGGGATTACGAGGTCTGGCTGTCTGTATGCTACCGTATGATATTCATGTTTCGTTGTGTTTATTTAAATGGTATTCATGTTCCCATCTGTGGTCTGCAGGAATGGAGGAAGGTGCATTTGAAGGATTATCTTGAGATGACGCGGAAATTCATGGACGAAATTGGGCAATTTTAGACATATCTTCTCTGGTTTGTAAGAGGTGTCTTTGCAAAGATTAGCATGGAGTGTCATAGTAATAGTATAGCCTCTCTTGTGCCCATAGCCTTGATAGAGTGCGAATACACATTTCTGTATCACACAGATGTTATTATTGTTACTTAGCCATTTGGATGCAAACAAATTAACTCTTTCCTTCAATCCTTCTCCATGTCTAGTTATATACCGTGAATTGTGATGATAAAAATTTCTTCCTGGATGCCTGCCTACCAGTGATGTATACAGCTGTACGGATCACAAACCGATTGGGATTTGGGTTGACCAATTGATGGGGCATACTGTAACTGAATTCTCATTAATTTAGCCAAAATGCCCGTTTGATAAAACCTGGTTATTGTCAAACGGAATACACCTACAAATGGAGGTTGTATTTTTGTTGGTTTTTCTGCCAGATTTTCTCTAAGTCGAAAAATGAAGATAGCATGAATGTCCCTGGAAATATACTCATGGAACATTCAAACTAGATATACTAATCAGTAGAACCTCATAAATCTGCCTCAGCATTTTCTGAATTGAGACTGAATATGCATATGGGTTTCAACTTTAAAGCAACCCAGCAGCAGTTCGATACAAATGCTCTTCACCAAAATACTTTATCTTCAGATCTGGCTACCTTCTGTCTGATTTTGCCTAACCCTCTGTCTGAACTCTGGAGTCTAGACAAACGACAGCCCTAGCCTCTATGTAAATCTCACTGCCTTTGCCTACATTGTTTCAACCAAGAAAGCTACACATATACCCAAACATAACCTAATCTGAGGAGCATTAGACCTCCCAGATATACAAGACTAGACCATCTATTGGGATTCTGCACTGCACAACTCTTCCAGGCGACAATTTTGTTGGCAGCTGAACTGGCATTTTGCAGCCATAGTTCTCACCTGCCCATTTCCAAATTCATAATTATAAAAGTCAATTCAACAATCAACATAGGAGATAGGAGTGAAGACATACTGCAAGGAATGTATGCGTACTTGTGATGAGGTCATTCAAATTGGTCATAGAAACCAATGGAAGGGTTACCAGGGTTCTGGTCACACTGAGGCCTCCAGGCATTCCCACCATCTGAGCTGCTGCAAGCCTGGTTGGAGAGGACATTGTTCCCCAAATCACCATCTAAGCTCATCTGTTGCACTTCTTGAGGAGAGAGGATCCTAATGCACTTCACACAGTTCACAAACTCCCTGTAATGCACATCAGCTTTTAATTGCGGTAATAACCAATAAAATCCTTTGATCATTCATAATCAGTGTACTTACACACCCTAAACGCTATAGCATATGCTTATATATGCAAAAGAAGACGCAGGCACATTAATGTTCGTATTTGTACATTTTTTGGCTATATTAGTAACTTCCATTAATTCCCACATTCGTAGACAGTGAATATGCAACTATTGTTAGGCACTATTACAAATTTACAATATTTATTATATTCACATTTTTATAGGGAATCCAAAATTTGATATAAGCACATGTATATAGGTAAACTTACTCCCATGGGTCATCACCAAGCAGTAGGATGTCATCCTCATGATCCTTGTAGACTAGCTTCCAGCCTATTCTCTGCCGGTCCTCGAGTTGGCCCTCAATACCAAACATGCGGGCCAAAGCATGCTTCAATTCTTCATATCCAGAGAATCGACCAATGTCAATGGAGCGGCCTACAGCTCCACGTTTGTAGACCTACAAGATTTATGTTAGGATCACATTCGAAAGAGTGAATAGCAAACAGAGCACATGCTCAAGCGTTTATGGCTCCAGAGTATGCATGATCATAGGAGGTCCCAATTCCCAAGTGTCATGTCCTTGAGAAGCTTTTAAAGCAATATGTGGCTATCTCATCAACCATACATACAAGATACAAGCATGCATTGATATCTTAATTGAATCACGATTCCATAATTGCTCACAGCTAGCAGAGTTAAAATCATGACTGTGCTCTTTTCTTTACAGAGACACGTTTATATTATGAATGCTTTAGTGTTATTCGGAATATAATGTAATTTTAACCATTCCATCCTTAAACTTGCTTACATGTGAATTTTGAAACATTTACATTGTCATATCTACTCCAACATATCATATTCTATTTGATGTGCAGCAGTGAGCCAGTGATGGGAAGTATATTCCCTTCTTCCATTATAGCCCCACCAATACTATTCAGTAGTTAGTAAATACACCAACAAAAATACACTGCTTGAATGTTATACTGTTTGCGAGTTGAGATTGTAAAGGAGGAATGCAAACCTTAGTGAATGTCCGCATTCTCTGTGGTGGAGGTGCAGGGGGCCAAGAATTTCTGTTCAACAAGGCACCATCATTGATTGCAGAATCGATGGAATTAAAAGCTATATCAGACTGACCAAATGACTGTGAAACCATGGAGGTTGAGATTTCTTGCTGTGCATCCTTTTGTATCCGGTAATTGTTCTCAACATCAGTTGACATATGAGTCTGACACTTCACAGGATTAAGTGCGCTTACCAACAAGCCTTCTGTTTCCATAGGAAAACCCAATGGACCATCATTGCTGACCCCAAAGAAGGTATTGTTAGTGGGATCCACATCTTGAATTTCCACATCTGGAAGTGCATCTTTGAACATTTGCTGCTGATTGAAGTTAGAAGTGGAGAAACCTTGATTCAGAAGTCCATCTGTTTGGGTAGGCCATAATGAAGTTGCTGATGAAGCTGTCTCCAGGTTGTCTGTTGATGGCACAATGTTCAAAAGATTGTCAGGACCAGTCCCACGAGTGGGTGACTTTGAGGTGATCACATTCTCCTTCACATTATGGTTCAACTTCAACAATTCCCTGGCCATCATTGGAGCTGCTGTTACAGCTTCAACAGTTGCTGGAATAGACATCAGAGCAGATGAATGAGGCACCTTCTCTGTGTTGACCTTACAATGCTCGTTCCTGCCGATGGTTGGGTGTGCCAAATGATTTCCGTTAGCTGTAGAAGGTGATGTTGAGCAAGAAGGAATTTCTTCAGTTAGCACAGATTGTGCAGCACCCGGAACCATCAGTGGGCTTCCATCTTTTGAGAAGACATTGTTTGATGTGATTGACGGAAAGGCAACATCTGACACATCTGCAGGCGCGACTTGTTTCTGTGACAGCTTCTGCTGCTGCTGCTCTTGCTTCATTGGTGGTGGTGCTGATGATGCTTGCAGTGAAACTTTGCTATCTTGCTGAGGCATGATCCACTGCTGGGCAAGTGAACGAGAACTCGATAGTTGCTGCATGTCCAAAAGTAACTTCTGTTGTTCCTGCATTAGTGGTAATCGCGAGAGTGTTACTGCTGGCTGTGATATGAGTGACTGCTGCTGTAGTTTCTGCAATAGCTGCAACTGAAGTTCCTGGTCAGACAATTGAGTCTGCTGACCAGCTAGACTCAAGAGCTGACCAGGCAATTTACTTAGCTGTTGATTATGCTGCTGCTGCCTCTGCAGTTGCTGAAGCAAAAGCTGTTGTTGTTGCTGCAGTTGCAAATTTTGGTCCTGCTGTTGCTGGGAAAGAAGCAGCTGTTGGTCACTGGTCCCTTGCTGGTTCTTAATTGGAGAGGGCTGTTGTTGCTGTTGCTGCTGCTGCATCTGATTCTGGATAATTACCTGGGCCTGGACAAGACTGGCTTGAGCCTGGCTTAAAGGAATTGCTTGGTTAGCGGGCTGCTGTTGCCTCTGCTGATTGCCAGCTTCTTGTTTTTGTTCTTGATTGGTGATAGCGTCGAGTTGATTAAACAATAGCACTCCCTTGGGCAGCTCATTGATAGGCTGCATTTGTTGAGGGAGCTTAGAAGCATTAAGCTGTGCATTGTTTTGTTGCAGAAGATGATTCTGCACATATAATTGCCTTGCAAGTTCAGTGGCGCCAAGGTTTTGCATGGCAGGGTTACTTAAAGATCGCAGGTACTCGGACTGTGTGCCTGTATTAGCTAATGCGGAGCTCTGCTGTCTGTTCATGTTCATCCATTGAACCAAGCTCAGACCAGGCATTGTTGTGTTATGGGTCTGAGCATCCTTTATGCATATCTCCTCACCAAGCCAAGGCATTGCCCTCTTGAAAAGGTTTTCCATCTCTGATGACTCGTCATCTGTTAACTCAAATATAAAAGTGAACCATGTAAACTATGAAAAGTGATTGCATATAAAAATGAACCATGCAAATTATGAAAGTGGTTACATATAGTGCTATGTGGTTTGCATTGCCAATCTAATGCCGAATAATGAATCTTAATGCTGCTTTACCTAATTGCCTAGGGCGCTTTACACCAAAGAAAGGCTGGGGGCATATGAAGAAAGGAGCAGCAATCGGTTCAATCTCCCACTTCGAAACTCTGTTCCTCCTTTCACCTGCGGCAGACTCATCCCAGCCAACCTAACAGATACCATTGAATCTATGGATCAGATGCAAACACAACAAGAAGAATACAAACCTAGACTGCCATCAACACTCAACAGGGTTGGCTCAGCAACCAACCTGTAAGTTGCGCCACTGGGAGTCTTTCCATCGTACAGGATCTAGATCACTTATCCCAGTTATCGTACCCATGTACCTGAAAACATTGAATAACTTGATTAGCAATACACATAGGCATAAAAAACATGGATACGTTCTTTGTGTTAGAACAAAGAAATATAAAAATTGATTGCTTATGAAGGTAAAAAAAAAAGTGGCTCTTTACCTTCTCATCCCTAATTCCTCAGTCTCAAACATCATCCGGAATCGCATTCCTAAAGTTATCTGGTTACTGTACAGTGCCTTCTGATATTTGGCAAATGGGATAACAAATTCGGTAGGGCTAGCCCTGAAAGTCCAAATTTCAAATCAATCAGTTTGCAAGCTATTCAGTTACATGAAAAGGCTATTTGCAGCTATCATGGTGGGAAAAAGCCAGTGTAGAAACTTTACTGACCGTGGGTTGTAAAATATGGTAAATGGGCTATTGTTGGCAGCAGCATGGGCCGCTGCAGCAAGCACTCCTATGTGCATACTGTCACTTGAAAGTACTGAAGAAGATATATTAGTGGGTTGTCGGCTAGCTCGCCTAATTCCCAGTAGAAGCTGCTGCCTTTCGTCCCTAAATCATCATAAGACAAAATGTAAGATGACTTTACACGTGAACGAGGACAAGCTTTTGCATGGGGAAGAGCCGAAGATGATCATGATGCTTACCTAACAAAAATGACAGAATCACCAGCAAATAGTCTCTTGCCGCCCACGAAAAGGCTCCAGCCAGTAGTTAGTAAATGTCTTTTGGGTTGGCCTGATTATAACCAAGTACAAAATCATTAAGACTTTTCAAAGGTGCATTTACAGTCTGAGACTCTGAGGACATCTATTGTTATCAACAGTAACAGTCTTTTTGCAGTCCGCCCAGAACATAAAAGACATATGCAAGGTCTTCAAACTTGCATGACCTTGTTTCAGGGGTTGGGGGGGGGGGGATACTTGCATAAAAACTGGAAGGGTCCTACTCATACTGTCATTTTGTTGCACAAAAGGTGCTAAATTTTCACCCACCTCGAAATATATGGCGAAATGTCCACAGATTGTCATGTATGTCTCTGGCTTGCAGTTCTTGAGCCGGAGGCTGCATGTTAAAGTCCTGTAGGGCAGATCAACAGAGTAAAAGGATTACAACGGCACTATGAAGTTGATAAACAGCAAGTATTTTGTTGCGCCAATGCTAGACATTCGATGCCTGCATACCAGTGGAGGTAATATCTTCTCAGCAGCACGGCGAGGCACAGAGAAGCCTCCATGTGTACTTGTATCACTTGCAGTAAGTGTCTTACAAAAGAACTCCATCTGCGGCCTTGCATGTTTTAGCGCAAGCTCAGACAGCTGTAAAGCCTCTTTTCCATACTAACCAGAGTCAAAGCCATGGGGTTAGGGCACTGGAAAAACAAAGACTTCTGCGAAAACCACAAATTCTAGATGCTCACCGTGTTAACTGGCTGAAGAGTCATCTGAGCATACACCTCATCAGTGTCGGGATCGGCCTGAGAACGAAAGCGAATGACTTTTGGACTTGGTGATTGCAAGCTACATGTCAAGAAGGACAGGCAAGGAACTATAGATTACATGCAAAGTAACACTGTGAAGAAGACATATCAACTTCGAGGGAAGATTTGGATAGCTTGGCACATGCGCATCAATATCCTTTTGCATAGAAGCTGCAACCTGAAACAGAAACATTCTAAGTTCAAACATATGCTGTTTTCCGAAGATACCAAAAGAGTATTCATAATTAATGAGACTCAAGGTATCTTCTTTTTCTTAATCACAGTTTCCCAAGGAATTAAAAAAAATAGCAGCCAGATTTTTTTTAGATAATGGATAATATCCAGCCAGATGAACTAAGCAGCAAGCAGTTGGACCAATATTCTGTAATTTTTTTGGGTTGATATGCCACTACTTTCTATTCGAGCGTTCATTATCACGGTACACGCAGTATGGCACATGAGAAAAAAATTATCTTTGAGGCACTGTTATTCAAACTGCAGTGCGGAGACTCCACACTCATCAGCATACATACTGTGGACTTTGCAATAAAAAATCATTCATGAAATAATTAAGAAAGTAGAGCCATTCAAACATGCTTCCCCTTTTGCAAACCCTTTCTGCAGATTGAATAAAAAATGAAGTGAAAAGTAGTCTGCAGATTAAAAGGAGCACCCCATGAGTAAACTTTTTCTTAGATAAACTCTTTATAAGTACCCTGATCTCTATCATCATGTGCATCACCACCAAAAGACATAAAATCGAAAAGGTTTTATTTCCTATGCTATTCTTTTGAAACAGGGAAAAAGAATTTATTTTCTCATCTTTCTAAAAAGATAAGCCGCCCTATACTAGTTTTTGGATTTAGAATTGACCTCTCTTTTTTTGGTAGTTAGAGCACCCTATCACAAAAAAGGAGATGTTATTCCAGTGTTAAATCTTGGGAAGATGCAACCGAAATTTCTATCCCAGGACTATAAATGCAAGCAACCCACATGCCTAGAAGATGCTTCATGTATACCAAACTCCTTAGAGGGAAGTACACAAACACAACACACCAGAAACCAACAGAAGAAAGAGGCAAGTAGGCGCCCAATAGTTCCAACCACTTTAGCAGGTTCTTGGCACTGGAAGATATTAGCAACCGAGAATATCTTCAAACTTGTAGCGAACAGTGGGAATCCTCTTGTGTACCAAAAGGATAAGAATGAAACATTTTCACCAAAAATCTGCTAGCAAAGCATATTATGGCAAACCTACTATTCAAGTTAGCTTAGCGACAATTATTAGGTTCCACACGAATTAAATAATGGTCTTATCACTGCACTAGTAGTGACCTTATGTCCCCTCTTAACACTACTAACACATTTCAGAAATACTACACCTCAACATGATGCACTTGCAATCAAAGAACTCCCGGGGAAACAGAAACTTTCACTTGAAAACACAGAAATAAAACTACAAATTGTGTATAAGAACCATGAAAAGTTGAAAACCATACAACACCGACAAGAAATCAATAAACTAATTGAAGATTTTATCACAAGATCCCAGAGTAGATGCCGGAGCATCACCGCAAATTACAGCTACAAAGCATCCCGTCACAAGGAGAAGTAGTACGGAATGGGGCAGGCCGCTCTCACCTGCTCGCTGTGGCCTTGCGGGAAGTAGACGACGAGGCTGCCCACCGGCGGCAAGGAGACGAGCGGGCCCGCGCAGGCGTACCACAGGTCGGCGTTGATCGTCGGCGCCTTCCGCTCCCCTGCGCAAACCGCCGCCGCGGCCGGTGTCAGCGACAGAACACCAAGAAAGGAGACACCTTTCTGAACATAGGCTCAAATGCAAACTACCAATTTGTCACGCGGCGGCGGCGCGCGCGGCGCTGCGTCGAAGCCAACGACGGAGACGCTCAGGAGGAAGGTAAAAGAAGTACCTTCGGGTGGCGCTCCGCCGGCGGAGGCGGCCGCAGCCGCGGGGGCGACAGCAGAGCTCGCCGGGGACTGCTTCATGGTCGCGCCGCCACGCGGGGAGCTTCACTGCTCCTCAAGCATGGAGCAAGCAGAGGCGCCGCGCCGCCGGCCGGGGTTGGTCGTTCTTGGCAGAAACCTGCTACTCCTACCCACTTTCTCGGGCGGCGGTGCTAGGTGCCCGGCGTGGCGGCGCCTCCCCGACAACGCGTACAGCCGCACACGAAGACCGAGAGAGAGAAGAGAGAGAGAGAGGACTCGAGGCTAGCGGCCTGAGCTGCCTGGGCTAGTTGGTGCGTTGCCTCGGGAGTTAAAACGAAACGCTCCTTTCTCTCTTTTGCCTCGTCTTCTTGCGAGAGGAAAGAGAAAATGCTCCGGCTAGTGGGAGTGGAAGAGCTTGCACACAGCTCTCGTCAGCTCAGCTCCTCAGGCGGCGTCTATGACTTTTGTACTGGTAGTATCTCCTAATGAAAAGGCTCCAGCAAAATATTTTCCTCACAGTAAAAACTTTTTTATTCTACTGTCTCTGACCAAAAAAATAAGTCCATCTAATATTTTACGTTACTCTTTGAGTCAAATTTGATTTATAATAATTATAGAAATTTATTACTATCCTGTTTCAAAGGGTAGGTCGTTTTAGATTTTCTTCATTCTAGATACATGGATATTTTTATGCATATAGATATAGTAGGATATATTGTGTGTAACAAAGTCTATGTGGATACATATCGTCTGAAACAAATAACTAGTTAATTCAAAAAAATAAATGTTTTTTAGTAAACAATAATTATTTAAAGATGGACGTACTCCCTCCGTCCCATAAAGAATATCGTTATGGGATACGTGCACATGTTACTTTCTTAATTCTGACTCGATTTATAGAAAAATATATGTAATATTTATATCTCTAATAGATTCGTTAAAAACTAGATTCAAATATCTATCTAAAGGTATTAATGATGTATTATAAATATTAATATTATTTTATATATAATTGGCTAATGTTGAAAGATGTTGTTTTTCTTGAGAAGTGAGAATGACATCTATTTTAGGACGGAGTGAATAGTGTATTATAAAAATCTCGTGCTGTCAATCTAAATAAAGTTTGGATATTGATGGTCAGCTTAAACAAGTTTTTGACACGTGACAAATCAAGGTAGCCAAACGTAGGAAGTAAAAGGTTTTTATGTTTGTGGATGTGCAACAACCCTTCTATAATTGATAAACCTAATTCATTGAACATGGCCAATAATAAACCCTGTTACAGTGCCAATGACAGCGAGTTTACAGGTGAGGAAACATATTGACAACCATTGGAGTGGAATTGCCTTCAGTTTATTAGAGGAGCGAACGTTTTTTAGTTTGAATAGAGTAGGTTGCCTCTCGTACATGAGTAACTAATTAACTTGAATGTGAAAACCTCTAAATTTGTTATTTTGTATTTTTTTTCCTGATATATGCCATCTACTATCATGAAACATAGAAACAACCATATCTAAAAACCACCGAGTAAAATGCATCGCCATTCCATAAACTTGGCGGGGGGTCACCATTACTAAAATGCACACCTCTATATCCCTAAACTTGCTAAATGATTTTTGTGAGGCCCAAAATTCCATAACATGCTTTAAACCACCTATGTGGCATGTTGATGGGGCATTGATGTGACACTGACATGTGAGCCCACATGCCAGACCCAATCTTTCCACCCTTCTATCTCCTTCCTCTTCTCCTTCCTTACTCCCGTTGACGGGGGGCACTCCACCACGATGGCCCCGACTCCTTGTGTCCTCCGCCGCGGGACAGGGCGGCCACTGCCACTAGGTCAGCCATCCCAATGGCATTCCCTGTGGGCTCGCCCATGTAGTTCGGCGAGGAGCGGATGCTATTGTCGAGCTCCTCCCCGGAGCCCCCTCGTTGCAGTCGTCCGGGTATAGGTCCAGCGGGGCGGCGGCCTCCACCTTGAGCTCATCCTCTCTTGCCGCAATGCCCCCCAGGGTTTCACAAACCGAACCGGGTCCGGTAACCGCCGCCCGGCGGTAGCGGTTTACCGGACCGGTTTGACCGGTAACCGGTGGAAACCGGTCAAATTCAAATTTTGAATTCAAATCCCCCGTGTAATCGGTTTGTGGCGGCTAACCGCTCGGTTTGGACCGGTTACCGACCGGTTTGAGCCGGTTACCGACCGGTTTTGTGGACACCCCAAACCGCTCGGTTTGGGTCGGTAACCGACCGGTTTGAACCGGTTACCGACCGGTTTGAACCGGTTCGATGGAAAGCAAAAATTTGGCATGAAATATGCGTAAATTAAGGAAAAAATAACTACAAATATAGACAAACATCCATGCATATAATTGTACATACAAACATAGTACAAATGTCCATGCAAATAGTTCAGTAGTCCTCTGATACAAATAATTGTTAATACAAATAGTTAGTTTAGTAGTCCTCTCATACAAATAATTGTTCAACGGTAGCATCGCGAGGCCATTTCATACTCCGCGGTGGACATCACATTCAAACCCTGCCTTACAAGCAACTCAGCTTTGAACTCTTGCCAAGTTTGGCCCGTCCAGGCCGATGTCGTCTGCCATTCCTGAAGTAACATATTATACCAATGAGGATCTTGCCATTCGTACACCCATCTCATCGGTGGCTGCATGCTCAACTCCGGTATAGGATAGTGATAACTAGACTGTGAGGATTCCCTGTAGGAGGAGCTAGAAGAGAACTGTGGAGAGTCGTAATCCGTCGGTCCAACCGTTCTCCTCTGCGACATCGGTGCTCCATGGTCAATGTCCTGGGTTGCATGTGTGAACTCAGTCTCCCCTGCAATGAACCACATAGTATAATTAATACTCATAAGTCAAAATAATAAAAACATGTTCATATATACGTACACTTGGTACCTGTAAAATGGAGACCAGCACGTGACGCCGAACATAGGCCACTCTGCCTGAAACTTTGCGTACTGAACCTGCAAGTCTCGCTCGTTTTGATCCAGGTACTTGCCATCAATATCCCGTCCAGTGGGTGACGCGATACCTTCACCTGCAAAACATATGGCACTTAGCTATTATTTCGGCTGCAAAGAAAACATACCCCACTTCTGTGTCTCTCTGACCGCACTGACAAAGTATGGACTGTCAGCTTGTCTTCCAGGAACTCCCGCAGTATGCAAAAACTTTGACCAAGCTCTCCCAATAGCTTCCTTTGCATTCTTACCCTTCTGCGTCCATGAGCCTGTGTCAATCCTTGGCTGCGTCGATCCACGCGCCGAACCTAAGTTGTAGTCCGTCACCCCAGGAGTCTGCCTCGCTGAAGTTGCCCTTCGAAGCATCCTCTGCAACGTACCCTCTCCCCTCGTACCACTACCCCCTCCATGCTCGTATGCACCTCCTCTCTGTTGCACCCCGCGATGGAACTCCTCTTCCGCTCTTGATTGGTTCAGGGCACGCTGCTGCTCAGCCTCCTCATCATACGCTTCACCTCCACCAGGATAGTTACCTTCCGCTGCAGCCTTCTCCTTTCTCAACTTCTCTTGAGCACGTTGAGCAGTTAGCTTCTTTGCCCTTTCAAGCTCACGCTGAAAGTACTCACGCACCTCCTTTGAAACCTTATCACAATGGACGACCTCCGTCCCGCGCCCTGCCAAATGTTGTTTCAATCTAGTGGCACCACCGCCTCCCTTGGACTTATGACAATAGTTGCATCTCCAACCGGGGTAAAGATTTTCACCGTGTTCCCATACAACATCTCTATCTCTGCCAGACATTGCGTATCTGCAAACATGGAACGAACATAAACATATCAATGTCAACTTGACAACACATAGCTATATCACAATACTTAAATCCTACATCCATTTCCTTATTTCCAAAATCACAATACCCTACATCAAAATGTACATACATGGCTACAAATCACTAGATCCACTTCATACATTCTAAAATCACTTGGATGCACTCAAAATATACCTAAATATCTCCATCACTAGATCCATTTCATAATTTCATAGATCACAATAGCCTAAATCATTGAAACCCGCATCAAATCCATACCTCACCCGCGGTCGGGCGGCTAACCGCCGCTACCGAACGGTTACCGGAGAAACCGGAGCGGTTAGCCGGCGTCGGGAGCCGGCAACCGCGGAGCCGGTAACCAGGGCGGCTAACCGCTCAAACCGAGCGGTTACCGGTCGTACCGGAGCGGTAGCCGGGCTCGCGCGGTGGTTGCGCCGCTGGAGGCGATTTTTCGCCCGCTCCGAAGCTGCGCTGCGCGGGGGGGGGGAGTGAGGGGGTGTTCTGGGGGGTGAGGGGGGCGAGGGGGGTGGTTATTAGGGTTTAGGCGAGTTGGGCCGAGTTGGGCCGAGCTGTTTTTTTCTTTTTCTTTTTTTATTTAACTTGTATTTCGCGAAAAAAATAACAAATGACCAAATATTTGAGAAATTTTGACACCAATAGATCCAGCACACCATGAAGTATTTTTAAGAATTTTTATCCGATTTTTCAAATTTTTAAATTCAAATTTGAAATTTTTGAATTCAACCGGTTTGAAACCGCCCCGAACCGCTACCGGTCCGGGGCGGTTCGACCGGTTACCGCGGTAACCGGACCGGTTACCGCGGATTTGTGAACCTTGAATGCCCCCACGCTTGCCAGCGAGCCGGAGGCGGCTGGGACGGAGCCCACGGCGGAGATTGACGGATCCCACGAAAGAGGAGGGTTGGAGAAGGCCATCGTAGGTCCCAAGTTCGCGCACCCCTATATGCTGGTGCCAGTGACCCAAGGCTGAATGCACCGACAAAATAAGGAAGAAGGGGCAACGAGGAGAGGAAAAGGATGAAGGATAAAGAAGGGTGGGGAAACTCTGACATGCGTGGCCCACGTTAACGCCTAGTCAGCGAGCCGCGTAAGTGGTAGAAAGTTTAGGGACCTATATGTACATTCTAGTAGTTCAGGGATCGGAAAGACACTACTGCCAAGTTTAGGACTAGTGGTGTAGTTTACTCAGTTAGTCTAAATAATAGTGCATCATCTAAATTTGTCATTTTACAATTATTTTTTTATATATGGAATCTACTGTCACGACACATCCATCTCTATAAACCGTTTAACAATTTGGTCCAAGTAACTGTGTATCATCCAAATAAAGACAAAAAATACTAGCAACAAAAGACCTACTACCGTTGAGAGGCATCGTCTGTAATAATACAGAAATGGGACCATAGGTGCTGTCAATGCTCTATATTTGTACGTCTGGGATTTTACTTAACACAACAACAATAGTGTATTAGGTTCTGTTAAAGTTGGGCAAATTTTACAAATAAGTTTCAGTGTGGATTTTTTTTTTTGCAAAATTTGCCCAACTAAACAGGGCCATGTTTATGTTTTTGTCTTGGACCTTGGTGGTATGCACATGCATGTCGATGTTGTCAACAGGCTCCTTCCCATTACCCATGCAAAAGGTACTTTTTTTTAGATAAATAGGGTGTCGGGAAGCGTGTTTTGTGAGGAGGATGGATATGATGAATAGTGAAACAAAGTTCTTTTAGATGGAACTAAACAGGGCCTAAGTAAAAAAAATGCAAATTGAGATGGATTTCTGCTGCACATGTACAATGGTGTGAACCACATCATACCATGCACTGATGCACCCACCACTCTCATCATCCACCCTCTTTCGTAGCCTTTTGTACTTTGTGACCTGTAGAATTGGAGAGGCTGACTTGGCGTGTGGATTAGCAGGAGGCACTAGTAGCGTATGATTGCGTGATTAGTTGGGATGTTTAAGGGACTATCAGGCGACGACGGCGGAGGACATGTCCAGCTACATGAGCCTGTCATACAGAGACAGCCCGCCGGCCCTCGGCAACCACCCTTTTTCTTCTGTCTTGGAGCCTGGCCAGTGCACAATTTCTGTGCCGAGCACGAGCAATGCCTCCATTAGAGCAACCGCAGCGGGCCGTTAGTGGCTCTCTATAAGAGTCCACGTAGGAAACAGAACCGAGGTGCAGAGTAGCATGTCGCCGGCGAGAGCCGGTAGCGCTTTTTTCAACGCAAGCGGGTCCCACCGCATTATTTGCTCGGCTCGTTCCTTCGCCAAATCCGAGTGAGAAGGCACACGGCCGGCGTACCGCGCTGCATTTGCCGCCGACCTGCGTGGAAGTTCGCCGCCGAGGGAGGAGCTCGACGCGGTCCTCGACGAACTGAGGCGATATCACCGCCGGTCACCGGACTACCAGAGAGCAGCCGTTGGAACGGATGTGGTGGAGTGGAGTTTGGCCACCAACATGGGCCCTAGCAGCAGCAAGTGCCACAGGATCTGCATGAGCTCGAGACGATCTCCAGGATCAGGACGCTGAGCTAGGCCACCGGCGTGCCGACGCACGAAGGGGAAGGAGCTGAGCGCCCACGACCCTCCGTGCTCTCAGACGAAACGAAGAAGACGAAGAAAGAAGTACTCCTAGAGCAATTTAACACGTGCGACCCACAGCTACCTGCTATAAAGATGAACTGTTGAAGCTGTTGTCGTTTCTGCCTTCTCCAAGTTGAGCTGGCAGTGACACGTCAGTGCTATAGAGAGTCATTGCCGTTAACCACTGCGGGTGCCTTTACAATAGCTAAACCAACTTTTACCTATGTATCTATACGTAACTATATTTCTAGATACATATCAAAAGCTAGCTATAGACTTTGATTATCTAGTCGTGATGGCTCATATTTGGCTTCTATTTTCTAGATTTATCTTGGTGACTAAGATCATTATCCTTCCGTAAATAAGTGTTGTTTTGAGTGTTCATGTCATAAATTTAATTGAATTTGTAAAAAATACGTGTGATATTTAGATATATAAATAAATTTATAAAAAGATTAGATTAAAATATCGATCCCATAATAATTTGTACTATAAATTGCAATATATTTTTAATATATTTGATCAAAGTTACGTTCGGAAGCGAGAAATACAGTTAATTCAGTGACACACGGGAGTATACTTACGATTGTTGGCATCTAAAATCTGTTTTTTTTTCTTTAAGAAAAAAGGGGGCAAGACTAATTTTATGGCGTGTCTGTGTGCGATAGTAGCAAGCCGCTTGGGATTGGGAGGCGAATCAGGCTATTGGCCATTGGTCGAGGCAGTACTCCTACTCTACTCTAGCAGCGATAGCTGAGCTGAGGAGTGGGCAACAAGTAATGATTGACGTAACGCGTGTGGCAGCCCGCAGCAGTCGCGCGCCCGACAGCATTTTCCGGCCCGGCCGCCGCGCTGTCGTCTCGCCGGGGGACAACCACCCCCTGCTCGCCGGCTTTCCCAGCCTCCTCTGTCGCATGCCGGCCTCTGCTGCAGTACACTTTCAGGGCCGCTGCATTCGACGCAGGCCAGCAGCTACAGGCCCAGCCAGCAGCCGCCGTCCCGTCCTCCTCGCCGTCGTCTCGTCGACGTATGCGCCGCCGCCTGCGGAATCGGCTGGACCGGAACGGAACGGAATGGAATGCCAGCCTCGTGTCTCGGGACAGACGACCGGCGAGAGCTCGTCTCGTCTCGCATTTTAATGAAAAATTAGTTCTCCAACAAATTTTTTTATTTATCCTACATTTTCTAATGTACTACACCCTCCGTCCCAGAAAACATGCAACTCTAGAGTTCAAATTTTGTCCCAAAAAACTTGCAACTCTACCATCAATGATTAGTTCTGGACGCGCCAATGATTAGTTCTGGACCCACGTACTATTTATGCGGAACCCATGTGGGACCAACATTCTATGTAGGTGGACCCGCTTATTGTTAAGGCAGGACCCACGTGGGACCCGCGTATTGTTTAGGCGGGACCCACGTGGGACCCACTTATTGTTAATGCGGGACCCATGTGGGACCCGCGTATTGTTCAGGCGGGACCCACGTGGGACCCACGTATTGTTCAGGTGGGACCCGCATATTGTTAAGGCGGGACCCACGTGGGACCCGCTTATTGTTCACGCGGTACCCACGTGGGACCCGTATAGTCTTTGTGTGGGTCCTATATTGTTTAGGTGAGATCTATTTTGTCTTTTCTATAGGGGCACATGTGTCTTTTTACACTTTTCTTGGTATACGTGACGAAACCTAGAATTGCATGTTTTTTGGGACGGAGGGTGTATTTATTTAAAAAAATATTTTTTTACAGTACAGCCATTCGTGTGTGTACTGCACTGATGCATCGCTGCTGCCACTCGCCAACAGGAGCACCAGTGCAGCACGGCCACGGTCCCGAACTGCACCCACCGCAGCCGGAGGAGGAGGGAAGGGAGCCTCGGAGTCCGCGCCGGCGTGCCCCTGCTCGTGCGCCTCGGAGGCCGCGCTGCTTCGGCGGAAGCCGCTCGAAGAAAGCTGCAGCTACCTTTGCAGCGCCTGCGTCGAATAATGTAACATTTCCCTCCATAAAACGCCGTCAGCAAGCTTAACAATGCTGTCAACATACTAATAGCCTACTTTAGTAGTGTACTAGTTCATCAAAAATTTTATCTTTTTATATCCACCAGCGCACGCTTAGCGTGGGACCTCACGTACACATACTGTATGTGCTATAGGCTCTTGGCAGTGACGGACACGGGTATGGGGTCTGGATTAGTACTAGGTAAGGATGATGAGACTAAGGACAGGACAACGCAAAAACACTTGAGTAACTGTTATTAGTAGGGAACTAGAGCCACAGCGGCACGACGCCAGTCCCTCAGTTAAAAAAAAAAATAGTTTTAGCAGATGCACGTGGGAGGTGAAAAAATAAAGAGCGGACAGAAAGGATGAATAAATAAGAAGAGAGGTAGAAATAGAGTTGCTAGAACTACTCTTATTTTAGGACAAAACTTGAATTCTATAACTATTATTTTTTTTTTTACTTACGGAGGGACCAGAGAACGAGCAACCCTGATTAGGCAAATAATTTATAGCCAACGCGAATTCCAGTACAGTAGCTAGTAGGGAACTAGGCAGGACTGTAGTTTAGGTCACGGCATCCAAACAGGACGGGATGGTTTTCAACCAAGGAGACGGGTATGCATTTTGCTTCATTGAGTAAGTTTTACTTGGAATAAATCTTTATCCGCAAAAAAAAAACTTGGAACAAGTCTCTGTAATGTTTATTTTTTTAATGATCAAAGGAACTAGCTACACTAGCCACTAGAACATTCTCTGAAATAAACCGTAAAACTCTCGCAAAATTCCTGGTGCTAGACACACTAGACAGTGCCACAGATGTAGTTATCACCCCTCTTGATTTTCTTATTCCCTAATACGATTAAGATGGTCAAAGTTAATGTGCTAAGTGTAGGACTTCCCAAAGTGTACTGAGTTGGCGTGTCATGTGTAGTGTGTTGTCGCACTTCTGAAGCGTACTCCTGCTGTCCCAACGGGACAAATGGCATCGAAGAAGATGGAGAGGGCAGACGTGTTGGCCAAGATCAGTAGATGATCACACCAGTAAGCCAGAGCTAGCAAAAAGAGAAGAGTTAGCAAGGTCATTTCGCTGGTTGCCATGTCAGGAATAGGCCAAAAGGCCACGCGACATGGCAGCTCGAAAAGAATTGCAAAATTTTTTACCCAACAAAAAACGCCGGATGATAAATATAATAATAATAAGTTACCTCTTATCGCAGGAAGTTTTCGAGCAACCAGAGAGCATCGAGCTACTGTGTTTTTACTGTTTGCAAATAGAAATTCAACACATGTACGTGCGGTGGAAAACTTTAACTGTTTGCCCGTAAGATAAGAAAAAAAAACGACCGTAAAAAAAGAGGGCTCACTCAGGACGGCAACATATCGCTGGAAGGAAAGAAGCGCATCCAGCGCTCCATGGCCCCTCGCGCGACGCGCGGCAATCCGACGGCCGTGGTTTCACATGAGGATAATTTTTTTTACCACTTTCGTATGAGGCACGGCGTTATTACATCAGTGGCCGTAGCAATATGCATCGTCAATGTACATAAAAAAATCACCACCAACCCACACGCAAAAAAATTACTGCTTCCGTCAAATGAGGTACAACGTTAATGTATCATGTGGTAGAAATAGGCACACACGTCGTCAATAGTGGCAGTAGGCACACGCATCGTCAATGTACGGCGAAAAATCGCCTCCCACCCACACGCTAATCGTCCCTGATCTCCTAACCAACACATGTGGTAGCCCATCATTTGCCATATATGACTTCCGTCAGATGAGGCACGGCGACAATGCATCACGTGGTCGTCGTAGGCATACGCATCGTCGATGTACGTCGAAAAATCAACACCCACTCACACGCTATTTTTTACCGCTTCCGTCAAATGAGGCGCAACATTAATGCATCATGTGGTGGCAGTAGGCAAACGCATCGTCAATGTACGGCGAAAAAAACGCCTTCCACCCACACACTAATCGTCCCTGATCTCCTAACCAACATAGGCGGTAGCCCATCATTTGTCATATATGGCAGTAAAATTAATAGTCTCAGAGTCTGTACGATTGAGCAGCCTCCGTCATAGATGTGCGATATCATAGATGCGAAATAAATAAAATGACAGAAAGTTATTTAGCTAGTTATGGTATGGAAATGCATAGCGCGCACGTCCCCTTAGACTTTATGTCATATTTACAAAGAAATTGAAGACTTTGTGTCGTATAACTAGAAAACTAATTGCAGAGGTTGAGACTACTTCATGAAACAACAACAGTGACTCTCCGAATTTAACCCAACTATTACCTGGTGCGTGTACGCAACTTGACGTGACTAATTTTTTTACTATACACAACGCCAATTTAACTATTTCATTGGCCGTACGTAGTGGCCATATTTTTTCCTTTCTATTTCTTTTGGCATATTATAGCATGTTTTTGTCTTGGCCCGTTTGCTATGATAGGCTCGGCCTGCTAGATGCGTATTCGTCCTCCTATCGTTGGCCACAGCCTGCTACGCCCAGTGTAGCCTATACAGCCGGTGATATGTACGATATGTAATTGTGTTTAGATACATGGCAAAAATTATTTATCAAAAAAGTAAAAAATAAATAGTATTTTAGAACGGCGAAAGTATATTTGTATTGGGGTGTCTTGATACTAATTAGAAGTATTAAACATAAACTAATTACAACACAGGATGAATAAATTAGGCCTAATTGTTTCATGATTTGATAATGTGGTGCTACAATAACTATTTGCTAACGATTATACTCAACAGATTCGCCTCACGATTTAGCCTACGGGTTCTGTAATTAGTTTATGTTTAGCTCACCTAATTAGCATACAAACACTCAATGTGACATGATATAAACTTTTACTCAAGGATCAATATAGTTAATACATATGTTGATTGTTGCTTTACGTGGGGTTGGGAGGCCTTCAATATGCAAAACAACGCTAACCAACCAACAAATTTTAACACTACACCCAATTGCTAACAACTTAAAAATAATTTAGAAAAAATATTACACCTTTCAGCATGAGCGTGGCGAAGCGCGCTAATCTTTCTAGTAGGTAAAATCCACCATGAAGAGGGTACTTGGTGGTGGTGACGAAGGAGTAACTTATAATTGGCCTCCTAATAACACGACCAAAATACTACTACTAGCCTGTCGTGCAAGGGTAGCACACACTTGCCACAAGCACAGTCAGTCAGTCACAGTGTTACACTTCGGATGGGAGTATGGGACCCTCACCCTCTCTGGATTTGGCTTGTCCCTTCACATGGAGACATCTAGCGATACCCAGGCTGTATTCAGATTGGAAGAAGTAAAAAGTAGTTTTAGATGAATAATACACTAGATTGGAAGAAGTAAAAAGTAGTTTTAGATGAATAATACACTAGGAAGCGTGTTATGTGAGTGGGGTGAATAGGAAAAACTTGTTGGAGAAGCTACTCCACCTGGCAACCCGTGTCACGGAGAGCAGCAGCAGCCAATGAACGGCAGACGTGTGGCACAGAAAGCTCAAGTGCTGCCTAGTTTGAGACCCAACAAGAAATCATTTTCGCCATGCTATGCTGGTTGATACAGATCACACTAATTTCTTTTTTTTGCAAGGAATCATACATTAAACATTACCGTGAACTAAAAAACTACTCTCTCTGTTACAGAATATAGTTAAGAGATTTTCATACAGATTAAGGAAGTAGATAAAAAGTCTCATTTGCCCTCATAAATCAGGTTGCATGTTGACCCAGCCATGCATCCCACTAATCAAGCACCTCCCTAATCTAGTGTAACCTGCCTAATTAATCTCTCCAGATTGGAGAAAAGTGAGGGAATAAGGACAAGGGTATTTTGGTCACCTCATACATAAAAGCTGTAGTTGAACTCTTCGTGTAGCTATATTTTGACACAAAATTTGAACTCTTAACATATCTATATTTTGGAACGGAGGGAGTATCTTCTAGTTTGTTTCTTTTTTCTAAATAAGGAGAAAAATACTACCTTCTATTTTTAAATAAGATCGAGAAAAGCTAAGTACCTTCTATTTTAAATAATACCATGAACCCAAAAGTTACCTCCTTTCTTGTTTCTTTCTCTCTCAAAAATAATAGAAAAATACCTTTCTATTCTTAATGCGAAAGTAGTTTGTTTTCCTAAAAAAATGAAAAAACTAGCATATATACTCCCTCTGTCCCCTAAAAGAGTGTCTTTCTCGCTTTCCGAAAAACAACTACGGTCAATCATAAATAAAAATATATTAAAATTTATGGTATTATTTGTATACTCTTAGATAGATATTTAGATCTAGTTTTTTATACAAAAATTATTTAGAGACTTAAATGTTGCACGCATTTTCTACAAATCAAATCAAACTTGTGGTATGCACACCAACGGCGACACTATTTTAGGGACGGAGAGAGTAGCATCTTGCTAGGTTGTGCTTTACTCCTCACATCTCCATGTAGTCATATACCTGTTCCTTCTACTAGGATGCAATGGTAGCCATGGGCCCCCTCATGGCCTCATATCATCCCAATGAACCGACATATCTCATGCATGTACAAGGTTCATGATTTTTTCACCCTCCGGTTTTACACTAACTTTTACAGGGGAGGACACTTGTCACACCTCTGCCATTAGTATGATGATCTAGTTGAGATAGAGGGGAGAGAAGAAAAGAAGTATTTTCTTTATATCTTCTCTCATGTTAGTAGATGAGTTGGCTTCATCTACTCTCCTCATATTTTCTTTATTTTTGAACGAGCCGGCAGGAGAGCTGCCTACTATATTGATAAGAGAAAAAGCCGAGCGGCTAAAGAGTACAAACAAAGAGCTACAGAAAGAAATCTTTACATAAAACTTCTGTTGAAACTAGAAAAGGGCACTCAGGTGCTTTGCTCCTCCATAGTGAGACCTCGTCTTAGATTTTTTTTCCGATGATGCAGAAAACCAGTGTTCTTGTGATCAAATATTCTTGCATTACGCTCCTTCCAAATCTCCCAGCAAACAAGAAGAATTAGTGTTCATTGCCGTTTAGCCGCAAATGATGAGGTCGACGCCATTGGTATCCACCATTCATGAACTGTGGTACTTGGAGGCCAATTTTGAGGGCACAAATGAATGGAGGTTGTCCATGTCGTAATACTCATATTTTCTTACGTCATAACAAATAGACCGGTGACTTGTTGGTCGCTAGTTAGTACTAACTCTTTGTTTTACCTCTCCACGCTAGAGAGAGAATCTACTCAATACGTCTCCCGCCATTGGATGTGCCCTAATGGTTTGTACGTAGCCTCCTTTTGGTAGTAGAAAACGAGAGTGGCAAAACTATTCTAAGTTTGTATCAACTTTACAGATAAAAAGATAACATTTTCCCTCAAAAAAATAAATAAAAAGATAACATCTACCAGTATTTAATTATGTAGATGTATATCGTATTCATAATAGTGCGTCTAATTATGCTGGTTTTATTTCTAACTATGCTCAATTCAGATAATAGTTTGATTGCGTACAAACCCACGATTCATTGTGTTTGATCAATTTCAATGGTAAATTCGTTGTGTGCTGCTTGTACCGATACTGTTATTATTGTAACAACATGGAGCCCATCCATATCAGTATGTCACTTTACAATGTCAAATAGCGAATCTTGCAAAATCGCAATGACTACCGAAGTATACTTTGAAAAGCTCGTGGTTACGATTACAAATCTTGCTACTACCCGGCAGCCAGCAGCTCCCATCTGCCGACACGATCATGGAGCCGGCAGAAACACAGTGTGTAAACAAGGATGGCCCCCATCCTTATCTCTCTCCCGGCAGCTGGTGATCGAGATAACCAGTCAGTCGCCACTGGAGTCAAGTCACTGATAGCTGCCAGAGCTTAGCATACGCACAATGCCAGGGCACACAGTCCATGCTCATGAGGTAGACTTGTGTGACTGCATGCGGCTGAGTATTATCTATCCCAGCCCCAGCTTGCACACAAGTGACAGCATGGACGCTTGTGTTCACCACACAAAATTCATGTCATATCAGCAGGGTGATCTTGGAGCTTTGAGGCTCTTCATTCCTGCCGACACATGTCTGTAATTGTAACATCTGCAGAACATGTTCTTCCTGAAGGTGGATGATTCGCCACTGCACCTTTGATCTGTAGAGCACGCGTGTTGCAGATGGCCATGATCTTATCATTTAACTGTGACCCCAGGCTGAAAGGATTTGGAAGACAGCAAATCTTCTCCTGTTTTTTTTCTCGTGTTGTTTGTATCTATATGGAGGAAAAATTCTTTGTGAAGGATGATTGGTGAGATCATAACAGCTATCAGCAAAGCAGATGTCTTTAGCCTGAGTGGTGTCATCTCATGCTTGCCATTGAAACTACACCAGCCTCAAAGGGCTTTATTCTCCTTCACTTCACCAGGATATGATCTAAGCTTCTTTGCCCCCATCTATAACAGAATTGACCTTGAGCATATATCCTTATTGGATGGCACCAATGTATCGACAAACAAGGAAAATCATCACAATTTTTAGATAAAAACTAGAGAAGAGCCAAGATCACAAAAGCTACAAGTAGGCATAGAAACAGATGTACTAGCAGGAACCAATCACAGCAGCAAGCCCAAGTGCATGCATATGCGTAAGGTTTAGGGTTGTACAGCAGTGGCACTGGCTACCTAATGTGTTTTCTCTTTGGTAGCTTCTGTAACATACGAGTAAGTTTTTTGGCTTGGCAGGTTTCTTGAGATGGACACTACATTGGGGAGGATGGCCCATGTCCAATTAAGACCTGGCCCAGCCAATCACCAGATGCTGAAGGGCAGAAACAGTGAGCATAGTGGGGTCACATTGGGCCTGGTCTTTGGTGGTTGAGCCTAACAGTTTTGGTTAATCTGGACCTTGCAAAAGCTATTGCCTTCACAACCTTTTCTAAAAGAGCAATCCAGTCAGGAAAAAGCTGTACTTTCACATTTAAAAACTATTTTAAAAAAGATAATACAGTACTGCAACATAAAAACAATTTGGTGAATTATTTCCCATGCTAAAAGTAATCCAACAGCTAGCATGCATATGCTAAAGCACCTCATTTTGTGGCACATGCCACCTTGTGCCAACAGTGATTCCTTGCAATAGCCTGTCAGCCTGTAACTGCTACCTGATCAAGTGATCAACTATTGAGCCAAAAAGAGTCACACACTGGCCTTCTTATCCACGATCCTTCAGGCTCATCAAATCATACAGCTGCCTCCTGCCGCCGTGAAAGGATTGGTGCCTGATGCATCTTCAGATCTTTCCCGGCGACCTGCCGACTTGTCATCCAGGACTGTGTTGTTGCTGTTGGTGTTGCTGCTACTGGATCACAAGCAAGCCATGGCCGCTGTGTCCTGTGTGGTTGCTGACGGTTGTCTGATGCTTTGCATCGAACAGTTGAAGTCGGTGGCCACAAAATAGGAACAGGCGGCGGCCGTGTTGGAGTCGCAGCACACCAGGCCGTGACCACGAAAGGCTCTCACGTCTCGTCGCTGTCCGAGCAGTGCATTATTTTAAGCAGCAGCAGCTTAAGGTGATCACATGGAGTACGTAAAATCCTCTTGTTGCTTGTAGATTCTGGTTACCGGCTGCTATCAAGAATTGAAAAGCCATGGCCACGACAGTGCAGCCTGAGAGGACCAAAGAACTACTCCATCCGTCCTATAATATTTGCACTTTTAAAGTTTAAAATTTATCTCAAAATAATTACACTATTTTTCTCTTCCCGAGGTGCAATGATTGTAACATGATAGGGGTAGTACTATTCAGGTGGGACCTACATATGTTTACGTGGGACCCGCGTGATGTTTAGGCGAGACCACGTGGGACCCACATATTGTTTAGGTGGGACCCACATAAGACCCATGTATTGTTTGGATAAGGGGCAATTTTGTAATTTCATGCCTAGCATTGGTTTGCGTGTTTGATCCTAGAAGTGCAAATATTTTGGGACGGAGGGAGTACGTCCTGAATACTGGAAGCCTGAAAGACTGAAGGGCATCTGAATTTGAAAAAGGACATGTCCGGAACCGGGCATTGCCTGTATTTCATTAAGATCAAGAAGAGATAAAATATTTTTCGGTAAAAAAAAAACTTACGGGAAGAAGGGAAGAGTTGTGGGAGAGAGCATCAGCGACGAAATGACTAGAACGGTTTATCGATGGTTTGCCAACCAGTGTATTGCATAATGTTAATGTCCTAGTATTGTTTGGAAAAAATCTATATCACCTCCCAACCTATGGAGATTGGACTACATAACCCCCAACCTATGAAACGGTCCAAATCACACCCTGAACTTCTCAAAACCGAACAAATTCCCCCCTAAATCAGTTTTAGAAAATCATAGTAAATCACAGAAAAATCATAAAATAGAAAATCCAATTGTGTTGGACTCCAAATGAGTAGAGATACACATTGAACATTTAATATGATATGCTTTAGTACATTTTTTTCACTATAGCTTTAGATATATACTTTTCTCCATAGTTGTAAAAAATGTATTAAAACATATCATATTATATGTTCAATGTGTATATCTACTCGTTTAGAGTCCAACACAATTTGATTTTCCATTTTATGATTTTTTTGTGATTTACTATGATTTTTTAAAATTGGTTTATGGGGTAATTTGATCGGTTTTGAGAAGTTCAGGGGGTGATATAGACCGTTTTATAGGTTGGGGGGTTAGATAGTCCACCCTTTATAGTTGGGGGTTGATTTAAACTTTTTCCAGTATTGTTTAAAGTTGATATTGCGTTAGAGGACATTCGTTGGACGTTCAAGTTTCTCCAGGTCGAATGAATGGTTCACAAAGTCATGCACCGCCTGGCTGTCTGCTTTTCTCTTCGGCCAGCCAAAATCCATATCTGGGCCGGATTTGAGTAGTAGCCCAATAATGGAGCCCATCCCATCCATGGCATCCAATGTTTCTAGAAAAAATTTAAAAATCATTCAACCCTATTTCAAAATATTACGAAAATTCCAACATAATATAGTCAAAATGATGAATATGCATATTCAACATCTTGAAATACTATTTTTAAATGTCCTGGAACCCAGTTCAACATTTTGCAAGCAGGCGTTCAACATTTTTGCGAAACAAATGTTGAATATATTTTTATCCAGATGTTGAGAAAGCGTATCAGCCATGTGGTGAAGCAGAACTGCCGCCTGCAGGTGGCTGAGATTGAGCTGCAAGCAGAAGCAAGCTTGACGAGCTAACCGCTTACATAAGCAGCACGGCAATCACGCACGCTCCATGGATGCACCAGACCACCCAGTGATCTCTGAGATGGTAGGCACTGGCCTGGCGGCCGGCGCCTGACACGTCGAGTCCGGGGGTCGGATAGACCGTGTTCGCGCCGAGAGACACTGAACGCAACTTAACTATGGGCATTGTATTAGTATGGAACTCACAGCGACTTCCTTCCATCAGATCCCAAAGTTTCTCAAGAATAGGGGAAACACAAACGTACAGCTGCTTACATGCCCAGAATCATTACCATCTGCTTACACCCCTTGGAGGCTCTTATGCGGCAAACATCTCTGTCCAGCAAGATCAGTTTCAGTCCATTGCACATAGCAACACAGCACAAGGATGAACATAAGCTAGCACCCATATCAAGGTCTGATGCTAACACTTCTCCAAAAAAAGAAGAAAAAAGAAAGGCCTGATGCCAACATACTGAAACCAACTTCAAATTGATATTCATATATATTTATGTTGAAAGACGGTTACAAGTTCACAAGTCAACTTTTCATGCCTGCCCGTGGCCCATGGTCGACCCACCCAGCCCAGGTAACAGACTCACAGATAGTTTGGATGAACATGTATATTGCAACGATAGGTTCACATGAGGTTTTATGTACATTAAACTATGCCAAAAATAGGATCTACTGAAGAACATATAGGATTTCCTACTTCTGTTCCTATACCGACAGCTTCAACTGTGAGCACAACTTTCAGAGCTATTTTTCCTACTTCTGTTCCTGTACTGGGGCACAGTATCACAGAGAATGTGATAAGTTGAATCAGGCAGTTGATGCACCGAGGAGACCAAGTGAGTCATCTCGAAATAACATATTGCACTATATACTAGCATACATTAGCAAGCAAAAAATGAGGGCCTCAAGTCAGTTTGATGTACGGAAGGTTACTTCTATAGACATAGAAGACTATAGAACACGAGAGGTATGAAAGCATTGTCGAGCTGTGCTGTATATGCCTCCAATAATCCACTCAGTGTTACAGCTATCAGAAGTGATAACCAATTCTGTGTCACAAGGAAAAGATGGTCAGTAAGATGTTGTGCTTGCTTTGTTGGTTTTACTTTCAGTAGCCTAAAAGCAGGAATGAGATCGAACCTGCGAAAGAATGTACCCACTGGAAGCTAAGAGTGACACCAGAATCGAGCAGGCTGCTAACACGGAAGTTATGCCTGCTGCTGTGCCTTCAATTGTTTTCTCTAATATTTCAGAAATGACCAAAGCATAAGAGTTCAGAGAACAAAGAGTGGAAGGACAAAACACACAATAACTAAACTCACTTCCTGTCTTGCTCCATCTTAGTACACCATACTTGTACCCTATCATTGATGCCTAGTATAGGAAAGAAAGAGAGAATTCATCATAGTGCTCGAAGATAACAATTAAAAGATCACAGACATTAGAGACAGAACTTTACCATGGTATCACCTATCCCTAAGCTAAGAATTCCGGCAAAAGGGGCAAGCGGTCGATCATTTAATCCAGATGACATCCATTTAGGAAGTGCACAGCCCAGTAAGAGCGAAAAATGGCTGAAAACACCAATTATATTAGGTTTATCATACCACAGGACATGTAAAAAGAGTGAGATATGAAACGAGGGAAACGAAGCCTACCTAACAATAAGAATCTCAGAATCACGATGATCTGTAAAGGCATTCATAAACTGATGCACAAGTTTCCCAAGAGGATATATTTCCCAAATCTGAGGTATGGTTAAACATTTTATGAGGCACAAAGCACATGTTACTTATTATTATGTTTTTAAAAAAAGTGAACATAACTTGGAAAAACAAAACAATAGGTTTCTTACTCGTATCATCTCCAATACTAAAAAAACTGCAAATGCTGCACCAAATGCCAAGTCCAGGAAAGCAGGCTGCAAAACACAAACATTTTTCCAGAATAAACTACTGGATATTCTGATGGACATTGAACTTTGTTTTAGCACATATGCACATTGAACTAAAAAAGCACAAACCACCTGAAATATAACTGCTGGAGAGAAAATCAGAACAGCGACAAGATGATAATACTTGCGCAAAAGAATCCTCTCTGTTCTGCTTTGCTTTGAAATGTTGTAGAACCTTCTAACTGATCCATATATCACACATATCCAATATGCACATAAAGCAAGCCGTTCATGTGAATCAGTGAACATGTAGTTAATAATCCTGTGAAACAATGAATCATTTAGCAAACAAAGTCAACATCTTAAAATGATTTTACAAGTAATAAAATCTCATAAAGGGTAAATATATCCAAAAAATGTTGCCCACCCACCCTATTCACACAGATCAACTCATCCCTGTAAATTATGTCTATTAACCAGACTACTCAATTTAAGAGTGTCAAATTAAATGACGTGTATGATTAATAAAGGAGTGTCTGTGTGCATGCTTTTTAGGCTCTTTCTGTGAAACAGGTGAGCTGCAATGCTTACCAGACAAAAGGATGCACTTTCAGACCTTGAACCATGTGTGTCCATGATGGCACTAAAAACAATAACACCACTACCAACAAGATATAGAATACAGCAGAACCATTTCTTTTTCGTGTATATTCCTCAACTGCTTGTGTTCGTTGATTCCCCTTCATTCTGCAGTAACCCCAAACTTGAAGAGAACTTTTGTATAGCAACGGAAGTAGAAAAAGGCCAAGTAGGATCCCCTGCAAAAGAGAAGCGAATAAAGATAAATGTGATGACACTCAAATCAGACAATAAAAGTAATCTCTACCTGAATAACCGTGGTCATATCGCTTCTAGTCCCAGGCGTGTGAATGAATGCTTTTGATGACATGGAGAACTCCATCTGTAATTCCAAAGGTAAGAAAAAATAACTAAATGGATAAATAGACAAAAATAAGCTTTGCCACTATCTTGCTGGTTGAATAATCACACCTTTGAAAGAGTATGTGCCAGCATATCACCAAAGTACAGAACAAGACCACTGCACACCAGAAGTGCCTCCCCTAAAATACGAAAAAGTGAAAATAATGAGGGAAGAAAAGGAAAACCTCCAAGTCAAGGTAATAGAGAAGTATGCAGAAAATAAAAAGAACCACACACAATAACTGTATAAACTACAAGATTTATAAAAGATTATAAGTTTCTACTAGAGCACATAAAACTAGACATGATGATAAAGAAGAGAAATAAAGATCTAATTACATCTTAGACTTCAAGTATACAAACCAAAAGATGAACATGAAGGAAACTTCTCTAGAATATGCTTGATCAAGATCACAGCAGCCACTCCATGGCAGAGCATATACACCATATTGGGCATTACCATCAAACCTACAATAAATTCAACATATAGGTAATTTGATAACCTCCTTGGATAAGTTAGGTCTAACTTACAATTAAATGCGTATTAAGTATGCATGTTACCTCCATCAGTCTTCAGCAGAAAGGAAAAGAAGTATGCCATGGAATATAAAGCAACCGAGAATGAGCCATATTTCAAATGTTTAGACATCCCATTGTTGGTATACTTCCGTAGATGCCAAAGTAAGAAAACTAGAACACTGAGACAGCTGATTGATGCTGCCCAGTACTGCATTTCAAGGTATGCAAATTCTGGCAATGGAAACAGGATGTGTAATTAGTAAACTGTGTGCATCACATAAGAAACACTTGAAATCATGAAATTGGAATGTAGAATTCAGGAAAATCTTATTTAATAGCCAAAATGTTCAAGACAAATGTACCTTCAGGTCCGTTAGGATCAGCTGATAAGATCCTTGACCGCTGGATTAGCCGAGAGAGCATGACGCTGGGCAGAGTAGTGGCGCCAAGAAGTATCCCTGATGAAGCGCCAGGCCTGGAGCACACAGTATATCATTGTTATTGTTTTCCTTTCTATGAACTGTAGGCAAGCACACATAAGACCATATGGAAAATAGAAACTAGGCAGGTCATACACAATATAGAAGGCAGACTAATGGTTGAGCAACTACAGAAAGTTCAGTCAAAAGAGCATGCAACTGGGTTCGAGTATCACAGGATCCCAGTTAGCACGGACAGCATCATTAACCGACCTTGACATTCATGAAGCCCAACAATATTCATATTCACCAAGGCATAGGTTAAACAAATTAGTTTGTTGAGGAGTAAACCGCATTTCCATCCCCAATGCATCTGCTAATTCGCTAATTATTCCCACAACTGCGCATGCATTACAGCCCACACGTTGAAGCAACCTGCATCTGGTCACCATCCCCATGAATTTGGCCTCGGTTTCTCTCCCACCTGCGCCAAGCTTCGCAGGACCTATATAGTTCACTAAAACGGAGCTCCTACGCACCTAGTTCGCCGGAAGAGGGCACCGAGCATAGCCTAAATTCAATTCACACCGCGCAAGCAATCCTCCCCCGCAGCAAACCGAATCGCGGAGACTCACGCAGTCCCAATTCAACAGGGGCCACGGGAGAGAGGTCAGACGGAACGAGAGACAGGGGGGACGAGGCTCCTACGCACCTGGTCCTGAAGCGGCGGAGCGGGGAGGAGGCGGGGTCGGAGCCGTCCACGGCGAGCTCGACGGCGAGCGCTGCCGCGGCGAGGATCACGAGCGGCGCGGCGAGGCCGGCCGGGGCCTCGAGCGCGACGCGGGCGGCGAAAAGGAAGACCACGAGGCGCTCGCCGGTGAGCAGCGCCGTCGCCGGCGACGGCGACGGGGGCGCGGCCATGGGATGGGCTTTTGGTCGGCCCGCTACGCAAACGCGGCGGGCTGGTTTGGTTTGGTCACCGGTCTAGCGCGGCGCGGTCTCGTCTCGTGGTGGTCAGCTACTCAGGTGGTGGTGGGCGGCTGGGCGCGGTCAAAGCTGGTGACCAACTTGATCATCCTGTCACGCGTCCGGAGCATGCCCACCTTCCTTGCCTGTATGCGTTTCAACCGAATTATCGGATTCGCCACGTGCACATCTGCCAGGAAACTGTGTATGTTGGTTAGTATCGGATGTTGCCTATTCTTTGTGGGTAGAAATGCATTCATTTTT
Organism: Digitaria exilis; assembly: GCA_015342445.1. NCBI lineage: Eukaryota > Viridiplantae > Streptophyta > Magnoliopsida > Poales > Poaceae > Digitaria > Digitaria exilis. The sequence continues at coordinate 396,300 of JACEFO010002150.1, read as the reverse complement.
GTTTGGAAACTATAATTCGTAAGCTCTAGATGCGGCGAGGATTACTGGAATGTACGAAGTCTAATTTGTCAAACTTACGAAATCTATAGAAAAACATAGTAACATTATATTATACACCAAGTAAAAATACTATCAGAACATATTTCATGCTACAATAATTTAATTGAAGTAATAGAATGTGATTGATCACTCAATACGTTTTTGGAGGGGGGGGGGGGGGGGAGGGGGGGTGTGTGCTAGGGCATAAGAAATTTTCCATCCTAACGATGCTGTCATAGGTGTGGGACTCGGCTCTACCCGTCTGCCGTGTAGAAGTTATAAGTGACCCTGACATCGTACTTTTCTTTTGAAACGTTCAAACCATCTATCCAAGTTTTTCGATATTCCTGTGTTCACCTAACGATGCTGTCACAATATGGATGCAAGAATTGAGAATAGTGCTGTTCCCATGCCAGAGATGCGTGGTGTGTCGCCAACGACAAACCGTCTACAAAAACCAACGACGCGCCACCGAACCTTTTTTTTCCCATCCCGTCGGCAGAGCATATTCTGGAACATACCTCAAAATTTCTCCACTTGCCCAGCCATCTATTTTTGTAAAATCTTTTACAACTACTCATATTGAACCAACACATAAAACCAATGACATGTTCAATCTCAGAGCAGCCTTAAACGATAGATCAAAGTTTAGATGATTCAACCATCATGCAGAATGTTACTTACTCCCTCCGTCCCAAAATAGATGTCATTCTCGCTTCCCAAGAAAAACAGAATCTTTCAACATTAACCAATTATATATAAAATAATATTAATATTTATAATACATTATTAGTATCATTAGATAGATATTTGAATCTAGTTTTTTATCAAATTTATTAGAGATATAAATATCACACATGTTTTTCTACAAATCGAGTCAAAATTAAAAAAGTAACACGTGCCCGCATCCCATAACGTCATCTATTATGGGACGGAGGGAGTAGAGTTAACATGGGCACAGCTGGGAGAATACTCATTACTCAGTAGCTTGCGCCTGTAGCAACCAAAACAACATAGATCTTATTGGATCACTGATCATGTCATGCTACAAGAGTAGGAAACCATAATCTCTGCAAGCAACTTCTCCGGTTGTAAACGACATGTACCAGACATCTCATGTTCATGTTCTCTAACAATACAGCGATCAAACAAAGACACAAAGGAGCTCATGATCTCCATGGTTCGCAGCACATTACTAAGTATGGGCTAATACAAAGTTTAAGAACACAATCCTTTTTAGGACGACAGTAAACTAGCATTGTCATTTCTCCTTCAAAATATAGGATCACAATGTAAACTAAACATGCCGCAGGGGTTAATATTCTGTGCCTGGGGCTGGCCCTAGATCCGGCGGAACTCTTCAGCAGCTTGAAAACGAAGTACCCTGAAAACAAGGAAATTCCCAAATGGTCAGTAGATCAGATTGTGCCAAGACATTCACTAAATTGCAGTAAAACCAGGAAAATATAATTCCTAAACATTGCACCCCTTCAGAAGGAACAATCCTGCAAATACAGAAAAGATGCAACTTCAATAACATGCATCACAAGGTAACACCAAGTAATTTAAGTACAAGCGCTAACTCAAATACCACCCAGTTCTCCATATGCATATGGATGAAGACACATGGACATGTACATCCAGCCTGCCAATGCGTTTGCGTATCAGATCCTTCTTTTGCAGAAAGACATACAGGAGAAAGAAAAAGATCCTTCTTTTGCAGAAAGACATACAGGAGAAAGAAAATATGCAAAAAAGGAACTAACACAGACCACTTACTGCTTGCTACTGCGTTTCTCAATGCTAAAAGGACTAGGTGCCAAATGCTCTGCCAATGGACGAGGGCCACAAATGTGCTACTGATGCATATATCTACTATCTAGATAGCCTTAGAAGTCCACAGAACAATGGAAGATGTCATAAGAGTGTCATCAGTGTTTTAAGCGTGCATCACAGCAATAATCACCACAGGATAGCAGCAAACTAACATAACATGCGATTGATTACTAGAATACAAAAAAGCAATGCAGAAAGAAATTACAACTACGTGATACAAGGATACAAATATAAATCTTTCAATAACACTGCATGAAGAAAGTTGGGAGTAAGCAAACTCACGTTAATCAGACAAACATTGCCAGCTCTGGACGGCTAAAGATGTTATCCCCATCATCCTCCAGGGCAGGATAAGCAGCTACAAGTGCATCCTGTGCGCCGATGTATAGAGAGTTGTAGATCTTCCAATACACTTCACGCACTTTCCTTGCTGGATGGAAGAGACCTTGCAGGCAATAATTTAAAATCACAGCTGCACCTAGAGCAACCCTCATCCCCTCGATCGCCTCCATGACAGCATTTATGACGTGGGGAGATGTCTCAAAAATGTTGGGCCAGACATAGTTAAGCAGATGGACAAGTGCATCCTCACAGCCCAAGCCAGCAACTCCTAAAGCCATGTGCTTAACAGCAGAGGCAGCAGTCTGCCGGTGAACCAGATCTCTATCCATAAGAGCATCTTCAAGTAAGGGAGTGACAGCATATATGTAATCTTTGCCCATCTCACCAATATACTCAAAGAGGAAAGAGAGGGACTTCAGAACACCATTTTGGACATTGAGCTCTGGGACCCGGTACTCATTCATAAGGGCTGGCAAAACTGTGAAAGGTGAGCAAGTTTCAGCAACTATAGCAATTGCTACAGTTGTGCAAACACGGTTTTGTCGCTCCTGCACCTTCAGGTTATTCAACAGGGTGGCCAACACATCCTGAGGCCCAATAGCCTTAGCAATATAACCAAACGTGTTCACAGTGGCCCTCCTAATACCCTTCTTGTGAGCCTTCAACATTTCAAGCAGCTCAAAACAAATCCTCATCCATTCCCTTGCTGGCACAAATTCTGCTCCACGATCAGCAATCCTACCAACAAGATCAATGCAGTTCTCTTGGACCTTCTCATGCCTGTTCTTCAAGATCGGGGTCAGACGAGGAAGAAGATCCTTGATTGGGGGAGTCATTTTAGTCATACCAATGACATTGACGATAGCCTTCAAGGCACCAAGAATCGAACCCAGCACTTCAGGATACTCCTCACCTAAGTACTCATACAGCACAACACCCAAGTGACCCATGAGCTGCTCCTCCTGACATTGCTTCATGACAATGGCTATCCTGGATATCAGATCTGCAGCTTGCTGTCTAACCTTTGCGCTCTTGTTGTTCAATCGCCACTTAATGGTACCACAAATCTGAGGAAGGTAAGGCTTAACTCTCTGTCCAAGTGCATTAACCACAGCTCCAAAACCATTAAGCATAACATTCGCATCATCACTTGTCTGCTCTTGGAAAGCATACAGAATGCCATCAATAAGAAGCTCCTCTAGACGGGCATCAATATCTGAAGCACCCAAGTTAGCCACCACCTTCTCAATTGTTTCCATCACCATTCTTCTGTAGGGCTCACTTTCATCTTTCAGATCCTCAACAATCCTCCCAACAATATCAGCAACTCCAACCTTGTTCGCCATCTCCACTGTAGTTTCCACAAGTTGCTTATAGTTTCTACGATCTAGAGCCATTCTCCTAACCCAGAAGTGCTTGAAGAAATCTGGAAGGATGTCATTCCGGATATAATCAGCCTCCACACCCTCTGTACTGACACACTGCTTCACAACCTTGAGGACAATCTTCTTCATCTCTTCATCTGGTGATTGGAACTCCCTAATGAGAACCTGCATCACCTCCTTTGTGTAGTAACTAGCATACAGAGCGTCCATCAGAGGGATGATGAAACCAATGGCCTTCAAGAAGGCAGCTAGAACCTTCCCACGGTGAGATCTAATACCCTTCCACAAAGGCTTCAAAACAGTATCAAAGCTTTCTATACCATAGGGTGCAGCAGCCTCAGCTAACGCGGCAAGAGAGAGGGCAGTAATTGTCCGCACTTTCTGGTTCTCATCGCTCAGACCATGCTCAATGATCTCAACTAGTGACTTGAGATGTGGCAGAACAGCGCAGCCCATGAGAATAGCAATCTGCTGAACAATTTTGATACCTGTATGCCGTGCCTGCCAAGACTTCTTACTCTGACAGACAGCCTTCAAGAAAGGTAGGAGTGCAGGGATACCCAGAGCAGATGCCACCACACTGAATGCTCTGGCAGTGGTGTTTCTGACGTACTCATCAATGTTATCAATATCCGGTCGCATGGCAGCAATCATAGTGGCAAGACCAGCTGCTTTGCTAAGATTTGAGATAATCTCCCGGCCCTCAACACGAGCATAGTAATCCTCATCAATCAGCAGTGGCTCAATAACCACGAGAATCTTGTGCACGAATGGACGGACCAGCTCATCCAGCTTATACAGTACCCTATCAATGACCTTCACAAGAAGATGCCGCTCCTGGTCCTCTAGTGTTGGCTGCATGAGCAAGGGCAGGATTTTGTTGAACAAAGGCCCAGCACCGAATTCCCGGGCTTTGTCAGTCAGCTGCCGAAGTGCTGTTTTACGCTGTGGGGGTGTGCCATTCTTCACTTTGAGCAACAGTTTCATGATTTTCCTCTCCTTCTGTTCCTCCGGTGATAGCTGCTCCTCCTCTTCCTCATTCAGCAAGGTCCCAAAGTACTGGTAGTCCTCTGGCTTCATGAGTGGTAAACCTCCACCTAGCTCCTTGGGCACATCAAACTGCTGCCCACGATTCTCCTCTGGAATAGCATACAGTGGTGTTCCTAGAGGTGTTGGTGTCGCAAGAAGCTTCCTTGCTGGGGTCCTTATGGGCTGGTAGGAAGCTGGGGGCTCAAGAATCTTGTACCCCTCCTGTGGGAACATGGCGTCAAGCTCCTCATCAGTGAGAGGCCTGTTCCTCTCCTCAATGTCCCGCTCCCACCGCATGAGCTGGTACTGTTCTGGAGTCATCGGGCCACGAGCGATCTGGCTGGGCGTTGGCGTGGCAAGGTTCTCCCCACCAAATGGTGTTGGTCCAGGAGTATAACCAGCAGGTGTTGCAGCACCAAGACCACCAGGAGTGGCACTCCCCATACTTGCTGGCGTCTCATCCCACCTTGATCTCTGCTTCTTACCAGGGGTTGGCGTGACACCACCAGGCAGCTTTGGAGTAGCATCCCAAGCTCCAGAAGGAGTTGCCCCAGGAGTAGCACCACCAGCTGCAGGCGTTGCATCAGCATCGGCCATCCTCCCTGGAGTCGGTGTCTCATCCCATCTATTCCTTCTCACAGAGGGCGTCGCATCTCCAACACGTCCAGGCGTTGCATCCCAGCGACCAATCCCAGGAGTAGCATCAGGGGCATCCCAGTCTGAGGATGTCTTTGCCTTCTTGGCCCCGGCAGCAGCGTCACCGTCCTGCGACTGATCCCACCTGTTGCGTCGCTTGGTGGCAGCAGCGGGCTGCTCAGGCGCGGCAGCCTTCCGCTCCTTCTCCTTCTCCTCCTCTTCCTTCTTCTTCTTCGCAATCTCCCGCAGCAGGTCCTCCTTCTTCTTCTGCAGCGCCGCATCGCGCATGACGTCGGCGTAGGTCCGCACCGAGGGGTCCGGTGTGGCCTCCCCGGCGGCGAACGGGTCATGGCGCTCCGGCGAGATTATCTGGTTGAGGCGGCGGCGGCGGTAGTCGTCCTCGCGGTCGATGATGCGCTGGGACCTCTTGGGCAGCCCGTCGTCGTCATCGGCCGAGCGCGGGAGGTCCGCGGCGGCGATGGCGTGGCCCGTGTACGCCGCGAGCCGGCGCGGGGCGGGGGCGGCCTCCGTGTCGTCCTCCGCGGCGTCGTCCTCGGAGGCCGGGATGGAGGTGTCGTACCCGGCGAAGCGGTTGGGGTCCGCTCCACCGCCGCCGTAGAGGTCGGTGTCGAACGTGACCGAGGAGACGGCCATCGGCGCCCCGGCCGCCAGCGCCTCCTCCAGCTTCCGCCGCTCCTCCTGCGTCCGCGCGATGTCCGCGTCGACGTCCATGGCGGCGGCGGTGGCGGCGCGGGCGAGCTAGGGTTTGGTGGGCGAGATGGAAGATGCGATGCGATATTGGGGAGGAAGGGGGGGACTAGCGAGGTTGAGCCCTTCACATGTGTGTGTGGGCCTCATAAATCCGGCACGTACAAGTGATCTCCTCCGTTGATCGATGCTCGAAACGATCACAGCCGTTCATTTCCTAGCAAGGAAACCGACTTAAATTTTTATTTTTATTTTTAACGTATAATAATTAATTTAATTAATCTAATTAGCCTCTGCCACCGACTTTTTTTTTTTGTTGCAAATAGGCCCATCACCTCCCAACGACTCAACGACTCCAAACAAAGTCCCCAATCCACATCGATCCCCAATCCGCTCACGCCTCCCGGTCTCGCCGGCGCCGCCGCCTCCCTCCTCTCCGGCCGCCGCCGCCGCCACAGCCACCTTCCGTCCGTAAAGCCCCACCTCCAGTCACTCCCTGCCCTCAGATAAACGGATCTGCACAGAGCTCCCTACCTTCTCCCTCTTTGGCGGCAGGGGCGGCGGCGGCGAGATGGGGAAGCACGAGTTCCTGACGCCGAAAGCGATCGCGAACAGGATCAAGGCGAAGGGGCTGCAGAAGCTGCGGTGGTACTGCCAGATGTGCCAGAAGCAGTGCCGCGACGAGAACGGGTTCAAGTGCCACTGCATGTCGGAGTCGCACCAGCGGCAGATGCAGGTGTTCGGCATGGCGCCCGAGCGCGTCGTCGAGGGCTTCTCCGAGGAGTTCCTCGAGTCCTTCCTCTCCCTCATCCGCCGCGCCCACCGCCACTCCCGCGTCGCTGCCACCGTCGTCTACAACGAGTACATCAATGACCGCCACCACGTCCACATGAACTCCACCCGGTGGGCCACGCTCACCGAGTTCGTCAAGTTCCTGGGGCGTGAGGGCTACTGCAAGGTCGAGGACACGCCCAAGGGCTGGTTCATGACCTACATCGACCGCGACTCGGAGCAGGCAGTCAAGGCCCGCCTCAAGCGCAAGAGGATCAAGTCAGACATGGCTGAGGATGAGCGCCAGGAGCGCATGATTGCTCGCCAGATCGAGCGTGCGCACAAGTCTCTAGCTAAGGCCAGTGTTGGTGATGACAGTAATGATGCCGAGGGCGAGGCTGAGTCTGATTCCGGCAGTGAAGAAGGGTATTCAGGTTCGGATGATGATGGAGAGGAACAGGAGGATGGCTCAAAAGAGGCCAACAAGGCAACCGGGAAGATTGCGATTGCGCTCCAGAAGTCTGCGCCAGGGCCAAAGGTCAATCCTTTGGAGGATAAGCCAAAGGTGAATTTTGGTTTTGATGAAGATGACTCTGGTGTCCAAGAGAAGGAGAAGGGTGGAGTGGCCAATAAGAAGGAGAAGGATGTGAAAGCAGCGGAGACGAGGAGGTCAGCATTGGATGAGCTGATGAAGGAGGAGGAGAAGGCCAAGGAGAGGAGCAACAGAAAGGACTACTGGCTGTGCCCAGGGATTGTGGTCAAGGTGATGAGCAAGTCATTGGCAGAGAAGGGTTACTACAAGCAGAAAGGGGTAGTGAAGAAAGTGATCGATAAATATGTTGGGGAGATTGAGATGTTGGAAAGCAAGCATGTTCTTAGGGTCGACCAAGATGAGCTTGAGACTGTGATCCCCCAGATTGGTGGCCTGGTGCGGATTGTGAATGGGGCTTATCGCGGATCAAATGCCAGGTTGCTCTCTGTGGATACAGAGAAGTTCTGTGCAAAAGTGCAGGTTGAGAAAGGCCTCTATGATGGGAAGGTTCTCAGGGCTGTCGAGTATGAGGACATTTGCAAGATTTCCTCGTGATCTAGTGTGATTCATTGCATTTCCTGGATCATTGCTGAAGCAAACAAGAGCTATGTGACCCGGGGGACTTGCTCTGTCAGTTAGATATCTCACAGTGTCTGTACTTGTTATAGCTTGTGCTGGAATATCATGTGTTGAAGGAGTGCAATATGTTGATGTTTCTAGTTCACTGTAACTGCTGACGGGCTATTTGTGAGAAAATGGTATCATGCGTGTTTTTGCTCATTGCTGGACTAGAATCTTGACAATTTTGTTATACTTGATATCCCTTGAATCTTTTACCAGAATATTTTCTCGGTATTTTGAGCATTTTGTGCCAATCAGTTATTTTGATAAGTCTGTCATATTTTTTTTTTACACTATTACAAAGGTGAAGGACTCAGTTAAAACAATATCACAAAAGATGATTGAGATTTAGTATAAAAGTGGCCATTTCAATGTTCCCTCGCTATGATTTGCACCTTTGTACGTATGCAACTGAATCTATTTGAAACCGTGCAGTTTCTTCACCTCTCTTATGAAATGGATTGAAGGAAATGTGGAAGTGCCAGATTTCGATTTATCGATGCACATACTCATGCCACAAAATTTTATTGGTTTGAAATACAGTCACTTTTGCTTTATCTCAGTTTTTCACGAACCTGTTAAGTACTACTCAAGTGTAACAAACTAAACTGCTGTCACTCTAAAATTTGGACTTCTGAATTCTAATGGCAGCTCAAAGGCAACATATGAAATTTAGACTTCTGAATTCTAATGATAGCTCAAAAGCAGCATATGAAATTTGGACTTCTGAATTCTAATGATGGCGCAAAAGCAGCATTTAAACGTAATAAGAAATCAATGCTGGAAATCTTGGCGCGAAGCTTACGGATAGGGTGTGTGTCTCCCTCCCTCCAGAGCAAAAGAAAACAGAGCAGAGGCAGCGAGCAAAAGAAAACAGAGCAGAGGCAGCGAGGGAAGCAAAGAGAGGGAAGACGAGCAGATGGCCATGCCCACCTTCCACCTCGCTCCCGACCTGCCGCCGGTGTCCCGCCTCTGCTTCGGTACCGCCTCAACCCCTTCCTCCCCTCTCCTTTCCTCTGCCAGAGTGATGGTTCCGTGCTGACCGATCGCAGGGACGATGACGATGGGGGAGCAGAGCGGGGAGGCGAGCTCGCTGCGCCTCCTCGACGCCGCCTTCGACGCTGGAGTCAACTTCTTCGACTCCGCCGAGATGTACCCGGTCCCGCAGCGCAGGGAGACCCACGGGCGCAGCGAGGAGATCCTCGGCCGCTGGCTGCGAGCCCACCGGACCCCCCGAGACCATGTCGTCGTCGCCACCAAGGTGACCTTCTCCTGACTCCCTCTTGTGTGTTGCTTTGCTTCGCATGCTCGCATTGTGGCAGCAGCACTGAACTGAATTGCGTGCCATTTCTTGCTGCGCTTGGTTGGGAGGAGGACAGGTCGCCGGGCCGTCTGGCCAGATGACGTGGATTCGCGGCGGGCCGACGTCTCTCGATTCACACAACATCACAGCAGCAATCGACGATAGGTAGTGTATTCTGTTCTACTGCGTTTATACTCCAAAGCTCATTCTGTTCTTTTCCTTGTATGGTTTTCAGTTTGGTTTCTTGTTCACTGTTCACTTTTAGTATCGTCTTTGACTCTTTGTTAATGGTTACTCGGAGAGCTTGTTTCCTTTTGATCTAGACCTTACTGTTAGTTCGCAATACTGACTAAATAGAAGTATGTAGTCACTGAATGATAATATGCAGAGTTATGGTAGAGGATTTCTTGAAAGAATTGTTTTGCGTTGGTGATATGGGTCTTCTTTTTTGGCCGATGTCTGAGTATGTGTAAAGATTCTTGTGTTCTTATGCAGTTTAAGAAGGCTGGGTGTGGATTACATCGACCTCTACCAGATACACTGGCCCGATCGGTCCGTGGCTTAACTGAGTTCTTGGCTCTGACTTTTCTTGCTTGTTATGTTCTCGTCTGCATCCTGAAGTATTAACCGGGTTATCTTCTACTGTCAGTTATGTTCCTATGTTTGGGGAAATAGAGTATGACCCAAGCTGCCAGTACACGTCTGTTCCAATGGAACAACAGCTGGGGGCTCTTGGAAGAGCCGTAGACACCGGCAAGGTATGTCACATATGTAGTATTGTTTTGCTTTCCATTTGAATGAGAATGTTCAGACAGCATCAGTTTTATGAATTGGTGGTTCTAGATCAGGTACATTGGCCTCAGCAATGAGACACCATATGGCTTGATGAAGTTTCTTCAGCTGAGCAAGGATTTTCAGTTGCGTTCCAAACTACTGACAGTGCAGGTTAGTAGCACAATGGGATATAATTCACGTGTTCGGTTCTGGAATCACTCTCCATACATCTATATTTTTGCAGAACTCATATAACTTGCTGTGCCGAAGTTTTGACTCTGGACTGGCAGAGTGCTGTCATCATGAGAGGTATTCCTAACATGTTCGAATCCCAGTATCTGACAAGTATTTTTAGTAATCTATTTATACTCCTGACTCCTGACAACTACTGCCACTTCTTTAGTTTCAGAAAAAAAAGAGGCATTCCCATCTTAATATTCTGGATTATTATATTTTCCAAATTGTATTTTTCAGTCATTCTGTATAATCCTAAAATTCAGTTCTTGAACTATGGAATTTGCAGAATCAGCTTGCTGGCTTACAGCCCAATGGCAATGGGTATACTTTCAGGAAAGTATCACTCTGATGAACCTTGTCCACCAGACGCAAGAATGAATCTTTTTAAAGGTTCTAATTTCTAAATTTGTAATAGTTTCATATCCTTTTTCCTTGCTCTTTCCCTTTGTTTCGGTTCCACTGTCTCAGCACTCATTAATGTTCCTCCTGCTTTGTAGGGAGATACTCTGAAGGTGAGTCCCGATACAAACTTCAGAGCCCCAAAGTGAAAGCTGCTGTGAAGGTGTGTGTATGATCTGTCTGGAGTGGAAACCCTTTGTAATTGCTTACACATCAATCTACTGTATTATTTAGGAATACACACAAATTTCTGTGAAGTATGGAATTTCTCCAGCAACATTAGCGATAGGTAAGTTACATCGACAAATTTGTTCACTAAGTTGCATTCTCTGACCATTAACTTCTGATCCTTTGCTTATCCATCTTTTGCTTTCAGCATATGTATTGAGACACCCACTTGTGGCATCAGCTGTTTTTGGGGCTAATAAATTATGGCAGCTTTATGAAGTTCTTCAGGCAACTAGGGTCCATCTCCCTGAGGAAATTATTGTTGAGATCAATGATGTTCATGCAAGATACCCTAACCCTTGCCCATAAAACTCTTAGTAGGGATCATCAGTAAGATTCAGAATTTAGAATGGAGCTGAAATTCTGTTAGAGCTGAGTTAACCATCTAATCATCATATTCGTTCTTTCTATATTTGTTAAGGATTCTCCAAGATATGAAATAGATTGTTTTATTGGCCATATTAAATCTATACTATTATTTTCCTTCTGTTCACCAACTCTGAATGTTGAGTTCAGACGTATATATTTTTGGAAGCACTTAAAATGTGTTCGACACCTATGGGAATCTATTGAGGAAAAAAAATGAATCTGGTGACCTATGTAGTCCAAAAATCATGATACTTTAATGCTACTCTCCTATAAGCCATAAATGGCAAAATCTGAACTGAACTCTCAGTCAGTCGGGAAAACTTGAAGGTTTCACTCACATGCATAATGTGTCATGGTGTAAGACTCTCATACTCTTCATTCCCAACAGCTAGTAACAGGTCATCCCACTGCAATGATTATTTGGTGTTGAGTGCAGATCATGCTTCGTATATGCTCCAGGTAAGTGAGTTATTCTATCATTGGAATAGTGTGCTAGTTAGCTATTCATATCAGCAGACACCAGGCTCGCTCCCAACACCATCAGGAATTTGTTGATAAAATATGACGATCAGTGGTAAACACACGGAGTTCTACATCCAGTGTTGCTCTTATGGCAACAGCCATGATATGACATGAGAGTCGAAATGATAAACCCTGCATGAAAAATAATGCTTGAGGCTGAATTGCTAAAGAGCTTATTCATGCTTTCTTAAGGCATAGCGAAAACTGAGCCACCATCAGAACTTGATCGATACTAAAACATCTTGATGCTTAATCCTACATTCCTGATAATTAGACTGTATTTTTTTATTTAGCTGCATTCTGGACACAAGAGCCATCATTTTCTTCTGAAGCACCGATTCAAGCTGATCAAGCAGATTGTGCTCTTTCCAGGTGGTCCACAAGATCAGTATGCTGCCACTCAGCAGTTTCTGTGTAGGGGACAGATTTATTATTTAAACGTGATAAATCCAAACTGTTACAAATCGTGCAAGGTCTACTGTCCTATGTAACACCATGTAATTTCTCTGCCTCAATCTTTTTAGCATTCTTACTAACTCATATGTATTTTTTTGTGATAAAAAACGCCAAACCATATATTAGTCAGAATTATTGTGTAAGACATTTTAGTTTTTCTGTTTCTCCTATCACAACTCATAGTTCATATCTGGTCATGCCCTCATGATAGCAGTAGAGCGCTATGAATGTGTCGTTTATCTTTTACTATGGGAGAATGAAACTCAAACACTGTTCTCTAGCTGGAATTGTTGGAGACTTGATCAACATATTCAGAGAAAAAAAATGATATCTATCTTGATGGAACTGAATGAAAAGTGTCCTTGAACAAGTGTGACGCCACACTCCATACTATGGTAATCATTGGGCATATGTATTCAGTATTCTGTGCCATATATCTTCTGATCTGAATTTTCCTGATTGGTGGGTTGCATAGATTTGATATGTTTGATTGTGTGAAGCGACCCTCTTTCCCTCAAAAATAAAAAGGAAGTCCCACTGATGCCTTCAGCACCCCTTCCTTATCATTGGGAGCTGTTTTTTTTTTTCAAGTTTTCTGACAGCTGAGCTACTTAGGGTTGTTGTTAGAGATTTCATGTCCAACATTGAATCCTGAGCTATATCATCTTCCTTGTCCTTGTATAGTAGTGTTAACGTGATTCTTAATTAGCAGATAAATGAGTTACTGTAGTGACCAATGGCTCCTGAGTCCAGTGACAATAATCATCCTATCATGAAACCCTTATGCTTATGTAATCCATTTGCCGTTATTATGCAGGTTCCCATAAGAAAACATTTATAGTCTGTAACCCTCTAAACACAGAAATTTTGCATTCCCCTACATTCATCTTGGAGGCTTTCAGTTATGATCTTCCAAACATGGATGCAAAGAATGGCTTGACATAAGCTTCGTCACTACACATGTGCCAGCTGCCCAGCTCCACAGTGCGTGACGCCGGATCTAGAAATTTGTGTCAGCTATCTATAGCTGATGTCATGGCATGTGCAACCATTTGTAGCTGATCTCTGATGCTGTGTTCTTTATATCTGCCTCGATCTGCTCAGCAGCTTTCTACCCATGGTGTCATGTGCCTGGGAGAAGGGAGCAACAGTTACTTCAGTTATGCAATCTGATACAACAACTTGACTCATTTTTATGGCCACAGGCGCAGGTGCATTCTCTTTGTTTTTTTAATAGTCATTCTCATTGTTTAAGATGCATCTTTGTCCTGCTATTATTTCTTCTTTTGTTTAAGATGCGTTCCTGAGTGAGCCAACATTGCTCTAGTTCAGAAATTTAAGGTTCATGAACCTCTGATGTAGCAGTTGGTGTATTGTTCTTTCTGTATCTGAGAGGAAACTCTTGTGTGAATGTAGAGTTGTAGACACGGATAGAAGGTAGAGCCATGCTACATTCATATAATCAGTTTCAGAGGTTTAAGAAACTGAGATTAGCCTGACTTGGTCCACTTCTGAACGAGTCTACATGTATATAATTTTCTGTTTCTTATTGTCAGAAGAATTTTGTCATACCGATGGTTAGTGTTTTTTAGAGGAACCAAAACTTTAGCTTTGCATCGTTTATCATTATTAATCTGAGCTTGATAAGTACCTTAAAGCCAGAATTAGCAGTGATTTGAGATAGTTAACTACTGCCTGAAAAAAACATGGCTGTCTTTGTTCTTATAGCACATGCCTGTTTTCTCCCCAAAAACTGAAACTCAGAATGAACATATTCTTTTCAGAAGTTGAGGAGGTAGCAAGAACTATGCTTTCAGGACTGACTGGGCATGGGTGTTACGAAGCATAAACAAGGTTTGAGCCCTGATATTGACCCAATAATCCTCAAATAAGAAAAAAAAGGATATCAAGGATTAGTAAATGATATTAAGCAGAAAATGGTACCATTATGAATGATTAGTACCAGAAAGAAAACTGAGGAATAAACAATGTAAAACCGTGTATATACAATTGTCTGAGAACCTTTCATTTCATAGTCAAACACCAGAATTTGCAGGGGTAGTTTGGGATGCTACCTAAAGCTAGGACTAGAGGCGTCCTTCTCCAATCCATGAACTGTCAATTGGTTTGCACCAATGATGAGATAGAAGCAAATCATGCTTGGTAGTTGTTTAGATAAGCAGAGTAGAGTTGGTGCTGATTGCAAACATCTGGGCCCTTTGCTCATCATTAGCAGAGTGAGGAATCTTTCATCAGTTGGATCGCACTCATTCTTCAGAAGTTAGTCAGGTTTTTGACATGACATGGAAAGAAGAAATTTATTTTCTAAAAAAAATGTACAATGTTTCTGTATAAAATTGAGAGAATGTTAAGCAATTTCACACTAAACTGACTACGAGCTTATTGTTTTCTTTGTTCAGGAAATACTTCTGAACTCCACTCGATGATATTGATGTAACCAAGTTTTCCACATCCTTCCATATAAGCACATTCCAAAGCAATGAAGTATGATGTCACTGCTGAAAGCAGATGAGGGCTTTCAGAATGTCACACTACACATGTTCAACCGGACATTACAATCAGAATACTCCCAGAAGCTGCTGCCACAGGTACCGATCGTCTCCGTCCGATCGTCTCCGTTTTGCTTTATTTTATTATGTCACGAATAGCAGCATAAAAAAATAGAGCTCTCAGACTTAAACAAAGCATCATATCAAGCCACTGATTAGTACATTCAAACTAACCCGATGAACACGCTAAGCCGTGCTTAGACACTGATCCAACCTCCTATATATTGTCAGTTGCACCCAGCAAGGGGAGCAGAAACCAGGGGCAGGGAGAGGTAGAAACTAGACTGACAATGGGGGAGCAAGGCAGGTCAAGCAGCAACAAGATCAGAGACATTGTGAGGCTGCAGCAACTTCTCAAGAAGTGGAAGAGGCTTGCACTCTCCCCAAAAGCCGGCAAGAGCCACGGCAGCCATGGCGTTCCAAAGGGATTCTTCGCGGTGTGCGTCGGTGAGGAGATGAAGAGGTTTGTGATCCCCACGGAGTACCTGTGTCACTGGGCATTTGAGGAGCTCCTGAAGGAGGCAGAGGATGAGTTCGGGTTCCGGCATGAGGGGGCTCTGAGGATCCCCTGTGATGTGGAGGTTTTTGAGGGCATCCTGAGGCTGGTGGGCAGGAAGGAGGAGGCAGTTTGCTACTGTTCTTCAGAGCCTGGGGTCTTGTGCAGATGATGAGTTTCTTTTTCAGCATGCCCTATTTTTTCCATTCTTGGTTCTTGGCGTTCCATGAAGAAGAGAGGAGGAAGAGTCTGCAAATTGACGGGGATTTGCAAACTTACACGGGAGGATGAAGAGAGGGATTCATATTCTTTTTGTGAAAAGATTTCAAAATGAAGGATCTGAGCCGAGGAGATTGGGTAAATGTCTCGTTTTTAAAGAGTTCTTTTCTCACCATGTTATTTGTACTTCAACTTTGTTCTTAATTGTTCAGAAGTTGAACAATGTTCTTGCACGCTACTTTGAATGGTATAATATGTACTTGTGCCTCAATGAAGTAAACACTACTTCTGCATTTTCAATACACGTACACACAATTGATGCATTCTCGCCCAACACCTTGCAATCATGAGGTGGCAGGTCTCATCTGTCATTCTGTCCTCCTTAAGTTCTTTGTGTGCACCCAATATTCAATTTAGTTCAATGCTGAAGAAAAGAGAGAAATTTCAGTCCTGAGTCCTGACTACCAAGAATTCCTTCCTCTAGGGAAGTCGATGCTTTACTTTAAGGAATTCCTTACTTTAAAGAGTGCTGTAACTTTGGATACTACAATAACTTAGTATAACTCTCTTGCTAAATTGCCTCTTGACACATGTACTCCCTTGACTACCTTATTAATCCCCTCTGTTAACATGGGACGCTACATAGTTCCCCTAAAAAATGGATGCTATCCTACAGCACATTCTTTAATCGTAGACTGTTTAAATAGACTTCCAGATCAAAAGAAATATGCCGTACAGTTACACATGGCTTGAGCACTAGATCACAAAGCATGAAATCTCCTTCACATGTATTGTGACAGTCTGACAGATAGACATATCGTCGTCATCATCAAGTAATGCCAGCTCAAAAAAGATTATAGGGAAACTGGAAGAACGTCAGATCTTTGCCATTCTGTTTTCTGATCAAGCTTGGACAGCATTTCGACAGGTAACCAAATACAGAGGAAACGGCATCTGGATTGAGGTTGGCTTATCTTACTTCTAGAGTCAGAACCGAAGCCAAGGTTAGTTGGAAGTGTTTCCAGTGGCCCACGTGTCAGTGAGTGTGGATAATAACAATTACAGTGGAAATTGAAAAAGATTACACATATGCCTTCTGTACGTAAAGCTCACCCAAGATCAGAAGGAAAAAAAATATTTTTTAATTTTTTACAAGGGAAGATGGATTTGAGTGGAAGCGTGGAACTCAGATCATCCAGTCACATGCTTGCATGCTCCTTTGCAGAACATCAATCACTTAAGATGATCCACAGATACTGATCCAATCGATTACATTGTTATATCGGTAAGTGCCGAAGAATGCAACTACTCAGATTATGCGGCAATGCCACCTAATGAGGCATGATACAAAACCAAGGACTCTTTGCTTTCATCAAGGTCATTATTTCGAGCTTTTTCGATAAAGAAAGTTTTATTAATTTTAAGTGCATTACATCGAGTTGTCATTATTTCGAGCTGCAAAGAATCCTTGCTTATCTTCAATTTCGTGATCTCTCCCAGACTGCAATTCTGCTAAAACTACAGCGACATTTTTTTTTTTGAAACGACAACTAGTCAACTACAACGACATGGTCTTGGGCAATTTGGCCGCCGCCATGCCGATTCTGCCGTGCCTTCGTCGCCGGCGCGCCGGAGTAGCGGCGGCGGCCTCGAGCGCGGCGACGGTGGCCTCGAAGTCCTCGGCGCGGCAGGGGATGCGGATGCCGCCGGCGGCCTGCGGGAAGCCGAACTCCTCGGCGGCGCGCTCCATGAGGTCCCGGAACGGCGGCTGCCGGAGGTAGCTCGTCGGCACCACGAACCGCCGCGCCTCCTCGCCCACGTACACCGCGAAGTACCCCTTGGGAACCGCCGGCACCGCCGCCGACACCTCGTCGGCGGCGAGCAGCGCGGCGCTGGGGCTCTCCTCGCCGTAGATCAGCTCATCCCCACGCAGCGCCGCCGCCGCCGCCTGCTGCTGCTGCTGGTGGTGATTCCGCCTCGGCGCCCGGAAGTAGCCCTTCACCGCCATCATCGGGTTCGATGATCCAAGAACAAGATCGCCTCTGCTCCTCCTACTTCGTCCTCCGCCTCCACCGCTTGTACGTAATCGCCTCTGACTCAGATCGAGGTGAAGTAATCTTCTGACGCCGCGATCAGAATCACTGAACCAGATCGAGATGGCGCGATTCAGCACCCGGACGATCGATCGAGCTTGTCCTTCGTGATGGATTCGACACCGTGCCGTACACCTGCCTGGATCGATCTTTCTCAACCCAAGGATTAATCAGTGGATTAATCAGTGATCCTGAGGCGAGAGAGAGGAAGGGAGGGATCAAATCAAAGAATGCGAGCCTGGGAGTGTGGAGTGGTTGCACTGGGCAGCATGCGTATATCATGGCTGCCGGGTTCGTTGGTGCGCGCGCCTTGCTGTGATGTTCCGATGGCAGGTGGGCCCGGCTTTCCTGCCGTGGGTGGTGGGGTAGGGTTGTCAGCGTCTAATAATTGTCCAACGACAAGATGGCACGAGCACATAGCAGCAGAAGAGAAGTCTCCTTGAATCAAAAAAAAAAGAAAAGAAAAGAAAAGAAGAAGTCTCCTCGCTCGCTCGACTGCTCGTGGATCATCGAGGACGACGCATAAGAGGTATCGACTATCGAGCATTGGTGCTTGACACGAGGATACGGTACGGCCGCAAGGAAGTACGGAATGCACTAGATAGGAGTACGTGACCAGCCACCTTCTCCGTCTTGTTTTGTTGAACCGGCCTAATTCTTATCGGAAAAAACTACCATCGTACCATGTCTCGACTTATCTTTTGTCCATTACAAGACCGCGTCTCGTACCGTCGATTGGCCTCATAAATAACTGAATTGGTTCCCCAAGGGGAAGGATTCGGACATGTAGACACAAGGCGTGAGAGCACAAGTATTTTCTTTGCTTCGAAATCCAAATTACTTGAATGAGTTTTTGGATCGGTAGCAGCAGGGTGGCCGACGTGTGGGCCTGGTAGGTCGGACCTACACGTCAGCACCCAAGGGCAGTCGAGGCAGGCAGCTTTCTTCCTTTTACAAATACATGCAGATTTTACAGGCTCTGACTATAGGAGGATCCGCACAGTTAAGTATACAATCTTGTACGCTGAAATCAGCAGCCAGCGGCCTTGAGGAAGTTGTCGTACGGGCTCGACGCCGGCAGCCTCAGGAACTGCAGCTGGACGCCACCAGCATCCTGCAACCCTCCAAAGGCAGCCATGCCCATGCTCTGAGGGTACCCATCCAGGCTCTGCTGGAGGAACGGGTTCGTGTTCTGAAAACAATACGTACGGCAACAGTCAGCCTCACCCCTTCCATCGCGTCACCTGATTTTTTTTTTTTTTCATTCGGACCCGATTTTTGGTTATGCGTATCGGTGAAGAGTGGTTTACCTGATTGTTCGGGACGATGGCCGCTTGCTTGCTGTGCTTGAAGCTCATGAGGACAGACATCTTGTGGTGGTTTCCCATCGAAAGGGCCTCGCAGTGGCTAGTCATCTCCTGGAATGGGGGGAAGTCTGGGGTCACTGCTACTGATGAGCATTGTTGGGTCTGAGATGATGTGTCATTGACCACCTGTAATTTGCACATAGATGGGAGGTATAAATTGACACAGAATCATACCGGGCAGATGGTCTTTTTTTTTTTTGAGAGAATTCCCCACTATTCAACTTTACTCCTGATTACTGCTTAGTACAAGAATGAAATGGATTATTTGGAGTAAACAAATCTAAAAGCAGAAGTGCCAATTTCAAAAGCTGGCTGTTTGTTTGAAGATGTGGTTTTGGCTACAAGTCAAAAGAAAAAAAAATGAAACAAACAGCCTTGGCCATGTAACTTCAGGGCACAAGACATGCGAATATACTGCAGCTTATAAGGATGTTCATCTCAAGTAGTTAAATAAACAAAGACAGAAGAGGCAATCAATGAATTAAGAGAAAGAACATACTGTTTCTAGAAGTTCATCAATACTCAAAAGATTGGTTGTGACCACAGGAATGTTTGCAGCAGTTGATTTAGTTGCAGAGACTTCCGCAAATGTATAGTTTTCAATTGTCACATCGATAAGTTCAGCCTGCTCAAAGTTTTCATATACTTCAGAATGGCAACAAAGAAAGCAGAACTATATAGACAAATGGCATATGGGACTATGGCTATACCTCTTGATAGTCAGTGTCATCATCAGTCCTTAACTCTGCATTTTTACCAGGTAATTCAAAAAAGTGAGCACTAGTTGGACACATGTCATCAGGCGAGAAGTCACTTAGCAGTTGCCTTCTTATATTTTTTAACTCTGACTGCAGAATATGAGGGTGAAAATCATCAAAACATCGCATGGAAATCAGTGCAGGCAATATAAGAATGCTTATATATAATGGATGGAAAATTACATCTGGTATATCTGCTATGGAGTTCATAACAGCGGAGACCATGGATTCTCGAGAGTTTCTCTCTGTTAGTTCTACCGCTG
The DNA here is from genome assembly GCA_015342445.1 of Digitaria exilis. Taxonomy (NCBI): domain Eukaryota; kingdom Viridiplantae; phylum Streptophyta; class Magnoliopsida; order Poales; family Poaceae; genus Digitaria; species Digitaria exilis. The sequence continues at coordinate 376,347 of JACEFO010002150.1, read as the reverse complement.
AAAGAAATTTCAAGGCATTTTCATTGTCCTCTGGTGAGCCATAGGATTTTGACGTGTCTTCTAAATAATCCTTCACAGCGTGAAGTTTGTTCTCATGTACTAAACGAAGGAATGGATCCATCTACAACAGTTGTAATACATAAAGCTTAGCCGTTTGCACGATAATAAAAAAAATAGACACATGGAAGCAGCAAAAATGACTGTATAATGTATAATGTACCCACTGTATGTTTTGGATCTACAGCAAAAGTAATTGGTGCAATAGAAAAGCAGTTGGTGAATGAAGTAAAACATGGTCCATGTTTTTTTTTTTGGTTCATTTGATGGAAACATGTTCACTTTTGGGCATTATTCTGCTAGTCACGTGTAGATGTGCAGTGGTATTTGTCATGTGTGCTAATGTAGAATAAACTATATGCTCATCCCACGCTATTGCACCCGAGCAGATAAATTAGTCTATTTTTAGCACCTTACTATAAGCTTGTAAGGTCAAATTCCTCACCTCCTTATCTCTTTTAGATTGAACTGTCAGGAACCAAAGTCTATCTAAGAGGTCGGAACATTATTACGTGATCAAGCAAAAGCATGAATGACCTTCTTCCATTGGTGCCATTCTACATTAAGACATCACTGTCAACCTCCGTATATTTAACACACCCCCTCCTCCCCCCAAATTCTGTATTAACAATTTAACATACACGCCACAAATAATACTGGACTCTAGCAAAAACAAGAAGACTTGAAGAGGTGGATTTGTATTTGATCAGACATACCGTTCCATCATTGAGCATTGATTTACAAATCGGCAAAAGAGGTGCAACATTGAAAGCTCTTGAAGCAAAAACAATCATAGATGTCGCCAGAGTAAACAAGGACCGACGACGAGATGGTGGCAAGGTATCTAAATAAGAATAAAATGGTTAGGTAATTATCAGAGAAACAAACAGATATGTATGATAAGTAATGGTATCGTCACCTGTTCCTCCAAGCGAATGGCTCAATAAGCAAAATGCAATCTGAAAGCTGGGAGCAAGAGCCTCAAAAATTGATGTCTGGAAGAGAAAATGGGGGGAAAATAATAAACAAAGAGAAATGATGTTCTGAGTGATGACCATTCCAAATGAGTAAACAATAATCTGTATGAGAATGGTCATGCGTGATATTATACAGTATCATCCATTTCTTTAATAAAACAAAACAGTTGGCGGGAAAATGGCAATTTTCTGCAAGCTCAGATAAGAATGCACATTAAACCAGATGACAGACCAAAAAGTTAAGTACCTTCGATCCCAGAAATAATAGAAGCAAACTATAAGTATGAGCAATAGCTTCATAATTTTGAGGTGTATTTTTTGGAGATATTGCTTGAGCCCAAATAGATGAGAGCAGAAGTGTTGCCTGATGACCGCTTAGTCTTAGCACAGTTGATTCCTGAAAGTATCCAAAAGTTCATAAAGGGATGGCAGCAAAACTTTGCTCAAACATTACTAGCCTGTAAAATTTTAAGCACAAGGTTCAACATGTTGGACTTTCTTTTCTGCGAGGGGAATGAACAGGTTGCACATTGCATAACATACCGTTTCATTGCTTAACTCAATCAAGGAGTTTTGGCCTTCCTTTAAGGATGTTGAAGAATATTTCATAGAAACTGATGAAACTCTGAGGCTGTCCCTCAAGCTTTGAGGGCCTCGCAAGTCATTAGGAGCAGCAGTTCCACCGTCAATACCTTGCAAAATTCTGTTCATGCTTCCTTCATGTATATTTTCTATAAACGAGTTTTTCTCCCATCTCAACTTATCAAACAAAGCAGCTGAAGATGAGAAGACAGATACAGCCCTTGATAGTGTCCTCTGAACATCATGCTTTCTATGCTGATCCGGGGACTTCAAATTGGTAAAGGGAGAAACAGAAGATGGGACAATGACAACAGCAAATATGCGGTGTGCAGCAACACGTGTTTCGTGATCAGGATGAACCATTGCTAAGAGTAATTGATGAAAAAGTGCTTCTGGAAATACCTGACAGGTATGACACACAATAAGTTGTTAAAAAAAACATGTGCTAAGCATTGCTGCTAAAATGATCTCAAAGTTTGTCTGTGCTCCAACAGCATACCTTGTTCTTATATGACAAATTTGGTATAGAAGCGATTATTTGAGCCGTGCGATAAACAGCAGAGGTAGTTGCTATAGCAACAAGAGGAGTGTGTGATATGTTCTCTAGCATCACGGACATCATGTCAAGAACTGGTCCAGCATCACCTACCTAATCCACAACACAAGTTCAGTTGTGAGCTCCATGTATTATGCAGATAAAGCTAAGAAGCAAGAAGCATTATATCGTCATCAAATTTGCAAGAGAAGAGAAGATAAAAAACGCATCAAGTGGCATATCACTGGTAAGTTTGAATTGGAGAGAATTTGACCTTCTTCGACAGCTGGACTATGCATTCATCAAAAGCCTTCCTGAGTTTGTCATTCCACTTTACCACCTCCAAATCTTTGCTACCAAGAGCAACATGCAGTGTCTTTTTCATATGCCTCACAAGATCACTTATAGCACCAATGGTTGCTGCTGAAGCCTGAGCTCTTGATTGTTCTGCAAGAGCAGATATCACTTCCACAATGCTGAGTTGCACCTCAGGTTGCTTCAGTATGGCCTTATGTTCAAGGTGCTTTACTAGTACAGATATCATCAAATTAATGTTTTGCCCTGCAAAAGCCAGTTATAGCTAAATAAATAAAGTAGCCATGTTAATGCCACTTGCAAAAGGGCTACTTTCAGATGTGTTTATTGAAATGCGAGCAGAGCACCTGAGTTTTCCATGAACATTTGCATGTCCGATAGAACACAAAGTGCAAGTCCATTCTTGGATGACCATGAATTAGAATTATCAAAGTGGCGAAATAGGGAATCCATAACACGGCGGAATGTGGTTGCCTCCCTGGCCAGCGTCGCCATGTTATGCAAACAGATTCTTGACCAAAAGTTAGGATCTTTGGCATCTTCCCTGTAAGATGGGAATCCGTTAAGAATTGTATGACAAGAGGAAATGACAGATTGAGGTTCAAAGAAGATTATATTACATAGGCAGATGAATTCCTCCATTATCATTAACTATGCTCTTCCAAGAAGGTATCATAGACACTGTAAATGGAGATGGAGAGGCATGACCCTCTGTTTTAAGGACTTCTTCCACCCACTGACCACCTTGATTTTCAGGGGCTCTATTGTCATTTTGGGCCTTTTGAGGCTCATAGCTTTCCAACACTACTTCAACAACCTGACAGTCACAGTAAACATCAACGATAAAAGTTTGAGAGCACAGTATATTTGCACAAAAAATCTCATATGCAAAAACAAATAGAAATCAGTAAATAATATAGAAGCAAAAAATTAGGTGGAATAGGAATTGTACTACAGCTGTGAAAACACTTGCGCAGATCTGCAATTCTGCATAAAGCTTTTCTAGTTTGTACAGTGCTATTCAGAGTGCAATACATGAGCATACATCTAACATTGAGAAAACAATGATGGTCTGAAGGTTCAAGGGCACATAAAAGTAAAAGTATAAAACACATAATCTACAAAGAATTAATGCAAAATTCTTACGTTATCAAACTCTGACGAGATATGAGAAAGCTCACCCATAAACCAGACCTGTACAAGTACAAAAATAAAGAATATGTGTGGTCTGTAGTTTGCGGTGCTTTGGATGAATAACTGTATATACTGTAATAAGAATGCAAACAATCTTGGAATACACACAAAATTACTCAGCAATGCCCCTATTGACAGTGAAACACGTATTGCAGGATCACAAAATCCAAGAATCAATGCTGCTACAAATTTCTTGTTCTTCTTCTTATCCGTTTTAGCAGAATTGCAAACAATATGGAACTGTAGGTATATATACCCGTGAAGAGTTTTTTTTTCTCGAACATGCAGGAGAGTTGCGTAGCTTTGTATTACGAGAGGAAACATAGTCCAAATACAAGACCCATCACCTCACCTTAGATTAGAGTGAGGGATGTAAAAAAACTTTAGGTGGAAAAACTATTACATGCCATAAAAGTAGGGAGCTGACCACGGCAAGATCACTCCTAACCTAGCACTATCACTCTTTCTAGGACCAGGGCAGTAAAGCCCCGTGAGCTTCATCCTTGAAGGCCTGAAGAGCTCTTTGTAAATTCGGTGCAACTCCATCGAATACACATGCATTCCTATGTTTCCAGAGAATCTAGTCTCCAAGAATCACTAGCAAATTGAAACCCTTTCGTTGTTGTATACCCATGAAGAGTTGCTAAGCTAACGCCTGTAAAAAGTGCTTTAAGAAGCACACCTAATTGTTTGAATCGTCATAGTTAGTTTGATTGGTCTATTTACTTGAACATTGCAAACAGTTTGGCCAAATCATAACTTCATAAAAACTTCTGCTGTTTGATCAGAACTAAAACAGCATGTAAAATGGCTTGGTGAGAACATACTTACATAGTGAATATATACAATTATACTGTGCAGGTGACTTACCATAGCAGAAAGAGATTTCAGGGCAGCTGCACGGAGTGCGCTAGCCTTCTCATCCTCCCTTACTACTTGAGAAAGTTTGCAAAGTTTAGGAACAAGTTCTTCCAAATTGAACTGATATGTGCCATCCACCTGGAACCAACTCAGAATTCAGCAAGTAATAAAGATTGAAACAGTGCCCTGAGAATAGAATGCATCCCCTGCTTACTAGATGAATTTGGTACCTGAGTGACAACAAAATCAAACAAGGTTTGGCAGCCAATGATACACATGCCATCCTCCCTTGATTGATCCAAAAGTGTGTGTATCATGCTTAATAAGCTATTTGCAAGTAACGGTCTGCACTGAGAAAACAAACTTTGATATTTACAACCATTTGAAATGAACTTGCAATATGCAAACATAGAAGTTATATTTTATTTGAGAGTCAAGCATCGAGCATTATTTTGATGAGATAGATCTGATGCATTGTAAACTGAACATGAAAATCAAGACTCACATCTGTTCTTTACAAGAGACCAATAGCCTTCGGTATATTAGCACTACAACTTTTGCATAGCCATAGTGCTCACTTCTTAACTCCTTATAATACCTTTGCTCCAAGTAACTTGTGATCTACAGAGACGAAGTATGAAAGAGAAACAAAGTCAACTAACTGGTAGAAATAAACTGTGTGCAATCTGTAGCACACGTAAGGTGGAACACACCCCCACCTTTGGCACGCGATGAGGGTTTCTAGCAACATACTCGCACAGTTTCCCAATCCTCCTCTCATTTGGTTCGTCTCCCTGGCACATAGTCATGTTCTAAAATATGATCAACCACTACCAGAGCAAGAACTATGACACAGAGGAACCAAGTTATATATGTGAGGAAACTGAAATATGTTATGTCATTATCATCTCCCTGTTGTGGAGAGTTGGTGAATGATCAAGGTATTCCAAATTTCCAATGCCAAAGACATAGTAGTCAAACCGGGGCTCTAGGCAGTTCATAAATGGTAATAACGCCACATTGCTTCTATCTCTATGCAAGGCGAAACTGAGCAAGCCGATTGGCACTTCCGAGTAAACAGAACCATGGGACCATGGAATTCCGAGTATAGAAGCATGTGCGGGGGAAGATGGGAATCGCCAACCTGCGATGAGGGGAAGATGTCGGCGATGATCTTCTTGTAGCGCTTGACGGGTTGCCTGGAGCGGGGCCGCAGCGAAGGGCAGAGGTAGCAGAGCCCACCGCACGCCGGCAGGACCTTCCTCGACACCACCCCCGACACCGCGCCGTTGAGCCCCATCCCCCCCCCCCCCCCCCGCTGCCGCCTCAGACTGCGGCGTCCCCGTGGAGGCGCGCAAAACGCCGTGTTAGCAACACGCAGGTGATTGAATCGAGCTAGCACCAGCGCCACCACCTGATCGGAGAGGAGAGGGGTTACTTCATTACCTGCGACTAGTTGGCGGCCGCGGGCACGCTGGTGCGAGTGGGCGGCGGGTAGCGACGGCGCCGCGCCGATCCCTCTCCGCCGCTTCCGACCTGACTCCCCGTCGGCGACGGAAGAGGAGGCCGAGAGGTGGGCGGCGACGCGCGCGCACGCTCGCCCCGCACCGCACCAGCGGGATTTCGTTTCGGTTCGTTCGGGGTGGTGGGGTGGTCGGTGGAAGCAACGCGAGCACGCGACGCAACGGCCGGCCCGTGGTTCGCGCGACGCGGTGGTGCGCGCTCGTTGTGCTAAAAATCATTTTCGGAGGAAAGAAAAAAAAACGTGCGGGTCCACCTGTCAGCCATGCCCATGTGATGGCCACCTCGTTGTCGTTGCCTCCTGATTGCCACATGTGACATGTGGCATGGCTACGGCTCACGCAACCGTCTGGCTTCTATACTCTGTTCCGGGTCCGGCGCTACTTGTAGCAGCAACATGTTACAAATCGAGCAGGCTCCAATTGGCGCAATCCCATTGCATCCTTGGATTAATGTGTTTCCGAACGACGTTACAAAAACAAAAACAGAAAAACGAATGTACAGACACCCAGAAGTGACGTAGTATCAGTACTGTAAAGCGCCTGTAGAAAAATGGGGCCACTCGATTTGCACAATGAACTCGATCAGATTATCGGGACTGGGACTTCCAAGTTTCAGCACAAGCATTCCTTTTTTCTTTCCCAAGATGTGTCACTCGTAAACAACAGGCCATACAAACAAATCACGTAGAAGATTCAGCGGCGGCATATCGTTCTCTAATCTCTACAACATCACGGACCATCACCAACACGATCTCAGCTGCTCTAGCCCTCCATTCCCTGCCCACCTCCAACTGACGACAGCACGTCCTCCGAGTCAACCACGACCTGCAATGCAAATGATGGAACGTGGAACAACGAGAATGCAATCAGCGTCTGACTCTCGCACAAAAGAACGTGGTTTGAGTTCGGATGTGGTTTGCGTCAACTACAAACCTGCTGCAGGTGGCTCATCAGGGCTCCGTGCAGCAGCTTCTTGAGCCGGTCGCACTGATCCACGCTGTGGCCGGCGCGTTGCATATCCCCCAGCTGGCACCACAGCCTCTCCACGGCCGTGTACGGGAACCAAGCTGCCGACATCTTTTTGCGGTGGAGGACGTCGGCTTGCCTCTGCACATGGTTTCCAGGGAATTTATCTATATATGTTAGTATTGTCTTCAATGAGATGTTGCATTTGGATATTTCAGTCTGCACGTCTATTACCGATGACGCGAACGACTCCAAATACTCCACCAGCAAGTTGGTTGCTTCTGCATGCCGGCCGTAGTTTATGTAGAGTCTAAATAACGCAGCAGGATCTGCCTCTTTCCCAGACATGCCCCATGAGATCCTGTTCCCTGACTTGTTAGTCTGAAAACAAAGTGTAGCAGACAAACCAAAGGTCAATCAGCAACCAAGTATGTAACTAACCAACAGAGCTAGTGGGTGTTCATTATCAGAAGGTCACCTTGAACATCTGAACCAACCAAAGAGGTAGCTCAATCTCGGGATCAGTATAAAGAAGCGTCTCAGCAACAATGACTGGCAACCGAGGATGCAGATTATTGTATTTCTCCTGCAAAAGAGAACAAAGGTATTGACGGCAACCCAAATAATATTGTGCATGTCATGGAGTCATGGAGACTAGCTAGAGATCTAGAGTTTAGACACAGCAATACAACTACTTTTTTTGCAAAACATGTGTGGGCTGACAGTATTGGGAATGGAGAGAAAATATCACCCTCCATAATTCAGATGTAGGAAAAGCATGACTCCTAAAGTTGGGACTTTCCTATTTTGAAGACTTTCTCAAAACAAGGCTTAATCTAGTTTCAATTTTCGAGGGTACTAAAAAGATCTTCAAGTTCAGTAGAAATTGAGAGCTTGAAATTGAAACTCTAATCTCAGTGCAGAGTAATCTGATCGAACTATTTTAATTTGATCAAAATCTACAATAGTTGCCAGTAATTGGAGCATATACCAGCCCCTGGACTCTGCTGCATACAGCACTGCACCTAGTAGGTCTATTCCGCTACTCAGGAAGAAGTGACGATCCCACTATTTAGATAATGATGAACAAAAAAGGACCATTCATAAAATATATCACCTAGTTGCAGGACCCAAAATGCAAGGGCTCGTTCCTATCGAACCACAACCATGAAAAAAAACCAGTAAATTTTCATATGGTCACTGCTACTGACTTCTCAAGGTCAACAGTAAAATACAGTTCAACGCAACTCTGGAGATTCCCAATTAGTAGAAATGTAATAAATGAAGCCCGTTTAAATAAGCACTGACGCCGTGCAAACATACAATAGCAAACAGAAAGGCACATACCATAAATAGTTCAAGAGTTTCCCAGTTGCAGCTTCCCAGCAAATGTTGGGCCACAGCAATACTCTTAGTGTTGCCATCCCATGCATCATCCTCAGAAGAAGGCAGCAGTAGCAGTTGTTGACTGTCAGTCAAATTTCTCCAGTAATTAGGTGACAACATCTCACCTCAGTAATTAACACTATTACTTGTTAGTACAATAACCTAACCAACATACCTTGGTTTGTCTGATCTGTTTGGGCAGCACTGCTGTGCAATGGCTGAAAAGACATGTTCCAATTTCCTACAATGGAATAATTGAAAAAATAGTTAGAGTCAGATTGATGCATAAGGTTAAAAGGGCAATGAATTAGAATGTCCAATCCACCTTTTCATTCCAGACTCCTTCCAAAATTTGAGCACAATTGTAAAGGCCAGGTCATACAACTTCTCACTTATAAGAATATCCAACAGGGACTCCATAGATTGGCTTTCTGCATTCACATAAAAACAGATTTTCGGTGTTATCTTTGAAGATTATTAAAACATTTGACCTTTGTATTGATCTAACTAATAAAGTCCTACGAGTAGTTATGGACATACCTGAAAAATTGAATGTTGATTTCACAGTGCTGAGCATATACTGTGCTTTTGTCAATGTGTATTCCTTTTCAAGAATTTCAATGTCAACACAAAATTGCAATCTAGAAAGCTCAGAATCTGTGCCAAAAGCCGCTGTAAATGGAGAATAAAAGTTAAATGAAGCATATTACTGTGCAATGCCACAAAAACAGTGGTGACAAAGTCTGACAAAACATACAGTTCTCCATCAAAAGATTCCGTGGCCTTTTACTTGGAGAAATTTGATCATCAGCTTCACAAACAGAATCGAGCCATGCAAACGAGGGATCAACAAGCTGCAACGCGTTGATAGAAGCAGATAATGCATGCAACCTCTCTTGCATCACGTGAGGAAGTGGACGGCTGCCACCTGCATTACCCTCTCTATTCAATCTAACAAAGTACCTGTACATGTATCCAGCTGCCTTCCTCCAATTGTTCCTATGCGCTTCAAATGAGTAAAGAACCTTGTAGAGATTTGGCCTAGAAGATAGATCTGAGCGCTCAGCCTATGAAACCAAATATTAGAATGACATGGCAGGAAGCAATAGACACAAGGATTGGCTATTTTCTGATGAAGGGTGGGGGTTAGGGAGGGAAAGAACCTTCCAGAAGAGCTCTTGCTCCACTTTCTCTACCAAGCCAGTGAATGGAATCTCTCCGTTGCAAATAACCTATTTCGACAGACAAGAGGTAAGTTTAAGCTCCTATATAGCACTGAACATCCCAGACAGAAAATGAAAAGGAAAGCAATAAGACAGGACAAACACAGGCAATATTTGATCCATATGGTTTTTAGTTCATGATGCTAAAGGAAATCCTACTAGATTGGTCAACATGTTTGCATACAATTAATGATTCTTGCTAGATTGTTTGACATGTCTCACATACAATGAAATAGACAGGAAAAATGCTGAAACACAAACCAAAGCATCCAAGTCATATGATTTTAGGCAACAGCATTTAGAAGAGCCACCTCGCATACAATGAAATAGACAGGAAAAATGCTGAAACACAAACCAAAGCATCCAAGTCATATGATTTTAGGCAACAGCATTTAGAAGAGCCAGCTGGCATTAACATACCTTGCATGCAACAGATTTTTTTTAAAAAATAAAATAAAATAAAGTTAATAGTTAAAGCTAACACAGAAAATGGCATAACTATGATTTCTCTGACAAATAAACTCTGTTGGACAACATCCTGCGATGCACAAACCCCAAATGTAAGAATGTAGAACACAATCAAGTGTGCTAGATGCCTAGATCATGGCAACAGCCAAGCTATTAGTACCTATGACCTGTAAAAATGCATCGACTATTAGCTATAACACGTTCTAAAATCACCCACCAACCTAGCACATAATTGCTGCCTAGGCACTACCTACAGTCCGCCCTAAAACAATAAAGATTCATATGGACATAGCCCAAAAATAGTATATTATCCATTGACTATGGTGAAGAATTATGGAAAATAAGCAACTTGATATGCCAAACCTTTGTCTCCCCAAGCTCACATAGAACTATGATGAAACGCCTCAAACAGATATATTTGCTATCCTCATCTGGGTTTGAGATAATTGCACAATATGCATCTCGAAAGTTTTTCAAATCCAAGCTGTACTTGAATACATTGGCCCATAGTCGGCCTTTAATCATTGCTGCAGTCTCTGGAAGAGACTCAGCTTCAATTCCAATTCCATTATCTAAATCAGTGATGATATCAACTTGTTCAAGGGCAGCAACAGCAAACTGGCATGCCCCCTCGCTCATGGAGTGCTGCTCAAAAATTTGCATTGCCCACTCGTAGTAATGAAATCTCCACAAGCAAATAGATCTGCATTCTCCTGAAGAAAAGCTAAACAGTTACAAATAAATCAAATAGAGTGTATTACAACAAGCAAGGGAGGAGAATAGTGTTACCAGAAACTTGAAACCCTGTTTCCAATGAAAACTTCTGCAAAACCTTTGGAGCTTCATTCCCAGATGCAGCTCTGTTTTCCAAAGCAATTATCAAGTTAACACCATAGAAAAAGCAGCTGGTAGCCCATTATATTATAGCAAAAGAGACTAACGGTATGAAAAAGAACCAGACAATAAGAAAAAATATGCATCTGGGCATATCTTGAGCATTGCATCCTTCTTGAGCAATGCATTCGTACCCAACCCTCGAAAAATAAACTAAGAATTTCCTGCAGTTTTTTTTTTAATCTTACGGTCAGTATAACAGTGAGGTACCCTTAATCTGATGTCAGAAACTAAATAGATGGTGCTGCCTTAGTTCTGAGTATTAGTTTCGCAGAACTCAGGGAACTCAATAGTTAAATTAAATGAAGTGACGCTTACTAGACAATGTTCGCTCAAATCATAGAATTGCTTGCTAGAAAATCCCTTACCTGATAATAGCAAGCATGCTTAGGGCATGTTTGCTTTGTTTGTTAGGCGTTGTATCCCCTTGCCTAGCCAGGATAGCAAGCGAGGTTAAGGCTACAGGTTTGGATGTTGAGTCAGCTTCTCTTCCGGTTTGTGCAGGCAAGGTTTAGACATGCTATCGGAAGAGAGGGGAATCCGCTCGCCTAGGCTGGCAGGCCTCTCGTGGCCAGTGCTGCAAGGCGAGGCTAGGCAAGCTTTGCGTCGAAACCAATCAGGCCCTTAGTTACTTGTCATTTCTAAAGCAACGTGCAATCCCCATGCTTTTAAAAGAACAGCAAATCAAATGCTATAGGTAAAGAATGAGTTGTTCACTTGTTCTGCACCATTATTTCGTAAGGGGAGTGCTGGATTAGCGCTGTAACTTCTATAAATTTTGAGAGCTTGCAGATCGAGTACCAGACTAATTGCAAGGTTATCACAAGACCTATGACCTCCAGTTTACCGGTTAGGCATTGTCCTTCCATAGTTTCATCCAAAATCAGAAGAATACTGTACATAGATGTAGGATTAAGGATGGAGAGCCATATCATATGCTATCGGTTACGGTTTATCACTACCATGTAGCTCCGCAAAAAGGATTGAACTTAAACAGTAGAATAAAGTAGAACACTAGAACAAGATGAAGTGCCTGGTCAGTTAGGCTTCTAAAGAACAGACATTGAGACTGATGCAACCTAGTTCTCTTCAGCAGATCAGTAGCATATATGTTTTTATACTATATTGTTTATACAGCATCACAATAAGGAAAATAAATTATCGCCTCCCCGACCAATGAGGCTCAGTGTAACAGTTCATAGTGAAAGCATAGTACCTGTAAAAGCATCGGATAGCATCATGAACCTTGGATTCTCTCAAAACTGTATTCGCTTCATCATGTGCAAGCATCAGAAGGCAAAATCCATTGAGGTGAAGATATGCTGAACACACAGTATCTGCATCCTTGCCAACACTGGATATTTTCTCATTGTTTAAGTATGTTTCCAGAATTCCCAGCAGATTCTATAAGATAGAAAAATAAGGATAAGGAGAGTTTACCTGATATATTGTATAAAATGAGGATACTTTCTCATTCTTAAAGCAACATCAAATACTCCCTCCGTCCCAGTATAGTTGACGTTTTAGGATTCAAAAAAGTTTCAAAATGAATGTCATTTTAGGTCTGGCACCTAGACCGGGTAGTAGGTGAGTACAGCAACCTTTCATCACTCATCCACAATCCACTACCGTGAATAAAAAGCTACAAAAAAAGCAACCTGCGTGCGGATGCTTTGGAGCCGATGACTGTGTTTGTACAGGCATAAGGCATCCGCTACTCTGATTGTACTGTGTTTGTACAGACCGGAATGATTGGAATTGCAGGGGCATGCAGGTCATTTGTCCCTTGCCTTGGTACTACTTCCATTCCATCTTCTAAAACGTAATCTTTACTGGGACGGAGGGAGTAAAACCAATTACGTTTCTAATAAATTTTAGACCAGACAAATATTGTACCTGAGCAGCTTCATATTGACCATGTCGGATGAGAACTGCAGATAGATTAATTGTTGAATCCAAGAAAGTCTGTACACACTCAAAATTTCTTCCAGACATAATCAAACCACTAAACCTCCTTACGAGATTGATAACTTCCGCTGGACTAGGAAAACAAGGTGACATGACATCCCCTTCAGGAGATTTTGGAAAATCAAGTAAGCAAGCCAATGTAAAATCAGAGCAGCCAAGCTTTCTGTGCAAAGACAGCTGATCTACTTTACCTGTGAAAAGACAAGTAACAATAAGCAGTTTCTTTATAACAGCATGCACAATTGAGAATTATAAGCAACTGGTATCTACTTGCAGAACATAATCAAAAGCATAAAATGGGGAGGTACAGTGTAGAACTGACACAAGAGATACAGAAAATTCCACATCTACTTTCTTTGACATTAATCCAAGGGACAGCCAGGAATTTTTCTTGAGGGGGGTTAAAGGGCTAATGCAAATATTAAGGGTGCTAAATAATGCATTTTCATTTTCATTCTTTTTTTACTTAGAAACATCAAGAGCTCAGTAGTAGAATTGCATAATCTTGAGGCGAGCCATGGCACCCCCTGGTCCCCCTTGCCTCCGTCCCTGATCCACAACATTCGCGCCTTTACGCTTCAAAATATCTCAGTTTCTTGATTCAAAATAATCAAATTAATTGTTCTTCAAACTAAAATGTTAAGCAATCAGCATAACCACATTAAGTTTGACAAAGGTTGCCATAAAATATACATAAATGTGGCATCCTATTCATTTCCCCATTTAAATTTGTGTGTACACACTATCGTAGAGAACCAATCTGTCATCAGTTGCATATGCAGGTACACTAATTTCAGCATGTTTTGTTTTTCCTTTCCGGCCCCTGCCTAGCATTGCTAGAATGCTAGTGAGGTGGTTAAATTTGGCTCTCAGAAACAAAAATCATAACCCAGTCTTAAAAAGGAAAGAAAACAACACATATCTACAATTCACCTGGAGCAGTTGGGGCAAGCTGAGTAGTGACACTCAATTGACAATAAGATAGTGAAATTTAGACTCTTTGCCCTGGACTAAAAATTAAAGTGGACTCTGTCATCTACAATCAGAGGCAAGAGACCACAAAACCCTTGTCTCAATCACGGTGTTCGCTGTGCTGCCTACAGCTTGCAGCTGCTGCAGCGGCAACAGTAGCCACAGAGACAACGGCTAGCAGCAGCAGCTGCAGTGCAGCACAGCAGCAGCGCAGCGAACAGGCTGAATATTTTTAAAGTTGGACAAAGAAGACCTTGCATTTAATGCAATCACAGAAGGATTCAAAACTAGTAAATGTGAAATTAACATCACATTCTTTGGGCTCTTCGACAGGAAGCACATAAAACTGTTGGAGGTTTCAAAGGAGATTGTACATTTAGTCAATGCAAATTCACAAAATTACAAGAAGCCAGGGTGTGTGCTGTCCTATAGAACATTCTAGATGCTGATTGCACAAAAGTGTCCCTAAACGGCAATAACCAAAACCTTATGCATGCCATTACAAACAATGTAAAACCAACTTGTTATAGCTTCATAAAACAGAGCACAATAAGACACTAAAGGCAATGTAGGGTGCCTATTCAAAATATGCATATCAACAGCACAGGTAAGAATACAGTCATATCTTTTAGGAAATTACCCAGCTGAAGCGAAGAAAGTTGATAACTGAAATCCTCAATGGTTGGTGGTGAGGTTGGTGAGATTCCTACAAAGTGGAGAACGACCCATTGTCCTAATATGTCTTGAATCATTGGGAACAACTTCAGTTTTATTCTGGCAACATCACTTTGCAACAAGGAGACCTGATTCAAAAATCATTATTATCAAAGAATAAAACAAAAAATTATACACTATTGAAGAATCATTGTATCAATTTTAAAATCCATAAGAAAAGGGGTAAAAGACTAAAAAAAAGGCATTGCCACATTGAATTCACTTTTTTAGCCCATAGGTCACTACAATGAAGTTATCCTGAAAGGATGTGTAAATAGCAAATATTCACCTACATGATTTTTAGACCATAGCAATTGTTGATAGTTAGCCAAATGGTAAGTGCACAAGACTGGTTTACTAACCAAAATTCATTACTATTTTAATGTTCTAATTGTAATATCAAAAGAGCAATCCAAGATCCCAGTATTTACATAAGATCTTGAGAGTTCTGACCAGCTACTGTAAGTTACAATTGACACAAGAAGGCAAGCATAATCATGAAGACTAAAAATGTGTATCTTTAGCTATGTGGCAGTCATGTGGGTACTTGGTAAAGGAAGGAAAGTTGAAGTCACAGTACACAGATGACAGAAATATCAGAAGTCAAAAAAATATAGCATACCTGCCCACCAACACCGACAAGATAACTGAGGAACAAAAACAGATCAAAAGTACACTCAAACATCGTCCTTGCAACCTGTGAAGTAGCTTGAACTAATAACACTGAATTTACATTACAAACTCTCTTTGATTCATAGTCTTGTGTGTTGATGTTTGTGTTCAAACACTTCATAAACTTCTCGACCACATCAAATACCACTGACCAGGATGTTGATCTTGATTGCAACTTATGAAAAGATAGTAGCATCTCAACGGAAAACTTCCTTTGACTTTTGTGAGCTGCCTGTCTTCTTTCTACATAAGCATCTCTTCCAAGTAATGTAATGAGGGATGAGGATGATTGAGGACTAAAACCAGTCTCTAGAGTCTTAACTATCTGTGAAGCAATTTCATCAGATGATATAACAGAACTGATCAGGGACTCGTAATATAGTGCAGCCGAAGATCTCCCAACCAGATGGTGTATATGGCCCATGCATCTAAGGACTTCATTGAGGAGTTCAGAGTCTGATTTATCATCCAATAAGCTCATCCCAAGGTCGCCAATATTATGCAGTTCATCAGATGAACCTGAAATGTTAGCATTACGTAATTACTCTCAACTGATAAGCTGAATATTTATTGCAAAATACTGGACAGAAGCAGACCATAAATAAGCATCTCCACACTCTCCAAACAACGGAACAGGGAAAATGAACCCTTTCGTATTAAACCAAACACTTCATTGTTAGTATCAAGAAGCAACCCATATGGCTTATTGTTCCAGCACCAATTGTGGAGATATCGTGCACAGAATCTTTTCCAGTGATAAGCTGTAGCACTCGCTGTCAGTGGACTTCCCTAAAATCAAAATAAGTCTGGAATTCAGCTATAAAGAGTTAAAGACAAATTAGAAATTAGAAGCCTTAAAAGCGTAAAATAAACGATAAAAAAAGATTACCTCTTGTTCTATAATGGATAATATCTCTTTTCGTAGTCCATTAGCTGTGAGTGACTGAAACTCCGAATCTGATAGAAACCTTTTATGCTCTAATAAGGTCTCACGTAGAGCAGAACAGTGGTTTACTCCTGGTTGAAGTAGCCTCCGCAGAAACATGGATGAAATAAAAGTGAAAGCCTGTTCCTACAGACACCAAAGATGCAGAGCTAAAGGGCATTGAAGTACTCTACAATGTCAAACACACTAAAAAAAGGTGGAGCTGAAATGCATGAAAAGGCTCTGAAACAATAAAAGACCATACTTTGCAAGAGTATATAAACTATCATCTGAATAACATGGCCTTTCATTTGAAAATATAGTTCAAAAGATGCTGATAAACTAACCATTCTGAAAATTATAAGATCAAAATGAACCCACAGGTAAGTGGAGGGATCAGATGGGTCACAATCCTAAGCTAAGGGATCAGATGGGTCACAATCCTAAGCTAAAAAAAACTACGGATGAGAAATGCATGGCACTTGAGAACAATTATATTCCCTACGAGCCTCTGGAGTTTCAGTAACCAAGTGTATTAGAATTAAACATACATCTGTAGATCACTCAATCTACTAGAGAATACTCCCTCCGTCCCAAAAAGAACGCAATTCTAGCAGTGTCATGGTTTAGAACCTTAAGTTTGACTAGCTATAGATAAAAAGTTGTCAATGTTTATGATATGAAATAAGTATCATTAGATTAATTATAAAACATATTTTCATAATAAATTTCTTTAGAGTCCTAAATGTGTATATAATTTTTTAGAAACTTGGTCAAAATAGATCACTTTTATTGGCACGCAACCCACGATTGCACTTTTTTTTTGGACGGACCAAGTATAACAAAAAGCCTAACAGCGATGCAAAGTAGCAAGGTCATAAGCCAAGTTGAACATAGTTAATTATCACAAATGATAAAATCATCTGAGAAACATATCTGTGTGTTCCAGATTAAGTTAGAACTATGAACAAAATCACAAGGAAATTACACCTACCTGCAAGGAGAACATTGAATCAGCTGTCCAGACTAAATCATCCAATGCATTGTCAGAACTTTGAAACAATTGTTCACTGATAGTATCCTCTTGTAGCACATAAGAGCAAATGTTCGCACTGCAACATTTTAGATTATAAATAAAATCTGCTGAATCCATTAGCATTACTTGATATAATTTAGCCATTGTGTCCAGAATAGAAAATCAAATGTTGACTGAGAACTTCGAGAAAATCACGGCGATAGATGACAAAAGGGGAGATACAACTATATCACGATGCAATCAAGTGGGATAAAAAAGCCCACAATCAAGCGGAAGTGGTTAAGGAATTAACTATTAACTGGTTAGTATGATAAATGCATATATGGGCTGGTGGTGAATTCACCTGATCACCTTCACCCCAGCACTATGTTATTGCATGCGCAGAAGGTTGATAATATATTTGACACAAACAAAAGTAAAACATACACAAATCAAGACTGTTGCATTTTTCGGTATTAATATATGTTAGCCAGCTAGACTTTGTATAGTTGGTGCGACAGAAGTTCTGAAACAAATTACCAGTCTACCACTTGTTGAAATATTACAATGGAACAGGGTGACAACAATGGGCACAACAGACTTACGTTTTGGTGTCATACTGATACTGCAATATTTCATACAGCATTGATCCAGATTCTTTAAGTATCCAAAGCTTGTCTTTGCCCATTTTCAAGTCCACAAGCTTCCCCTGAGTAAGGAGATTGGAGTTAAAGCTAAGAAGGAAATATGTTTTAAAAATGTAAGGAGTGATTATACATCAACGTTGTCTTCTATAAAGATGCCTAAAATATGGAATGTTTGAAACTCTAAACTCCAGAGTAACTTCATTTCCAATTAGTTATGGATGGAGATCTTACAAAGATAAAGTTTGTTGATGTCAATACCAATAAACTAAATAAAAACAAAAGTGTATCATCAGCAGTTGCTCTTTACCTCCAGCAAAGGTATAGTAGAAATTGAAGGTTCAGCGGAGAATGGGAACTTTTCCCCAGCAGAAAAACTGAAGCCATAGACAGCAACATGATCACAATCTTGAACCTTTAAAATGCCACAATATTAACCAGTCAGCTACTTCCAGAAATAATGATTAGGAAAAAATAAAAGTATTCATACCATTATGTCATTATACAATTACTAACAACCAAAAATACTTAGATTTCATGAAGTTGCAAATATAAGTACAAGCAAAGCACAGATCACCCGATCCAACATTTAAAGATAAGATCACCAGATCAAGGTTATATAATCAGTATCAAGTAAATATCACTGTCTTATAAACCGAGGGACAATAATGTTTCACCGTAATTTACATCACCAGACACCACCAGTTCAATCTTGGTACTATACCAACAAGGGAAAGCTCGAAACTAAGTCCACAACTTCCATCATCAGTCTGTCCAACTCCTCTTGCTCAATAAGGTTAAATTTTACTCTCAGTCAAATTAAGATCATTTGGTTTGCCAATGATGCTAATCCCATCAAGTAAGAAAACACTAGTAAGGCACAGCTTGCAATTAGTTTATGCTTGGCGTACAATATGTATATTGGATACGCTTCCAATTCATGCTATGCCTAGAATAGAACATTTTTTTCACTATTTTCAAACAGTGGACTTACCTAGTTAGCACTACAACCTTAGGTCATGCTGTATGCATGTAGAGATAGCACTACAACCTTAGGTCATGCTGTATGCATGTAGATTTTGTGAATAGCGAATGAGAAAGTAAATAATTGGTGAGACAACATCCTCGACATACCACAGTGTTCTGGTGCAGAACTGCCAAAGATATCAGCTCTTGATCATCATCATCACCAGCCTCACCAACCCAAAGCCTTGTCGGATGGCCTGATATACAGAGAAACTATCAATAGTGTTGTCAAACAGAAGACAAAATTGCAGAGGCGACCGCTGTATTGCGATGCATCTCAAATTGTTCAATGTGAATCTTAGATGGCACTATTGCAAACAAATGAAATCCACATGCAGTTACAATTGGCCCTCAATGTACTTCATTTCCACGATGAAGCAATGTCACTGAGCTCACTGAAACAACCAAGTACAGATAAAGCTATCACTCGCCACAAAGTGGTCAGTTATCCAGTACTTAGTACAGACATGGGATGTCAGCAACTTGAGCATATTGGATATGAGGCTGGAAGCAGAACTGACTTTAGGTTGTGATTGTGGCTGACACAAGTGTCACAATGGAATTGCATGTATTGTAAATACAGAAACATTGCTTACAAAGAACCATAACACAATGATCAACAGATCAGAAGGACAAGATCAAGAGGGTGGCAAGTAAAGAGAACAAAGAGTCATAGAGATTACCTTCAATGTCATTTGAGTGAAAATTATAGTTGAGGAGTTTTGTATGATTATCCCATATGCGCAAATGTCCATCCAAATGAAGAACAAATAAAAGCTCCCTTTCATCTATGACAGTTGCCACTACATCCTGCACAGGACCCACAGTCTTTGTCCTGCAAAACAATGTAGATAGATTTCATACAAATAGGTAAAAAGAAAACAAGAACATGTAACATGAAATATAGATAAACTGAAGCTTTAAAATAAACTGGAACTCCATTCACATATAGAAATATAATATACTGCGACTTGTAACAGTAAATGGGAGTTTCAATTGAGTCAACCAGCACATGAACATTGCACAGTCAGTTTCTACTTCCAAGACTGGCAATTTCCAAGGAGAGCTATACAGCAGGGGCAATGGTGAAAATCCAAACAAGAAAACAGTAGATGTTCTAGCAACAATTCTTGTGTAGCTAAGCTATGAATCAGGTTTTCATTTCTTGGTGGATTATTATAAGAAATATGGTACCTCGACATGAGAGTCCATAAACGCCCAATTCCAGCATCATCTCGCAGCTCATTCGAGAAACCTACATTGGAAGACAATAGCTATCAGAAACCTTGGGGAAAGCTAAAGAAGGTCCCGACTCCAATCATCTGGAGGACAGGAACATGTTACACCCGGAACAGTAAGTTTTGCTAGTGCGATGGACAGTAGAGGACATGCCTGGTGAGTTTGGAGCTAACTTGCCAAGACTGTAAGAACAGATGGACCCATCTTGCCGACCAATCACTATACATCCTGGCTTTGCTGTTACTGCTGTAACCTTTGCACTCTGAGCGTGAGTTTGGAGACTACATTCAACTATATCATCTTGATGCAGTATTGAACCAGATATGTAAGAAAATGGGCTGTGTAAGTGGCACAAGAGAGCAACTCCAGACACGGTGAGGACATATAGCAGATATACAAGCTCCCCCCGCCTGCGGCCCTGCATTACCATGGAAGTGATTAGTCTAATTTTTAAGGTTCCAATACTAAAAATAGAAATTAGCATAAGACAGCAGTGATCCAACCTCTCGTTCACATATGAAGGCAAATGGACATAGCGCCTCCTGGAAGACCAACCGCAGCCCAGAGCTAGGAAACTCCTTGGAAGCGTCAAGTTCGATGACCTCTAGCACATTTTGGTGTTCCTCGTGAATCCTCCTGTAACACAGAATCGACAAGCTCCCTTCAGAAACTTCCCACCTACTATGAACCTAGGGTTTCTCTGAACGTGGCAAGTACGGCAGCAATACTGACTTACTGAGCGTGCACTTAAGCTCTAATTCTAAAAGGATTTCGTCTCACACCAACATGAGCACAACCAACTCCGAAGGCGCAAATATTCTAATCTGGATCTAATCTGCCCGATTTGAGCTAACACAATGCGCCACTCATCAGAACAGAGTAACAGTAGAGCTCGTAAAAGTGAGGAGACGCCACAGCACGTACCACGAGAGGTAATACTGAGAATCTCCCGAACGGATGATGTGGCACCCCGAGGCGGCGCGCGGGGGCACGCAGACGAAGGGATCGGCGGGACCAGCCGGCGCCGAGGAGGGGACGGTGAGGTCGACCCACCGCAGTTTGTCGGAGCTGGGAATAGGAACTTCAGCACCATCGATTCTTCGAGTAGCGGGGGCGGCCATGGCTACCTCGACGTCGCCGTCGGCAGCGGCCGCCGCCGCGGGAAGGAGGGTTTTGGAGAGAATTTTGGGCGGCGAGGTGGAGAATGGTTGGAGCAGCGGTGCAACGACGGAGTCCCGAGTCCTGACGCCGAGTTGGGCCCCTTTTTGGATTTTCATTTTTGTATCTGGGCTTTAGCGATTCAGCCCATATAGATGTCGAACACCCTCTAAATTACGGGATTACGGGATTCTTATCATCCCGGACCCAAACCAGGCTGCCATGTCACCGCAATCTCTCGGTCATCGAATTAGCCTCGCCGACGATCGGGATCGGCTTTTTTTTCTTTTACTAGTATCGTGCCGGTGCGTTTTGCTACGGGACAACAAAGCATATATAAATAATGACATAGAACATCGCAAACTAGAATACTTCAATGGCATAGTTTATCGGTGTAAAACAAAACAATATGATTTAATAAATATTTAAACCCAACAAACACATTGGTGGGTGGCCCGTATGAGGAAAACCGATTGGTCATAGCCGACGATGTGCAATGGCCTACTTAGTCGCATGGGTAAACAATACGTTTTGATAAATATTTAAACCTGGCAAACACATTGGAGGGTGGATCGTATGAAGAAAGTTGGCTGGCCATAGCCGGCTATGTGCGAAGGCTTACTCGGTCGCACGAGCGGGCAGTTCACCGACGCATTCCCACTGACAACAAAACATGTCACCTACACAATTTGCGCAACCCGGCAAACACATTAGTGGTTGGTCGGGCGAGGAAAGTCGACTGGTCATAGTTGGCGACATGCAGCGGCTACTTGGTCATAAGCGCGGCCAGTTCACCGGCCGCGTTCCGCCCGACGGTGAGCTCGCTGGCATCAGGCAGCTGCACGATCTGTGCAACCCGAGGAAGACATTGGTGGTTGGTCCTAAAAAAAGCCAACAATAATTTAATAATAGTAGTGTTATTGTATAATAAAGCATTTTTTCTATTGGTATTAATCCTCATAATATGAAATATTTGTAATAGACAGCTGAGTTAAAGACTGAAAATGAGTCAAGAGAATGCATATGCATCACATAAAATCCTCCTACTGCCCTACATTAAAGATAATTTAGAAGATGGAAATCCTTAGAACTTTGTGCACACATGTCTATTTAAACAAAATAAGAACCTTGTATGACCTCGTAGATACTGTATTTGTAACCAATTGAACAATATTATTCCAACACAAATTACATGGCAAAAAGATTACTTATTTCTACAGCGCCATGCTCATGTCGGCCTCTCTTCTACATACAATAGTCTTCAGAAGCGCATGTGTCCGTGCTACCTGCAACTGAAATAATCTCTTCTGAAACCTTATAAGCATATCAGTATATCACGATTTATGAGCAGACGTCCTCGACTGAAATAGATCGAACACTAATGCGATTCCAGGTTAAAAAAACACTAATACGATTCATCTACATGGTTAGGAATGACTGACCTCCTGCAGGTCCTTGCTCTCCCCTTGCAGCCGGAACGTAGACGTGTACAGAACCTTGGAAAACTGAAGAACTCATCGTGTAACAAGGGCAAAGGAATAATACTTTCTGGCTGGCCATCGGAGCTTGCACGTCAAGGCGTTGAAGCTCCCTGTGAGCGCGGGCGGGATCTCGCCATTCCTTGGCTCCGACGGCGCCCATGCAGTGATCCAATTCCTCACCTCGAAATTCCTCGGTGAAGTTTATAGATGCAGTGATCCAAATGAGGAAAATCAGGCATGGACGGCACTGCGCGGCGGCGTCGTGGCCGTGGGCGACGACGGCGGTGCTGGTTGGAACGGCGTCTGGTTCTTGGTGATCTGGTTCATGACCTCGAGCTCGCGCAGCACCCGCACGCGCTCGTGCTCCATCTTCGCTCTGCCCACACCATAGCCGGAGCCGCCGCAGCCCGCGCCCGGGGTGGTGCCGAGGCCATCAGCCTCGCCGTTTTCTCCTTCGGACTGTCCTCATGCAGGAGCCCACGTACGGCTGCACCGATGCCGAAGGAACTGCCTCCTCCTCCAGCTGCACGCCGTAGGTAGCTGCTAGCATCTGTGGGGTCTCAGCAGACACAGGCCGGCCGCCGGTCGCGAGGATGAAATCATCGATCCGTTTCTTCAAGGGAGACGCAGTGGGCGTGCCGCGTGCGGACGCGGATCGCAGGAGGCCCAAGGGTTGGCCGGGTGCCGAGGGTATACGGGGAGACTCCATTTTTGCCGCGCGCCGCGCGATTCACTGCGTTATTGACGGGCGTCGTTTTTGTTTGGTGTGCGGACGTGAGGGGAACGATATCCCTGTTTGTCGGGCGACGGGTGAGGAGGGCGAGCGGAGGGGAGGAGTCTTCACGCCTTCACGATTCGCAAACGGACGCGACTCTCCCTTCTAATTTTTTTTATAGTAGAGATTAGAGGAACTCTAGGGCATGTGACCCCGCCGGTGGGACCCGTTGACGGGGTCCCATAAGTGAGCCCCACCATGGGACCCACGAGACGCAATGCGAATCCAACAAGCGAGCCTCAGCATGGAATTATATGTGAGACCCACTTTAGCTTTTAAAAAGTTTTTGTATATGATTCACGGACCCAAACCAAGTAACCACATCGCGCCACATCACCTGCAGTCTCTCAACTATCGGCTCGACCTCATCGACGGTCAAGATCAGCTTTTTTCTGAATTGGAGGAACTTTAGGGCATATGACCCTACAGGCGAGACCCTAGACGGGTCCCACCAGTAAGCCCCGTCGTGGGACCCATAAGACAAGGCGATGCGGATCTCACAGTGGCTCCCAACATACACCCATGGGTCTCACTTAAAACCCATTATATCCCAGAATGAATTTAGCATTAAAAAAATAAGAGGTTTTTTCAAGATGTCATGTTATAGTGTTTCTTATTTTGTTTCTTTAATATAACATCATACTGTTATATTTGAAATATTTTAATTTATTTCTTAATAAAAATAATTTTTAATTATCTAATATAATTATATAATAAAGTTTATCTTTTATTTTTTCATAGCATATACTATCTGCATCTAAAAAATATGCAATTATGAGCTGCATGCTAGCTAAAAATATTCAAGTTTGACCAAGGTTCTAGAGAGTTATATTCGTGTCTAAAACTCTGAATAAATTTATTATGAAAATACACTTTGCACTTAATATAATGATATTTGTTTGATCTCATAAATGTTAATACTTTTTATTTATAATTGGTCAAATTTAAGATGCCAAAACATGATACTTGCTAGAAGTGCAATTTTTTTGGGACCGATGAGTACTAAACATTCTAGGTGATGACATAAGCAATGTACCTATGACATTTCAAAATCTACAATTTTATTATATAGCATATTTTTAAGTTAAAGTGCTTCCACAATTTGTTCGCACAAATGTTCACATTATCACATATTATCTGTCCTACCTATGATTCCGCACCAAAACATCTTTTAATAAAAAAAGCGTTCAATACAAAAACTACTCAAAATTTGCAAACCTTAAAGTTTTGCTGCACAATAAAATTTCAAATCTAAAGTGTTTTGGTAATTCGTTCGCATAATGTTTATATATAATCCGTTGCCTCTATGACTTGGACATTAAGAAATCTTTAATTTTAAAAATGTAGAATATTAAAGTAGCTCAAAATTTCAAAGTCAGTAAATTTTCTATTAAAGAAGACTTTAAAAATTGAAAGCTTTTTTTTCCAATCCACCAATTAAACCTAACATTCGAACACAAAAACACCTTAAATTTAAGACTTGAAAGTGGATTTGGCCCCCTAGTTGGTTTTGGTGTTGATGACACACATAATTTGGAGGTTTCATGCTTCTATTGATATGTATGCAGGAAGTAAAGAAAAATGGATGAAATTAAAATGAAAATTCTATAAAAGGATCCCCGGAATCAAAAGTTCAAAACGGCGTGAAGCTCGATGGTGGATTTAATCTTATTTTATGGCATTGAGTATAGGAAACATCATACTATCAAGGGGATGTGATCTATAAGCAAATGTTGCCAGAGTGCCTTCAAAGGATGAGAGAAACTAACTTCAGGAAAGGACAAAACACGTGTGCTGCCCTGACCGAAAGATCCGATCTAGGACAAAGAATCCCCGGAAGATGCATTGGCAAAATCCGGCCATGTGGCAAGCTGACCATGGGTCACTGTGCTGACCGAAAGTTCCAGCTGGGAGCCGGAAGATCCGATTAGGGATAGAGAGTTCCCGGATTTTGTGTTGGCAATCTCCAGTCTTTGAGAGTTGACCCTAGAACTTTGTGCTGACCAGAAGTTCCAACTATGAGCCGGAAGTTCTGGTTCCATCGGGGTTCATATAAATACCCCCACATACCCTTTCACTCACTCTCACTCGCTCATCCGACATTCAAACACTCTCTCTTGCATTTATTTGAGCTCATCTCCTCTCTCTAGCCTCCAAATCATAGGGAAACACTTGGGGATAGATTGGAGTGGAGAGATTTGAGAAAGAAGAGTTGACTTTGGTGAGGGAAGGTGCTCATCCATCTCAAGAGGCACTTGAGGCATCCTTGGCTCGGATTTCGCATTTGTTACTCCTAGAGCTTTGCTCCTAGATGGTTAGGCATCGCCAAGTGTTGCTCCTAGATTGTGGGAGTGCCTTGGAAGTTTGTAATACCCGTTCATTGTGTGAAACAATTAAGTAAGTGACTGAATCTTGATCTTTGTGGTCGATTGAGGGAGGAAGCGAGTTGAAAGAGACTCCACCCTTTGTGGGTAGCCTCAACGGAGGCGTAGCTCCCTTGGGAGTGAACTCCGGGAACAAATCCTTGTCTCTGTGTGCTTCATTATTTTCATACTCGCTTATTTACTCATATATGCTCGTATTTGCTTGTGACGAATCGATCTATTGATATACAAGATTCTGCTGTGCTAGATCATAGTTATAAGCTTATATTCATCTGTTGGCATCTTTCTATTCAAGTGTAATCATGATATCAAGCTTTGTTTTTGAATCTCAAGTAGGGAAGTTTATCTTGACCGGAACATCCGAGACATAGTCGGATCTTACACTGAGTGTTTGGAAGAATTTTTCAGGTTTATTAGGTATGCCTGTTCACCCCCCTCTAGGCATCCATAAGATCCTCTCTCTTTTCAACATAAATGTTGCTTCAAATTCTAAAATACATAGCAAATTTTAAAATTCATAGCTCCTTTCTAATTTCTTTACAAAAATTCAAGTTTCAACAGAAGATACACTTCAAAAGAAAAGGTACTTCACATTTAGAAATCTAAAACCTTTCCACAGAGCAACTTTTTAAATTCGACGTGCTTTAGAAATTCATTTAAAAAATACTAATACAACCATAGACACATCCACTTGCCACCCGCCACAACACGCGGGCTTTTCTAATCTTCCACTAAATTTGAGCTTCCACACCTTAGGCATTTAGGTTTACTTTGGAAGCTCATGGATGGTTAGCCCAGGGAACATACAACCCCGTGGGAATTTTGTCGTCAATTCCTTTCCCGGGGAGCTTCTCCCGCTTGTGCTTTGTTTCCTGTCATTAGTTGGGAACTCAGGGAGGCGGCATCACGGGCGGGGAGGGAATTTGGCGTCGTAGGCGTGGATGGGAGGTGGCATCGCGAGCGGAGAGGGGAGGCAACATCGCGAGCAAGGAGGGGGAGCGCTACCCGATTTGATGAGTCGTGGATTTCTCCCCCGTGGAAAACGACGGGAATTGGGTCACAAAAACCTATGACACATCGGGTCACAAAAATCACTGACACAGGCTTCCAAACGCAGGGGCAATCTGCATGTGGAAGCTTAGTTCGTGGACATTTGGCCCCAGGGAAAAGAGGGGGATCCCCGGGGATTCAAAGTTTCCAAACTGGCCCTTCGAGTATCTTCAGCAGATTACCTATCCACATCACCAGTATAAAAAAAATGAGTGATTTGAGCGATATATAAGGTGCTCTAGAAGATTATCAATCCCATTACTAATACCAAAATCTTTTGATAGTTACCAAAATCCACTTCCCTCTTACTAAGATGTAGGTGATTCACTCTTGCCTAATCGACACTTCGCTCTCTGGCTCAGAGGCAACCCAGTCTCTTACTCAGTTGTTCGAGCTTGCCAGCCAGCCACCGCTGAGCACCTGGCCCCCATTGCCCCCATCTCACCGAGCAGCACCAGGAAGGAGAGGTCGAAACGAGAGGGTGACATGTGGGGCCATGCATTAGGGCAATAGTGGCAATCCACCATAAAAAATCTCTTTTTTGGATTTGTGACTAATCCTTCTAGCCAAACACCCCATCAAGACAACTATAACTCCGCCTAGAGCTAGCTCCAGCTGGAGTTTACGTGTTTGGCAGGGCTCTAGCTCTGCAAACCAACTCTGGAGCTGATGCTCCACCACAGGCAGCTCCACTCATGGAGCTGGACTCTCAATTTGGAGCTGATGAATGTGTTTGGCAGAAATAACAGCTCCAAATCCGAAAAGAGACAATTTGAATGGATTACCCTATTTTTCCCCTAGCATAGTGTATGTGCGTTGCTACAGGTGATACAAAATTCTATAACAAATAATATTAAAAATTTCAAAAAAAATAACAATTTAATGATTGTGCTTTGCTACAATACATAGAGCATAAAAAATGATAGTTAGGAACTTTTAATATTGGTATTTGCGTACCAGAATCCATGCACAATTTTGATCCGGGCATTGACAACCATCAGCAGGTTGGGTAGTAATTAGATTGGCCATAAATTTTGTATACGTACTGTACATTTGATCTGAGTGGATTCCCTTGATGGCCTAAAAGTGCTGGTGAGCACGCCGATGTCGCAGGCCTCGGCAATGGTGTGAATGGCGTCAACGTAAGGTCAGGCGATGGTGTACACAGCACCGGTTGGAGGAGTTGCGCGCATTGCGCTAGGGTGAGGGGCCATTGGTCGTCGGCCGCCAGGTCGTCGCGGGAGAGGATCGGCATGCGCTGACTCCGTTGCCGCCGTGGGGTAGATGCGGAAAGGGAGGCAACGACAGTTTTGGATTGAAGAGAAGAGAAAAGATTTGGAGGAGGAGGCGGGCGGACGGGTCATCATAGTGTTTCTCCGGTGATCTCCGGCGATGTTCTCTGGTGACGGAAGGGGAGGCGGCGGAGGGGAGGAGTCGCGACTCGCAGGGAGAAGTGAGCGTCGGGGGATCGCGAATAGGTATGAGAATCAAAACGAACCGGTATGTATGTGTAATGGATGGCAAAGGTGGGTAGTTTCTACCCAACTCCATGAGTACTTCCAAAACCTGTGTTTGCAGAGCACCCCCTGAGGGACTCCATGGATTTGGTGGAGTTGGGAGCTAGATTCATGGATTTGGTGGATCTGGAGTTTTTGGAGCTGAGGTGTTGGGCTAGAAAAACTTGGAGCGGAGTTCCACGGTGGAGCAGAGCCATGCCAAACACATCCTAAGTCCAAGCTGGTGCTACGCTCCGGAGATTCGTCCTTCAGCTCATGACAATTCATTTGGTTGAAAGCATGGTCTGAATCAGAAAAGTAAAAAGGGTAGACTGTGGAGAAACAGGTTGTTTAAACACATTAAATAAATCCATAAGGAAACCAATGAATAAGCTCCATAAAGAGGACAACATAACCAAAGAAAATAGAAGGAAGCAGATAAACATTCGATGCGGAACAACTATATCTTATCTTGCCAATGAATAAGCTCCATAAAGAGACAACATAACCAAAGAAAATAGAAGGAAGCAGATAAACATTCGATGCGGAACAACTATATCTTATCTTACCTATTACTAAAGCACAAAAGAAATCATTTTTTTGTCAATCGTATGCACACAGATATGGTCTGAACTCATTGTCGTTGCACGTTCAAAACTACTTCGCCTTGTGCCCGTGTAAAAGGAGACTTCATGAGCTCAACCACTGATCACAACTTCGAGGCTATGGGGCCTCTGTTAGAGCGGCGCAGCGGATTCCGGCCCAGCCCGCTGGACCCGTCGCCATTGGGCAGTCCGTGCTACTGGCATCAGACGAGAAAATTTCCGCCTCTTTTCCCTCTGTTCTGATCTCCTTGGCCAGAGCCTAGAGTCGGGCCGCAGGCCTTCTTGGTGCCCCACATGACTCCTTGGTGGTGGGTCCCTTGGCGAGCGTGCGGCGCCAAGCCATGACGACCCGTTGAAAGCCTTCCTAGCGCGGCGCAGATCTCTCCAGGTGAAGCGGCAACCGGTCTCCTGGCCAGGTGTGGCGGCCCGGTGAGGCTCGGCCTGGTGCAGGCCTCACTACTGTGGACCAGCGAGGGCGTCCCTGGCGGGATGCAGGCCTCCTTGGCGAGGAGCATCCCGAGCTCGGCATGGCGGACCAGCGAGGGCGTCCCTGGCGAGGAGCGGCGGCCGCTCCCTGGGTGCAGCACGACGAGGAAGCATGGCCGGTGTTCTTGTGTGGGGTTAGAGTAGAATTTTTTAGTTCTTATGTCACTGGTTGTGTTCATGTTATGTTGCTAGATGTGTTCTCGTGTGATGATATTATCCTATGAGATTATCTTGCTTATTGCTCCAATTTGTGTTTCTTCTGAGCTGCTACTGATTTGATTGAGTTGCTAGTGATTTGTTTGTATTTGTTGTGAAATTGGATTGGAACCAGAGGTAAAGCAGAGGGGTGGGGAAGCAGGTGGGGTGGGGAGATTTTTAAAATATTTTTTAACCTTTTAGTCCTGGTTCATTCACCTGTGACTCCTGACCAGGTAGTCTTGGTTGGGTGGTCGGTACAAAAAGCTCATTTCCAACCGAGACTATTGGGGGGTTGTGCAGTAATGGCGGCAAGTCAGTCATGTACTCATATCTACTACATTCCTGGTTCTCTGACAATGTAGAGTTTCTGGAATTAACATGCTGGAGTGGACACATGTTGGCATGGAAGATGGCACAAGTCTAATGGGAGCTACTAGTAGGTTACCATGGCGAGCACGTCACGAGCGGCAAGGACGAGCATGTCGGCGCAGGAGACAGTGTCGAAACCTTCGAACGAGAGGGACTTTGTCGGAGTCGTCTTTCTCGGCTAGGTTGCTCACTACTAGGAATAAGGGCTCAGTACCAGACAGAAACCCACGTTAGTACCGGTTATGCAACCGGTACTACGTTTTTGGTACTAAATGGGCAACCATTTAGTACCGATTGGTGCAACCGATACTAAATGATACATTTACTACTGGCTGCTATTAGCAACCGGTACAAAACAGCTTTACCGCTTTGCGCGTGAGGCTGGCCATTTTAGTACCAGCTGCTATTAGCAACCGGTACAAAACGGTGTGGGGCTGGCCATTTTAGTGCCTGGTCACGTTTTTTTCTTCTTTCTTTTTTTTTCTTGTTTGTTTTTTCTTTAGTTCATCGCATATGAATTCTTCATTCAAAGACATCTTTCATCTAAACACAAATACATAGGATTCTTCAACTCAAAGACGTCTTTGCTCTAAAAACACAAATACATAGGATCGGATGAAGAAGATTTTCTTTCCCAAATTACAACCACCACAAAGTGAAAAAATCAATACAGAAAAAAAAGATTCACAACTTGGCAGCAGTCAACGAGCTTGCGCCATGTCAAGCTCTTGTTCTCCATGAGACCATGGCCGGGAGTGGCGTGGCTATGCTGTCTTCTCGGTCTCGGACATGCATGGATCCAAGCCAACCCAGGAGAGTTCAACAATACTAATCAAATTGGAACGGATCCAGTGCCTAAAAAAAGAAACGGATCTGGTCTCTACTAATCAAAATGGATTTCCCAAAAAAAATATCAATCAAAGTGGAGGCGAGCATGGATCCAGTGCCTAAAAAAAGAAACGGATCTGGTCTCTACTAATCAAAATGGATTTCCCAAAAAAAATATCAATCTAAGTGGAGGCGAGCATGGATCCAGTGCCTAAAAAAAAAGGAACAGATCTAGGGACGCCGAGATCTCCGTGCTCACTTCCGCCACGCAGCCCGCGCGCCCGCCGTCTTGCCTACCGACGGAGTTCCTCCTGCGCCACCGATGGAGTTCCTCCTGCATGGAAGGATTGGAAAGAGATAAGTCTAGAGAAGAGGAAGAGATAAGAATGAGAGGTAGGACAGGGAGAGGCAGAGGAGTAATAAAAGACAGCGCTGGCAGCCGGCTGGGAGGACAGTTTAGTACCGGTTGAATGTTTCAACCGGTACTAAATATCTAGCTAGTATTAATGGTCTATATTTAGTACCGGGTGAAACCACCCACCGGTACTAACTGGTTCGAGAGAAATTTAGTTGTTGTTTTTTTAGGTGGTGCCATTTAGTACTGACTGGTGTCTCGAGCTGGTACTAAATTGGCCCGATGACATCGATGGAGGTCTGTTTTGCATGTTAGTACCGGGTAAACTTGCAACCAGTATCAACTGACTAGGCACGAATGCTCGGTTCTCTGGTAGTGGCTCGACATCGAGTCGATCAACACCGAGCCGTCGCAACTCGCATCACTGCGTGGCATGTATGTTCAAATGTGCAGCTGCACTCTGCAGTAAAAATGTTGAATGGCTTCATCTCCGAGAGGCAGAGGAGGTGGTGTTCTTGGGCGAGGCAGCCCACGATTCATTTCAGGGTAGCCAAACGGATAAAATATAGAAATCATTAGTTTTTCAGACCATCTCCAGCCGGGCAAATTTGAGCTCGTATCTTCCTTTTTCAGGCCGACCCGTATAATTTGGAGGCCCGAAATTCTCTCCCAACTCCGGCCAACCCTGTAAGATGAGTTTTTTTTTATACTCATATAGAGAGTAAGTAATTCTTATACATATCTATTTAATGCAATTTTTGCTCATGTATTTAGTGAAATTGGAGCAGCGATTTGATACTCGTATATATGTGTGCAAGGTCACTAATGAGCACAGGCTAAATACGGCTTGTTTTATTTTGGGCGGATGCAGCCTTGCGGCACATGTTAACGGCAAGGCTATTAGGATTTCTTATGTGGATTAGTAGCAGAGGGACTTTCTTAATTTCTTAATACGTACTTACGTACTGAAACAGCGATGATAAAAGAAAAAAGGATTCTTGATCCGAGATCCATGCATCTCGAGGGGCTGGCCTGTCGATGCTAATCTTCACTTTAAACAATATAGCACTTAAACAATGGATAGCACTGATCAGTCAAGACATAACGATGTGTTAGGGTGAGTTTAGATTAGGAGAAAAAAAACACGGTAGATAAAAAAACACTGTGGATCGTGTTGGGAAGCATGTTCTGTGAGTGGGAGAATGAGATGAATAGAAAAAAAATGGATAAATAGTGTTTTATTTGTTGGAAGTGGAGGGAACTAAACGCACCCTAAGTTTAACCCATGCCACTTGCTGATGGGAGTGCTTGCTGAGCCATCGTCCAGTGATTATCAAGCATCAGGCTATGCAAGACGTGCGCTCCCTCATCAATTCTCCAGTGATTACCAAGCTCGGTGACTGTGCGTGCGCAGCTACCGCAGACGAATTGACGCGACGTTTCGGAATCTGTCAAAGCATGCATCCATTAGTCTCGGCACCATCCAGCAAATTGCTCTCCACTAAACTGGCGCAGCAATTAGCACGCATCTCCGTGCCCAGGATCGAGTGGCTCTTACCCCGTGCGTAGCTACCCACCGAAGTAGCCACGTATTTCGGTATATATGCTGTCTGTGATGATATTTGAGATGTTTATGTCATTTATTTGATTGGGGTACCATTTATGATGAAAAACAAAAAAAAATAGACTCGGGTCGGCAACTTTGCCGAGAGCAATTCGTCCAGAGTCTTGGCAAACATGCCTTTGTTGAGAGCGTCGGACCAAACCTCTCGGTAAAAGACGTTTTTGGGTTGCCCTAGCTAGATCTTTGCCAAGAGCTAGGGACTAGGCTCATGGCAAACTTCATCCTTTGCCGAGCGCTTTGGACCAGGCTCTCGGCAAAGGTTGTTTTTCTGCATATTCTGGGCTGCACTTCACCAAGAGTTGTGCAATGGGGCTCTCGGGAAATTGTTAACTTTGCTGAGAGTGTTGAGACAGGGCTCTCGGCAAACATGCCGTCAACGGCGACGCTTCGGTCCTCTCTGTTACCCATGCCGTTATGTTTGCCGAGAGCCCCGTTAAGTAGGCTCTCGACGTTGTTACCGTCAGCCGTTCTGTCTGCCCGCCGTCATCCCTACCTTTTTTATGCCGAAGGTTCACAAAGCTCTAGGCAATAGTGTGTCGAGCGCCCGAAGGAAAGCTCTCAGCAAACACACCTTTGCCGACGAATTTGTTGTCGAGAGCTCTTTGCCGAGAGTATTTAGGGCTTTGCCGAGCGCCCTTG
Organism: Digitaria exilis; assembly: GCA_015342445.1. Lineage (NCBI taxonomy): Eukaryota > Viridiplantae > Streptophyta > Magnoliopsida > Poales > Poaceae > Digitaria > Digitaria exilis. Next base: position 342,743 of record JACEFO010002150.1, on the reverse strand, counting down.
GCACCCGACAAAGGGGCTGAATCCGGTAGTGCTTGTACTGAGCACTGAGCACTATGGGAAACCGACTCTTTGCCGTGTGTCGAAACCTATGCCATGTGGTTTATGTCAGGCACACAACAAAGGGATTATTCTTTGTCGGGTGTCATTTTTAACACACGGCAAAGAATCCCTTTGCTTTGTGCCACACAAAAAAACACACAGCAAAGAAAAACACTCGGTAAAGAGTACCGTGTGTTATTTTTGTGGCACATGGTAAAGACATTCTTTGTTGTGTGTGAAAGTGTATTTTGCCCCCTAGTGGTTTCGGTGTTGATAACAACCATAATTTAGAGGTTTCATACTTTTATTGAGATATGTGCAGGAGGTAAATGAAATGAGAAAAAGAAAATATAAAAAAGGAGGTCCCCAATTTGAGTATAGGAAACACCATACTATCAAGGGGACGGTGTTTGATGAATCAAGGATGTTAAGGTGCTATTTTGAGATGAAAACTAGCCTTGAGAGAACAAAACGGGCAAAACTCAGTTTTCAGCGAAAACCGGAAGATCCGATTTCCTACATCGGAAGATCCGAAATGGTACTGAGTAGAAAATACAGAATCGGAAGATCTGATTTCCTACATCAGAAGATCTGAAATGGTACTGAGTAGAAAAATACAAAACCGAAAGATCCGATTTCCTACATCGGAAGATCCGAAACGGTACTGAGTAAATTTTGGCAAAATCAAAAGTTCCGATTTTATGAATCGGAATTTCCGGAATTGACTGGAGACTTAGGTTTTTCTCAGCTATCCTAGCCTATCCGGAAGATCCGAGTAGTACTCGGAAGATCCGGTTTGCCCGATTCTGAACATAACAGTTAGATTTTGAGGTTGCCTATATATACCCCTTCAATCTCTCCCTTCACCCCTCTTGACCAAACCAGTGAAGAACACACTCCAAAAGGCTCTCTCCTCCTCCCCACTCCCCTTCAAGCTTGCCCTAACCAAGATTCACTTGGGGATTGATTGAGAGAGAAGATTTGTGGTTTGGGTGTTGACTTTGAGTGAAGGAAGCATTTGTTCATCTCAAGAAGTACTTGAAGCATCCTTGGCTTGTGATTCACGTTTGCTACTCTTGGAGCTTGCTCCTAGACGGTTAGAGGTCACCAAGTGCAGCACCTAGCTTGTGGGAGCGCCTTGGAGGATTGTATCACTCGTTCCTTGTGTGGAACCATCTAGTAAGTGACTCAATTTTGGTCTTTGTGGTCGATTGAGGGAGAAAACGAGTTGAAAGAGGCTCTACCCTTTGTGGGTGCCTCAACGGAGACGTAGCTCCCTTGGGAGTTAACTCCGGGAACAAATCTCGTGTCTCTTTGTGTTGCTTACTTTACTTTGGTTCATATATTATCATATTTGTTATATATTGCCCGATCTATCTCTATAGAGGTTTCCGTTGTATTTGATCATAATATATAGCTCTTAGAGTATCTCTGTGAACTTTCTATTCAAGTGGAATTGCTATTAACTTGTTAGATTTTGAATCTCGAGCAAAGGTTATTTTCTACATCGGATCATCCATGTAAGTCTCGGAACATCCGATTATCGGATCTTTCTAGAGGTACTCGGAAGATCTGGTTTCTCTGACAACTTGTGAAGAAAGAATTTTAAGGTTTTATTAGGTACGCCTATTCACCCCTCTCTAGGCATCTACAAGATCCTCTCAATTGGTATCAGAGCCGAGGCTCTTGTCAAGGCTTAACCGCTCAAGAGAATCAAGATCACTACAACAAATATCACATTTTATAACGTTTTAATATTGTTATAGAAAGCCCTTTGTACGTCATATTTCGTAATCTGTGACATTCGCGCGACGAAAATTCGTTGTGTGTAAAAAAAGGTATTCAGTGATGAAACCTTTTTTTTCGTCACAGATTTTGTGACGATTCTGCTCTCGTCACTATTTTGTGACGATAGTTTTTCGTCGTTAAAAGCCTATAAAACGTCACAAAACCTTGTACTCTGATGAAATAATAATGATGTGGCACCATGTTTGTGACAATTTGAGTCGTCACAAAACCTTATTTGGATGGTGTGGCAATGACCTGGCAGCATCTTTGTGACAATTTTGTTCGTCATAACATGTGTCATTTCCAATATCGTTTATTATGTCACGCATTGTTAAATTATAAAGTAGAGCCCATTTCATATTCAGACGACTAAACTAATATACAGAATACAAACCAACACAATATATTAAATATCTCATCACATGAAATAGGTTTTGATCCAACACCTCATAACATTAATACAATCGAATTTAAGCTTTCATCCAACACATCTCACAATACTGCACCATGCATACTTAGAATAATGAACATTAACCACAGAACTCAAAAATTAATGAAACACTAGGCTGCAGAACACTCTTTGCCCAGTTTCCCCTCTTTGGACTTATTGGTTGAACTTCTCAATCTCCAAATTTTATAATTACCTGTGAAAAAATAAATCACAAACTATATTGATCAATTACATTTAAAATTTTGGTTAGCTAACATATTGAGCTTTTTACAGGCTGCTAGCTATGGTGTACATGAATAAACGTTATATAAAAAATAAAACGGCATTTGGATAGTAGCTGGTTGTGGATCAGCTCTGAACAGTAACACCTGCATCTTCAAGTTCCGGTTTCTCTTTTGGTATTTTTTGCACAAAATTTTATTCACCATCAAATTCGGTATGATTGCAGATGTTTACGTGCACTATCCACTCATATTTTTGAATGGATTTTAGGTAAATGGATTTTAGGTGCACTGGTTTAGTTGCTCCCAAGTTTGGTAACATGGTAGCGCCAAAACGTGCGGTATCAAACTCCTGCCCTCCCGTAGCTCACGGCTCCGGCAGCGACCTTCCTGCCCTCCTGCCGCCCACGACTCCAGTGGCGACCTCGCCACGACATGAGCATCCCAGCAACCCTAATCCCTGTCGATGGCGGCAACACCACCCGCGGAAGATCACTTGATCGGTCGTCCGATAGACTTCCTCTTTTTCTATGCAGCACGAACCAAACCAGGCGAGTGCCATCCGCCGCACATGAGCTGAGCATGTGAGATTGCCAGCGTAAAAACCCTCCCCACTCCCAGGATCTGTCCCGCGAGTAGCGTGCCGCCACACAACGAAGCTCCGCCAAAGTTCTCAGGGAGGGAAGACAAATGAGTTGGATCAAGTGGTTGACGGCATCTCCGACTTCTCTCCGGCTCCGCCGTCAAAAGCTGGACCAGGAAGAAGCTGGTGTGTGCATGTTTTTTTTAATATAAAATTGCTTCTAGTTGGAGAAACCGAGAAACCAACCATTAGGACTAATACCAGTACTGACTGGGTTGTCACCCTAACTATTATATTTACAGACAAACCAACTAATAATAGAAACATAAATAAGGCGATTCTAGTCCTCACATGATTTTTTTTTTAACATGAGTTTTCACATGATAACCACAAGAAGAAAAAAAAAAGCATTCAGGTCGCATCCCTTCCCCAGAAAGTATGTGCTGACTCAGGATGTATGTCAGAAGGCAAGTTGACACATGGTAGAGGTCTAACCATGTTACATCTTTCACAAGGGAGTTGAAATTGAACAAGCAATTCAATAATCCACGCTAGAGACCCTGACAACTAGCACAGGAGGATCAGGACTTGCGCATCAACGATAATTCAGTGCCTTCTCCAGCGTTCAAAAATAAAGCGCGGGGCAAGGGATGGATACCACCAATATGGCCCAGGCACAGAAAATCTGATGTCAAATAAAATGTATTAATGAAATCACTGAATGATTAGTGTGAAAAACAAACCAAGAAAATGGTATTGACGTGAAAAATAATACCTACCTATTTGGATCACTGTCTTTGTTAATCTTAGCAGCAGCAGATCTACGAATAAACAAAAAATATTTGTCAGCAAATAATTCAAAGACTGCTTGCAGCCGAGCAGCTTCTCTGCACAGCTGCAGCTAAAGCTGTAGGAGAAAATGAAGCTGTGAAAGAAACCAAGAAAATGGTATTGATTTGACAAATAATACCTACCTATTTGGATCACCATCTTCGTTAATCATAGTAGCAGGAGACCTACGTATAAATAAAAAATAGTTGTCATCAAATAATTCAGATACTTGCTTAACCAAAACATATAGATTTGGTCATTCAATGAAGCAGCTTAGCATTTCAACTTAATGAGGATATGGCTAATGTAGCTGATGATGCTTAGTTATTAAGCCAAAATCATAAATAGGCTTGGGAAAATTTACAGCAAGACTATGGATATCAACAAAACCCCTCTATGAAGAGGATCGAAATCATGCAACATAAGTTAAAATCAAATGCTCTATGTTCAATCGGCACTATCCTGGTGTATTGAAGAAAATGCTTGACATTGCACATGATCATCAAACTAAGTAATAACAACAAAGATAGAACAGCCAACCTGACTAGATTAAACAATTTCCAGTTCATTGTACTAATGCCAAAAAATCAAGTAGAAAATATAGGAATGGTCACAAGTCATGGAAAAAAAACTACATAAATGAAAGGCATACCCTTTTCTATCAAAGTCCTTCAATTGCTCCAGAATAATATGTTTTGGTAGATAAGGAGTTCTTTTCGCACCATAGAAGTTCATGCCAATGAAATTTCCACAAAAATCAATAAGGGGGCCTCCAATCCCAGCCTTAAAAAAAAGAATCGAAATTAACACACGTGAGGATGACGTTTTTAGTGCAATAAAGATCTAATGTATAAAATTACTCAAATTCTGATGCAACAACTTATTCCACCACAAGAGAAACCACTGTAGTGTACCTTGGTAATCTTACAAGTAGAGATTCCATGATCTTCGCTGACAAGATTGCTTGAATTGTCAATCAGCGCCCCTTTTGTTGCCATGAGTTTTCCTGTTTCAAAGGTACGCCCGATAGCTACTACCTCATTGGGAGGATAAACTGGATTCCCAATGTGGAGTTTTGCTACTCGACGACAATGGAAATTCCTGATGATGACAACAGCAATATTATAATGTAAATTATAATGTTGCACTATCCCTGTGGCATGTTTCTTATTTGGAAGTAGTACACGAATCTGCAATGAATGACATTGAGAATTAAAAATATGAAATAAACAAGCAGGGGTATAGAATGATTTGCAGTACAAACCTTCAAGCTGCTATCAATCTCATTTTTATTAGAAAACCTAACCAAACTCGCTGATGTCAGGATTCTAGCGATGGATTTGTGGCGGCCTATAAGTACACCAGTGCAAGCAAAAAACCTAGTTTCTCCTACAAAGATCATTGTTGCAATCATGGTATTGAAATTAAAATAAAATAAGTAATATGAAAGTAAAATTATCTTATAACAGCAAACTCACCACGGAATGAAGCAAGTGATACAACACTCAAAGATGTGTCTAAAGCAACTTTTTCTGGGAGCCTGTTCCATATGTCTTCAGAAAATTCCTCCTCAAAATTTCTACGCAATTTCATGTCTCCTGGTTGAAGAATTATAGCAACAATTGGTTGTGCTATAAAAGACTCAAAATGTGCAACAGAAGAACGGTCAGCAGAGGCAAAAGCAATAACTCACCATCAAGCATTTTTGGCAGGGGATAACCACGGGACAGTAGATCGTTAGTAAAAGCCTTCATGAATTCTGGTGCAACAAGGTGAAGTGATTAATGACTGGTTAACTAATGGCTTGCAAAACTGAAGGCAAATTACTCACCATTGTCCGGCAATGGCTCATCCGATAAATCACTGGTGTCTGGCGCAACAAGGTGAATCCATAATGACCATGTATTAGTAACACTCAAAAACAGTATTAACACGATATCAGCAATGATAATCTAACAGAATCAGAAGTGACCCAGCTTTGATTCACCTTGTGATGATTCACTTTCTGAATCACTTGTAGGGGATACAGAAGACTTCTGACTCATTTGTGGGCTCTTGTCACTTCCTATACCTTTTTCTTTTTTATGGTGAGGGGAAAGATAAGCTTAATTAGTACATTCTCTTAATAAGTTTATGGACAGAGGGCACCACAAAATGCACCTTGCGCCACTAGTGAAGAACCTACAAACGTTCATTAAATTAAACTTAATAAAGGTGATTTCACAACAGTACACATTAGCAATCTTCACGAGCAACTACTATTCTCACCTTCTGAATTAAGAGCAGCAGGAGTTGAAGATTTACATATCTCACTTGAGCTTCTTTCAATTTGGTTATCACGTCGTTGCTTTATCTTGATCCTAGCCCTTAAGCGGACTGCTTGCCCCGCCACAGAGGTACTGTTTCCAAATGAAAATAAACCATGGAACATATCTAAGCTAGCTAGGCAAAATGATACATTTCTATTTTTAAAAAAAATGATACAGTTCTACATATTTTCTTCTCACGAGATTACCGATAAAGCTAGTAAACACCGGTACCATTTTCACTAGAATCCAACACGACATTCCAACCAAACTTGAATGCTTAACAGTTTAGGGGATTATGGGCCGACTCACCACCCAACAGGTTTAACAATGCTCCGAATACTGCATGTAAGTAGAATTACTGAGGGGAGAAAACAGGTGCCAGAACCATGCTCAGTCCCTCAAAGGCTCAAACAGCCCAGCTCGCAGGTATACTGAGACAGTGCAACAGCATCCGTCTTTGACTCTTGAATTATGCGTTTCAGGATAGACCTGAGACTATTGGTTATTGGTTGGGCTTCGAACTCAGGTTTTCTCTGCCCGGCCTAAAACCTGGTCCCACTCTGTTTGAACAAGAATGAAGTTATAGCAAACATACCTAGGTAACCAATATGGTACAATCGACACAAGAATGGCATCAATTGGTAGGAATAGAGTCCCTTCATTATTCACACAAGACATGTTCATGCCAATAAAGTTTCCATCAGAGTCGACAAGGGGCCCTCCAATACCAAACTGTCAAAAGGGAAAAAAAAAAAGGTTGATGATAAACCTATGGCACAAAACAAAGCCCACAAGAAAATGAATTTTTCATAGCCAATCATATTACAAACAATTATTTCTTTCCACAATTTCAAGAGAATGAGAGAAATCAGCACAGCACCTCAGGAATAATACACTTGGACATAATAAGATTTTGACCACAAAGATTAATTGATTTCATAGTCTGAAACCCAGTTGAGATCATCATTTGTCCTGTACTGTTGCAATATATAGCTGCTACATTGATATCTCCAACTCCCCCGGGCTGATCCAGACTTGCTTCTTTAAGAACAGGGAAAGGGCCTGAGCCGATAACAGCAATATTGTAGTCAAAATCAACTGATAGCAAGTACCCCAATGCCATTTCCCCATTTGGAAGGCTCACACGAATCTGCAATGATAAACCAAGACAACAGGTTACAAGATTATCACCAATACCTTAAACAGGCTAGCAATGCAGTACAGAAAAATTGGGAGCACCAACCGACATATCCGTATTAATATTTCTGCCAGCTTCCTTAGATCTAATCGCAGTTGCTGAAGTCACAAAACGACTACCAAATGAACCACTTTTGATAACAAGGCCTGTGTATTGATAAGCTTCACGATCTCCTGCACGAGATTTAATTTTGGTTTTGGAAATGATCATTATTATAGAAAGCTAAAACTGATTATCAAATGCAAATATACGAAGCCAGTTTGTATTATTACCAATGAATGACAGTGAGACAACACTTTCACATAATTTTTGCTGAAGTTTTCTATGCATTTCTACCGTGACACCAAAGCTGCTAAATCTCACATGGGATGAATCGTCCAGATCAGAATTTCCTAGTAAAGGAGAGGATGTTCTTATAACAGAGAAGTGTAAATATATGAAATAAAAGGGTGAAACAACAACACACTTATCATACCAGGACTTCTGTTAGCTTTCTGCTTCTCATTTGAGCTAGATGAGTAATCACGTCTTCGCTTTGACATATTTTCAACGCTGAAGCAAAAGGAACAATATCCAAATACTAAGCCATCAGTATCGATTCCACCGTTTTCACTTACAACAAAACTTTTATGAAATAACAAAAATATTATAAGTTAAGGAGGAAATTATTCTAGCTTCAGGAAAAAAAAAAGGTTCCAAGAAAACATAAAATATAACAGAGAATAATTCATCTTAATATAGTTGCAAACAAATACTTGAACATCAGTAGCAAACGATTCAACACTAATCACTAGGTACAGATATAGTTATAATGCATGGACAGAAGATTTAATACCACGAACTACAAAGGAATCAAGATTTCAAGAAAGGTAGGAATTGAAGGGGAGTGGTGGAGTACCGGCGCTGGAAGGAAGCGAGCTGGCAAGGTCGGAATAGCCCTCGTCGGCGGTACGCGCTGCGCTCCTGCGTGGCGGACACTCAGCGTCCTTGCCCTAGCCCCTGGGCCTCAGAGCCGGCGTCCTGTGCTGGGAAGGGGAGGAGGGTCCGAGTGGAAGGAGGAAGCGGCACCGCGGCTAGGGCGCGAGGCGCTGGCGCCGGGCGGCCGTCGCGTCGTCGCACGTCGGGGTCTCCCTCGGGGAAACAGCGCTGCCGAGGGGATCGATTCCGGCCTTCCGGGAGAGAGACTGCGAGAGAGACGACGCTGCCGGGGTAAGGTGCTGAGGCGGAGGGGTGTGGGTGCCTTCTTGTTGGGCTTGGGCCGAATGTGATGGCTCTGATGCCTAGATCCCGATGCCCATGGTGCAAGTTGAACTGGGTCTCTTCGATTAATTATTTTATTGTTGATAATGCTTTGACTTCTTAAGAAATGTGCAGTCTTGCTTCGTCATTCTAAGCAATTTTTAATCGATTAATTGCATATAACAACATCCAAAGTCTTGTCAAATCTTGTTAAGTCTTGATTTTGCTAACTCTTTGTATTTTGTATTTTCAACATCCACACTTTTGGTTAAGTTGACATGTTTGGTTTTGTAAATTTTTTTGGAACCCTTTCGAGTTTTAAGGCTTTAACATGGTGTTTGATCCAAGAATTTTAGAAAACTAGCAGTGAACATGGTGTTTGAAATTTTGTGTAATATCTATCGAGTTTTGTCCCCACCTTTCATGTTACAAGCTCCATGCATTGACACTAGCACATTTGCACGCACATACACTCACTAGGTGTCTATTTTTATTTTACTACATTAGCTAAGCCACAAGGTAAAGTCTTATGATGTTCTTAGTTTGTTGGCAATTGCTTCCACTCCCGACACTCACCCGGGTAGAGATGCCACCCGCGGATTCAGGTACAAGTGCAGCGAAAACCCGCCCACGAGAGACCCATGAGTGGATTTCTGCACCCACACCCATCAAGTTACCGGCGGTCTCAGGCGCCAACGGGTCCGGGAACATCGCATCACACAAAATAGATAAATGGCATCAAGTCATCAACCATAGTGGTTGGATTTTGTTACCACCTCCGTGGTGGTTAGATTTTGTTACCACCCCCAAGGACCTTTACACTAGTATCTTCCAATTCTTCTTATTAAAAGTGGTTGTCTGGTTAATTCTTTACGTTATGTTGGCTTGTTCTTATTGTTGTTGTGGGAGACAGTGGTGCTGTTCTCTTGCACCACATTGGCACTCGAAGAACCAACAACACCCTGCATGAGTGGTCTTGGAGCACGGTGATTGCCCCATGTTCTTCTCCATCAGCGGTCTAACGACTCCTTCCTTGTCGATGAACACCTTCTTCCTGCTACATCCAGAAGGCCGCTCAAGGGACTGCACAACGTGGTCGCTTCTCTACATCAACCAGCTGGTCTGCTTATAGCTAGGTCGAACTGACTAGCATGTCTGATCCAAGTTGATAACAGTGCTATCTCCGGTAGTGATCCTATTACCGACCAAAAGTTGCAGCAAACCGATCAAGCTAGGTCGGTTGGGCTCTATAACCGATCTGGCAAAACGTCAGGCGGTCTGACCGCCTGTAAAGCCACTCTAACTGTCTGTATGGAACTCCTCAAAATATGAATTTTACTTCATCGTTGGGTACTGCTCGAGACGATCAAAATACATATGTGGATCGCCTAACTTGGAGTCTAGATGAGGGAGTTATGGCTTTGGCAATAATCAACCCTGCGTCCAGCCAGTTAGACAGTCTGTTTAGGAGGTTAGACCACCTATAGCAGTCCTAGTCCGAATTAAAGTTGTATTTTGATGGGATTTTATTATGTAATCGACTCCCCACGGGTACAGACCTCCCCACCTTATAAATATAAAGGGCTATAGCGGATTGAGAGGGATCCAATCTAATCGAAACTCACTTTTACCTTTTACCTTAAAACCCTAATTGTTTTCCAACCTCCCTTGTTTTCCATCGTGATCTCCACGGCCATTGATGGCGTCCTAAGGCTTGCTGGTCGGCCAAGGGCACATCCGGCGACGTCCACGCCCTAACAGGGTCCCCCGGGCGTGAGCATCGATGCTAGTTTGCTCGTAAACTAGTCGTTCTTCGCTACGTAAGTGTGTTGGTTATCTCTTTGCTGGTTTGCTCATAAACTTAACCGTCCTCCATCACATAAGTGTGGTAGTTATCCTTCGAACGATCGATCAGGCGGCACCACAGCTACAGGCGGTCTGACTCCCTATATAGGCGGTCTGACCTCCTATCGCCCAGCGGCAATTCGATCAGTTCGTGATCTGGGCGATCTAGCGCTCTCGTGTGTTGACCACAAAAGGCGTCAACACATTTTGGTGACTCCGCTGGGGAAGAAAGAATAGGTAGTCCAAACCATTCTATCAATCCCTAGCCGTATACTTAATTGATCTACTACTTTGATTCACCATTATAGTTGGATCTGGTCGTTTTGGACCGATTACACCTATACTCAGCAACTTTGGATCAGGCTACCCAAGCCGGTTACATTGTATTTTCTTTGCTTGCTACTACATATCGAAGATTAAAAGGGAAGTGAAATATTGGACATTGATTACTTGAGTCATCAAGAATATTTGGATTTCTCTATCACAAGGTCAGGAGCATCTAGACCTATCATGTCGGGCTATCAAAACTCTCCACATCAGTATTACTATAGTGAGCCCAAGGTACAATTTGCAAATACATTAACTATGTTTGATAGTTATTTTTGTAAATACCATGAATCCTCATGTTGATGTACGTTGCTAGATATGATACTAGTTGACATATTGCATCGGCTAATAATTATTCAGATGGTTCTACTTATGCAAATTATAATTTTGAATATTATGTTCAAATACCATTGTCAACTAATATGCATGCTTTAAATTTCAATGCTACTAGCAACATACAACATGCACCTATTCATCTCACGCATCGGCTGTACAACAAATTCAGAGGCCGATGAGTGATTATCAAGGCCAAACTAACATGGTGAGTTCGGCCAGTTTCTATGGAACACCGCATACTAATAATATTAGTAATATTCAGCAAAGTGTTCCATTTATTTATTCATCGGTTGCAAATTCGCAATATGTGATTTAATCACAAAACTTGCCGGTGAATGAGAAGATTGGCCACACTAATTCTAGCTATCCAGCCAGTTATTCTCAAACATCATATGCTATCTAACTTTATAATATTCAGCAGGGTGAAGGTGAATCTATTAGTCAATACACAAGACGATTCAAAGAAATTAAAAATCATTGCTCTAATTTGTCGATTTCCGATGTTAACCTTGATGGTTTATATTTTAAAGGTTTGATCTTCTATTAGAGAAAAATTGATAATTATGATTATTATTCGGTTGCTCAAGTTCACAGTAGTGCTGAAGTGGCTAAAAAGAGAACGAATAAAGAAATAAAGAATAATTTAGATTTGAACAATAGTTCGGTTATTGCAACAACCGAACGGTCTGAATCCGTTCTACTAAAAGAAACAAGTTTGGCTATACAAAATAATGACAAGAGTAAGAAAACAATTATTCTTTATTTTTCTAAAGTCGAAGGTGTTGTGCATTTATCTATTGATTCTCACATCACAAATAAACAACAACTACAGGCTAAATAGGGACCCACCAATGGCATTAATTGCCATAGGACTGGAACCATAGGTCTGACCAGTTGGAACAGCCGGTCTGACCGGCTTATGCAGGATGTGGATGTGGGCTGCTATCAAGAGAAAAAGTATGACACCATCTACATCAAAGTTCAACGCCTCTCCAACATATTTGACAAGGTATGCCTTACAAGTAATGCCCAATCAGATCATAATTCTTTAATTAATTCATCATTTGATGATTCTATCAAGAGTATTTCCAAGAGATCGTTTGAGGAAAGTAATTTACTTGTTAGTCAGTCAATGCTTTGTGAAAATTACAAAGGCTGATAATAGTAATACTTTGGCATTTAAATTTTCTCCATTATCATTGCCAAAGTTTTTCTCTACATAGTTAACTTGTAGTCATTCTGGAATTAAAAACAAGAAATCAAAACCAAAAAGCATTGTGAAGGCCGATGCTAATTTGGTAATTAATTCCAAAGCATCAGCTGTGAGAAGTGCAAAGAAAGGTATAGCCAAATGGGTTGATGGTAAATCTGAACCATTCATTTTTTTGGCGGCCTTAAAACCTTCTCGACAAAAGCGTCTTGTAGAGCAAAAAAAAGTATACCTTTGATTTATCTTTGTGTGATGATTTATTTGATATCTTGCTAGAGAAAAATCTTACTAAGCTATTTGATCACAAAGCTATTCCATCACCTCTTCAGTTAGAAGATCGAAAATATTGCAAGTTGCATAATTTTTTTGGTCATAATACTAGTGATTGCAATATGTTTTGCCAATTTACAAAATCGGCCATTAACATTGGACGATTGAAATTTTCTCAAACACAAGAGGATGACCAGTTGACTACAATTGGTTTTGATGTCAAAGGATCATTAAATCGGCTAACATCAGCCAATTCATCTCAAGGTCCAAATTCATTTGCAAAGGACAAAGATTCAAACCTCTCAGGTCATGAGAAGTGCATTGTCCATGATTTGCAAGTTCAAGCAACCATTGAGGACGATGAGCCTATCAAAATCTCAGGGGGTAAATGGATTTTTCTCCATTAGATCAATATCATATTATTCCAGTTGTGCTGGAACAGGAGGTTAGACTGCCTGCGACTGGGGGTCTAACCGGCGGCAAGGTTAGACCGCCTGTGACAGGGGTCTGACCTCCTGTAACCAACAGGGAAAATTAGTTTCCAAAACTGGTCAGGTTGGTTCAGGTATGAGAAAACCACCTATGTCTAAATCTGAACATCCTAAAGTGGATGGAGGTAGAGATCGTGTGGAGCACAAGGGCAAAAGGCCGAAGCTCACTTTCAATAAACATCTGGCTAAATACCAAAAAGATAATGAGGCCAAGCGTGCTAATCGGTCAAGTGATGTTAAATCATCAAGATTTGCTCATAAACATACTTCTAGGAATCGGAGTTGGCAAAGGAGTTTCCATTCAGCAGCAACATATTCTTCTTCAGGGCCATCAATACCAATTCCATATGCTCCACATCCCACAGTTTTTACCCTTACTCATCATGGGGGTGGGATAATTCATGGGCACATACTCCTTCATATTTTAGACCATATCATGTAGAGCATGCAGCTCAACGAGAACCATCACATGCAAGGCAGCCATATGTTGAAAATGATCATTTTGGATAAAAAGATCGGTCTAAAGTTCAAAACAAGAAAAAAGTTGCCATGCAAGTTTATGTGGTAAAAAAGGATGGCTGCAAGAATAAGAGTTCAGATCTGATTTTAGTTAACAAGAAGCCGATTAATATGTCAGGCACTTCGGCTAGTAATGGTAAAAAAGAGGGAAAAATTGCCATTGATCCTCCAAGTGTCAAATCTGGTAAAAAAAAAAGGAAGAAGACAAAGATCAAGAAAGAGGTCCTGCTACCCAAAACTAAAGTAAAATCAGGACGCTCGCTTCATTTATCGAATTGGCAAAAGAAGAAGCTACAAAAGCTTAGTGCTCAAGAATTGATAAAGAAGGACATGGCATGGGTTCCTAAAAGAAACATTTGTACTCAAGACAAGGATAATGTTCAAGCAAAAGGTGCAACATAATCAAAGGAGAAGAGGTGGTCCAAGAGACGATCTTCAAATACAAGGTTTGCAATAAATCATCAAAATTATCGATCATTGCATCATCCATTTAATTTTCAAATGTCATATATGCCTATGTCATGGAATTCATCCTACGGTATGCATGGTTATCCCTCATGTTGTTACTTTGATCCTTGGTTACCATATGGATCCTTATATTATAGAGGGTTTTCACCAAATTGTTATGCATATTTATTAATTACAATAATTGTTGCTAATATTTACAAAAGCCGAAATGCTTAGTTCATAGAGAAGATTTGAAATTCATTATTTATCTGTCTCTCTACACTTTGTTTCGATTGTGGGTACTCTTATGAATGAATACATATGGATGATATTTTACATCGTCCTTGGCAACATATATGGCCGATGAGCACCTTTGATCATCGTCCTAAAGTAGAAAACTTGCCGATGAGCGATTACTTTTGTGACTTCAATGCTCGGGGGGCAAGGTATTAGCAAAATGAGTAGTTTTTCACCATGGAGTTTATATTTTCTAAATCGGCTTGCAAAGTGTTTAAAGAAAGAGACATTGTTGTTGTCTTTGTTTCACTAAATAATGATGCTTTGAAATATGTAGCCGAATTAAGTGTTGTACATCAATGATCAAACTGAATGTGGAATTTCGGGCCTGATTGGTTGCCCGGACAAGCCAGAACCAGGTTCGGCATGCAACCATCACTATACCACAGCCCTAAAATACCGTCTGATGTAAGTCGGTAAAAGTATGACATTAGCGATGGACGATGCGTCAGTATAAGTCACTCACGGACTGTCAGTCGTTATTTCTCATTTCCTCGTCGAACCATGCGTCGGTATATGTTTTCAAAAATAGTGTCGAATCATCAGTCGGTATATCTAAGTAGTAACATCGGACCATCCGTCGGAACAGATGGATCCAGGAAGGTGGGCCTACTTTTCCATTGTCTAGGAGCACCAGTGAGAATAGGGCCCACACATCAGTGAGAGTATGAGGCTGGAATGAGATAAATGCAAGAACATGAATATAGTTTGTCTTTTTGTTTTTAATTCGAAATGAAAATTTGTAATTAGTATTTCTCCCTCATACGAACTCCAAATTTGATGATTCTTTTTTATATATTTTTATAAAATTCATAATTTTCATTTAAGGGTGTTTTTTATATATTAATTTTGATTTATTTGATCGATTTTATATGGCTCATTTTCTTGCAATTTAGTTGAGAACATGAAAAGCATGATATTGAAGAACAATTGGTAATCTAAGTTTATATTTTATAATATTATCCTAAATATAATGTTGTGTCCAGAATTGAGGTGCATTGGAGGTAAAAAATAAAAAGAGGTGTTCAAGTCTCAAATTTTGACTTGAGTTATAAGAAATTATGTGAGAGATGTATCTTTTTGTGAACAATGTATGGTCTCACTTTATGAAACTATATAGTTATAAGAAACTACATGTGTATAGTATATTCAGTTTTTTAAGATAAAGATCTAATGTTTGTACATCTTACACTCCACTTCTCTTTGCCATTTTATAGTTTCTAAAATTTAAAAGTATCTTAAGTTTTTCAGAAAAAGTTGAAATTCGGCTAGGAACCAAGCTACATCTTAATAACTTCACCAAAAAGTTTTCACCATGAAAATTGAATTGAGGTAACTATGTTCTTCATTTGGTGTCAATGTGAGAGCATACATTTATAACCAACTCTATACCCTCTAGTGAGATTCAAGTTGGTCAATAGTTAGTTTTGTCTTTTCTGCGCAAAAAGCATAATATTCTAATTGTTTAATGCATGTGATCATGAAAATAATTCTATTAGATGTTTTTAGAATTAATATACTTTTATTAAAATTTAAATACATTGTACCTATTTATTGGACTAGTAGAAAAGAAACGAAAAAACAACAAACAGTATTGGGCCTAGCAACCTCACTTTGCGAAAACAGCCCAAACTTGCCGCCGGCCCTTTTAGTGCCAACCAATATCAGACGTCCGATCAAGATTGCATGGTTATTGTACCCCCACGGATTAAAGCCACATTCAAACACTAGCCTTCTTTACTCACTCCTACCGCAGACGCCTCTCCTCCCGTCTGTGCCCCTGCCCAAAGCCGCCGCCGACCCCTCATTCCTCTCCTCTCCTATTCCCCTCCTCTGCTCAGATCTGCAAGCAGTCGTGGCTCCATGCCTAGCGATGACCCGGCCGGCTTGCCGGCTCAGGAGCGGGCAGCAGCCCCCCACGCTTCTGCTGCCCCCGTTGTTCCCCTCTCCGGCGGCAGCGGCGTTGGAGTTTGGCGTCCACGGGTTCAACATCCGCAGCGGCAGGATTCGAGCTGGGTCTGCTGCTCGCATCTATGCATCAGATGCGTCGAGAGCAGGAGCAGCGGCGACTTCTCGACATCGCGGACGCCTTCTGCTTCGACCTACAGGCATGCTGAAGCATCCTGCAGTTGCCGGGATCTCAGCAAAGGCAAGAGGTACTAAGGAGTGATGTGCAGGCAGAAGGGGAGGGGTCGTGCTGCGTCGTTTGTGGCAGGTGCGTGAAGACTCTTTTGTGCGATACACCCTGGTCAACATCTGCTTGCTGAAATCCACTGCATCCACTGCATCTGTGTTTCATGATTTCATTAGCTAGACGTGGACTCAGATACTGATGTTACATTGCACAAATTATACTAAACATATGCGGCTTGATGCTAATCAAAATATTGATCCCCAGTTGTTCCCCCTCCGACGGCAGCGGAAACTATTTTTTGCAGTTACCAGGGATTTCAGCAGAGGCAATAGGTACCGAGTTCACTCGTTTGCTTACTTTCAATAATTTCTCTGGATCTGGATGCTGGCTGCTCCTGTTTTGCACCTCCACAGTGGAGCAACCTGAAGGCACAATCGTCTTCAGTTAGCTAGCAGGGACTCCTAGATCAGGCAATTTGCTTGTGCGCCTTCAGACCCTGACAGCCTTCCCTGGCATGCACTTGCTCTGTAATTGCATATTTCAGTTTTATACTGTCCATTAGCCGTCCATTGGTTTAGGAGAATCAATTATCAGAGTATGCCAATGATAAATGCATTGGCCGGTTCTTCGCAAACAAATATACATATGCCAATTTTATGGGAATTATCTCTTGCACTGGAATTCAATAAATTATTGTTTTGCAATTTCACCACTAAAAGATAAAACATCTGTAGGGTGAGAAATTAGGACCCCCGCAAGAAGAGATGAACTCTATATCAAAACACATACATCTTTACTTCTGCATAAACATCAATATTTCCTTCTTGTAGAATAAACTTAAAGAAATTGTTGAAGCAGGTCTAGAGCTGAAGGGAAGAACAATTCAACAAGGTGATGCTTATGCAGCTATTTGTGGAGAAAGGGAGCCAAGAGGGAGCATATGATCTGCACATCAATTTGCTTATCTTTCCTGTTTTTCTTGGCTTATTCAAAAAATCTATGTGCATGTACAAACTGAAGATGTTGCTCTTCTTGTGGCTGCCTAAAGTCTTGTGCTGACATATATTGGTGCTACTCCTTGTTTTGTGCCAACATCCACTAATTCCATCCCATATTGACCTACAGGCACTTCTGGAAGAACAGGTAGGCGGGGCGTTGAAGCCGATTCAAGTACATCTGTTTGTTTGTTTTGGTGTCCCTGGAGAGAATGTACACTGCATTGACAGCTGAGAGCTTGGTTGTAGGGAATTGTGATATTTTGGTGTCAAATGGTGTTATAGTAATGTTGGTAGTTAGCTTGCTCATATGCAACTTTTGGTAAATGACATCTAGCTGCTGCAGCTTATTTTGGCATGTCGGCTGAGCTACTGCAGCTTATTTTGGTAAAAAATGACACATAGCTAGTGCAGCTTATGGTCAAGTGTATATCTGTAATTTTGTAATGTATGGATGACTTCATATTGAATATATATGGTCATTTTCAATGAATTGATATGTATGGCCAATGATCAGGTGTGTTTGTATATCTTGTGACTATGTATGAACAGTTGAGGCAATTACTTACTGAATATGTAACAATACATGTTTTGTTCATTTAAATGCTTTCCTTCCTAGCTGATTATTGGTCGGTAAAGATTAAACTTGCCGTTGGACTATCAGTCGGTATTATTCTAAAGTCCCAACTAATCATCCGTCAGGAAAGACTTGTTAGTCGTTATAGGTTTATGCCGACGGCACTTTTGGCGACTCTTAGGTAGTGTCGGCATAACTCTATAGCGACCGATGATACGTCGGTACAACGACTTATAGCGACTCTAATGTAGTCGGCACTGTGGTGAATCAAAAGCCTAGCCAGACCCATGGGATGCAAAAAGTGTCTCCTTGTCCAGGCTCTGGAGATACGCAGAAGCCGGTCGTTTCGGCCGAGCCTGGCTCGTGCGGGCGCAACGCAAGCGCGAATGCATGTAAAATCTTCATTCGCATGTGCAACTACAGGCATCCAATCACCGTTTTGCTCCAGCCTGGCTACGTGCATCCAACCAACCAAAGTTGACTCCTATGCATGCGTCGGGCCTGGTTGACGGCCGCCTGGTTGTCTCATGCGAGCCAGGCTCCGCTGAGATGACAACCAATTGGGCTAATGATTTGGCATCCATGGGTGAAAAGCATATCTGATTACAAAATGACTCATTGTTGGTGGTGCAACAAGTGTTTATATTTAAATGCGTCATTAGATGTTTTCATAGTATATGTCTAGTGAATGATTTCAACTTTATTATTTATCATGGTTCTAGACATCAAAATTCAGAATTGTAGCTCTAGAATAGCGAGCATCGAGTCAGGCATTTTTATGAGAAAAGACCTATGTGTAGCAAAATTAGAGGGCTTATTCTAGATGCGCCGGTCCAATCGCCATGGTCTGTCTAACCGCCGTTGGCATCCAGTCTAACCACCATTGGGCAGGTTTCAGCAAAGTGTCTACTATTTCGGCTATTGGACTTTTATAACTGGGTGAGGCCGAAGGAAATAGCTGGAAAAGGTTTATTGAATATCTGCATAATCTAAGATGAATTGAAAGACAAGGTGAAAACAAGTAAAGAATGATACAAGAGTAATCTGGCCTTTACCGGTTCTGAGGTAATTTTGTCATATTTACTTTTTTGGCAGATTATTCACTTCACTTTATATGGTTTGGTTGCTTTATGCATTCACAATAGCTTACATGTGTGAGAATGATCATCTAGTATTTTCAAAATACATAGCCGAGTTAATGTGTTCTCCGGCTTATTTGACTCACACAAGGTGAGAGTGGCATGATTGATGCGTTTGTGCTCAACATTGCACCTATGCAATTTGGATTATGACAAATGTTTATTGATACGTAAGCTTAACCAAAAAACAAGGGGGCATATGTTGACGACCAAAAGTTGCAGCAAGCGGATCAAGCTAGGCCGGTTGGGCTCTATAACCGATCTGGCAAAACGCCAGGCGGTCTGACCGCCTGTAAGGCCAGTCTAACCGCCTGTATGGGAGTCCTCAAAATATGAATTGACTTCACCATTGCGTAGTGCTCGTAGAGGCGTTCAAAATGCATATGTAGATTTCTTAATTTGGAGTCCGGAAAGGAAGTTATGTCTTTGGCGATAATCAACCCTGCGCCCAGCCAGTTAGACCGCCTGTAGCAATTCTAGTCCCAATTAGAGTTGTATTTTGATGGGATTTTACTATGTAATCGACTCCCCACGGGTACAGACCTCCCCACCCTGTAAATATAAACGGCCATGGCCGATTGAGAGGGATCCAATCCAATCGAAACTCGCTTTTACTTTTTATCTTCAAACCCTAATCTTTCTCCAACCTCCCTTGCTGTCCATCGTGATCTCGACGGCCATTGATGGCGTCCTAAGGCTTGTCGATCGACCTAGGGTACGTCTGGCGACGTCCACGCCATGACAGGGTCCCTCCCGGGCATAAGCATTGACAGGGTACGTCCAGGCCAAGATCCAGGTGAGCGCCACGATGAACCGCATGACTGACCACAAGGACGCGTGATGGGCAGCTGCCAGCTACTGTAGGTTACTTGTTTGGTTGGGTGGGTGTGTTTAGATTGGGGAAGATTCCCGAAAAAACACTGTAGATGAACAGTGTTCTGTGAGTAGAAGGAATGGAATGAATAGGGAGAAATTAAATAAATAATTTTTTTTGGAATATTTATGTATCTAAACGCACCCTAATTCAGATTTGATGTGATGCCCTTTTGATGATGGTGGTGACGACGATCGATGCGCGCGTACGGCACGGTGGCGCTGGCACGTCACTTCTTCCGGCTGCTGGAGTGCGACGACGCCATCTTTTCGCCGGCTCCACCGCCCAGTATCTCGGCAGGATCGCGCGGCGCCCGACGACGAAAAAGACGACGGCGTCGCCACGGCCCAGGCTAGCTGCGGAGTCGTCGTCAACAAAGAACAAAGGCCGTGTTTGGATGACGGGGCTAATGTTAGTCCTTAGAAACCAAACATGTGGGCTAAAAGAAGGGTTAAAGTGAATTAGCCCACCATAAAACTTTAGCCTCTCAAAGGGTACTAATTGAGGCTAATTCATGTGGACCCCACATTTCCTCACTTATCAACACATGAAAAGGTGTGACCATGATTATGGTATATGCAAATTAGCTCTATGATACAAACATCTCTATGGGCCAAAGTATAGATGGCTAATTCATAATGGTACCGTTCATGCTAAAAATTAGCCCAAGAGCTAATTCTCCAAACATGGCCAAAGATAGGCAAAGCTAAGCCACCTCCAAAGGGGTTGGCGAAATCGCCGGTTGAGCTGGTGGAGAGAGAGCATATTTTTTCTTTCCTGGCACCGGTCCTGTCACTTTTCTAGCACCGATCCCACCACTTCTCCTCTGAGGCCTGTTTAGTTGGTGGAGATAGATGGAGATTTCATGTACTCCCTCCGTCCCAAAAAGAATGCAATTCTAGCCATCCACTAGATTCATAGCATCTTCAATGAATCTGGACAAATGAGTGTCCAGATTCATTAGAGATGCTAAGAATCTGGACACTCCAAAAGACGGCTAGAATTGCATGCTTTCTGGGACGGAGAGAGTAGCAGATATGTACTGTAGCAATGAATAGTAAGGAAAGGATGAGAAATGATGTAGATGTGATAGGAGGCACAATAGAATCTAAAGAAGTTCTCAATGCCTTGATCCATACGAAATCGCTCCGCGAGTATTATGTCGCCGGTGAGTCTTCTCTCTCTTACTTTTCACGTCAGATTCATGCCGAGTCAGCTGGCGAAGTCGCCAATTGTTGAAGCTGGCCTAAGGCGCCTCCAACGGCTAGCTTTTAGGTTGGCTCATAGATTTTTTATTCTCTAAACAGTGCTGACCCGCCCGTCGCTGATGACGAAACATTCCCTGGTCGGATCATACTCATCATCGGAATAGCCGAAGCAATAATCCGCCGCTGTTTGGAAGGCCAGAAAAGCCTCTGGGTCGCGGAGACCCGAGTAGTCCCAACCAGGGCGCTCATGCTCAAAGGCATATCCATCTTCCGATTCCGCGTGGGAATCGTCGGGCGTCAGAGCAGCGAGGTCGCGTCCCGAGGCCGGATGACGGCCTGGCTGGCCATCATACGCACTCATGGCGGTGCGGACGAGCGAGGCGTACGTGGCCGTAGGGCCGCGTAGCCCATAGGGATAGGGACGTGTCGTCGTAGCACGTGGTGCAGAAATGGGTCCCGGGAGGAAGGGAGCAGCCCTCTTCTGTGACCCTGATCGCGGGATCTCCCCTTCCTTCGCGGGAGGGGGGATGCTGACGTCGGCGGCGCGCCTTGCAGCGCCCGCCCGTCGTACGCGAGGTCCGGGACGACTCCGTCGTCGCGGTGCTGCCAGTGGCAGATGAGGAGGCTCCAGTTGGTTGCTTGGTTCCTCCTGGAGGATGCGCATGTGGTAACCATCGCCACATGCCTGGAACCGTAAGCTCCCGAACTAGATCTCCTGCCCCACTGGGAGCAGATTGCTCTCGCCCAGCGGGGGCCGTCCTTGGTCGAAGTTCGCCATCGGGAACGAGAGTAGCGCAGCGCTGGTCCCCTACCTGGCGCGCCAACTGTCGGTGCCTGATTTGGTCACACCGGCACAAACAAGTGATTGCGGTGCTAATCCACCCGTTGCCCCGATGGCGGGTGAAGAGTCAGGGGTTTTTATCCTGGTTCCGGCCACGGGGCCGTACGTCCAGCAGTGGTGCTGAGCACCAGTTTCGTGTTGCTCGTAGTAGGGGGTTACAAGCAGGGTGGGAGAAGGAGATGAACTCCCAAGTCCCCGAGTTGGAGGTGTCGTTGGCTAAGTGTTTTTGTGTGAGTTCTGTTGTGTGTCTGGCCGTGCCCTTCGCATGGGCTTCCCTTCCCCTTTTTGTAGACCAAGGGGGGAGGGTGCGAGTACATGTGTTCGTGGTGCCGACGTTGCTAAGTGCACTGTGCTGCCCATGCCGCACACTATGCAAGCGGGAATCGCGCCTTCCAACTCCGGCTGACGACATGGCAGTGGCTGACGTGATGTCCTTCCTTCTTGTGACGGCTCACGGCGTCGAGGGTGGCAACTTGCGTGCGGTGTCCAGATCGAGTCTCTGTAGCCTCCTTCGAGGATGGTGGTGCATCCGAGGCGAGCAAATTCAAAGGAGTGGTTGGCACAGTGCTGCTGCCAAGTTAGGTCTGGCCGTGCAGCATGGCGCTCAGAAGTCCACTGTTGCGAGTGGATTTGACCGGTGTCTTCTCCGGGGCGTGGGCGGTGGCGCGGCGCAGTGATTCCCCTGCTTTTTGATTGTAGAGGAGTGTCATCATGACTTGGAGTGATGGGTCGCAGAGTCTTAGGCGTCGTTCCCAGTGAGGCCGGCTCGAGCTTGGACCGCAAGCTCGAGCCTGCCGAACCTCGAACGAGACGGAAATCACCCGCTCGAGGGTGAACGTCTCCCTCGAGGTCGCTGAGCCTCGATCGTCGCGGACATCCCCGCTCGAGGGTGGTCGTCCACCTCGAGCGGGACGGACGCTGAGGAGGAGTTGTTGTGGTGGGCCTTTACTGGGCTGTAGAGCCAGGCCGACTTCGTTGGTGGGCCTTGTTACCGAGTAGTTCTGGGCCTAAGTTAGGGTACCCCTTTTACAGGTACCCGACACCTTCAGACTCTCCTTGGTGGTAAAATTCAGATATAACGACTTCATGCCTTGGAGGAATTGGATCACCACCTTACCAACCACTTGGGATGGTCCACTTGACGTCTTGACTCTGAAGAGGTGGCGGAATAGCGCAAAATGTGGGTCTATTCCTAAGAAAGCCTCACACAGATGGACGTAGATGGATAAATTGAGGATGGAGTTGGGGCTCAAGTGGCAAAGCTCTATTCCATAAAATTGCAGAATACGCCAAAAGAAATCGCAAGTCGGCATGCCAAATCCAACTTCGTAAAAAGGCCTTTCATACTGTGATTTCTTCGGTTTCTTCTATGGGGTATTTATGCCCATGAGCACTCCTCCACCGACTGATTTCTTTCACCACGATGAGTCCATCAGATTCAAGATTCTTGATATGCTTTTCTTTTAGTGTACTGGTTGGCCAGTCACTAATTGGATCTTCCAGGCAATGGCCTTCTCCAACAGGCGCCACCTCATCAGCTACAGCAATTTCCTTCATTGCTTCAGCCTTCCTCTTGGCGCTCTTGCTCCTGTTGGATCCTTCCCCACCGGCCATTTTGGTTCGCTGAAGCTTGGTGTGGATGGGATTAGGGCTCGAGGAGGTTGAGGATGTGTTTACGCAGTCCTCGGATTGCTAACAGAGCAACTGTCGCTAACCCTAGATCTGTTTCGCAAACGTGCGTACAGATAAAAGGAAGGCGAACGGTTTATATTGACCTTTTGAATTGTTGCTTCGGTACTTTTCAATTTTGGTCCTTCCTTGATTCTATATTTGAATTCATTCAAATTTAGGCTCGGGGGCTGCGGGAATATTTTCAGGAAAATTTTGGCTTCAATTGATAAATTCAAAGGAGTTCTTCGGAAATTGATTCTCTTCAGATTCGGACTTTGAAAGAGCCTCGAATTTCTTCTTCAAAGATAAACGAGGCTTGGGGGCTGCCCAATTGGGCGCACCTATTTGGTGCGCACCAATCCGAACTTCCAAAAGATTTATGAGCACTTCATTACCTTTTGGACAGCATGGTTGCAACTTCCAAAAGCAAGGAACCCTGACGGATTTCAAAGAACTCTGACGGATTTCAAAGAACTCTGTATTTTCAACAAAGCTATCCTTCAGGAGATAAGGTGTTCGGGGGCTTGACGGTGTAGAGTCCTAACATACTAAACAACCTGGCAGGCCACCCTATGGGCCGGCCCAAGTACAAGACTTGACGCACAAGACAAGGATTATTCCTAGTCGGCTAGGATTGGTTATATTAGGAAATTAGAGATTAACTTGTAAAAGTCTCATGTTCCTATACGGTTTCTATGTAACCCTGTCCTCCGACATATATAAGGGGAGACAGGGACCCCCTCAAAACACCAGATCAATACAAGATACACCATACAGGACGTAAGGTATTACGCATATTTTTTTTACCAAAGTCAGTAGGGGAAACCCCAACCTATTTTTTTCATATTTTTTTATTCCAAACCCAGTTTCGCTCCCACAGAGAGTCGAACTTGGGTCTGCTAGGTGCTACTTAGGTGCTCTAACCACTAGGCTAAAGACCCTTTCACGGTATTACGCATATTGCGGCCTGAACCTGTCTAAGTCGTCTCTTGTCACCTTCGAGTCTAGATTCTCGACAACTTCTCCTCAAACCTTTCTCTCGGGGCATCCCCTCGAGAACCTAGTCAGCATAACTCGCCGACAACAATATTCTAGTTGTCATTGACAAGTTTTCAAAGTATGCTCATTTCATACCACTATCTCATCCTTATACTGCTCTGCAAGTAGCAACATCTTATTTGAACAATGTATTCAAGCTACATGGGTTACCACAAGCATTCATCTCTGATCGAGACCAGGGGCGAAGCTACGTAGTGAACAGGGGGTGCAGCTGCACCCCCCTGAAAAACATTTCTTAGCTATAACTAACATTATATTACCATATATGCACCCCCATGGCTCAGTGCAATGCACCCCCAGCAGCCAGAAGACCAGACACAAGAAAAAAATTGTTGCGAGTCTAGCAGAGCACACAAAAGAAAAACAAGATATTATGTGGTTTAATCCAATACATACAAAGTCTGCAGTTTAGGCGAGAAACAAATCAATCTACACCTCGTTTTTGTTGTGTCTCCTGCCTCCCTTCCTTTGGCCCGCTGCAATCACACCTCCTTCTTGCATGCCGAGTAGTGGACACCAGCCAGGAACAAGTTTGCAAAATTATCTTTTCGAACAAGATTAGAATAGTGAATATTTTTATTTAAAAAGACCTTTATCTCTCCTTTAAATCTAATTTTGTATGACTATCTTTTCTCTTATTCTTTAACAAACTAAGCAGGAGTTGTGCATGATTATCGAATAGCAGTTATATTTAATAACTTTTGTTAATAAATGCAGAATAACTATTTTATCCCTCAACAATCACCCTAAACTCGATTTTGTCCTTGAAATACTAAAATGACCATTTTTGTCCTTAAAGTTTATTTTTAGACCCAATTTCATCCCCAACGATGAAAATGGTCATTTTGTCCTAAACAATTACTTTTAAGTTCACTTTCATACCTAAACTATTGATCGAAATGTCTATTTTTTTAGTCCTTCAACTTTTATCTTAGGATCATCCTCACTCCTCATTATACGTGATATGTCATTGCGTGGATTGAGAGACTAAAATGGATATTTTATTAATTAGTGGCCGGAATTGAGCACCGCAGGACAGTTGAGGGATGATAATGGATATTTTTCCTTAAAAACATCATTTGCATTGGCAAATTGACTTGCACTTGTGGTAATACCTCGCACCCCCCTCCATTTCGCTCTAGCTTCGCCACTGATCGAGACAAAATATTTATGAGCGATGTCTGGCGAGAATTGTTCAGACTAACTAGAACTGTACTTCGCATGAGCACAACTTATCATCCTCAGAATGGATGAGCAAACTGAGAGGGTGAACCAGTGTCTGGAATCTTATTTGCGCTGTTTTGTACACGCCTATCCTACCAAGTGGTCGCAGTGGCTCTCACTAGCAAAATTTTGGTATAACAGCTCATATCATTCTGCCTTGGGCAAAACACCATTCATTGTCCTTTATGGACACGAGCCATTACGCTCGGCTTTCCTTATCTATTCAACCAGTTCCTGGGTTCTCCGGCTGGGAATTGATGTGGTGGAAACGTGTAGCATACCTAATCTGCAGCAATGGGTACAATCGCCTATGTTCAAATATCCTTCGCTCACAGGTCATCAAACAAGTTGGCATTTTGTTACTTTGGACCATATCAGATCCTTTCTAAAGTAGGTACATTTGCCTACAAGCTGCAGCTGCCTGATTCTTGCACCTTGCATCCGGTGTTCCACGTTTCTCTCCTGAAGAAAGTTGTACATCCTACTACAGTGGTAAGTCCAGAGCTTCCTGATATGTCTCATAAGCTGCAGGTACCTGAGCTCATCCTCGATCACCGTGATCTAATCACCACCAAGACAAGATGGTCTTCCTAGTCGGCTGAGCTGTCTACATGGGAGGACGAGTCTATTCTACGCCAACAGTTTCCTCATTCGCCGGCTTGGGGACAAGCCAGCTCTCGAGGAGGGGGAGATGTCACCGTCCCTGACGCGGAAGTCGTGCCTGCACAGGTGACTGTCTCATCTGGTGGGAAGGGAAGGCAGAAGGATGGCTTACGCCGACAGAAGCCTAGTGCAGGAGTAGTTGGGCCGGAGTGGGTGAATTAAGGCCCAGTCAAGTAGCGTGTGTGCGCAACTGGCTTAAGAGCAAATCCTTCCCCCTGCCGAGAAGATTGAACTGATCTGTAATCCTGAACCGAACCGAGCGCAGTGTCGTCGGCGGCGGCGGGGGGGGGGTTGTCGTTCCCGAGTACCCGTTCCTCGTATCTACCCAAATTCAACCCTGAGTAGAATAGATCTCTAACACATCGTAGAAGAGCTCTTACATGAATTTTATGTTTTTTAGCAAATGTGCATGGTTTTGTAATGGTTTCTTGCAAAGATCTTTTAGTGATTCCTAACAAAAGCCAGATTTGAACAGTGTCCGACTACAAATTTTACCTTTCGACTGTTATTACTGATTTTTTTTTAGAGTAACAGGTAGCAATTCATTGATTAAGTCGATCGTTTACAAATGGATGAACAGATAAACTCTGGTGCTACAACAAACAAGACCCATTCAGATAGATGATCGGCAGACTTAGCAAGTACATGAGCTACCTCATTACACCATCTACTAACATGCATAAAAGAAAAGACAGCACGGGACACACGAACAGCCATCCTGATGTCTTGGGTGATGATTCCCGTATGTGTCCGATCTACATCTCCTGATTGTAGCTTATGGAAGAGAGAGAGGCAATTCGTCGCAATAATTACTTGATTGTATGGCAGCTCTGAAACAAAGTCAATAGCCCTCCTAAAAGCCATAGCCTCCGCTATCTCAGGGTTAGTGATCTTATCAATTCCTTGCCTACATGCTGCACAGAAATCCGGTTATTCTTTTGAAAAATAGCTGCATCAACATTTACCATAATCCATCCGCCCGGTGGTGGATCCCATCGTTTATGGTTAGAGGGGTCACACCTGTTTGGGTTTACTAGACCATACATGTGCAGCAGTACCATGTCTACATATGCAACTATTTTTTTCAGCTATGCAGTGAGGATGCACTTCATTTTCTCCATTTCGGACAGCATTCCGAGCCTCCCATATATGCCAGAACAATATTGTAAGAATGATGGCCTCCCTTTCTGAGCAACAAGCCTAAGTTTCAAAGAACCATTTGCGAGACAAACCCAAGAGCTTTATAGTATTACTGAATCCTGTTCTTCTCCTTACTTCTTTCCAGATTTCTCTAACATATTGACAATTAATGAAAGCATGTTCTAGAGTCTCATGTCTCCCACAATGACAGCAAAGATCATAAGGCTATCCCCAACCCAAGTGATGTCTATGTGTGCCATGTTATATGGACACTACTCAAGAAACTATGATATCCAATGCATCACATTTACCAAGAGTCTAAATAATTAATTAGCCACTTCATTCACTTTTTTTTATGCATTCTATTGACCAATCATCTTGCTTCCTCATAAACTCTATAGACACTACTTTCCCCCAATGCTAATATTAATAGTGTCTAGTGCATTGGTTTTCGCATAGACACTGGGTCTCATGCAAGACCCAGTTTCTTCCTATCTCTCATCTCTCTCTTATTTAATACATGACACATCACCTAAAAATCCTATGTGGCACTACAATTAATTCTATGGACACCATCCTACTAGGAGGGTTGGGGATAGCCTAAGTTGGAATATTTCTAGATTTGAGCTGTTGTCCAGTTGGAAGACAATTACGCACGAATCGCCATAGAACAATTTTCATCTTGGGAGGGGCTTTGATACTCCATAATTGTTTCCATTCTTGTGTTGTACATGCTTGATATGATGTTTCTCCCTTTCCTTTTGCACTAGATTTAAAATGAACCACCTCATTTTTTGCCATAATGTAAGCTGATTTCACTGTATATATGCCAGTTGTTGTTAGAGGCAAGTTAACACAATCAGATACCCGATTTTCACTTAAAGGGATGTCTAGAATACGCTTAGCTTCAGCAGGCCTAAAGCAAATATGTCCAAGTTCTCTATTCCATTGTCCAGAGATTGGATCGATCATGGACAAATCACCTGGGCCTGATGGCTTCAATGGGATGTTCTTCAAGAAATGTTGGCAGATAATAAAACAAGATGTATACCAGCTATGCAATGACTTCTTTTTTGGGAATGTGAGTCTTTCAAGCAATAAACAGCTCTTTTATCACTCTCATCCCGAAAACCAGCAACCCAGTAACACCAAATGACTTCAGGCCAGTTTCTCTTCTCAATTCAATTCTCAAACTCATCGCCAAGTTAATGGCTGACAGATTACACTGATACAAAAGAATCAATATGGATTCATTAAAAGTAGGACAATCCAGGACTACATTGCTTGGACCTTTGAATATACTCATCAATGTCAACAATCAAAGAGAGAACTTGTAATCCTCAAACTGGACTTTGAGAAAGCCTTTGACACCATAGAGCATGCCAAAATTTTGTGAATGTTAGAAAGCCTAGGTTTTGACGAAGTATGGATTGGCTGAATTAAAAAAAATGGTACAGTGAAACTGCTTCCGTGATGTTAAATGGAACCCTGGCAAGCAATTTCAATGCAAGAGAGGGTTTAGATAGGGTGGCCCACTATCCCCACTCTTATTTGTTTTGGCTGGTGATCTTTGGCAATGTATTGTCAACAAAGCATACAACCATGGTCTCTTTCCCTGCCAATCGAAGCTGATCCAAGCAATGATTATCCCATCATACAATATGATGATGACATGATCCTGATAATGAAAACTTCACAACAAGAGATTTTCTACCTAAAAGGCTTGTTGTAGTCTTTTTCTTTAGTCGACTGGGTTAAAAGTAAACTATGCTAAGTCACAAATGATTCCACTCATTTTGGTGGAAAGACTTACTGCATCTATGTGATAAGTTTAGAGGAGTGGCCAGTTGCACAGTGGGCAATGGCACTACTATGCTCTTTTGGTTGGATGTTTGGAATGGACATCACCTTCAGCAGAGCCTACCAAGACTATTTTCCTTTGCAAAAGATCAGAAAATCTCAGTGGCTGTTTTCTTTTTAGTCACAGAAATCACTGAAGACTTTTACCTCCCTCTCTCGGAACAAGCACAAGAAGAGCTAACTGAGCTGTAAAGTATAATACAAAGCATACAAATGCAAGATGGCGACAAGGACAAATGGCACTATATGTGGGGATCTAAAAAGTACTCTTCAAAGCTATTTTACAATCATATATAGTTACAGAAACTTCCAACCACCAAGACCCTTCCTCTGGATTTGGAATTCAAGATATTGTAACAAACTGAGAGTATTCACATGGTTTTTGCTGATGGAAAGGCTAAACACTAGAAACCTCCCAAAAAGGAAAAACTTAAAAATTGAAGGAAACAATTACAATTGTGTCCTTTGTACCTCCCAAAGAGAAGAAACAACTATCCACCTCTTCTTCACATGTTCTTTCGCAGCAAGATGTTGGCAATTGATTGGCATTCAGTGGCGGCTTGGCACACCTTTCTTCCAAATGCTTGAGTTGGCTAGACAAGATTTCAATCACGACTTCTTCATGGAAATCTTCACCATTTCAGTTTGGCAAATCTGGAAGCAAAGAAATGGTCTTATATTTGAAAGGCGTCCAATTAGTATCAATTTGTGGAAAAAAAAAGTTTTCTAGAGGAATGCCTAAACCAAGCTCATATGATTCAGCATCCCTTTCTTCATTGGGTTAACTCCTCTGTACAGTTCCTCTATTTATTTTTTAGCTTCCCTTCCCCCAATTGCAACTGCCCTAGCTGGTGTATAGCTTTTCCTTTGAAGTTTTCCCTTTCTGCTCATAGCTTTAGTCTTCTTTGATTGTAAGTATTTTGATACTCTTTTGTTTTATAATAAAATTTCACTGTGGGGGCTTCCCTCGCCTTGTTTCAGTTAAAAAAAGGAGCTCATCTTCAGCTCTTCCGGAATGTAAACAACAGGATTAACTTGATGAAATGGTGCATCAGGAATCCACCTATCCTTTGTGACTCTGATTTCTTCACCATTACCCACTCGCCAAAATATGCCCCATTGTAGAAGTCTTTTCCCATGCACCAGACTGCGCCATGTATACGAGCTTGACCTTGTAGGACCAGAGTCTATAAAAGAACAGTTTGGATAGTATCTTCCTTTAAGAACCTTTGTGCACAGAGAATCAGGCTCTACCATTAGCCTCCAGTGTTGGCGTCCCAACATTGCTTGATTAAAAAGTTTCATATCTCTAGAACTTTAACACCCTAATTTTGATAATCACACCTAAATCAATATAAGGAACTTATTCCCCTAGTTTCTATTGTTTAAGGATATATTAAATTGACATATAAATCTTGGGTCATAAATATTTGAACAGCATTTTGATTATAGATCAATAATTTTTTTTGTTGCATTCATGCTGCTGCATAGATATATTTTTATTTTGTGTACGTTTGAATTTGCAAAAGTCTAAACATTTCAAAACCTTTCTCCTTTCACTTTCTCTTTTCTAGCCCAACCAATCTCTTTCTCTTTTCTGGCGTCAGCCCATTCCCTTTTCCGGCGCAGCTCGCCACCTCTCGGCCCAGCCTGCTCTCCCTTCCCATTCTTTTTCCCTCTCTCGCTAACGCATGGGCCCAGCTTGTCATTCCCAACCTCTCGCCGTGTGCGAGCAGGACTTCTCTGCCGAGCCGGCCCCGTTTCTGTGTCGCTTCCCCTTGGTGCGCACGCCTCGGCACCGCGTCCTCGGGCCTATATAAGGCGCCGCCTCGAGCTCCCTTGCTTACCAATCCAAGCCCAAGCTTCCGCCGCTGCTTCAAACCAAAGCTCGAGCTCCGCCACCTCCAACTTGAGCCCTCGCCGACTCTTTGTCGCTCTAAGCTCGTCGCCAAGTTTCGCGGGAAGGTGAGCAATCCGCCGAGCCGATTCTTTTCTGTTTCCTTTACTCTTCCATGTCTCCGCGACCTCATCACCCCATACCTTCTGCTTTGTCCAGAACATCCAATCGTTCAAAACTAAGCATCCTAAAGTTGGTTCCACTCAACTCTAGCGAAAGAACCATCGTGCGCCGCCGCGTCTCCAACATTGCCGGTGACCAGTGCCCCCTTTTAACCCTAGCCCTTACTCCATTCGTCCCAAAAAGAACGTAATTCTAGCCATTCACTAGATCCATAGCATCTTAATGAATTTAGACAAATGAGTGTCCAGATTCATTAGAGATGCTTTGAATCTGGACACTTAGAAACATGGCTAGAATTGCATTGGGGACGGAGGGAGTAGATCTCGATTCAACGGCCGGAATTAGATCCAATCTAGTCCAGTACCGGTCAATCGAGTCAGTCAAGCCTGTTTTGCGTAAAAGCTCCTCTGATTCTAGGGAACCAACCCGCAGTCCTGTCTAGTTCAAAAATTAATTAATGTTAGATCCTTTTCTTTTTGGTTTAGTCCCTAAGCTCCTTCAAAATAGAACTCGTCATCCTAGGATGCTCTTTTGCCCTTTAGACCTTTTGTTTCTATACTAAATTATGTTGTAGGTTTTATATTTCTTCTATTTAAGCCCCTAAAAGGTTAGATTTATCGCTGAGAAGCCCCTGAACCTTGTTTTAGCCATATTTAACCGTTTTAAATCTGATTTGAGTGATCTTTGCGCTCAGCAATCGTATTTGCATAAACAATAGTATTAGACACGTCTTTTTGTCTTTCCAAAGTTGTATGGTGTATTGTTTTATTTTTATTGATTGAATGCTTGTGTATCGTATAGAGAACGGTCCGTTCGACGGAGAGCAAGATCAAGTCTATGAGGAGGAGCCATCGTAGTGCTTTGAGGAAGGCAAGTGCACTTTCCCCACATCATACTCTTTTGAACCTATACACATTGCATGACGACTAAATTTACTTTTATGCTCGCGTTGAATTAATTTGATGGGTCCTGTGTAAGGATGACTAGTCTTTTACACCTAAGCCTTGATACACCGGGTTTAATTTCATGTAAGGTAGCTATGCTAGATGCTTAACACTGGTTCATGATGGGTTCTTATGAATATCCTTATTGCTATATTTTTACCATGTTAATACAAGACCACATGCTAATCGGAACATGGAGAACCACCCGGGATTACCCGTACAACCACAATACTATACATGGCTTTGGTCTTCGCTGAATAATTAGATGAACTATATGTTGTGTTTGTGTTGCAAGTTGGGCTCATATCTGTTGAAACCATAAGTACTGGGAACAAACAGGCATGTAGGAATTCTTTGTAAATGCCTCCTAGCGTTCCTATGCAGTCATACCTCGGAAGTGTGATATGTGCTTTGGCCGGCACAATATGGTTGGGTCCAAAGTTCTTCAGAACTTTTACGCGAATTGTGGTGAAAGTATACAACCTCTGCAGAGTGTACGTAAAACTGTTATAACAACTGTGTTCGCGGTCATAAATGGCTTGGACCCTCACGTGATTAATCTATCGGAATATGAAAGCGAATCAATTCATGCATATGTTTTTTTATGATGCCTATGATTTATTATATGCTTACTCTATGCTTAATTGGGCTGGTATAAATTTATATCTTAGTAAATAGATGTTTGCCAATAAAACTTGACTAATTAAAATGCTAACTGCTATAAACCAAGTCTTTCCTTGATAGCTTGTATATTTCCCACACTTGTTGAGTACCAACAATAAGTTTACTCACCCTTGCTTATATAGGATCAGAAGGTAATAATGGAGCGGAATATCTTTGTGACATTGTTGAGTTCTAGGCGTATGTTCCACCAATCAGATGTCTGTGGAGTGCTTCTGGAGTTATCGTCTTTAGTTATCGTGTGAACCAGTTTAATTTGGCCTTCGTTCCTTTAGCCGTGAGTGTAATAAATTCTTTACTATTAACATTCGTTTGAGGACTGTTTTTTATATTCACTCATTGTCTATCATATGTGTGTAATTTGGATCCTGGCACGCATATGTATTCGGTTTCTTCTCTAAAACCGGGCATGACAAAAACCCAGTCCTCCCATGAATTCTGGAGTCGTCAGCAAATCCCATGATCGCCAGTGCATCTTCTTTCTTCCCCCTTCAAAGCCCCACCAATGGTTGGAAATTATGGCCTTCAACTTATGACAAATACCATCAGGTAGTTGAAAGCAGCTCATGACATATGTCGGAATTACTTGTGCAACTGATTTCAACATTATTTCTTTCCCAGCTCTGGACATTGGCCTATCACTCCATCCCTGGACACGCTTCCACACACTCTCAGGGATAAAATTAAAGGTACTCATCCTCGATTGACCAACAAGTTGGCATGCCAAGATAACTGGCTTGGAGAGTTTCATTGTGCACGTCCAGGGATTTCATTACCTTTTGTTTTACATCAGCATGGCAATGGTGGCCAAAAAACAGGGAAAATTTCTGCAAGTTAATCTCTTTGGACTGATCCTTGGTTGTTGGTTGTATGTCTGCAAAACATATTTCAAAGTATTAACACTTCTATCATCAGCTCGTGTTAAGAAGATACTATCATCTGCAAATAAAAGGTGTGATATAGCCAGCCCCGTGGTTCCATTTCTCACCCCTTTGAGATGACCAGCATTTTCTTCCATTTTCAATAAACAAGAAAGGCACACAACAGAAACAGGTAAGGGCTGATGGGATCCCCCTGTCTCGGTCCTCTTGTAGGCGTAAATGGATCAGACAATTCACCATTCACCCTAACCGAGTAACGGATGGAGGAAACACACCGCATAATACTATTAATCCAACTCTGTGCAAAGCCAAGCTTCTTAATAACTCCCTGCAAATAGTTCCACTCAACACGGTCATAAGCTTTCATCATATCAATCTTAAGAGCAAAGAAAGGGGTTTTGGCTCGCAGCCGTCTAAATTGTATGAATGCATTCATAAGCAATAAGCACATTATCCGTTATTAGCCTTCTTGGAACAAAAGCACTTTGTTCTTCCGCAATAATATTTGGCAGCAAGCTTTTTAGCCTATTAGCCAACACTTTTGAAGCTATTTTATGCAACACATTACACAGGCTAATAGGCCTAAAATTTGTCAAAGTTTCTGGTTTTGATACCTTAGGTATGAGAAAGATTGTTATGTCACAGAGACCTTCTGGTATATTATCACCTTCTAAGAAATTCCTCACTGCTTGGCATATATCATCCTGTACAGAGTAAAATGCTTTTGATAAAACAAGGCTGGAAAGCCGTCTGGGCCAGGGGCTTTTGTTGGTCCCATCTGAAAGAGCGCTTCCCTAATCTCCTCATTGGTGTAAGGTCTACACAAGACTTCATTTGTTGCTTCATCAATACGAGTTGGGATTGCTTCCGGTATACACTTTAGCATGGGGTACGAGCCATCTCTTGGATCTCCACTTGGTCCTCACATTTGCTGTCATCTTGCCTTACCAAATACTCCCTGCGTTCTAAAATGTAGGTTGTTTAACTTTTTCACCTCCAACTTTAACCGCTCGTCTTATTCAAAACATTTTATAAAATATCATCTTTTTTTATTATGGCCAGCTCTAGTAATAAATGAATTTCAAGAATGACGTAAATTTAACTATATTTGCACAAATTTTTTGAATGAGACGAGCGGTCAAACTTGGGGCTGAAAAAGTCAAACGATCTGCATTTTGGAACGGAGAGAGTAAATTATTTTGTTAGCTCTTTTTCGAGCTGTGGCTCTTGCCTGGAAAAAGAAGTATTATGATCTCCCGCTTGGAGCCATTCCACTCTAGATCGTTGTCTAGCCATTATTTCTTCTCTCTCGATCGATTCCGGTTGGTATCGTGCCTTTCTAAGATCTTAGGCTATATTACCTCTTATCTAATTATAGTTCATTTGACTTTTTTACCCTAAGTTTAACCACTGACTTATTAAAGAAATTGTAAAATATCTAGTCTGCATAACTTGTTTTATTAATAAAAGTTTTTCAAGAACGGCTTAATTTTGAATATGCTTGTATAAATTTTTTGAATAAGACGAGCAGTTAAACTTGGGGTAAAATAAGTCAAATTAATTATAATTTAGAATGAAGAGGGTAGTTCTTAATTTTTTCTTGAAAGAAAACATCATACTACTTTATTTTGAACCATTTTTTAACTTACTGCTTTAAATGCATATAATTTTACATGATCTAATACAACTATAATTCATTTTATCATTTTTATAAAATATACTAAATGTATAAAACACATAAATTGTCAGATAAGAAAACTAATGTGTGGTGGTTAGAGTCATTTGGGATGAATTTATATTCCAATAGATCAACGAAATCTTGAATTTATTTTGATCATTTTTATGATTTAATTTAGTACATCAACCTTTTACTATTTTCATCACAAACAAGGATATACATTTTTTAATGCTTTGATCATCTGACTAGTTTTTATAATGGTTAAAAAACCAGATTAGTTTGGACTTTGGAGTATTCTTGTCAGAAATTACATGGCCAATAGCTCAAAAGTCAAAACATTGGGGTAACCTCGCAAACAGTGGGTCCAGCCGACCCCACCTGTAAGCGAGAGCGACCAGCCACCGCGTTTTTCTAGAAGCATCCCTGCAGCGCGAACCAAAGGGCGTGTCCTTTGCAAAAGCGCCGACCGCCGCGCACGAGCTGAGCCTGAGCGTGCGAAATCGGGAGCGCGAAAACCCTCTCCCCCCACCCCGAGGATTCCTCCCGCCGCGCGGGAAGCGAAACCCCCCACGAGGAGCGAGCCGCCGCCGCCGCACTCCGGAGCCCCGATAGCCCTCGATTCGGGTGGGTTTCTCAGGGAATCTGCGGTGTCCGCGGCGGGATTTCTCTGGTGGCCGAGGCGATGGTGGGGTTCGCGGGGAAGAGGAAGGAGCTGGACCAGGTGGTCGACGGCCTCTCCGACTTCTCCCTCTCCGGCCCCGCCGCCAAGAGCCGCAGATTGGTGAGTTGGTGAGCTGGTTTGTGCATTTGGTGGCGTGCCCTTTTGCTCTAATTTTGTGCTGCTACTGTACCTGCGGTTTCATCTCTTCAATTTGTGATGATTGATGGACGCTTAGCTGGATTTGATGATTATAGGTACTTAGGTAGAGTTTATACATGGTAACAAATACATTTTTTTTGTAAAAAAAGAAGGGACCCAGCTGCCTTCATATATCTTCCAGCTGTGGTAGATAGGCACAAATTCTGGGAAGTAACTTACAGTAATATAATGCAATCTCATCGTCCCAGGATTGCTTCAAAGTTTGTTCATGCAATTAATGGTTCTCTCCTACCGTCATTGGCACAATAGATTCAGTAGAGGCCCGATCAGCTCTGTGTCCAGTTTCTATACTGTTCTCTTATTTCCGGTTAACTAAACATGAGTTTACTTACCAGTATCTACTATGTCAGGAGCTTCCTATTGATTGTTTTGGCAATGTAATTACGTTTTCTCCAAGACTCTATGCAATCGAATCGGTAGCCTTTTCTTAGGTCATCCTATTTCATGAGAATGCCTGCTTTGTTTAAAGCCAGGTAGTTGCACATTTTATTGGGTGTTCATTGAAGTTCCTCATTTGTGTAGAAATTTAGCATGTTTTGTCTGTCAATGATAACTGGTGTTCTTATGGCATCCTCTATATGCACCAACACCATG
Organism: Digitaria exilis; assembly: GCA_015342445.1. Lineage (NCBI taxonomy): Eukaryota > Viridiplantae > Streptophyta > Magnoliopsida > Poales > Poaceae > Digitaria > Digitaria exilis. Next base: position 305,279 of record JACEFO010002150.1, on the reverse strand, counting down.
AGCTTTAGTTTCTATGCATTTGCTGAGACAATCTTATTATCTATAAGTAGCACCTTGCTTTCACTTTGATGACTTCAAGCCAAAAAAAAAGGTGAAGAAGTGAAAATATGTAGGCATTGCAATTTTCTTCTGCATATAGATATGCAAGGTTTGCCCCCACGTTGGTGGTCTAGTTATCTTGTTGTGCATATTATTAAGCATTCTGTCATGTTTAGTGTTTTGCATTCATTATAAGTCTAAATTCAGAATAGTGCTGCAGCTGTAATGTCTCACAGGATAAAGCACTGCTCATTATTTGTAGGACCCTGGGCTCCCACCAATTATGGAAGAAGAACCACCAGCTCCTTCCATGGCATTTCAGATGCTGGGAGAGAAAATCAACCATGTTGTTGACATGCCCAGTATGGAAGTCATGATGGAAGGGGCAACGTCACATCATGTACCTAGTGAGGACATGGCACTTGTTTTATACAAACCAGTAGATAGCCCTGCACCATTTGGCGCTGGCATTTCAAGCTCATCATTCATAGTCAGTTCAGACTTGATACGTGGTCTAAAGAGTAAGTAGATTGTGACCGACCATCTCAGTTGTCAGTAATATTTAATTTATTCATTCGCTGAATCTTTGCTACTAGTGTCAAATGTAATTCCAGACCTTGTACTAGCATTATTTAGATGACAATATGGCATGGCCAATCTGTTTCATAATAGTTAAGATAGCGATGCCGAGCTGCAAAGAGTCTCCTTGTTTGTGCCATGTAGCTAATAGTTGAATATTTTGAACAGTTGAATATTTGGAAGCATGATGGCCTGTGTCTAGGGACATGAGATGAGTATTTGTTTTAGGGAATGCAGCACCTGCTTATATTCTAATTTCGGTGGGTACCGCATCGTGTGCATAATATGTTTTTCTTCTTTTAGTTTTATATATAGTTGCGTCGCATCCTTTGCTGTTCAGTGAGAATTAATGTGATGTACTAGCCAATGCTTATCTTCTTCCTTCTGTTTTCTTTGGTTCTGTTGTCTCCTTGTGAAGCTTATTCATTAGTTTCCTCATTAATTTCTTTAATGTGTTCAACAACTCACCAGTTTCTTCTCCCGTTTTACTTTTCAGAGCATGCTTTCAACCAAGTGAATTGTCGTGAGCTGAAGGACGAATCCCCAGAGCGTAGCAACAGCTTGGCCTTAGTTCCTTGGAAACCACAACTATCTTTAAGATCTGACTGGGTTGCTTCTGAGCCAGAGAGTGAACAAATGCTCGAAGTCCCTATGGAGGCCGATGAGACTGAAATAACTTCTATGGATTTTGAGGAAGAGCCTAAAGCAACTGCCGGGGGTTTCGATGGCGAGAATGTTCTCCAGTGGCAACATTGTATGACCCTGCCATCATTACCAAATCCATCATCCCACATGATGTGGTCAAGGTGACAACTAGGACGCCCTGTTTACTGTGTGTGTTATTAAGAAATCATTTAATAGGCCTCCACGAGCTGTGTAGGAAGTGTCTGGCTAGTTGCTAGTTTAGATGACATGGAAGACAACAAAACAGAAAATAGTTTGTGTAGCATGATACCTCCGGGTGTGTTGATCTTCCAGGTAATGTCAGTGACATCCAAGTAATTGATGTAACACGTTGGATCTAGCACGTCCTGAGCTAAAGCTTTTGATGTCATTTTCGTAACTAAAGCTTGATCGCAGTAATCACTATAAGGCTTTTGAAATCGAAATGCACCCCTAATCCAGGTTTCAAAATAGGGGTTAAAACATAACCAGCCTATGACAATGCATAACATTGCCATTATTTCACTTTGCTCATTTGTTTGTATCCTCCTTGGATCAGTCGATAGATCATTTTCCATTTTCTGATCTCAAAAGGTGGTGTGTGTTTTTATTAAACAAACTCAAAAGGTGCGCGCTCAGACAGACTTCTAATAATGTTTGATCCACCGTGGACTTGTCTGTTTACGTACTCATATCCTTCGGCTTAGATACAATTTATGAATAAAAAATGAAAATGCTGTACTCCAATCTTTCAAAAAAAAAAATGTTGTACTCCCTCCGCCTTTAATCATATATCCTTTAGGACAAGCAAATCGGTAAAATTGCTTGGATTCATGCTTAGACCCATATCTTATATGCTTTTCAACAGCCCATAATCCACATAGGATTTTTACGAGACATGGTATAATTAGAAACGCTCGTAAACACGCATACTCAGTTACTCACCCATTTGTTGTCCGCACAAGTTGATAAGGTTTATCAAGACTACTAGTAGACTTCTTCTTTGGCTTGACAGAAAACCATCAGAAATCTAGGTGTCGTTACTGTAATCTAGGTTTTCTTCCGAAAACCGACAGGACACCTGTCGGTTTTGAGTTTTGGCACTAATGTTTGTAAATATTATTGTTTCAAAATCTGGCACTAATGTTTGCATTTTTAAAGTAAATATTATTATTTCAAAATCTCAAGGGAAGCAAGAGCCACCGTTTTTTGATGCAGAAGCAAACAAGAATGCCTGCTCTACTAGGCACATGTTTTCCCTGAGCCTGTCTTAACCGTGGATCCGTGGTATCGAATGTGACAAGGGGTTCCAACAATAATCCTGTGACTTCACTGCTTTGATTTAGTGGAGCTCGCAAGAAGTTGGTCATGCATGTCGTCCTCATTGGTAACATATATCCCGGTTTGGGCTAGGATAACCAAAATTGAACTTTATAACATCAAACAAGAGTGTTTCCAAAAGCATACTCTTGTTTAATATAAGACTAAGAGTACATTACCATCAAGGGAGAACTTCTTAGGTATAGGCACCAAATCAAAGAGATATATGCACCAAACAATATATTATCTTTTTTTCCAAAAGCAAGGCACAAAGAAGAGAACTGTATACACCATATACGAGGGACATACCCCAAATTTAGCTACCTAAACTACAACAGTGTCATGATACATCACTTGATACAGCATTAAGGCATCAACCAACGCTGTCAAAACTCCTAAAACTTACTACCAAACCGTTGAAATAAAACTGAGGATACACGAGCCATACCCTGACCACCCCTGATGCAGCTAGAGCCCACCAATCAACTAGTTTTCGGAGGCGACGATCTCACCACCTTCCTCCGGCGGTCCATCCACAAGACCACGAAGTCCAGGCTTGAGCTCATTATCACAGAACTGTCGATACTCGGCGGCATTGCCGGCCTTCTTGCAAACCTTAACCATGACAAGCTCCGGCGTGAGCTCAAAGATCCTAGCAGAGACGAGCAGCGCGCCACTGCTCCCGTCCCCCTCGATGCTCACCTGGAACTCCTTGGTCCGCGTTGTGAGGCTGACATGTCCAGCGATCTCCTCCAGCTTGGAGATGATCTTGGCCACCGGCGCGGCCGACACGAACCGCATCTGCTCGCCTGGCTCCTCGAAAAGCCCCGTCAGGTTCAGGCTCGGCGACGACACGATGATGTCGAACGCGTTCAGGCTCTTGAGACGGCGTACACGTGGCGTCCCCTGGACACCGACGCTGCTGCTGCTGCCGCCATTACTCTCCAGTGTCGTCAACGATGGCGCCGACACCGAGGTGTGCATACGGCTACGGTAGCCACGTTGTTGCTGCTGATAGATCTCCACTGGAGAGGAAGACAAATCCTCTGATGATGACTCAAGTGACACGGTGGATTCGTCATCAGAGTCATCAGAGTTAGAGTCTCCATTCTCGGGCTCGACTATGCTCCTTGGTATCTCCTTGAACCCCTTCTTGAACCACGGATTCTCCTTGATCTGTGCAATGGTGATCCGCCGTGCCGGATCAGGACACATGAGACGACGAATAAAACGAACAAGGCCGGCACTGAACCATGGCGGGCAATGGTAGTCACAGCGGCGGATCTTGTGGTAGACTATGGTATCGTCTCTCTCGTTGAACGGGAACCTACCGGCGGCGAGAGCGAAGAGGACGACGCCGCATGCCCAGACGTCGGCCATGGCGCCATCGTATCCACGTCGGAGGAAAACCTCCGGCGCGATGAACATGGGCGTCCCACATATAGTTTTGAGCATCGCCGCCGGAGACGAAGAAGGCGACGACGCGTCGGCGAGCGCGGAGAGGCCGAAATCAGCGACCTTGATGGTGTTGCCGGTGGCGTCGACGAGGATGTTGTCGGGCTTGATGTCGCCGTGGTAGACCCCAAGCGAGTGGCAGTAGTCCACCGCCGAGACCAGCTGCTGGAACACGCGCCGCGCCGAGGCCTCACCGACGCCATTGCCGCCGCGGCCAGCGAGGTAGGCGTCGAGGGATCCGCCGGCGACGAACTCCATGACGACGAAGATGGAGCGCTTGGTGGCCATCACCTCGTGGATGCGGACGATGTTGGGGTGGCGGACGCGGCGCATGATGTCGATCTCGCGCATGACCTGCTTCTGCAACGCGTTGGATTTGGAGAGGTGAACCTTGTCCATAATCTTGATGGCGACCTGCTCTCCGGTCTCTAGGTGGAGCGCGTGGTAGACCTTGGCAAAGCTGCCCTTGCCGAGGAGCTTGCCCAGCTCGTATCGTCCCATGAGTGGGGGAGGAGGAAGAGGAGATTTCCCCATGGCCGCCGTTGGCCGCTGGTGGCGGCGCCGAGAGTGCGCTCAGGACCTTTTGTTTTTTTGTTGGCTGGCTAAGTTGCATCAGGAAAGGAAATCCGTTTTAATAGATGGACGAGAGAGGAGAGTGCGTGGCTAGGGCGAACGGGATTCCGCCGCTGAGAGTTGGTTCTTCCCACGGCTTGTGACGGACGGCTAGATTTTGGTGCGAACCCGTCGCCGATCGACCCAGGCGAGGTCCGCGCCCGCCCGCAACCCGCGGCGTCAACCGATGTTGCTGGTGCTGGAACTGATGCGGATTATTGTTGGCGCAGATGCTTTTGTATTTTCTTCATTTTTTTTCATCCCAGTAGGTAAACTGTCTTTTTTCCTTGTAATTTTCTTTGCGTTTTATTTATTGGAAACATTCTTTATATCTCTACAATGTGGCAAGTTCCGATTTCTCAAAAAGAAAAAGGAAAGCAAGACAATTCCCACCATTTTCTAGCCAATTTCTACTATCTCTGCTAGATTTGCTGGTGTTGACGTGGTGATAGACCGCACACAAGCTCAAAGTGCACAAGGTTAAATAAATTGTTTCTAGTTGTACAAACCAACAATTAGGACTACCACCAGTACTGACTAGGTTCTCACGTCATTCTCAGATTTATATTTACAGACAAAGCAACGATAATAGAACCACAAATAAGGCGATTGATGTCCTCACATGATAACAACAGGGGAAGTCAGGTTGTAGGTCGCATCTTTCACAGGGGGTACAAATTTAACAAGCAATTCAGCTAGGACCCTGACAAACAGCTCAGGAGGATCACGACTTGTGCATTAGAATATATGAAACGCGGCGCCCCCGGCGGCCAGGGAGGCTGCCCACGTCAGCCGCGATTCCTGGCCGCCGGATCGGCCGGACGGACGGCCGAGATCGTGACTTTTCCCGTAACTTTACAAAAAAGCCCTCGGGTTCCACCGAAATATAACCCGCAGTCCAGCCTTCTCTCACAGGAAATTTTTCAAAAAAGCCCTCCAGTTTTTACGAAATCAACCCACAGTCCAACAGTACCGGTCCAGGGACATTTGCAGAAAAGCCCTTAAGTTTCCGTTAAATCAACCCGCAGTCCCGGTCCCCTCTCTGGAATTTTTTCATAGGGACCCTTTGACTTTATTAAAATCAAACTATAGCCCGTTCCATCTATTACTTCTATACGAATAACATTATATGTACAATTTAAACACCGAAACGCTTTAAAATCAAAATTTATGCAACATAGAACTTGATCTAAAATTTGGAAGCTACAAATTTATTGTACGATATATTTTAAAATTCAAAACGCTTTCTCAATTGCTTATGCAAATGCTTACATAGACTCATTATACCTAAAATTTAGATACCAAAACATGTCCAAATCAAAAAAATAATCAACACAAAAGTTAATAAAAATTTTAAAAACTAAATATTTGTTGTGCAACCTAAACATTTTGCTAATTCGTTCAATATAGCACCTTATTTTGCTAAAAATACAATATTATACTACCGTTCTCATATGGCTTGCCACACAACCTCCACAACAACTCGACATCTTTTAATATAAACAATACTTTCTTAAAAATAATACATATTAGTTGCCTCGCGATAATTTTTTGATTTGGACAGGTTACGACGTCCACGTCGTTAATTTTTCTTTCCACCGTCGAATGCAAATCACACGCCTCAGCAAATGCCACCGATTTTTTTCTCTAATTACAGGAAGTACATTTGCTCCTTTCCCATTGGCTAAGACCTTTCCCGTGTTCTTTACTTCCCTACAACCAATATTATATGTAAAATTCAACCACCAAAACGCGAACTCCTAAAGTTCCTTAGAATCAACCCGCCGGCCTTTTCCCTCCCTCATAAATATTCTTAAAGAACCCTCAAATTTTACTGAAATTACGCAACAATCCATTCTATTAATTACTTCCCTACAACCAATACTATACGTACAATTCAACCACCAAAACGCGTACCAACCAAAAAAACCCAACATAAAATTTGTTCTAATTTCAAAACCTACAACTTCATTATATAACATATTTTTAAACCCAAAAACACCTTCCACATTCATTCACGCAGACATTTATCTACGACCCGTCGTATCTACGATTCATATACCAAAACGTCATAAAATTAAGAAGTGTTCAATACAAAAAACAATCAAAATTCAAAAACATAAACCTTCGGACCGTTCCAAAATTTTAAATTCAAAGTGCCTCAGTAATTAGTTCCTATAAATGATTATATAAGATCCGTAGGTCGATCCTTTATAATATATATATTCATTTTCCTCACTTACACAAAATTATACGTTATTTAATATTGTCAACCTTTGGTTTGTAAATAAATTGTGAACAACCAAATAATCTAAGGATTCTCATAACATATAACCCTCTATTAGACAGTTGCATAATAAACACCTTACAACATATGTATAATAGGAATGTACAATGTATGCACATACCCTCATGAATAGACTTTAGCTGCCAAGTCATACACAGAGAATGCAATTACTGTGTCACACATGGAATTAGTTCTACGAGTTAATCTATATATTTAAATGATTCCAACTACGGTGCTCTTCTACTATATGATAACATGATATATATATATATATATATAACTACTACTAAATATCGTGCACTCTGTTATTCAAATGCCGATTGTATATCATCAGTAAAGGCAAATAGGCAATTACTAAGGATCGACTTGGTTTTTGCTCGAGAACAAAAAGCAATACGAGGAGAGCCTTTTTTACTGATATGTTGCCAAAAGACATGGAATGATGACCTCTTGATTGTTGGATCTCAACAAAAAAAAGTCATATATTTTATTTTATTTATTTAGTCAAAGATTAAGCCGCGCGCCAAGGCGCGCGCAAATCACTAGTTTCTACATATGAAAGCCGGCGCCTCCGGCGGCCAGGGAGGCTGGCCACGTCGGCCGCGATTCCTGGCCGCCGGATCGGCCGGGCGGACGGCTGAGATCGTGATTTTTCCCGTAACTTTACAAAAAAGCCCTCGGGTTCCACCGAAATATAACCCGCAGTCCAGCCTTCTCTCACAGGAAATTTTTTAAAAAAGCCCTCCAGTTTTTACGAAATCAACCCGCAGTCCAACAGTTCCGGTCCAGGGACATTTGCAGCAAAGCCCTTAAGTTTCCGTTAAATCAACCCGCAGTCCCGGTCCCCTCTCTGGAATTTTTTCATAGGGACCCTTCGACTTTATTAAAATCAAACTATAGCCCGTTCCATCTATTACTTCTATACAAATAACATTATATGTACAATTTAAACACCGAAATGCTTTAAAATCAAAATTTACGCAACATAGAACTTGATCTAAAATTTGGAAGCTACAACTTTATTGTACGATATATTTTAAAATTCAAAACGCTTTCTCAATTGCTTATGCAAATGCTTACATAGACTCATTATACCTAAAATTTAGATACCAAAACATGTCCAAATCAAAAAAATAATCAACACAAAAGTTAATAAAAATTTTAAAAACTAAATATTTGTTGTGCAACCTAAACATTTTGCTAATTCGTTCAATATAGCACCTTATTTTGCTAAAAATACAATATTATACTACCGTTCTCATATGGCTTGCCACACAACCTCCACAACAACTCGACATCTTTTAATATAAACAATACTTTCTTAAAAATAATACCTATTAGTTGCCTCGCGATAATTTTTTGATTTGGACAGGTTACGACGTCCACGTCGTCAATTTTTCTTTCCACCGTCGAATGCAAATCACACGCCTCAGCAAATTCCACCGTTTTTTTCTCTAATTACAGGAAGTACATTTGCTCCTTTCCCATTGGCTAAGACCTTTCCCGTATTCTTTACTTCCCTACAACCAATACTATATGTAAAATTTAACCACCAAAACGCGAACTCCTAAAGTTCCTTAGAATCAACCCGCCGGCCTTTTCCCTCCCTCATAAATATTCTTAAAGAACCCTCAAATTTTACTGAAATTACGCTACAACCCATTCTATTAATTACTTCCCTACAACCAATACTATACGTACAATTCAACCACCAAAACGCGTACCAACCAAAAAAAACCCAACATAAAATTTGTTCTAATTTCAAAACCTACAACTTCATTATATAACATATTTTTAAACCCAAAAGCACCTTCCACATTCATTCACGCAGACATTTATCTACGACCCGTCGTATCTACGATTCATATACCAAAACGTCATCAAATTAAGAAGTGTTCAATACAAAAAACAATCAAAATTCAAAAACATAAACCTTCGGACCGTTCCAAAATTTTAAATTCAAAGTGCCTCAGTAATTAGTTCCTATAAATGATTATATAAAATCCGTAGGTCGATCCTTTATAATATATATTCATTTTCCTCACTTACACAAAATTATACGTTATTTAATATTGTCAACCTTTGGTTTGTAAATAAATTGTGAACAACCAAATAATCTAAGGATTCTCATAACATATAACCCTCTATTAGACAGCTGCATAATAAACACCTTACAACATATGTATAATAGGAATGTACAATGTATGCACCTACCCTCATGAATAGACTTTAGCTGCCAAGTCATGCACAGAGAATGCAATTACTGTGTCACACATGGAATTAGTTCTACGAGTTAATCTATATATTCAAATGATTCCAACTACGGTGCTCTTCTACTATATGATAACATGATATATATATATATATATATATATATATATATATATATATATATATATATATATAACTACTACTAAATATCGTGCACTCTGTTATTCAAATGCCGATTGTATATCATCAGTAAAGGCAAATAGGCAATTACTAAGGATCGACTTGGTTTTTGCTCGAGAACAAAAAGCAATACGAGGAGAGCCTTTTTTACTGATATGTTGCCAAAAGACATGGGATGATGACCTCTTGATTGTTGGATCTCAACAAAAAAAAGTCATATATTTTATTTTATTTATTTAGTCAAAGATTAAGCCGCGCGCAAATCACTAGTCAATGATGATAATTCAATGCTTTCTCCGGTGCGCGGGCAAGGGAAGGATGCCACCAATATGGCTCAGGCACAAAAAATCTGATGTCGAATAAAATGCATTAATAGTGAAAATCACTGAGTTATGTGTGTGAAACAAACCAAGAAAATGGTATTGGCGCGTCAAAAAATACCTACCTATTTGTATCACCATCTTCGTTAATCTTAGCAGCAGCAGACCTACGAAATAAACAAAAACTACTTGTCATACAAATAATTCAGATACCTGCTTAACCAAAACATATAGATTTGGCTACTCAATGAAGCAGCTTAGCATCTCAACTTAACTAGAAGGATATGGCTAATGTGGCTGATGATGCATTAAGCCAACATCATAGGCTTGGGAGAATTTACAGCAACACTATGCATATAATCAACAAACCCCCTTTATGAAGAGGATCAAAATCATGCAGCATCAGTTCAAATCAAATGCTTTGTGTTCAAACAGCACTGAATGGTATATTGAAGAAAATGCTTGACATTTCACATGAGCATCAAACTAAGTAATAACGACCAAGATAGAACAGCCAAACTGACTACATTAAACAATTTCCAGTTCACGATACTGATGTCAAAAATTCAAGTAGAAAATATGGAATGGTCACAAGTCGTCGATAAGTATAGTGCGGTTCCCTTAAACCATATTATTATGCACATGAATATACCAATAAAAGGCATACCCTTTTCTATCGAAGTCCTTCAATTGCTCCAGAATTATATGTCTTGGTAGATAAGGAGTTCTTTTCGCACCATTGAAGTTCATGCCAATGAAATTCCCACAAAAATCAATAAGTGGGGCTCCAATCCCAGCCTTAGAAAAAAAGAACAGAAATTAACACACATGAGTATGCCACTTTTAGTGCAATAAATATGTAAGTATTAAATTACTCAAATCTGATTCAACAACTAATTCCACCACAAGAAAAATTAATGCAGTGTACCTTGGTGATCTTACAAGTAGAGATTCCATGCTCTTCTCTGACAAGATTGTTTGAATTGTCAGTCAACACCCCACGTGTTGCCATGAGTTTTCCTGTTTCAAAGGTACGCCCTATAGCTACTACCGCATTGGGAGGATAAACTGGCTTCTCAATTTGGAGTTCTGCTATTCGACGACAATGGAAATCCCTGATGCTGACAACAGCAATATTATATGTAAATTATGATGTTGCAATTCCCCTGTGGCATGTTTGCTATCTGGAAGTAACACACGAATCTGCAATGCATGAAAAAGTGAGAATTAAAATATGAAATAAACAAGCAGGGGTATAGAGTGATTGACAGTACAAACCTTCAAGCTGCCATCGATCTCGTTTTTATTAGCAAATCTAACCAAACTCGCTGATGTCAGGATTCTAGTGATGGTTTTGTGGCTACCTATAAGTACACCAGTGCAAGCAAAAAACCTAGTTTCTCCTACAAAGATCATTGTTGCAATCATGGTGTTGAAATTAAAATAAAAGAAGTAAATATGGGAAAGTAATATGATCTTATAGCAGCAAAATTACCATGGAATGAAGCAAGGGAGACAACACTTAAAGATGTGTCCAAAGCAACTTCTTCTGTGAGTCTGTCCCATACGTCTCTGGCAAATTCCTCCTCAAAAATTTTACGCAACTCTATGCCTCCTGGTTGAAGAATCATAGAATAACAATTGAGTGTTCTGGAAAAGACTCAAACTATGCAACAGAAGAACAGTCAGCAGAGGCAAAAGCAATAACTCACCATCAAGCTTTTTTGGCAGGGGGTAACCATGGGATGGTAGATCGTTAGTAAAAGCCTTTACGAATTCTGGTGCAACAAGGTGAAGTGATTAATGACTATGCTTAACTAACGGCTTGCAAAACTGAAGGCAAATTACTCACCATTATCTGGCAACGGTTCATCCGATAATTTACTGGTGTCTGGTGCAACAAGGTGAATCAGTATGACCATGTATTAGTAATACTCAAAAACAGTAAAACACGATATTAGCAATGATAATCTAACAGCATCAAAAGTGACCCAGCTTTGATTCACCTTGTGATGATTCGCTTTCTGAATCACTTGCAGGGGATATGGAAGACTTCTGATTCATTTCTGGGCTCGTCACTTCCTCTACCTTTTTCTTTTTGATGGTGAGGGGAGACATAAGCTTAATTAGTACATTCTCTTACAGCATGTCAACATATGATATTTGTTACTATAGCAATACAAGTTTTGGTATTTTTTAATAGTTTTGATACTCCATACTGTGAAACATAATTTCCTAGACTCTTAGCCACTAATACCTATACACCTTTTTACTTGTGTTCACCTGTATACATATTCGATAATGAGATAGTTACTGAGGATGGTTTGATAATTTGAATGTCTTCTTGGTCTAGGCATAAGTTAAAATACAGAATAAGTTTATGGACAGAGTACACATTAGCAGTCTTCACAAGTAGCTACTATTCTCACCTTCTGAATTAAGAACAACAGGAGTAGAAGATTTACACATCTCACTTGTGCTTCTTTCAATTTGGTTATCGCGTTGTTGCTTGTCCTTCATAATAGCCCTTAAGATGATTTCTTCCGCCACCACAGAGGTACTGTTTCCAAAGGAAAATAGACCATGGAACATATCTAAGCTAGGCAAAATGATACATTTCTAATTAAAAAATGATACAGTTCTACATATTTTGTTTCTCACGAGATTACAGATAAAGCTAGTAACATTGGTACCATTTTTACTAGAAACCAACACGACAATCTAATCAAACTTGAATGCTAAACTGTTTAGGGGATTATGGGCTGGCTCACCACCCAACAGGTTTCAGCGAAAACAATGCTCCGAATGCTGCATGTAAAATTAATAAGGGGAGAAAACAGGTGCCAGAACCATGCTCAGTCCCTCAAAGGCTCAAACAGCCCAGCTCGCAGGAATACTCAGACAGTGCAACAGCATCCATCTTGACTTTTGAGTTTTCAGAGTAGACCTGAGACTATTGGCTACTGGTTGGACTTCGAACTTAGATTTTCTGTGCCCGGCCTAAATCCTGGTCCCACCTCTGTTTGAACAAGTAAGAATGAAATTATAGCAAACATACCCAGGTAACCAATATGGTACAATCGACTCCAGAATTGTTTCCCTTGGTAGGAATAGAGACCCTTCATTATCCACATGAGAGATGTTCATGCCAACAAAGTTTCCATCAGAGTCGACAAGGGGCCCTCCAATACCAAACTGTCAAAAGGGGGAAAAAGGGGTGATGATAAACCTATAGCAAAAAATAAATCCCAAAACAAAATGACCTTTTCATAGCCAATCATAGCACTGCACCTCAGGAATAATACACGTGGACATAATAAGCTTGCGACCATAAAGTTCAGTTGATTTCTCAGTCACTACCCCAGTTGAGGACACTATTTTTCCTGTACTGTTGCAACATAAAGATGTTACACTGATATTATGTCCAACTTCCCCCGGCTCATCCAGACTTGCTTGTTTAAAAACATGGAAAGGGCCCAAGCCAATACAAACAATATTGTAGTCAAAATCAACTGATAGCAAGTACCCCCTTGTCATTCCCCCATTTTGAAGGGTCGCATGAATCTGCAATGATGAACCAAGACATCAGGTTACTAAAACAGACTAGCAAATTAGCAATGCAGTACAGAAAAATTGGGAGCACCAACCGTCATATCCATATTAATATTTCTGTCACCTTCCTTTGATCTAATCGCAGTTGCTGAAGTCACAAAACGACTGCCAAATTTGTTGCTTTTGATGACAAGGCCTGTGTATTGTTAATTTTCATGATCTCCTGCACAAGATTTTATTTCAGTTTTGGAAACGATCATTATCATAAAAAAGCTAAAACTGATGATCAAATGCAAATATAGGAAGCCAGTTTGTATTATCACCAATGAATGATATGGAAACAACACTTTCAGAATTTTTTTGCTCAACTTCTGTGTGCACCTCGGCATCAAGGCTGTTAAATTCCTTGTGAGATGAATCATCCAGATCAAAATTTCCTAGTAAAGGAGAGACTGTTGTGATATAACAGAGTTGTGTAAATACATGAAATAAAAGGGTGAAACAACAACACACTTATTATACCATGACTTTTCTTAGCTTTCTGCTTCTCATTTGAGCTAGATGAGCAATCACCTCTTCGCTTTGACATATTTTCAACCCTGATGAAGAAGGAACAAAATACAAATACCAAGCTATCAGTAGTATCGATTCTACCTTTTCACTTAGAACGAAAATTTTATGAAACAATAAAGATATTATAAGTTATAAGGATGCAATTATTCTAGCTCCAGGAAAAAAAAAATGTTCCAAGAAAACAGAAAATATAACAGAGAACAATTCATGTTAATAGTTGCAAACAAATGCTTGAACATCAGTAGAAAACGATTCAACAGTAATCATTAGGTACAGATGATTACAATGCACGGACAGAAGATTTAATACTACGAACTATAGAAAGGAATCAAGCATTCAAGAAAGGTAGGAATTGAAAAGGGGAGTGGTGGAGTACCGGCGGCGTTGGAAGGAGGCGAGCCGGCTCGTCGGCGGTACGCGCTGCGCTCCTGTGTGGCGGACAGCGGACTACGCTGGTCGGGTGACTGCGGGAGACGGCGTCCATGCCCTAGCCCCTGGGCCTCGGGGCCGACGTCCTGCGCTGGGAAGGGATCAAGGCAAGGAGGAGGGAGGGTCCGAGTGTAAGGACTAAGGAGACGGCACCGCGGCGAGGGCGCGAGGCGTTCCGCCGCTGCCCGCGTGGGGATCGATTCTTGGTGGGCTTGGGCCGAATGCACGTGGATGGACGGGCTGAAACTCCAAACAGAGCCCAAGAATAACAAGCATGATTTTGTTGATGATCTATGTGAAAATGAAACAGAATAACCACTTAACCGGAGAACACTTATACAACTATGCCGGGAAGAAATGGATATGCATACCCACATTATATTGCTGAATCTTGGATAAGGTAATACAATCATTACAAAGCTCGTGCTATAAGTACTACACCTCCGCCTATGCCCTACGCCGCCCTGCTAGCCACCTACGAGCACTTGTGCGCCACCTTCCGTGGTGCCACTGCCTGCGCTGCCGTGCCCTGCTGCTGCCGGAACGTCAAATTTCGAACTTAGCATTTCAACATTTGGTTTTTGCAGTTTCTACACTTCATCTTGTGTGACTTTAACATTTGGAACGTCAAATGTTGAACTTGTAACATGAAATTGTTGAGTTAATCCTATTTAAATAATGAACATGTATGGAAAAGCTTGATTTATCTACACGATGTAATTGGGCCATTGTGGCTTTATAGATGGATGGTTTATCTATTTTCTAGGAAGCCCCTATGCCCATGGAGCAAGTTGATTTGGGCTTTTTCAATTAATAATGATGTTATTGTTGGCAAAACTTGTCTTCTTATGGAATGGGTAGCCTTGCTTTGTCATTCTAAGCAAATCTTTCTGAACCGTAATTGCATAACAACATTGAGTCTTTTTTTTCCAAACCTTGCTAACACGTGTTTTTGCTAAAACTTTTCATTTGCATTTGGTCACCAACCACACTTTCGTTAAGTTGACATGTTTGGTTTTCCTTTTTTTAGCACTTTAACTCTATGTCCTCTTCCTATGAGGATTCTTCCAATGAGGAGGCCAACGATGACGATGACCACATCCAAGAAGCTGCTCAGGTGAAGAGTCATAAGAAGAATCCTCATAGGAAGAGGGCTCAACAATAATATCGTGCTTAGTAGGTTGATCATAAAAAGATGGCGCAATAATATGGTTTATTAATAGAAGACCCATGAAAATAAGAGCTCAATAATAACCCACCGAGCCGTACGTAGACACGTGTGACAGGTGGTTTATCATCGCAAATAAGTAGTAGTCAAAGAAATTTGGGTAAAGCTTTAGCTAGCTCCAAACTTCTGTGAAAAAACTCCAAACTTTGCGGATCCAAACAGAGCCCAAGTATAATAAGCATGATGTTGATAATTTATGTGAAAAGGAAACAGAATAACCATTTAACCAGAGGCCATTTGTGCAACTATGCCGGAAAGATAAGAATATGCATGTCCACATGATATTCCTGATGAATCTTGGATAAGGTAGTGCAATTATACAAAGGTAGTACAATTATACAAAGCTCGCGCCATACTACACCCATTGACCGTTGTTGCTTGAGGCTCCCAAACTCTAGGACCAGCCAGCCGCGCCGCACAGCACCCGGATTGCGACGACGCGTCAGGGTTGGGCAGGATAAGCGAGCGAATGGGCGCAACGCACGGCGCATTGAAGCCGGCGCCGGGATCGGATATGACCAAACCAAACCCCCCGACGCGACGGCGACTTCAAACTGAACCCAACCCCACCTAGAACTAGAGAGAGTCCACCTCCACTCTCATCGAGGCGAACGGCAGTCGGAGGGAGAGGGAGAGAGAGAGAGAGAGGAGGAGTGATCGCTCGATCAGCGAGCGGGAGGCGGACGATGAGGCTCCGGGACGGCGACGGCGGCGAGGTGACGGCGCCGCCGCAGCACCTCGTGTTCGCCTACTACATCACCGGCCACGGCTTCGGCCACGCCACCCGCGCCCTCGAGGTCCGGCTCTGTTTCCGCTCCCCTACTCCCTTCCCCTCCCCGCCTACTGCTGCTTCTACTAGCGGCCGCCCCGGCGCGCGTGACGGAGTTGGACCTCTCTGCTTGGACTGCAGGTCGTGAGGCACCTGGTCGCCGCGGGGCACGACGTGCACGTGGTGACCGCGGCGCCGGAGTTCGTCTTCACCACCGAGATCAGCTCCCCCTGCCTCCACATCCGCAGGGTCCTCCTCGACTGCGGCGCCGTCCAGGCCGACGCCCTCACCGTCGACCGCCTCGCCTCGCTCGAAAAGGTGGGTTTGCTTTTAGTTGTCAATGTCACCCTCTGAGTTCATCTGATGCTCGATCGCGTTTTTGCGTGCGGTTTAATGCAGTATCACCAGACGGCCGTGGTGCCCCGGGAGTCGATCCTCAAGACCGAAGTGGACTGGCTCAACTCGATCAAGGCCGACCTAGTGGTGGGTGCTGTACCCATGATCAAATGAACGTTTCTGAATACTCTATATAGGACTGAATTGAACCTTACCCACTTGAGCAAATGCTGCTGGCAGGTTTCAGATGTTGTCCCCGTGGCGTGTAGGGCCGCTGCAGATGCCGGCATTCGATCCGTGTGCGTCACCAATTTCAGGTTGGTGTTTCCTTTGATTCTCCCTTTCTACGGATAAACAATAGAATCAGTTATGCCTTTTTTTTTCAACTTGATGAGGTTGGTACATGGGGATCCGTGTGTACTTACTACAGTCAACTAACTACCTGTCAGGGGTTACCTTGCCTCATTATCTAAAAAACCTGTCAGGGGTTACCTTGCCTGAACTTGATTAGCTCTATACTTGAAAAATCCTGATTACTAAACATACTGCCCACATGCAAGTTGAATTTCCTGACATATCTTATTGGTCTGCAGCTGGGACTTCATTTATGCAGAGTATGTCGTAGCAGCTGGACATCATCATCGCTCAATTGTTTGGCAGGTACCTTAAGACAATGTTTGAACTTTTCCCAGGCGATTTTGTGACACCTACTTACATTGAGATGGGTTGGTGGGAATAAAGCAGCACAGAACTGCTCATTTCAGATCTAGGGTGTGTTTAGATTGGTGAAAAGTTGGGATGAATACTGAAAAGTTTGCAATCTGAACAGGGCCCTAAGCTTAAACAGACCTGGATACGTCGTAATCAATAGTTGATGCTGGCTAGTACTGACAAATACTGCTAAATTCCATTGGCCACTTCACAGTAAAATTTTTGGAAGAAAAATTGTACATAGCTATTGTTTAGCATGTATTCTCTGTATTCATATGCAATTTGATCTGATAATGATGCAGTCTGTTAATTAGCCATGTGTGCATGTTGACAACAATTGTAGATAGCAGAGGATTACTCCCATTGTGAATTCTTGCTCCGACTCCCCGGATACTGCCCTAGTACGTCACTAAGTCCGAATAATGGTCTTCTAATGGTCTGCGTGCAGTTTCATGAACAGGCTCAATTTTGTTTCCTGCAGTGCCCGCTTTCCGTGATGTCATTGATGTTCCTCTTGTGGTTAGAAGATTGCACAAATCTAGATCCGAGGTTCGTACATCCTGCTGGAGAGTGATATTCTACAGATTTAACCCACTTCTCGTTTTCTAAGTTACATCCATAATTTCCATGTGTATCAGGTGAGAAAGGAACTAGGAATTGCAGATGATGTCAAGGTGGTCATTTTCAATTTTGGAGGACAAGTGAGTGATTGTTTTTTCTTATATGTAGATCCATTACTTCATTTTAATAACTGACTGATGGCTGCTCCTATCACATCTCTGTTCAATTGATTTGGCCACAGATGCAATGTTATCATGTTATATCTTTCCGAGTTATGCTCCATAATCTGAATTTGCTAGTAGCATTGATGCATCAGTTTATACATGCTGAAATAGTTGAACATAGTATCAGTACTAAATTCAGGCATTGGGAGTTCCCTTCTATTTTCAACATAAGGGTAGAATTTCTGGGGAATAATAGTCCTCATTTTGTTTTTATATCGAAGTTATTTTAAAATCCTTGTAAGTTTTGTCTTTATTGATAATGATATGTAATTATTATAACGAGGACAATTGTAAATATCAATAGCATCGTGGTTTTGCTATTTTCTTATCTAGCCTGCAGGATGGGAACTGAAGAAAGACTGTTTGCCTGATGGATGGCTCTGCTTGGTATGTTTTGTCTGATAGGAACATTTTGCCTCACTCAATGCCTGATCAACCCAACTGACTAACATTTTGTATATTTTGAAAGGTATGTGGTGCATCTGATACTCAAGATCTTCCTTCAAATTTCATTAAGCTTGCAAAGGATGCCTACACCCCTGATGTGATGGCAGCATCTGACTGTATGCTTGGTAATGAATTTTTATTTCCTTTGGTGTTTAAGGCTATCTATCATCTTGGCTTTTTCTTACCCCTTGCTTGACACATACAAAAATTCTGACTATCACAATGCAGGAAAAATTGGATATGGCACCGTGAGTGAGGCTTTGGCCTACAAGCTTCCATTTGTATTTGTTCGAAGAGATTATTTCAATGAAGAACCATTTTTGCGGAATATGCTCGAGGTTGAAACATCTTAGACCATACCTTGAGTTCAAACAAGTTTAGAGTTTCTGTCATTCAAGAACCCTGCCTGAGGTTGGGTTCGGTGTTCTCTTCTGTTCTTTCACAAAACAGCATTATCAATGTGGAATTGAGATGATACGGAGGGATTTACTTACTGGGCACTGGAAACCTTATCTTCTGCGTTCTATCACACTTCAACCCTGCTATGATGGTCCCATAAATGGCGGCGAGGTAATCCCTACCTGTTCTTAGATACAGTATTTTGAATATTATTTGAGAACTCAATTTAGTGAACGTGTTTTGCTTCAACTTTTATGGTAACTTGAAGTTGTTTGTTACCTTTTAAGGACCAAATATTTAGAAGCATGTAAATTGTTGCAGGAAAAAATAGTTGTTCTAATAGGTCAGGAAGCATCAGATTAGTATCGACCTCCTGTTTTCCTTAAATAGAATATGTATGTGTTCACCAGTCATTTAGATTGCATTTGCAATACTTAGTAGGCAAGCTAATGGTTGTCATTCAGGTGGCTGCACATATCCTCCAAGATACTGCTGTTGGGAAGAAGTATATTTCTGGAAAGGTGAGTTAATGTACAAGTTATATTTAAATTGTTGAGTGAAATTTTCTCTGTATGTTGGACCCCCTAATGTTCTGATGAAGCATGCCTTATGAATCCTGTTGTCGTTAGTATAGGTCTATAGTTGTCTTTTATGTTCAACAAACATTTTTTATTTGCTAATAATTCTTGTTTTCACTCTAGGCAAAGTTTTCCTTGTGATTAATTTTGTTTGTGAAAATTTTCATATGATATATTCATGTTTGTTACTTCAGAACATTTAATCCAAATGAGATTGTTTTTGCTCAATCAATTTGCTATACTGACTGCAGTTGAGCGGAGCAAGAC
Organism: Digitaria exilis; assembly: GCA_015342445.1. Classification (NCBI taxonomy): domain Eukaryota; kingdom Viridiplantae; phylum Streptophyta; class Magnoliopsida; order Poales; family Poaceae; genus Digitaria; species Digitaria exilis. Next base: position 285,539 of record JACEFO010002150.1, on the reverse strand, counting down.
GCTTGCGTGATGCCATTGTACTTGGATATCAACTGCAAAGGGCTCCTGGGAGAGATGTAGGGATTCCTGACTGGTATTCTCTCTCTGAGAAAGAAACCGGTGTTCGTCCAACACCTGCATCTCATGATATGAATGGAACTGCAGAATCGTAAGTTTTCAGATCGTTATACCATCTGCAGTTTCTTCAAGAGTCCACTTTGTTGCATTCTGATACAAATATGTTAAACATACTTTTCAGATCGTTTGAAGACTTTGAGATACTCCATGGTGATATGCAAGGCTTAGCTGATACCATGTCCTTTTTGAAGAGTTTATCAGGACTTGCAGTAAATGACCCAAGAAGCCCTGAGAAGCAAACTCGAGAAAGGGCTGCTGCTTCTGTTCTATTTGACTGGGAGGTAATCAGCTCTGTCTAAAAACTCTGGAGTTGTGAACTCCGTTAATGTGTGCTAAGTTCTCGTTCTTCTTTACAATAGAATTTTGTGACTATACTATGGAAGAATGCATAAAGTCGCATTCAAGTTTGATTGATAAATTTTGTGACTATACTATGGAAAAATATTGTTCAGTAATATTTCTGTGCAATATTGAATTAAGAACGAGATTTCTATGCAATATCAAATTGACTGATTTTCTTCTATTGTAGGAGGAAATATATGTTGCAAGAGCACCTGGGCGATTAGATGTCATGGGTGGCATTGCAGATTATTCTGGAAGTCTTGTATTGCAGGTTAGGTTGACTGCAAAAGCAAGTGCTATTTATTTCATAGATTAGTAATAATGTTAGTTTCATATGCAAAATATATTTTATATTGCTTCCCCTTTTAGGTTAATTACAAGTATAGTACAAATGATTGTTTGTTTTTCAATATTTATCAAATTTACCTTCTGTATCCCCCACCCCTTTTGGTCCCCGCTTCATTCCATTACCTTTCTGTCCACATAATTGCTTCTCATCATGGGCTCAATGTGACATGCTGATATTTCAGCTTGCAAACGTTGTGCTATCATTTATTTATTTATATAGGTATAGATGGATGAATAGTCTTCTATTGAGTTTTCTTTCCCTTAGACAATTCCAGATCATCTAGCATTTTTTGGAGGATTAGGTTTGGTCTATTTTTTTCCTCAAGGAGAACAAATTAGTTATTGCTGCAGGGATTTATTATCTCATAAATCATATTTACCTAGTAGCTTGGATTGTAGGAGCATGGAGTTTTGCTACGTGCAGCTACCTTTCCTAGTAAATTAGTACCTGTAAGGAATTGATTAGTAACCTTCTGAAGTGATATGGGTATTATTATATGGCATCTATGATTTATATATAGATGCCCATCCGAGAGGCGTGCCATGTTGCTGTTCAGAGAAGTGACCCTATCAGGCAGAAGCAATGGAAGCATACACAAGCTAGACAACTAGCAAATGGAGGAGCAGTACCAGTGTTACAAATTGTACGTTGCAATCCTTCAATTTAATGTCTCCTTACCTTTCATGAACGAAATCATGCATTCTTAAAACTATTTTCATTTCTTTGTTTCTTTCATAATTCTCTGTGGAGATAAGACCCACATCTTTACTAGAGTGTCTTATGTACACCTGTACAACTGGGTGTTCTTTCTAAATATGTTTGCACAGGTATCATTTGGTTCTGAATTAAGTAACCGTGCACCAACATTCGACATGGACCTGTCTGATTTTATGGATGGCGACAAACCAATATCTTATGATAAAGCCAAAGAATATTTTTCTCTGGACCCATCCCAAAAGTAAGATATTATATTTTCCTCTATAATCAACACGTTTTCATGTTTATTGATATTTGAAAAAAAAAAACTTTTCCATGTCAGATGGGCTGCCTATGTTGCTGGAACTGTTTTTGTGTTGATGACTGAACTAGGGGTGCGCTTCACTGACAGCATGAGCATTCTGGTAAGTATAGACCCTTTTTATTTCCTTTTATCGGAATGCAGTCACAATTCACAATGTACAAAATTGCATCTATGTGTTACTTCTCTCATATTGGGATATATCAGAGGTGCTTGTTAACTGATTACTGGTTCCCACCTGTTTGTTATACACTTGTAACTGCAACATTTGTATCAATCATCATTCATCGGTGATATTTTTGTTTTGAATCTTTAGGTTTCTTCATCTGTCCCTGAAGGCAAAGGTGTCTCCTCTTCTGCATCAGTGGAGGTAGCTTCTATGTCTGCTATCGCTGCTGCCTATGGTTAGTACATCGAGAGCAGATCTACAGCAATATTTGTTATGTTAACTAAAATAGCTATAGTAGCTAATCTTGTTAAAAAAACACCTTTTTTCATGTTCTTCAGGAACAATTCTAGTGATGTTTTAACTTAAATATAGACACGCAAAATGGCATTAGGTCACAAGCTATTCGTTGCTTGTAGGTTTAAACATTGCTCCAAGAGATCTTGCTTTACTCTGTCAAAAGGTACAGTACTCTGTGAAACTTTGTTATGTTCATCACTTCGTGTGTTCTCATGTGAGTGTGAGTTGTTCGTTGGTGAACAATAATGCAGGTGGAGAATCGTGTTGTCGGAGCTCCTTGCGGGGTAATGGACCAAATGGCATCTGCTTGTGGAGAAGCTAACAAACTTCTTGCAATGGTTTGCCAGGTAAGTAAGTGTTTATCTGCTCCATTAACTGCTAGATCTAATAATCCCTACAGTTCAGTTCTATGGTGTCTTTCTATTTAATGGACAAAATCTCTTTCCAGCCTGCAGAAGTGAAGGAGCTGGTCAACATTCCAACTCATATACGATTTTGGGGTCTCGACTCTGGGATACGACATAGGTGAATAAATTCTTGAATGAGCTTTGTGTTTGGAATGATCTAGTCACCACATTCTTGATTGGGGCTAATTTTACTGCCCTTGAGTTTTGCAGTGTTGGTGGGACTGATTATGGGTCTGTAAGAGTAGGCACTTACATGGGTCGCAAGATGATCAAGTGTGCTGCATCTGAGCTGCTTTCAGAATCGTTGCCCTCATGTGTAGCTATGCAATCTGGCGACACAAATCCTGAAGAATACGAAGAACATGGTGTCGATCTTCTGAAATCTGAAACATTGATGGAGTATTTATGCAACCTACCACCTCATAGGTCTCTCACCTTATTAAAAATCGACAAAATACTAGCATGTTTCATGTTATTCAGTTTCTTATGGTCATACTTCTACTTCAGATATGAAGCTGTTTACGCAAAGGATATTCCAGAGGTGATAACTGGGGATGCATTTTTAGAGAAGTATGGAGATCATAATGATGCGGTAACACAAGTTGACCCAAAACGGTCTTACTGCGTGAGGGCTCCTACCAGACATCCCATATATGAGAATTTCCGAGTTGAGGTCTGACATCTTGAAACACCATTTCGCCTATTTTTACATTCATAATTGTTTTCTTTGTGGCCATAATGTCTTCAGTACTCCAAAACTTTAAGCCTTCCAGTGGGGAAAAAACTTCAAAAACTTTTTTTATTTAAAAAAAACTTTGGTAGCTCTAGAATTTTAGAGTTGAGGTTTGACATGTTTATGCTTCTCGCGAGTAGGCCTTCCGATCCTTGTTGACAGCAGCCAAAACAGATGGGCAACTTTCAGCCCTTGGAGAACTCATGTACCAGGTAAACTTTTATAGTTGCCGGTTGTTTTCTCTTCTTTTTATTCATTTATATCCATGCCTTTCTACTGTAACAGATTTTTTTAGCACAAACCATAAAGAACACTTTACTGGTCATGTAAATGTAAAATTTGTCAATTGTAGCATACCCCTGACACTTTGGTTTTGTCTTTGGTGGCAGTGCCACTACAGCTACAATGCTTGTGGGCTCGGTTCCGACGGCACGGACAGGCTCGTCAATCTCGTGCAAGAAATCCAGCACAGGAAGACCTCACGAGGCGGAGGCCCCAGTCTGTTCGGCGCAAAGATCACCGGCGGAGGGTCCGGTGGCTCGGTCTGCGTGATTGGGAAGAACAGCTTGAGAAGCAGCGAAGAGATCTTCGAGGTGCGTCTCCATTTCTTCTCGCTTTCCCTGTCTGTAGACTGTTAGATGTTAACGTTAACAACGTGTCAGTATCAAAAAAAAAAGAAAAAAAAAACGTTAACAACTTGTGAACCTGCTGGTGCCTTTCAGATCCAGAGGAGGTACAAGGCAGCCACGGGCTACCTGCCGATCGTTTTCGAGGGCTCGTCTCCCGGCGCCGGCAAGTTCGGGTACCTCAAGATTCGGCGCCGATCTGCGCCAACCGTCGTCTAGTGAAGTGAAGGAACGAAGAGTTGGGCTAGCGGATAGCGGTAGAAGAGGTTGTGGAAAGCATTTGTCAACTGATCGCAGCACCAACAGCATGTTAATAATTGATTGAACATAGACGAGGATGTAGCACTGCCAATAAAATACTAGTTTATTTAAGATACAAGTTATGCATAGTATATATAATAACTTGTCGCGGCATCCTGGATTTCTCGCTAGGCCGCTGCCTGTTGTTGGGTCAGTAGGTTATTTTTTTTATTTTTTATTTTTTTGGAGCAAGCGTTGGATCAGTAGTTGCGTAATGATCGATTGTGATGATGATCCAGTAGGTCCCTAATAAATAATGCCCATTGCTCGTTTCGTGCAGGCCCATGTAAGCGTTTGGGCCCAAACAACAAGATATGTTATGTTTGTTCGGCTCCCGGTGTGTCTCCGCTTCGGAGTTCTCGTGTAGCCCAGGCTATGAGGCTAACACGGAGACTAGTATGAGTACGATCCAAAATCAGAGAACGCCTAGTACCCCGTATATTCCAGACTCCAGAGGGTGCGGCTGGATTGTCCGTACGTAGTACGTACAGCATGGGGAAGCGACGAGCCCCAACCATCCGCGCCAAGCCCTCCTCGCGGCGGTCGAAGCTTCGACCGCGACCCACAGCGCCGAGGAAGAAGACGTCGAACCAGGAGGACACCTCAACCCAAGACAGCAGCAGCAGAGACTGGTCGGACCTCAGCGATGGACCAACCAGCCTCATCGCCTCCCACATCCTCACCGGCGGCGACGTCGCCGACTACATCCGCTTCCGCACCATCTGCCGCTCATGGAGAGTCTCCTGCCCCTCCCCCCTTACGCACCCCATCCTCGACGACAGCCGCCTCCACCCGCGCCAATGGATCATGCTCCTCGGAGACGACGATGAGAAGCTCACGGCCGCTGGCGCGCCGCACCGCACGCGCCGCGGCTTCCTCCACGTGTCCACGGGCCAGTGCGTCCACGTGGACATCCCGGAGCTCCACGACCACGGTGTGCTCCGTTCGTCCACCGATGGCCTCCTCCTCGTCGTCGCCAAGGAGGACCCCGGCGGCGGCGTTGTCCGCCTGCTCAACCCGCTCACGCGCCAGGTCGCTGAGCTCCCGCCTATGTGTGTTTGGTTGCATGAACCACATGATGCATTAATGGATGATCTTGGATGTGATGGTTCAACCAAATTGCTTATACCACTTGGTTCACTCTAACTAGTATAACATTGTATTAAGTAGAATGGTTCCATCCTGGATGAGTTGGTACAATTCATCTAACCAAACAAAAGAATCATCATTATTTTGTACCATTCCGTATATGAATCAAATGGTACAACCAACCAAACACACCCTGGGCTGGGGCTGGACTTCAGTCACGCCCATATCGGCCAGGTCTCTCCAAACAACGCTGGCCTCGTCGACGACGACGGCGGTGGCCGTAATAAGGTTATGCTCTACCACTACGAAAAAGAACACGACTGCAGCATGGTAGCCTTCGCTAAGCCCGGCGACATCATCGTCGTCGTCTTCATCATCTTCTCACCATGCGCACCATGCCCTTCGCCGGCAGATTCTACGGCATCGTCTCCGACTCCGTCGTGGTGGTCGACAACACGACGACGGGCAAGCTGGTGGTGGCAGCCAAGCTGGCAACGTCGATACGCCGGATGATGAACGACACGGCGCACCTGGTGGAGCTCGCCGGCGAGCTCATGCTGGTGCACCTCAAGACGCGGCGCGTTCGCGGCCCCCGCGGCGAGTTCAACGCCTTCAAGACGACGTGCAAGTTGTACCGTGTCAACATGGCCACCGGGAAGGTCACCCCGGCGTCTGCACGCGGCCGCGCCATCTTCGTCGGCGGACGCCGCGCGCTCGCCGTGTCGCCTCAGGTGTTCCCGTCTCTGTCCGGGTACACGGTGTACGTGGGGTTCAATGTGGGAGGGTTTGGACGGCGGATCAGTGCTTATAATCTTAGAGATGGGAGCAGTGAAACCTTCGATTACCGCAAGAGTGGCATGGTGCATCCATGGAGCATTGCTGATTGTCTTGCTGCGTATGTAAGCGGTTAGACTTTTCTGCATGGTGACGTTGGCTGATTGCCCACCTGCAATTCGGCTTCTTCACCACACAGCCGAAATGTATGCGATCGTCAGAGATTATGCCGACTGCGTGCTATGTGTGCATCCTGACACCTTGCTTATATGAACTGTGTTTTTTTAATTAATATGAACTGTATTTTTTAATGAATATGAACTATATTTTTTATTTTATATATGAACTGTGTTTTCTTATAGGGAATATATGAAGTCTGTCGTGTTTTTTACACCCTCCATTTTAAGATTGCAAGTCGTTATAGTTTTGTTCTACGTTGCGTCGGGTGGTCCAAAGCGAACTTTCCATCGGATGCTCTATAATATAATATAGAAAAAAGGAAAAAAATATAAATTACTCAACTTAAGTATAACCGAAGTCTAGATAAACCCTTAAAGTATTTTTGATTCAGTTTACCTCCTAAATTATGTTATTTGTTTCAATTTATTTCTTAAATAACATAATTCTTCGTTTTTGTTTCTCCATGCACAAGTGGAGTTTTAAGTTGAAATGTTGCAAGATCGTAGCACATGTCAAGAAGCATGTTAAAACTTATACCATAATTTTTTTGTCATTATCTTCATAGGGTAAGATATTTAATAATAAATCTATTATCCATGAGATACAAAGTTATATAAACACTAATGATGAAAATATCATAAAATATTTTTTTAATATAGACCATGATGTCCGCTACCACTCTGCAAAGTCTCAAATTAAAATTGAACTTATATATGAAATAAAAATAAGAAATCGCATTATGGGGTAAGTTGAACCAAATTGCATAGTTTAAGGGGCAAATTGAACCAAAACATAGTTTAGGGAGATTTTTTGGACTTTTATTATACTTGAAGGGAGTAATTTAGATATTTTCAAAAAGGAAAAACACGTACTTATAAGAATGACTATCCTTCCGATTCTGGAACAGAAAAATTCTCAGCGTACCATGACATTCTCAATCGGATGCCCTATGAGCGCTAGCAGCGGCAGCCGTAGCCAGCCAAATGAGCGCAGCAGAATGGAGCGTCAACAAGATTGTTCAACCACTAACATGTATCATGTATATGTCAACAAAATACACAACCACTTAAGAAAACAATACACATAATTCTAAAAAAGAAAAGAATACATATGTACATAAATGTGTAGCCCACTATCAAAGATTGCAATAACCATATTGAGCCAAATGACATTCTGGGGCAACGACCTTCACGGCAGCAAGAGCCCGTCAAGCCTAAACGCGAGGAAAGAAATGAATGTCAGCAACAGCCAAAAACAAACTTTCTCAAAAATGAAAGGAAAGAATATTAGATTAAAACAACATAAATGTACTTTGAACAGTTAAATGAATTCAGTATATTTTGCAACAGAAGTTTACCAATAGTAAAATGGTATATGGCCTTTGACTGGTACGAAAAAATAAACCAGATCATCACATGAACACACCACGCTTGTAAAGACAACTATTATCCTAAGAGCAACTCCAACGGCTTTTGTAATTGAGTATGAATAGGTAAAAATAAGAAAAAGAAGAGAAAAATGTCTTCCAACAGATTAGTCAAAACCAATCGGTAGCTATCTTCGGCAATCCGTAAACATCGGTAGGCATATTTGCCTATCCAACTCCGTTCGCAATCTATGAATTCCGCGCCTCCCTCCCGCACGTGTCTCCTTCCCGCGCCTCCCTCCTCCGCGTGCATCTCTTTCCCGCGCCTCTGCTTTGCAGTCTCTCTCGCCGACGCCGTCCCGAGGCCTGTCGCCCACGCGCTGGTGCCGCTCGAGCTCCCTCCCAGCCGCCTTCGCGCTGCCTTCGTTGCGCCGGCACATGAAGATGAAAGCGGCCACATGCAGCAGATGAAAATCGCCCACATGCAGAGGAAAGCAGCAGGCGTGGGTTTCATAGATCACAGGCAGCAGCATGAGCTCAATCACGAGCGGCGGTGTGACCTCGAGCGCGAGCCGTGGCGTGGATGCGATCAAGCGTCCGGCGACAGGCAGTGCCTGAGTTCGGCGTTGGAAAAACATGGATATGATGACATGGACTCGTTTGAATTATGCATGTCCAGATTTCACAAATGCTGTTGGTTTCCAAACGTTTTTTAGATACTTTCAATAATATACAGAACATGTAGAAGCCTATATTTAGCTAATGGAATAACTATCCTTTTGGAGTTGCTCTGCATCATGCTTAAGAAAAGGCAACCACAAACGAGATTTACCGATTTTTTTTACCAGACTTCATACCTTTTATCTAATGGACAATCATACAAAATATTTATTTTTTATATCTAGGTTGTTCGGTTGGATGGGAACAGCCTTGGCTGGGCTGGATGCGGCAGCCGGCGGCCGTTTCCCAGCTGCGGCTGGGCGTGTTGGCCTTCTTCAGGCTGATCAACCAACCGAACAGCCTGATCATCTTTGGCGGTTACCCTACCAAAACATGACAGATATCTTCTGTTTCATCCTCGTTGTAGCATCTTTGCACAAAAATTAAAGAGTATACAATAGTTTTTTCCTTTATTTCCTAGCTCCAGTACGCATGAGATCTACTAGGACGGGACGCGCGCTTCGCTGCGCACGCCAGCCATACGCGCTCGTATGTTGATGTAACTTGCGCTGCAAAACTGAGAGCACGCCGAGGCGAGATACGTAGTGAGACACATACACGCTTATGGTGTGTCCTGATGGAATGATCAGGGACAGCGCAGGATGGCTTGCAGGCTGAAGCCAAATCTGACGAATTGAGATCTAGAAGGGTTTTAGAATTGAACATGGTGGAAGCATCTCTTTGAGCTGACTCTGTGGACATCAGGAATCCTAATTTTTGTTCATTATTTGTAGTACTTTTTTATGTGAAATGGTCAATGAACTGATTGTCCTGAAATTTATGCTAATGACCTTAATGTAAAAAAAAATGCTTTAAGCTTCAATTGAATAAACTAAAATTGCAATAATGTGCCATGGAAACTCACATATACGTTTGCTTTTTGCGCACATAGATTTCATCGGGGCAACTTTCCCCATTGTAAACACACCATGCACGATGCAGGCATATGAATTCATGTAATGGTCTCCGCACAACCTAATAGATAGAACATAATACAGTGTGCATCGCCACATGACCATTCGAATTATAATAATTAACTATCTGAGCATTAGTTCACAGAAAGTTATCACCTTGTAGCCAATGTGTTCTTGGATAGGTGTAGGCAGTGGTACGGAGTTAAAGAGAAGCAAATAGAAATGATTGCTTAAACATATGGATATCCATCAAGAAGAAATTTTCGAATAAATTTGGTCCTTGTATTATTGATTTCCACCTCTGTTACAAGTCATAAATTTGAAATGTAATCATATTAAACCACATATATAATTTAAAGAAGAATAATATAGCCCTGCACCCTGTCAGGCTAAACTGAGTGAAAACTGAAAATCTTTATCTTTGCATTCTATTTGGTTCCCAACTTGTTACCCTAAAATGTGAAATCAGGTTACATAGTGAGAAGAATGGTGAGAAGCATGACACGTAGTACTTTCCTACCTTCAGGTTACAGGATGTAAAAAGTCAGAAAAATAAATCATGTACGTAGTTTATCCTGTAGAAGATTTAGCTTTGAATTAATTGCCAACATTTTCCATTGCAGAGAGGAGACAATGAGATCTAAATTTAAATCGCAAGACACAGCGTATTCCTTGTAGGCTTCAGACGTTGTAATAAATGCAGAATGCCTATGAGATAGTTTTATAAAGTATGGACTGAAGTATCAGATGATTAAAATGAGTATCTTTACACCATCATTGAAAGAAGAGTTATTTGAGGTAACTGATAGTTAATAGGAATAATATAAGAACTGTAACATCGAAAACTGGTCCAATGTCATCATAGTAACGATTAAGAGTATGCCTCATAAATAATATGAGAAAAAGATGAATTACCATAATGATATGATTTATGCTCATAAATAACATGAGCAAATATCATAATCTAAATTGTCTAAAATATCGCAATTCCATTGAAGCAGCACATGCTACGGAAATTTTTTGAATCCACTAAACTATGCAGTAATTCTCGTTAGTCTCTTTCTTAAAAGTGCCAATACAAAAGGCACCAGTATGGAAAAAAATACAAAAGGCATCGAAGCTTTTCCTCTCTCTATTCTCTTTTTCTTTTTCTTTTTTCCTTTCTCTATTTTCTTTTTTCTCTCTCTATTTTCTTTTTCTTTTTTCCATCAACGCCTGGATAACTCCCGGCCTCTTGTTTTCTACGTCTCCTTGCTCTGTCTCCTTGCGCCGCCGCTCTCCTCCCTGCTGGCTCTCTTGCGCCTCCGCCTCTCAGCTGCTTGCTGCTGGAGCACAGCCCGGCGTAGTGCTGCTCCTCCCATGCTCCCTCTCCATCTACGCCGGTGAACCACGAGCACAGGCCCCGCCAGCTCCTCTCCAGTTCGCGCCGCCTCCATCTCCTCTCCATCTCCTGCGAGAGCGAGAGCACCGGGCTCCCCGAGCGGAGCTCGAGGCCCCCCAACGGGAACTGCTCGGCGAGGAGGCAGCACGCTGGCCGGCCACCACCACCTCGCGCAGGCGTAGCAGCAGCAGCGGAGCCTGCTCGCTCGGCCCAGCGAGGCAGCGACGACGACGTTGAGGCGATCTGCTGCGTGGCAGGTCCTCGAGCTCCTCCTTGCGTCCTCGAGCTCCTCCGCGAGGCGAGCGAACTGCAGCCCCCGCGCCAGGCGAGCGAGCTTGAGCCCCCATCTCCCTTTTCCTCTTGTTTCTTTATCTCCCCCTCTGTGTTCTTGTGACTGCACCGGATTTGTGCTCGATTTAGTTTTGTTGGATCTTGATTTGTTTTTTGTTCTTCTATTCGGCATCTATGATTGTCGATTTGATCTTGTTCGTTCGAGCTCGATTTGGTTTTCCTTCTTCGATTTTGCCTCCGAATCGGCTCTGCTCTATTCTCTCTCTCTGCTTCGCGAATTGTCCCATGAAAAAATATTTATTTTTGAACGAATAGGCACCAGATTGTCATTGATAAAGAAAAAATTTTTATAAAAAATTATGACGTATCAAAATTCAAACTCTTTGTTTCACATAGTGCTTTTAACTTGAGTATGTACTCAACTACGTATTAATACAACTACGTATTAATATAAGCTTCTTTCCGCTAAAAAAACCCATCTTTCATGTCCGATTTGGATACACCTTTGACCTTTCGAACGTTTGAACATGGAATTCTGGAAGATGTTTTTGGTTCCAAGCCCCAGAGCTAGGCCGTTTGTGGCTCTCCAAGCCCCGATGGCTGTGTGAGCTCGCATTCGCATCGTGTGTGCAGCTGGCCACGGTCTCCTTCGCGCCCAAGGAAACAAACCAACGAGACGGTGCCCTCTCTTACTGCTGGCCCCACATGTCATCGACACGCAGGACACGCCAGCGCTGACGACAGGACCCGCCGCCGACATAGCCGGAAGGCGGTGGCGGCGCCGTGGTGGGCCATGGGGGACTTGGGAGTCGGTCGTGAAAAGGAAAGCAAAAGAAAATCAAACTACTATATAAAAAAAAGGCCCAACAGGGGCCCAATTCCGAAACGAGCCGAGCCAGCCCACCGCCGCGCAGGAGCACCATCTAGTGACACAAACCCTACTGCTCCCGTTCCGTTCCGTTCCTGGCTTCCCCTTGCTGCTGGGAGGCGTCCGAAGCCCCGAAGAGAGAGAGGGGGAACGGAACGGGAACGAGTCGAGCCGCGGCCCGTCACCGTCGGGACTCCTTATAAGCCGCCTCTCCTCCCCCCAAACCCTCCCTTCCCTTGTTCCTCCTCCTTCACCGCCACCCGCCTCCGAATCGAATCCGAGACGCCGATCTCGGATTCGCCGCCGCCGCCGAACCAGCGTTCTTCGTCGCCGTCGCGCTCTCCTCTCCCCGTCCCGCTCGTCAGGTAACGCCGAGATCTGCCGTTCCCCCTTCTGTTTTCTGGTTCGCTGGCTCTCGATCCGGGCGCGCGCCGTTGGTCCCTGCCGGTTCCCGTGCGTGGTGGGGGCATGTATGACGGCGGCGCCGCCGGATCTGGGTCGATCCGGAGGGAGAGGTTTCCGGTGGCCTTTGCGCGGCCTCTCTATGTGTGTGTGAGGGGTTTCAGGGAGGGAGTGATTTGGCTTGGAGAGACGTTTGTTTGGCCGTGTATTTTAGGAGGCGTTTAGGCTTTTAACACACGCGGGTTTCGTTTCGACTCTGAGCATGCTTTCAATGATTTTTTTTTTGTCTGTTGTGGCTAGGTAGGGAGATTTAATCTCGTCTTAGTTTGTATACGCCGCAGTCTCTCATGCGATGCGAACCTCCTCATATCGTCTTAACCTTCAAGTTTGGTTAGTTTGGTTGTATCGTTAACTGTTAGTTGATGCTGATAAGCTTGAGGAGAAAATAAGGTGCATTAGTTCTCATTCCTGTGTTATAGCCATCTATGTTCGTTGTTTGTCAATGCTGTGATTCATTTGTGAAAAAGGCTTGGTCCTTGTTTGGGTCACCCTTGGAGGTCTGTTAACTTTGTACTTTATCAATAGCCTGACTGATGTTCTTCTACCTTTGTTTACCGTGCAGCCATGGCAGGATTAGCACCTGAGGGTTCTCAGTTTGATGGCAAGCAGTATGACAACAAGATGCAGGAGCTGCTGTAAGTCGTCTTACATCAATTTTGTTTATTTAGCCACTTGACGTTGTATTTCAGCTCTTAGTTTTCTCTTGCCATGCTGTTCTACTACGGACTTACAATTTAACTTGTGTACCAGAACTGAAGACTTCTTCACTTCGTATGATGAAGTCTGTGAGAGTTTTGATAACATGGGACTCCAAGAGAACCTTCTGAGAGGCATATATGCCTATGGTATGTACAAAATCTAGACATCCTGGTTGTTCATTCAGTGGTATTATATTTTTATATGCTTTATTTATGAACACATGTTCCTTCTTTTGCAGGTTTTGAGAAGCCATCAGCCATTCAGCAAAGGGGAATTGTTCCCTTCTGCAAGGGGCTTGATGTGATCCAGCAAGCTCAGTCTGGAACAGGAAAAACAGCTACATTCTGTTCTGGGATTTTGCAGCAACTTGACTATGGATTGGTTGAGTGCCAGGCATTGGTTCTTGCTCCCACCCGTGAGCTTGCGCAGCAAATTGAGAAGGTCATGCGTGCCCTTGGGGACTATTTGGGTGTCAAAGTGCATGCCTGTGTTGGTGGAACCTCTGTCCGTGAGGACCAGAGGATTCTTGCTAGCGGTGTGCATGTAGTTGTGGGCACACCAGGCCGTGTGTTTGATATGCTGCGTAGGCAGTCCCTGCGCCCAGACAACATTAAGATGTTTGTGTTGGATGAAGCCGATGAGATGCTCTCTCGTGGTTTCAAGGATCAGGTTTGTTTCCTACTCTTTATGTTAAGCATTGGTGCTGTGGTCATTCATGCTTGATACTTGTTAAGTTGTTATGCTGCCACTTTTGGCCTAGCGATCAGTAGTGTTTTTAGGCTATGTTGTACATGTAGCTGTGGTTCATCTGGTTCATCTAGTTACCTGCTGACTTGTCACAAAGTTAGATTGTGGTTTATCTTGCTACCATATGAGTTATCAGAGTTAGATTGATGTGGGAACTTGACCCAAAACATATCTGAGTTGCTTGATTAAATTAAATGCGTAGGTTAGGAGGCTTGCAGCTTTTACATTTTATTCAGTGCTTGATCAAGTTAATGTTACTAGCTTAATTACTAATGCTTAGTATGATTGTTAATTTTACATGGCATTATGTGCTTATTTGGATTTTAATGTGCACTGGTTGCTGAGCTCGCTGTGTTTAGTCTAATCTTCCTAATCGATCTTTGAACTGTTCATGTTCTTTCAACTGACACGACATATGTGCCATTTGCAGATCTATGATATCTTCCAGCTTCTTCCATCAAAGATCCAGGTCGGTGTTTTCTCTGCTACCATGCCCCCTGAGGCCCTTGAGATCACCAGAAAGTTCATGAACAAGCCTGTCAGGATTCTCGTCAAGAGAGATGAGCTCACCCTTGAGGGTATCAAGCAGTTCTATGTCAATGTGGAGAAGGAAGATTGGAAGCTCGACACTCTCTGTGACCTGTATGAGACTCTGGCCATCACCCAGAGTGTCATCTTCGTGAACACCCGCCGCAAGGTGGACTGGCTCACTGACAAGATGAGGGGCAGGGACCACACTGTCTCTGCCACGCATGGTGACATGGATCAGAACACTAGGGACATCATCATGAGGGAGTTCAGGTCTGGTTCCTCACGTGTGCTCATCACCACTGACCTGCTGGCCCGTGGTATTGATGTCCAGCAGGTCTCCCTGGTCATCAACTACGACCTGCCGACCCAGCCTGAGAACTACCTCCACCGTATTGGTCGTAGTGGTCGTTTCGGGAGGAAGGGTGTTGCCATCAACTTTGTCACGCGTGATGACGAACGGATGCTGTTCGACATCCAGAAGTTCTACAATGTGACCATCGAAGAGCTTCCGGCCAACGTCGCTGACCTTCTCTAGATTATGTCTTAGGATAAGGCTGCTAAGGTGCTGGATAAAGAAGTCTGTTTTAGTTAAATATCGCCAACTTTTCTCTCATCTGGAGGAGTGGTAATGTCGGGCTTTGCTATTTGAATTGTGGCTAAGGATGGTTTTCTAAGCCTTTCTTCTATGCAACGTTTGGAAAAAAGAAATTTTTGTAGCGCGTAGGGGTGTGCCGCATCCTGGGCTAGCTTGGGTGCTCAGACACTACTGGAGTATTTTCCCTTCCATCGACTGCTAAGCTATGTTTGTCCTGAGTTATTGCTTTCCTTGTTGCCGATTTGCTGTGCTGCGTGTCAAAGCTGTACCGGCCTCTTTTTTATTTGCTTTGGTCTAATCACAGCATTATCTTTCCTGCGATTTCCTTGGAAAGAACATTTTGCTACAAAGCCATGGCCACTGATTCTGACCTGTGTTGTCCAATTGAAAAGGCCTCGCCAGCTTTGTCATCTCGTTGCGTCTGTTTCTAAATCTGAGATAACCTTGGTGCTATGTTTTTGCTGCTTCCTCTGAAAACGTCATGAATTCATGATGTCCGGTTGGCAAACAGCATAAAAAGCATTCAGTGATCAGGTCGTCCATGGCAAACGACATCTCTCGCCGTCGTGAGGTTACATTTCGTTCGTGTTTGGACGATTTCTATACGTCCACTGACTCTTTTTTTTCCTCACCCTTAGCAAGAATCGCGACCCAAGATTCTAGCCTTGACAAGGGCGTCGTGTGCCTACTGATTACGTGTTCGATTTTTTTTTTTTTTTTTTTTTTTTTTTTTGTACAAACACAACTTGGGTAGCACATGCATTCTGTGTAAACCTAGTCGGCATTGATGCTAGTGCAATAATTCAACGGTAAAGATAGTGAGGTAACTATACCCACACTGAGGTTAACTTGGGCCAGTCAGCACTGGCACTATGAAGGTTCAGCAGCTGCATAATGCTTGTTGCTTATGCTGCTTTCGTTTATTTCGAGTTGTCGAACAGTTGCCGCCGAGATGAAGCTAGTGAGGCAAGCATGGTGAGCTAATTCTCTTCAACTCACCATTATTTATTTATTTATTTATTTATTCCTTTGCGAGTTTATGAGGTACTTGTCTGCATTTTACTAGAGTGGAGATGGAGATCAAGGGGATGACGACTCCGAATATGCATATCCTGCAATTTCCAAATGGGAAGCCATTGCTTGGCTTGCAATTTTCACTGCATGGATATCAGTTTTCTCTGGGTTTTTTAGTTGATGCTATTGAGGTATTATATATCACTAATCTAATGGGTGATTTTTTATTGGCTAGTTCCCTTGTTTGTCATAATTTCTAGGAGGAGCTATGGGTTAGCGCCGCAAGTTATTTGCAGGGTGCTTCCAAGGCTTGGAAAATATTGCTTTCAGAGGAGTTTTACAATGCTTGGAAGGTACGAGAAGGTACCACGAAATACTTTTATGGCTGATTAATGCTAGCTATTGATCTAGCTGAATATTTAGCTAAGTATTTATTTTAATACAAAAAATATATTTAGTTAGTACCTCTAGGTACCTCCCGGTACCTTCTGGTACCACCCATTTTACCACCACTGGATCTTTGGGAATGGACGGTTCTTTTTTTTTCCAAGCATTGTAAAACTTCTCTTGCTTTCATGAGTTTCGTTTTGCTTCTAATTGTGGGGAATGCTGCAGAACATGCTAGTGCTGTTATGTTTGCAATGAAAGACAAATTGGTAAGCAGTATCTTGGCATTGCTAACCATTTTTAGTAACTTTTCTTTTAGAATAGTTTTGCTAGACTTTTGTTTGTCTTTTTATATTATATTTCCCTTGGAGTGGCTGTTGGGTCTTCAACGCAGATATCCATGTTTGTGGTAGGTTATTCAACTATGTGCAGCTTACTATCATTAATCTGAACTTGTTTGGAATGAGATTGGCTATCCCTATGCTTCACCAGTCATGTTAAGCTATTTCTGAAGAGTTGCTCACTAGGGGCCTTTTTTTTTTACTTCTAAACTGACTGATACGTTTTCATCTTGTTTTATAGATACCATTTAGTGTAGTGAGTAGTGACAGGATGGATGATGGGCCAACCAATGGACTTGAATTTCCATCTGTTCGAAATCGCAAACCTCTTGATAACTGTATTGGTTGTAGCATTTTTGTTGCAGGTACTTAAATAATCCAAACACAGTTTTAGAGACCCACTTGTACTCCTGAAAGATTTCCTTGTTTCAAGTTTTTCTTGTCAATATTTTCAGGACGGAACCTCGAATTGTTTCAAAGGGTTGATGCTAATTCTCTGCTATCTGACTGTAGCCGCCAGTTTTTATGTATATGCTGATCCAAATATTAATGGTAAAGTTCCTCACCTCTCCAAATCACTCTTTGTGTGACAAAAAAAGTACCAACTGCTTTTAATTTTCATAATTTTCTACTTAAAATGCCATTTCTGAAGTGAGCAAGATCAACAGTGCAATGCTTTTGCATAATGTTACATTTGAAATTTTGGTGCAGGTGATTAGCCTCCAAAATTAGTACCTTTGATGAATGGATGATTTTTTTCACAAGATATTTACCATGGGAATAAGTTGACATTCAGATAGGATCAAGCTATTGGTTTATCTTTGACCTCTCTGCGTTCCTCACTTTCAGAGGTCTTTCAAGCGCACCCACTGTTATAGATATGCAGAAAATGGAAAGTTCAACATGATTCTCCAGTTTTTGTAGGCAACTATTTTGTTTTTAAGGTACAATGCAGAAATCATAGAAAGTATAAACACTCATAAATTTTGTATGAACAAGTGTGTTCCCATTTTCATCTGAAAACTAATCAGATACAATAACTGTTGGGTATAGAAACCCCAGGTTCCCTAAATAAGATAGACTCCTACTAGGACACCTTGTCCTACTAGGAATCTTCAATTGTAATTGACTAGGAGACTTACCATGTAAACTTTACCCCCTAGGATATATAAAGGAGGGCAGGGGTCCCTAGATTAGACCATCGAAAAACGCCGTCAGGCATTGTATCGAGCAACGCCGTCAGGCATCGCATCGCATCTCATCTATACAAGATACACCATACAGGACATAGGGTATTACGCACATTGCGGCCTGAACCTGTCTAAAATCGTCTCTTGTCACCTTCGGCTCTAGATTCTCGACGACTTCTCCCTAAACCCTTCTCTCGGGGCATCCCCTCGAGAACCTAGTCAGCATAAATCGCCGACACTTTAGCGCCGTCCGTGGGATCAACTCGTCGAGAACTCGCTAAAGAGTCGATGGCATCCTTCAGCGCCTCCATCAACGTCAAGCTCGACGAAGGCGTGACGTTCATCTTCGGTTCCTGGCTTTTCACTGCAAACCGGGACGGCAAGCTCCGTCGTGGACTGCGCGGCGAGCCGCTACGTCAGTACCGCCGCCCGCGCAGATCACGCCACGAGGATCGCGAAAAAACTCCAACTCCGACATCTTCAAAATAGATCTACTTGTGCACAGCTTAATGGTTGCTAACCAGCAGCTCGTTGTGTTCCGGCATCGAGGTTCAAGACCAGCATCAAGATTCAAGACCGGCGTCAACATTGTGTTCCTCTATTCGGTGGAATACACAATGGATCAGTAGTAGTACGTCAACGTGCATATTATGCTGGCAAAAATCCCAAGTCCGACAGAGAATCTACTTCGCTCGTCAAGTTCAAGCCGCCGAATACGAGTTTGAATCGGACACGTGCAGTTGGCGGCACCAGTACACGGCAAGAGGCAGCAGTCGCGGCCGTTGTCATCTTCTCGGTTTCGGCGTCGATGCAGGGCGCTAAATGCGTTCTTTTGTTGCTGAGCGGAATAACTTTTCCGCTGGCCTGCTGCAGCAAGATGTGAATTGGTCATGTTGCTACACGCATACAATCAAGCTGCCAAGCATGGCATATGTTGCATGTCCATGTCATCAAGCAAGGATACCTAGCTACGTATGCACATCCACTTCTATGCACAAAGCTCCAAGATCAACGCAACGTACACAGAAGACAGTACACGAGCACCACTACACGTTCAGCTGCATTAACTTGCACCCAACGTGTTAACGGCGATTACGCCGACGTTCAGCCGCATTGCCGAGTACTTCGACTACTCATCATTAACTACTTCAACAAATCGGATCATCTCGACACAACTCGGGAACCGGACGATGATGACCAGCCGGGTTCTTTTTTCAACAGGAACTCGGACCACGATGACCAGCCGGGTTCTTTTTTCAACAGGAACTCAGACCACGATGACCAGCCGGGTTCTTTTTTCAACAAGAACTCGGACCACGATGACTAGCCGGGTTCTTTTTCAACCAAGAACTCGGACCCAACGCGACTTCATCGACAAATTGTCCATGAATAAAGCTAAGCCACGATTTTCGGAGGCTACTGCCATGATCGTTTGGAGGCTAATGCCATAAATTCTTTCGGAGGCTAGGCCACGATTTCTTTCATCTGTTAAGCCACGAGCTACTTATTCGGGGCCCAAGCTACAAGCCGCCAGGAGGTGTTCTTTCGAGAACACGCTCTACTTCATTATGAGGTGTTCTTTTGAGAACCCCCTTGAGTCTTTCCGGGTTCTTTCGAGACCTTAACGGACTGTTCTCTACAGTAATGCGCATAGTTCGTCCGGGTTCTTTTGTGGCCCTGATGACTTGCTTTCTCAGAAAACACACGGGGACTATACCAGGTCTATCCGGGTTCTTTCGAGGCCTTAACGGATTTGTTCCTGATTTTCTCATACATTGAGGATACCTTTTACTCTTGACTTAAAGTCACAACCCCCTACGGGTCCTACCGGGTTCTTTCATAAGATCACTACGGTTTGTTCCCGGGTACCTAAATAAAAGGTACTACTCAAAAAAATAGCAAAAGGCTATAGGGATCTTTCTGGGTTCTTTCGAGGCCTTAACAGAATTGTCTCAAAAACGACTTTTTGTCACCGCTACACTATGTGATGGCACACCAGGGTTCTTTCCTGAGAACTCTGGTTTTTTTCTTCATACAGATAAAAATAGCTATGGCTATAGGGAGTCTTTCCGGCTTCTTTCGAGACCTCAACGGATCGTTCTCCATGACAACTCTCAGTTGAAGTTTTGACTAAGTGCAATGCACTACTTTGTCAATTCGTCGACTACTTTGTCTTCTCTTAATGAGAGCTCTACTTTATCGATTCGTCGACTATTTTGTCTCCTCTCAAAGAGAACTTGACACCATTTTGCGCACTTTCGTCAATTTTTTCTTGTGTCATTCATGCCCTCGTTGATTTCTTTGGTGTTTTTCTGTTTTGTACGGACACCAACTTGCTTTCATAATCTGAGAAGCTTTGTGCAACTTGCGCCTTTATTTTGTCGATTTGTCGACTACACTGAGTAATTTCAGTTCTCGAATATTCTTCGATATGTGCTACATAATATTTTTACAGATCAAGCTTCGGCGATAATTTTTCAGGCTCATTAGCACGCCATCACAGTTCCGCGAGCTTTCGAGCTCGGGGCCTGACGGCCGCAGGGTTCTTTTTTCAACAAAGAACTCCTACTCCTTCTCAGTCGTATCTACAGTCCGCTCCAACGGCACAAAGGCGACTTCGGTTTTCAAGTCGCATCTAAAAGTCCGCTCCAGCGGCAAGCTTTATATTATGGATTTCGTACAAGATTCATATTATAGGTTTTCATTCTAAAGTCGACTTTGGTTTTCAAATCGCATTCTAAAAGTCCGCTCTGACAGCAATATAAAGTCGACTTCGGTCGCATCTCAAATCGCTCACGGGCGTGCAATGCTCGAGGGCTGGACGCTGCAGGAGTACTCAGATGTCAGCTTCGATTCAAATCAATTCATACGCAGCCATGTCCGATTACATCAAGGATGAAAAAGCAAGCAACAGGGGATTTGGCTGCTACACGTGCACTCGGAAGTGTTCATGCCACCACCTCTGAAAATTCAATTGATTGATTCAGCTCTCTGCTATGTGCACACGAAGGAAGCTAACAGCAAGGATCAAGTTACAACTACATCGATTGGCTTCAACTAACTGGGGACTGCATCACTCGTGTCAGATTCCAGCTTGCTCCGGCCACGCAGTAGTGACGACAGCAATTACTCTGGCTTGCATCAACAACATCAGCATACGCTCGCTGCGTCGTTGAGTATTTCGTCTACTCGTCAGTGACTATTTCAAAGTCTGCTTGTCCCGAAATAACCCGGTAACGGGTTGCCAATTTTATCACCAACTATTGCGGTGCCAGCAGGGTTCTTTTTTCAACAAAGAACCCGGACTACTTCACTAGCAGGGTTCCTTTTAAAAAAAAGAACCCAGACCACGATGCTAGCTGGGTACTTTTTCCACCAAGTGCTCAGACATATTTGCTCCATCGGAGTTACTTCAGATCTTCTTCAAAGGAGTCCAGATCCTTAATTCGATTTATTAAATCGGATCAAGGCTCGGGGGCTGCGGGTATATCGTAAAAAATTCTTCAGAATTTTTTGGTTAATACCGAATCTCAAAGGCAACGCTAGGGTTCAAAAGAACTCGGATTCTTCGGAAATTGAAACTCTTCGGGAAATATTCATTGAAGACCCTCGAATTCCTTCTTCAAAGTAAAACAAGGCTCGGGGGCTGCCCAATTGGGCGCACCTTTACGGTGCGCACCAATGAGATTCTCCAAGAAGTTTTTGAGCACCTCAAAGTCTTCATACAACCAAGCTGAGAGAACTCGGATGACTTCAAAACAACTCGGCGATATTCCAAGACTCACAGCAAGGTTGTACTTCAGGCAATGAAGCGCTCGGGGGCTTGTTGGGTATAGAAACCCCAGATTCCCTAAACAAGATAGACTCCTACTAGGACACCTTGTCCTACTAGGACTCTTCAATTGTAATTGACTAGGAGACTTACCATGTAAACCTTGCCCCCTAAGATATATAAAGGAGGGCAGGGGTCCCTAGATTAGACCATCGAACAACGCCGTCAGGCATTGTATCGAGCAACGCCGTCAGGCATCGCATCGCATCTCATCTATACAAGATACACCATACAGGACGTAGGGTATTACGCACATTGCGGCCTGAACCTGTCTAAAATCGTCTCTTGTCACCTTCGGCTCTAGATTCTCGACGACTTCTCCCTAAACCCTTCTCTCGGGGCATCCCCTCGAGAACCTAGTCAGCATAAATCGCCGAGAATATCTAAAACTCATTGCAGTACTAGTTGATGATGGATAAAAGATACATAGGAGAGAGATCAGCATCTAAGCGCAAGTACTAAAATTATACAGGGCAAAAGAAGCAAACATTCAACCAATCACCATGTTCATTGTAGATATGAACACAGTGTCTTCTACTCAAGATCATCCTGAGCCTTTTCACCTTTTTATCCACTTGTCAATAGCATTCCCTGTCTGTATCTGTATTTTTTTTTTGCCTTGGCTTCCTTTTGGATTCAGAAAATTCCTCTTGTGTTGAATTTCTCATATCCGAGCTGACAAGGAGTTTCTTGGCTTTGTTGCGCTTCTAATATCTGCTGCAAATATCTTGCATTTCTTCCACACACCACTGTAGTTGCCTTTGTACCTTTTGTCCAAGAAAAGAAAGTTTATGTATGCTAGCAATGTAAATGTTGCTGGTAAACTTAAAGTTTATGTGAATTTACTAAGAACATTATTGATCAATTAGGTGATCGTCTAATAGTATTTGCCAGAGTGACAAACTCGAGATGAATTCAGCTGAACTTTAACTGGAGATACTGCGCTCAGGAGGTCTTCTTTGTCAGAGTGATGCTACTGGACAAGAAGTGGTTTGCACTGGTCTGTCGTATGTGTCCTGAACTCCTGATCAAGAACAAGTCGTAGGGAAGAGACTAGCTAGAGTCCCAGTTTACGCATGACAGATTCAAAGTAAACAATGTAAGTTTTTTTTAGAAAAGAGGTTCCCGTGCTTTATTTCTAGGAAACAATTTTTACCTTTTTTAGAAAAGAGGTTCCCGCGCTTTATTTCTAAGAAACAAAGCCAAAAGTCAAGATACAACATTGATAGCGTATTCAAAGGTGTGCCCACACAAGTACTACTCCCACTCAACTGGGTACTACATTTTGAAGAACCACAAAAGCTTACATTATTTCTAGGAAACAATGTAAGCTTTTCTTAGTGTAACACTCACGAACTAGAGTCTGATCAATAATGGACTCGTATCCAATCGAGGGCTCTCTTCATTGTAGGTGATGTCAACTCCGAGCTGTTCAGACGTCAGACAAGAAGTCAGTCAGCTCACTTAAGGGTGTGTTTAGATTGGGAAAAGATTCTCCAAAAATACACTGTTCACCGAAGATATACTGTAGATGAATAATGTTATGTGAGTGGGAGGGATGAGATGAATAGAGAAAAGTTAGATGAATAATGTTTTTTTTGGAGAAATTTTGGGAACTAAACGCACTATAAAGCTATATATGGTATTGCTTCCTCCATGGAAACACCGCTTTTCTGAAATGTCTTGAGAAAGGTTAAGTCATCCTTGGTATCGCCTGAATGCTGAGCACCATCATGACCACCATTGGTGGGGTGGGCACCAAAGAGCAGTGAACAAAAACAGGTTCAAGAGCTGCTGGTATATTTAACTCTTTATAAATTATATATTGATTTGTTGTTGAAACACAGTTGGATAACCACACCTTGATTGCTATGATTATTTCTTAATGACCTAGATTCATCTCTAAATATGATTTTTCCTGTTTAGATGTTAATGACTGCCACACATGCTTAGGGCCTTGTTACTCATTTAATACCCTCAATCATGATTACAATATCTCTATTACTATTATACAACTAAATTATTATATAGTAATATATGTATCATTATTATACAATATCTCTATCATAGATTGCATATGGTATACACTTGGTTATTAGTTTACCAAAGATATATATTAATGCATGTGGGTTTAATAATGGTTGGCCATTCTTAGGATTCTAGTAGTGATATATGAATCGATCTTCTAGTTCTAGATGTCATTCATTCATATCTTCTAATTAATTATCAACATAGTCCTTTAGGCCAAAAGGTTCCTTGTTGCATACTTTTCCATGTCTTGTAGTGTACCATAAGGTATATAGACCTAAGTACATTTATCTTTATATAATATCACATTAATTTCTATTGTATAGTTTGTTGTAATTAACATAGTAGGCTTGTGAGGAAAGTAATTATCACAAGATAATTCATACATACAGATATTAGGCAATTAATTATGAAGATGGCAATCTAGGCAATTACATAATTGGCAGCAGGCTAATTATTTTGAAGCAATTCATGTATCTTATCCCAACATTTCACACTGTAGCTATTGAAAAATGCACTAGGTATATAAATTGGTAGATACCCAACACACTTGCCCAATTGTTCCCTCATCAAACACAATAGCATTTGCTGAGAGAGGAAGTTGAGTATATGGAGACGATGAATATGGGAAGCACTAGAAGGATGGCAATCATCCTGCTTGTTGTCATGTTCATCACCTCGCGTATGTCATCGATAGACCTTCATTCTACCTTGTTGGTTACAATGTATGTATTGCAATAATTATGCCCCGATCTAACTCAGTAGTTGCGATGTAGAGGATCAGAACATGGGGATGATAGCTCAAGTGGATGCTGCCGGTTTTCCCTACCCGAAGTGCATAGGGAAGTGCAAGTCTAGTGGCGCCTGCGGCAACTGCTGTGAGGACCTTGGTTTCTATGGGAGCGAATGCAAGGGCCTAACATGCTATTGCAGCTAACCACAAAAACGTTTATGAGCAAAGAGATATGCAATAGCCATTAGCATAAGATGCATCAATGCATAGGCGATTATTGTTCTATATTTCTTTGTTTAATTGAGAATCAATAAACTCTTTTTTTTATAAAACATGGTTGCGTGCATTGTATCTCTCATCGTCCATCCAAAAGTTATAATTGAAGGGAACATGTGGCTATACTAGCTATAGCAACTATAAACTACCGCGTTCATCCAAGAAACTTGCGAGTAGAAGATCATATATCGTTACCACTAGACACACAACACAATTGTAACATACGTAAAAACTATCAACTCTAAATCATGCGTTTAAAACTATTTTCAAAATCTTTTCGTTGAGCTTTTGATCCCCTAATCATTTCTCGTGTTCCCGCCATTCCAGCGCTGAAACCAACCGTTGTCCCTACCCTTTTTTCTCGCTCCACGTGTCGGATTGCATGCTAGCTGATCTTCGTGCATGCCCAACCATTGGGGGGGGCGTCCCACACCCTCTATCTCTCCTTCTCTAACTTAGGGCACCAGCAATGGTAAAGTAAGCCTGCTCTCTATAATCATGTCCAACTCATCTATAGATAGCACAGTAGATGATCCATCCATCAATCTTTCTTTTGGCACAGTTTACAAACTTTCATGGGACCCACACTCACAAATATTTTATTATCCATCTCTTCTTCCTTTCCCCTTCGTCTCTACAGAGCACAGATGCGTCTTCTCGAGTTCTCGTGCTCAAGTCAGCCTCCACGTTCACTGATCCTGAGTTGGCCGCTGCTCTCCGTGTTTGCTTTGCTCGTCGCCGTCACCCGCCGCATGTCTCCTGCTCCGTGCGCTCCAGTTCACGACGCGCGGCGCGACGCTTGCTCGAGCTCGCCGGCCGCATGCCAGATACAGCCCGCTACGGCGCTACCGGAGCTCGCGCCGACAACGAAGATGTCCTCACGTCGTGCCGCCGCGGTGAGCGTGCCTCTCCTGCTGCGAGCCAGGCGACCTCCCCCCGCGCTCGCCGGCAGCTCCATTAGGCAGACCACAAGGCAAAGGAAGAAAGAGAAAAGGAAGGGACGAGTACGTGCGGGGCCCACTTAGCACGGGGTGCGAGCTAGCGACGCTCGCCAGCTCTAGCGACACTTTCTTCTCTCTCCTACATTCTCTTTCCTACGTGGGCTTTTGTAGAGAGCCTAACGGCACCCGTTGCTGGTGGCCTTAGTAGTTGATGCAGAGGTTCGGAACATCATGGGGGTGATAGCTCAAGCGGATGCTTGCGATTATCCCTACCTGAGGTGCCTAGGGACGTGCAGGTCTAGTGGCAATTGCTGCCGGGGCCTTGGTTACTCTGGCAGCTAGCGAATGAAAGGCCCTAAAATGCTATTGCTGCAGGTAACCACAAAGACGTCCACGAGCGGAAGCTCGTCTCAAGATAATAAAAGATATATGCAGTAGCCATTAGCAAAAGATGCATCAATGCATGGGCGATTGTTCTAGTTTTCTTTCTTTGTTTAATTGAGTTTCAATAAATTCTCTTTTTATCAAGAATGGTTGCGTTGTATCTCTCGCTGTCCAAAAGTTATAAGGTAGCGTTTGGATGTCAGCATTGGAGGCTGGAATCAGGAATTGGAATTTATGGTCACAAATGCTGCTGTTTGGATGTCATTGGAATTAGGAAACGGAATCTCATCTCAATACCCAGCGGCATTCGAGCTACTGCCGCAGCCCCTCCCACCATACCGAGCTCAACCCCTCCGTACTGGCTGGAATTGACCTGTCTTCCTCCCGCGTCTCTCTGTTTCTCTTCCCCCACGACGGCATCGCTCCATCAGCGGCGAGCTCCTACCTCTTGCCACGACGGCGCCGTTCCTGCCCGTCTGCGAAGTCCTCGCCGCGTGGCTTCTCCACCAGCGAGTCCAGGATGCGTCGCTCCTCCCCCGCCGGCGTGGCCCCTGTGCCATGGCCCCAGCCGCGCTGCTCCTCTCCTCACCGACGATTCCCGGCCTCGCTGCTCGTCCCCCTTCACCAACGAGGCGCACGACACCCTCCCCTGCCTCCCTCCACTACAAGCGCCGCTGTGCCGCTCCCCTCTGCCCCAAGCCACGGTGAGCTGTTGTGCGCTCTGTCAACGAGCTCTCAAATGCTCCACGAGTACCTGCGCTGCCCTCCACCCTCCACGGCAAGCTCCTCTGCCCTCCGCCGGCGAGCTGATCCTCCCTCCTCCGCTTGGGGTGGAGCACGGCAGGAGGAGGTCCACGATGAGGCAAGAGGTGGAGCAAAGGGAATGTACAGTAAAGAGATGAGCAAATCCAATATCTTCCTCTTTTGCATCCAAACATGAATTGGTTTTGACTGCATCTCGTGATTCCAAAAGGAAATGCAATTGTCATCCAAACAATAGAATTGAAATTGTAGTTATAATACTATGACTATATTGGTATTGGATCCAATTCAATTCCAACCTCTTCAATATCTGCATCCAAACACACCCTAAAGGGTAACACGACAATGTTGCAAAAGTAATAAAGGGCAACATGGCAATGTATAAACATTTCCTGCGAAGAAAATTTGGTGCAGGAGGGCTGTAAAGCCTCGTCTGTGCAGTCCCGGGTCCAATTGATGTCGTGTGTCCACCAAAAACTCGAATGCCACACCTCCCTAAGGGCTTGTTCGGTTAGGCATGGATTGGTTGGGTTACAATGGGTGGCCACATGGAACCCAACCAATCCATACCTAACCGAACAAGCCCTAAAAGTAGAAAACATCTCTTCTACGCCCGGCTCCGGCTCTCCTCCTCGTCCTGCACTCCTGCTCGGCTAAGCCGCGCATGCCGTCCTCATCCTGGAAGCCCCACCGCCACCGCCGTTCGACCGACGTGACCTTGCCGAATCCTGATATTCTCCTCGATGCCTAGTTGTGCTCGTCAGCTGCAGCGGATGGCCTTGCCTCCATGGTGGCCGTAATCAGAATTTCAGATTAAGGAACCAGTACGTGCACGCGCTGGGTAGGATAGGTAATACGAATTGGTAGACCACTCTAGGGTTCATCATGTCCTGCGGCTCCATTTGTTTCTGCAATCATAGGAACGGACCCATCTGCCTTTCCGGCAACAAAAAAGAAATCCATCTCCCTTGTGCTCAGCAATTCATACTTATGTTGGTTGATATCAGTCGGACTATATACACATGTAAATTGGAAAGAGTTGTTGCTCCTTCCATAACTGCAGCTAATCAAATCAGGCAGTTTGAATGACAGTGTTTAAAAAAAGATCTCTGATTGCGGTGGAGGTAGAGAGGATGAGCAAGGTCTCAGAGCAGGACTGCAGGAGGACCTCAAAGGTGGACAGCTCCCCGACCGCGATTGATACCAGATCCTACCCGACCATGATTGATTTGGGGAGAGAAAGGAACCGGCTTTAGGGCTTGTTCGGATCTCTAGTTGTATCTATCATGAGTAAATTAGTTTTCGATAAGGAATAAATTATGATCTCTAGTTTTACCTATTATGAATTTCTTGTTATATTTATTATTTCCGACACGGATTAAATCAGACGAAACCGAATGTCTAGAGCCGAGCCGCGCAGGCCGTTCCGCAGGCAGAGGAGTGAGCCAGCGAGGGCAGGAGGCTAGCCTCTGATCCGCACTACATCCACGTGGCAACAATCGAGGGCAGGGCTGCACAGACAGCGCTCTGCAGGCCTGCTGTACCCAATTAACTTAGGTGTTTCACCTTGTCGAGTAGAGAGAGGGCCGATGAGAAATTCAGAACAAGCACATGGCTTTATAATGCAACAAGAAAGAAAAAAAAGGAGAAACAGAAAAGAAAAAAAAAAGAGCTATCTAAACATCGCATGGGCTTCCATCTCTCCATGGTGGGCCGAACTGGGCTGAGCGTAGACGGTCACCACCATCCAAGAGAGGAGGGTTCGTCTTCGCCTGCAAGTAAGAAGCAGTCATCTAATAGTAGCAGCCTAGGCGGGTGGCGTGGCGATCCCTTTCCTCCCCTCTCTGCTTCCTCCTCGCGTCGCGTCACCCAGACCCCCCAAACCCTCGCCAGTAGCCGCCGCCCGCCGCCATGGCGCCGCCGGAGCATCCCTCCCCCGCCGCGCCGTCGGAGAACTCGCAGCCCCCGCCTCCCGCCGCGTCGGCGGCGGCCAAGGGGAAGGGGAAGAAGAAGGACGACGACGATCTGGTGAGCCCCGCGCGGAAATCTCCGCCTTCCCCCCTCGATCCGATCTGGTGGTTTCGCCTCGCCTGACACGTGTCGGTGCTGCAGTCGGAGGAGGATCTGGCGCTCAAGGAGCAGCTGGAGCTGTACGTCGTGCGGGCGCAGGACGCGGATCCCGGCGTTCAGAAGCTCGCCCTCGAGAGCATGAGGTACTCGCGCGCGCGAATCTGACTGGTTCAGCTCTAGGGCTTCGTTTCCACCCCCAGTGGCGTAGTTTTCGTGCTGCGAGCTCATTGTGCTAGGGTTTAAAATTTACCATCTCCTCCACCTGATGCCAAAGTTTTCGTGCTGCGAGCTCATTGTTCTAGTTTTAAGTTTATCATTTTGCGATGTGTGTCGAATTCAGTGTGCCGTATGCTTTCTTCGATGGGCTTAAATTAGATTAAGAGAGGGTTTATTGAGTATTACTACTGTAGTTTGTGCAAACCAACAGCTCGCGTCGCTCCATTTGCTGTCACTTAAACTGATCCGTTTCAGGCAGGAGATTCGTTCTGCCACGAGCTCAATGACGTCGGTCCCCAAGCCGCTGAAATTTCTCCGCCCACACTACGGAACTCTCAAGTCCTACTTTGAGACCATGCCTGAATCAGAATTGAAGGTATGCATGAATGGTTGATTTCGCTGTTGTATTGTGATTTAAACTGGTTTGATATGGTGCTAATGCAGCCTTACTGTTCTGCAGAAGTACATGGCGGACATACTGTCCGTGTTGGCTTTGACAATGTCTGTTGAAGGAGAAAGGGTATGTGCCTGCATCGATAATTGTCTCCCCAACTGTGGTAGACAAGTTATTTTTTTTTTTGTTTGAGGAAAAAACGTCCAGTTGTTCCCGTGCAACTCCTTGTGCCCAGCTGCTGAAATTTGATGTCCTTGTTGTTCAGGAGAGCCTGAAGTTCCGTTTATTGGGCTCTGAAGGCGACATCGGTTCATGGGGCCATGAATATGTCAGGTATGAACCAAACTGAAATAAGCATTAAATTACTTGGTCACATCCACGGCAGTCGGCAATATGAGGCATGGAGATTTTTTTGTTATTAGCTTTATTTCGAAGGAAACCATTTGCATATAGTCCTGAAGTGTCGTTGTTGACTATTTCAATATCTTAATGTATTATAGTCTTGCCTGCTTCAATTTTTTTTTAAAAAAATGTTTACACGTTTTTTTTTCTTTCAAACTTGTTGGATTCTAAATGAATAGCTGTCTCGTTTACAGAAATTTGGCTGGTGAGATCGCACAAGAGTTCCAAAAGCGTCAGGTTGACATCTCACTCATGCTATAATAGAATTCTTGAATTATTTTGTAACATTGTTATCTACAACCTAGTTTGCCTGGTTCTTCTATTTAAAGCCCTGTTAATGTTCTAAACTTTGATTTTTGGTTGTTTCTGTTTTAACTTATCATCTAATGGGAATTTTAGACTTCTGATGAATCGCATGAGCTTCTAATTGATTGCTGCATTTCATTTCTTACTATCTCATTTTATGTATTCCCCCTTGTTATCTAGCATTTTTTGTTAGTCCCATATACCTGGTAGCAATGATTCAATTGCATTGCAAATTGCTTCAAAAATCTTTATTGTTCTTGTTTTTTTTAACTGTACAGCGGGGAAGGCCCCCACTGTGGTTTCTTGTTTTATTTCATTTCATGCTACTGGACAATAGTGTACCTAGTGGACCCTGTTTATTCTGTTCCATTGCTTAGCTTTCAAACCTCTAATGTGGTATTAATGGTTTCCAGGATGATGACTTGCCCATTGATGCCCTAATGGAGCTTGTGCAGCAAATTATTTCATTTCACATGAAGGTATATTCTTGTTAGAGTTCATGGCTGAATGATTATTTATTCTCTTTATCTTGAACAATGTATTGTTTATGCTACTTTTTTCATCTTTTGTTTTTTAATAGCATAATGCTGAACCTGAAGCTGTAGATCTTCTGATGGAGGTACCTTCAATCCTTTATATTACTTTCATTTTCCCAAAGTTTTTTAGACAAATGAATATGTTACTGATGCAGCAGTTTTATTGTTTCATAGGTCGAAGACCTTGATTTGCTAGTTGAGCATGTGGATGCTACAAACTACAAAAGAGCTTGCTTGTACCTTTCTAGTTCGTCCAAGTAAGCATGCATCTCTTTATGAAATATTGCATGTTTTTTTGTGGTATTGCTTACTTCCTCTATTTTGGATCAGATTTGGAACTTGGATATAGCTGATTGAATTTCAGGGAAATTAAACTAACACTTGTCTTTGCGTGAATGTGAAACTTTCAGATATCTTCCTACCCCAGATGATATGTTGGCACTTGACATAGCATATACCATCTACATGAAGTTTGGAGACCTTGCGAGCGCTTTGAGAATTGCCCTTCAACTTGACAAAGTGAGTAGCTATTATCTCCTGCCATACCACTTTTTTAATAGCCAAAATCAAACTAACACATGTTTAATGTCTGTAGCACATGCAATATGTGAAGCAAGTCTGCACTTCAACTGATGATCTTCTGCTCAAGAAACAATTTGCATACATCATCGCACGCCATGTACGCCTCCCTCTGCCCTCATTCTCCTCTGTGTGTTTCAGATACTATTCATGCATATATTAATAGCCATGGCGACTTCCATGTTTATCCATGCACAAAACCCTGAGATACCTCATGATGATCTTGTTTTTCCCCTGGTCTTGAACCATCATTTCTCTTCTGAAGGGTTTGACAATGGAGATTGATGACGAGATAGCTGCTGATGACAATGACAAGGAAATTTTGCAAGAAATAGTTAATAACACTAAGCTGAGTGAGGGATACCTTACTCTCGCTCGTGATATTGAGGTCATGGAGCCAAAATCTCCTGAGGATATATACAAGGTGATGCATGTTTTATTGCTTACCATATTTGTGGTGCCACAATTCAGTCATCCACAATAATTTTGGTTGTGCTCTACAATTTGTAGGTCCATTTGATTGAGGGCCGTGGTGCCAGCTCAAGTCTAGATTCTGCAAGACAGAATTTGGCTGCAACATTTGTCAATGCATTTGTGAATGCTGGGTTTGGCCAGGTTAGCTTTTGGCACAAACTAGTAACAGTGGTACTCCTTGTGGGAAATTTGTGCATCTTATAATTTTGTTTTGTTTTATGCAGGACAAACTGATGACCGCTCCATCTGATTCGTCCAGCAGTAGTTCTTCTGGTAACTGGTTATTCAAGAACAAGGAACACGGAAAAGCCAGCGCAGCAGCTAGTCTGGTATATTAGTTTTCTTTATGTTTTTAAACTTAATCAGGTTTTCTTTGAACTATTGCATAATAGTTGAATGACATTTTGTCTCCAGGGAATGATTCTCCTGTGGGATACTGATTCTGGGCTTGCTCAACTTGACAAGTATTTGCACAGTAATGACACTCATGTTGTTGCTGGAGCTTTGTTAGGTATTGGAATTGTCACTTGTGGCGTGAAGAATGACTGTGATCCTGTATGTGCCGACTTCATTAGCTTTGCTCCATTCCTCCCTCCTCGCATCTTTCTATCCCTAATACCTTAACCTTTCTGCCAGGCACTTGCTATTCTCATGGAGTATATTGGCAAGGAGGACTCAAACATTCGTATTGGGGCAATATTGGGTCTCGGAATTGCATACGCTGGTTCCCAGAAAGAAGAGGTCGAAATTAGTGCTGATATTGTTTTACTGGCCCGTAGATTGATGCCTCTTATTAATATTGTTTCTTAAATTTCAGCTTAAAATGCATCTATCTGCTGTACTGGGAGACTCCCAATCACCTCTTGAGGTCTTGGTCTTCTCAGCCATTGCCTTGGGATTGGTGTTTGTCGGTTCTTGCAACGAAGAGATTGCACAGTCTATCATATTTGCCTTGATGGAGCGTAGTGAGGCCGAGTTGGCAGAACCAATTATACGGTTGCTTCCAGTTGCTCTGGGCCTTCTATATCTTGGAAAACAGGTAATTTTTAGCAATCTGGATAGATACTTCTGATTCCAGACTTCGAAATTTCGTTGAATAGGTTAACTATCAAATAAGTTGCTGCCAGGATTAAGCATATCCATGTAGAGTACTATTTGTTCCTTCTCAGTTTTAGTTATTGTTAATTAAATAGCTTCTTCCTTTTGTGGACTCTACCTGCTGGATTCAATAAAAACGGTAAACACTTCTGGTGTTTATTGTTACTACTTTCTTTTTGTCCTGTTGCAGCATCCCACTTTCCGAATGTAGTCTAGATGCCCTGGCTCTTTTACAGGTCACTTTAATGACTTTCAAGGATGTGCTTAGCTATCACTGAAAACTTATAGCTGTGTCCTGTTTCAGGAGAATGTAGAGGCTACTGCAGAGGTCTCTAAAACATTTGATGAGAAGATAGGGAAGTATTGTGATGTAACTCTTATGTCATTGGCATATGCAGGGACAGGGAATGTGCTTAAGGTATTTCATATATATTTTTATAAACGAGGTTTCTAGCGGGTCCGAACTTACAAAATTTTCAACTAATTGGTTTGAATAAATGTTTCCAACCTTTGCAGGTTCAGAAACTTCTTGGCATTTGCTCACAGCATCTAGAGAAAGGCGAAACACACCAAGGGCCAGCTGTCCTTGGAATTGCTCTTATTGCTATGGCTGAAGAATTAGGAGCTGAAATGGCTGTACGTTCACTTGAGCGTCTTTTGCAGTATGGCGAGCAAAATATTAGACGAGCAGTTCCTCTTGCTCTTGGTATACTGTGCATATCTAATCCCAAGGTATGTGGATAAGTTTGTCTTGCATACTAAATATCTCAGAAATGTTGAATCAAACTAGTGCTCGAATCATCATGCCGGACCAGTTAAGTGTTAAAAGTATATGGATTTCATGTAGAACTGTAATCAATCTAATGAGACCATCTAAATGGAGTTACTGAATGGAAATGATAAACTATTTGATGCACCTGGACCAGTGCACACAAGAAATAACATATGCTCACAATATCAATAAATTATTGATATTTTTTTCAGAAAAAAAATGTGACGATAAAACCTGTGTATAGCAAAGACTGGCTTATAAGCAAACTTTGATTTTGTTTTGATAATTCAAACCTTTTCATTTCCTAATACCGTTAATATAGGTCTGGAGCCCAATACTCAAGTGGGATCCAGTGCCATATTAGAAATAAATCAAAGCAAACCATTAAATAAATTGTGCTCTCCATCATATATGCCTTTGCAATTCTCTTAATTCTGGATTTCTCAGTTTAGTTTTGCATATTCTTCTTCCGTACCACTAAAATATCTAAGGTTTGAGTGGCTGTTCATTGACATTCAAATAGGTTGCATAATGTCGCAAACCTGTGGCCATCAGGCATTCTGATCACATTTCTGATACTTGCTTTCTCAGGTAAATGTGATGGACACACTGAGCAGATTGAGTCATGACGCAGATGCTGATGTTTCAATGGTTTGTATTTTCAATATTTTTTGTACCAATCCATTCCTTTATTATTTTATATCTTAAATTCTAATTAATTTTTCCTCCAGGCTGCAATCATCTCACTGGGTTTGATTGGTGCTGGGACAAATAACGCCAGAATAGCTGGCATGCTTCGCAACCTTTCAAGTTATTACTACAAAGAAGCT
The DNA here is from genome assembly GCA_015342445.1 of Digitaria exilis. Taxonomy (NCBI): domain Eukaryota; kingdom Viridiplantae; phylum Streptophyta; class Magnoliopsida; order Poales; family Poaceae; genus Digitaria; species Digitaria exilis. Next base: position 250,999 of record JACEFO010002150.1, on the reverse strand, counting down.
GCACACCTGTTTTGTGTAAGTATATAGTTTTTTTCCACTATGATCTTTTGGCATCCTTCCTCGCTCCATGTGGCACAATGGTTTCTTGGCTGTTGCATAAGCTGATTATTTTTTCTGTGTTCATCAGGTAAGAATTGCTCAGGGTCTTGTTCACCTTGGAAAAGGCTTGTTGACCCTTTCCCCATACCATTCTGACCGATTTCTTCTTTCCCCGTAAGTGACTATCTCTGAACAGCCAGTTCACATTTGAATGTCACTGGATTACACTTCATCTTATTTCTATTTTCCCTTGTCTTTCTAGGATGGCGCTTGGGGGGCTTGTAACAGTTCTTCATGCCTGCCTTGATATGAAGTCCACCATCCTGGGGAAATATCACTACATCCTTTACATTATTGTCCTGGCAATGCAGGTATGTTTCAATAGTCAATTGCCACTACATGTAAATGCAACACAGAGGTGTTGTATACTGGGGCTGACCTCTATTTTGCTGATACAGCCTAGGATGCTTTTGACGGTGGATGAGGATCTGAAGCCCCTGTCTGTTCCAGTCCGGGTTGGGCAAGCTGTCGATGTTGTTGGTCAGGCAGGAAGGCCCAAAACAATTACGGGCTTCCAGACACATTCCACACCTGTCTTGCTTGCTGCTGGGGAGCGTGCTGAACTAGCCACCGAAAAGTAATATTCCAGTTTTGAACTTATATAGTCTTGGAGACCTGTATTTGGTTCGCCCCAGGAAAGCTAATTATTATTGGTTTGTGATTGTGCTGTGCAGATACATTCCGCTGACACCCGTGCTGGAAGGCTTTGTAATTCTCAAGAAAAACCCGGAATACCACGAGGAGTGAGACAACTGATATGATCAGGACTCACGGCTAGCCTGCACTGCAACATCATAAGCTGAAGACAAGGGTCCTTAAATGGTCCGTTGTTATGCCTTTCGGGACATGGTGGTTCATCAAATAGAGGAGGGGGTTGTAGCTTTCCACACCAGAGTTGTAAGCTAACTGAATTGCATGTTTAGTTGTGTGATGGCATACCCCTTGGGTATGCAGACCGGGGCAGTTTAGAACCACCAGCTTATTTGTATCTATGTATCGGAATTACTGAGGACCTCTCTAGAACTGACTGGATAATGTGGTACATTAGCATTTTTTTTTGGCTTGGTTTCCCATTACTATAGCAGTTCTGTTGCTTCGTCCTCGAACGTTGCTCTGTTATTCTGTGAACTGTGTTTCCGCGCCTACTATTGGATGACATTTTATAAGGCCTTGTCTAATGGTGACTGTTCATTGACTTATTGCTAGTTTTTAAATTGTTTAATCGATGAATAGTGTCAAAACAGTACAAAAGTGGGTTGACTCTTTGCAGATGGGTTGACTCTTTGCTAGCTTTTAGCCATCTCATATGTGATGTGTTTAAGAGCCGGTCACATCAAAAGATGCTGAGCTAGCAAAGAGCTAATTCAGTATACTGTTTTGGTACTATTTTGACACTGTTTATATATTAAACAATTTAAGAGCTAGCAACCAGTGCCTTGTTATGCTCGAAGCAATTAATGTGATGGGTGGTAAAGTTTTCATCTAGATAACTAAACAAAACAAGTCCTAAGTTTTCATCCAGATAACTAAGCAGAACAAGGCCTAAGATTTGCGTTGACAGCGCGACAAATGTATGTTCTTTCGTCGAGTTATCTTAACTTTTCCATCGCCGCCTGTGTGTCCTTAATTTTCTCGCGGTATCATTCAGGACCACCTGTGGATCCTAATTTTCTCTCGGTATCATCCAGGACCTACTCTTCTCTGTTCTAAGCGCGCCTCAACAAAACGAAATTTTTTGTTTGAAATAAAATTTAAACAAAAACGTTTTTTTTAGGGTAACAAAAACGTTTTTCAGAAAGAAAAAAAAAGAAAAGGAAAGTCAGCACTGGCCTTTTGGGCTGCCAATGGGCCGGGCCCATTATCGGATCGGCTTGTTTCCTCCTTCCTCTTCCACCCACTTTTCGCTTCCTCGACGAACCCCCGCCCCCGCCGCAGCGAAGCTTCGGACCAGCTATAGCCGACCAGCGGCGGCGCTGCCGTGATCTCCCCCTGAAGGTACTGGGTGCAACCAAGCGGTTAGAATGGGGGAGCAAGACGAGGACCCCGATTGGCTCACCGCGTTTCAGGTACCACCTCGCTTTGGAGCCTCTCTTCTACCCTTATAGCTGGAGGATGGAGACCGCGGTTCTGGATTACCTTTCGCCTCCGTGTCCCGCGATTGCTTGTGAAGTTTGAACTCCTTGCGAATTAGGTCTGAACCCCGATGGGTGAAATGGGTTTTCCTCCTCTGGGTGCCAAGCTCTTGTTTAGTCACTCGTGCCGCCGTTCTTAAAAGTAAGCGAGCTAGGGTATGGAACTAGCGATTGTTCTGTGCCGTGCTGCCAAATCGGCACTTCCCGTGCCATAAATGATCCATGTCCTCCTCAAAGTTCTTTGTCTTGCTGTTCCTCGTAGGATTGAGCTGTAGCTCGTTTAGGTTTCAGATTGCTATTTGTGCATTTGTATCAGCGCAATTATGTAGCAATGGTTGTGTTTTCCGTTAAACAATAGTCGTCGACCTGTGATACAGCATTACCACCAAACAATGTCATGAATGATGGGTGCTATGGTCGTTTCAATGTTGCAAAGTAGTCTGCACCTTTTTTTTTTCCTTTTGATAGAAATACAGTAGGGGAGACCCTACCGTGCTAGATATATTACAGATACAATTAAATAAAAGGACTGTACAGGGAAAAATAAACATGAGAAAACTAAACATCTATTAGAATACATTTACACAAGAGAGTCCACCCAAGAAAAGAGGGAACACCTAAGGCTCACTTTTGTACTGTGTGATTGGCAGATAATTTCATCCTTGAACCTCTTCTTCCAGACATAAAAATGTGTCTCACGTCCTTCAAAGATTACTTCATTTCTTTGTTTCCAAATATACCAAGCTGTAATTGTGACAATTTATTTGAAGAAGGGTTTCTGAAGATCATTTTCCCTTTGACCAGCATATGCGAAGAAATTTAGCTCTGTCCAAATTATCAGTGTAGTTGCAGCATCTAATACCGAACATACAAGCCTACAGAAGTACAGATGGAGGCTGGCTGAATTATTCAATATTGATATTTTTTAAAAAATTAATATTTGCCCTTCGAGGCAAATTACTGTTGTTCTTGTTCATACTGTACATTTGTCCCCTTCGAGGCAAATTACTGGTATTGAGTCTGTCAATGCATAAAAGCCATATGAAAACCTTTAGCTTGTTGCAATTTGATTTCCAGATCCATAGTATAGGTCTAGGGAGGTAGGTTGATGTTTTGAAAGGGGAGCTTGTAGAACCTTCGATCGATAAATGTGAGAACCTTATCAATGGTGCCAAATGTCATTCTTGCCATTCTCATCACCTTGTTCTTGCAGTATTCATTGGCTGCTCCTACTTTTGTCTTTGTATCATCTTTATAGAACTGTTTTCGTTCCGAATCAACTCTCATATAACTATATAAGTTTACTATCTCGCAATAAACATACCAGATGGATTTGAACTTTTCTTCTTCTTTTTTGGTATAGGCACCAAGTACAGCGCCGGTGATGCTTTCTTCTGGGTCTGATTCTGATGCTTCACCTGAAGCTAGTCCTGCTAGGACCACTCCATCTAGAGAACAAGGAGATGGAGAAAAGCAGGCTAGTTCAGATCATGCTGGTGATAGAGACAACCCTGCGCAAAACAAGGGCAAAACTCTGACATTTACTAGAAGAAAAACCCTTAGTAGTAAAAAAGGTAGATCTGGTCGACCTGTGTACTTCTTAGTTTGATGAAATTATGAAGCAATGAATGCTTCTCACTAAAATTTTGATCCATTTATTCGACATAATTGCTTATAGATTCTTTTGTCAAACTCGCAGCAGGACCAACCACAGATGGAAAACAAGATACCACTACTAGGTGCTCGGTATGGATTTAAATATTGTTTTGAATTCCATATCTTCAACTCTTATGTTTAATTTAAGGTCATTATAACATATTGGTGCAGACACGAGTGCTGTAGTTTTGCAGTTAATTTCTGTACCTGTTTTTTATAGACTCCAAAGAAGGATATGGTTACACTTTCATCTGGTTCTGATGCTTCTCCTGGAAACAGCCCTTCAAGGGCTGGTGATGCTAATCATGAAGAGGATTCACTGACCACTCCCAGGAGAAAAGGTGTTCAGCAAACTAACAAGAAAAAAGCCAAGGTTGCAGAAACAAAATCTAATCCAGACCAAATAGTTGGTAAGGCATTTTTGTATGGCTGCCATTTTAGCTACCAGCTGAAAACTCAAAAGTCAGACTTGTGAATAAAATGTGCTTACTGTTTCATGGTCCAACATAGACACATTGGAACATCAAGAGGGAGTTGCCGAGGATGAAATGCAAGATAAACTTACAGGAAACTCTGTATGACATCTACTGACCCTATCTACATCTATTCATTTTCGCCCCCTCATATTTTGGATGATAAACTTCAGCGGCTTTTACCAAAGAGAAAAGAGTAAAAGGAAAAAACCAGCCCCAACCTTTCCGTGTGATTATTCTGAATTACTTTTGTGCAGCTTTTGGATTGAGTATATGTTTTTTAAATGCCAGGTCTCCCAGAGGCTACCATTGATATTTCCCGATAAAGTTCAACGTTCAAAGGTATGATCAACTATTAGAAGAAATAGTGACCTGTCACTTTTTTTATGATACTGTATATGTGTCCACTTGTAGCAAATATGAGAGCATGAGTTAGGTTAAAGTTTATGAATTGTATGCATCTGACTATGTCCTAGAGCTGAATTGACTTCTGTAAAATAGCTTCCAAGTGCTAACTGTATTATAAAAAAAATATTATATTAATTTTTACTTTAGTTAATTTGATTCTGTTATTTTTCTAGGCACTGATTGAATGTGATGGTGACTCGATAGATTTGAGCGGAGATATAGGTGCTGTTGGGAGGATAGTAGTTTCAAATGGTCCTACTGGAAGTCAGGATTTGTTACTGGACCTGAAAGGTACAACCGAGTAACTTTCACTTTAGATACTCCATTAGATTTATGAATTCTAATCTATCGTAGGAGATACCAGGCAATATTACTGTAGTAAAGCTCTGCTAGAGCATTTGAAAACCAACTCTGTTTTATGTTGATACATTCATATTCAAAGGGTTAGCTTATTATTTCCTCTTTCCATATTCAAACAGGAACAATATACAAAACAACTATAGTTCCATCCAGGACATTTTGTGTTGTAAGTTATATATCAAACTCAAAGTACAGTTTTTATTATTATTATTTAGAGTTGGTCTTTAATCCTTGGTCGTTTTCCTCTTTCAGGTGAGTGTGGGGCAATCAGAAGCAAAGGTTCGTAAACCATTAAATAAATTTATAAGCATATTAGTGTCATCCAACATATCAATTTCACATGTCATAATTCATAAATTAGAGGGTCTAATGTGTTATTTCCAACTGTACCTTTCTTTTCAATCTATTCCATGTTTTTAGGTCACTTTCATTGTGATGCAAGTGTTTACCATAACAATTCATGCCCTGTACTGTGCAGATAGAGGCTATAATGAATGACTTCATTCAACTGGAACCAAAGTCCAATTTATTTGAAGCAGAGACTATGATGGAAGGTTAGCTTAATGTACATGTTAAATCGAATCATCTTTGATGAACAAAGCTGCCATGCAATTTAACACCACGTGCATTCTGATTGAGCTATTTATCGGTGCTTCTGAATTTTAGCGTAGCTCATGTGTTTTAGTGTGCTCATGCGAGGGAAAACCAATCTGGATGAAGTTGTGGACCCTTTATTTATGTGATAACAGCCCATATTGCAATATTACTTCTCTAATGTTATATCTATCATCTGCATAGGTACTCTTGATGGATTCACATTTGATTCAGATGAGGAGGGTGACAAGCTCCCTGAATCACAGCCTTATCAAAATGATCAGAATAATGAAGATGACGGTCAACCTAAGGCGAAAACCAAAAGAAAAGCTGAGAAACAAGAAGTGTGTTTTCTTGACTCTACTTTAGTTGATAACTTTCGTGTTATAATCCAATTTTGGTTTTGTGAGTGTTCGAAAAAGAAAATCCAGTTATGTGTAGCTAGTTTCTGGAATTTTTATGTACAGAAGATTACCTTGAAGTGTTCAAGAGATGGTAGTGATTGGGAATTCCGAATTGGAGGTGTTTAGTCCGGACTGCAATTTTATGAGGCGCACTTGAAGTCTAAATTGTTAACATGATTTCTTATTAGAAGTCCTTTTAATAGACTGTAGCATAGATAATTTGCCCAGAATTCATGTCCTCCATTAGTGCAAAAAATAATGAATCCCTTGAGTCCTGCCTTGTGCATTTCTTGTTATTATGTCCTTTGCATGGCTGCTTTATGGGTTATTATCTGGAAATTGCACGAGCCTTTAGCACTGGCCTTCCTGTTTCCTTAGTCTTCCTTGATGAGTTGATGTCCCATGTTCTACGAAGTAGTAATTTCACTGAAGCATTACCAAAGATGTAGAGAATGTGCTACCAACAAGTTTGCGATAATTCTGGATAAGGAAAGTTGGCATAAACTCCTGGTCCTTCTTGTTTATCTTGGTGCTAGTATGCTGTTATTCTCATCGATCAGCCCTTGCAAGCAGATGTTATGGAAAATATAAAACCTTCCTTACATTTAGTAATGTGCAACTCCACATTCAATTGCTCCTGATGGAAGTCCTAACTGATTCCTGTGACATGCAGGGGAAGGTAACGAAGAAGGCGAAGGTTGCAGCGAAGGCCCCTAAAAAGGGTACAAGGAAAACCCAGCCTGCGAAGAGAACTAGGAAGGCGAAGAAATGAAACATGTTTATTTGTTTGCCAAAGAAGGCGGTTGAGAATTTGAGATAGCTGGCGGCTAGAATTCACTCTGGACAGATAGTTGCTGCTGAACCCATCTGGGTTGATCAGTGTAATACTTTTAGAGAGGAAAAAAGAGAATCATGTAAAATTACGAAGACGATACTGTGTCACATTGTTCTGTTGTCTAGGAGATTTGTGTCCTCATTTCCATGTAGAGTTTTTAGCTTGTTGAGAAGGTGCAGCCTGTATAACAAATCCAATTTCCGGAGTTTTTTTTTTTTAAAATGCCGTACCGCGGCCGGGCAGTTAGTTTGTTAACTGAAATACAAGTATGTTAGGCCATTCCCAACCCAAGACACTAGTCATAGTGTCCATAAGATCCACATCAACAAGAAACTAGCACTAGACACTACCCTTCCAATGCAAACACCACTAATCAATACTTAAATTTAATACTACCCATATCTCATTATGTCTTGGATGTTGTGTAGAATCTATGTCTCATGCAAGACCTAATTTCCTCCTCTTTCCTCATTTATTTCTTTGCCACGTCATCTTTCATTCTAGGTGGCAGCTCATTTGATTCTATGGACACCATCCTAGTCATTGGATTGGGAATAGCCTTATTACATTCGAACCTGGTAGTTTCCAATTAGTCACCGAGTACCGATTTCTGGCACTCAATTTTTTTAAAAAAACTAAAAACTGTCGCTGCATATCTTCCAAGATTTGGTAAATTGAACCACCAACGATTTCACACTTTGGTCTATTTTTTACTATTCATCGTTTCTTTACTATTAATCTATTTTTCACTATTTGTTCCGTGACAAACACGCTTTCCAGCCTAGTGCTACAGTGTTTATTTCAACTGATCTAAATGTTTTTTTAAATTTAAAATCAGAATAAATTCTTGGAATCCATCCCCGTCTGCCATTGACTGACTGACGGGGGTTATAGGACGGAGCAATAATTGTCGCGGCGTCCAAGGTTGCCTTCACCGTCCGATCCCCTGCTTCCGGCCATCCCAGCCGTCCATCCCCTCCCCGGGGCGTCAATCGGAAGCGCAGCGAGATCGAGGAGACGCGTCATCCCTGGCCCCACCCCTCTCCGCCTCCTCCGTTTCCGTGTCCCCTTCAATTCGCAGTCTCTCGCAGCAGCAGCAAGCGCCGCCGCCTCCGCCTTCCTGTTCACACCCGCCGCGGCGCTCTCCGCCTCTCCGCCCTCTCTTCCTCCGCCTCCGCCGCCGCCGCCGACGACGACATGCCCTAGTGCGGACTTCCCCGCCCTGACCTCCGCGGGCTGCTCTCCGGTGGCCGGCCGCGCTCGGGGCTCCCCGCATCTGGGCGGGGGCGTGCTGCCGGTCCTGCAGCTCTGCGTCGCCGGTGCCATTGCGCTCGCACGCGCCAAGGGTACGCCTGTCTTGACGCCCCCCGCTTCGCATTCACTCTGTTCCCCGCCTCTCTCTGCTCCCGCTAGCTTCGCGGCATCTCTGCTCTGGGATTTGGTGCGTCGGTTGCTGTGTAGCTGGTTAGTGTTTTCGAAGAGGGGATCGATTGGGTAGGTTTTGCTTGGTTTAGTTTGGTTTGGTTTTCTTCTAGGTTGTGGAGTCTAGATCTACTGCCGCGAGTGGATTTAGAGTTCCCAGTGTCGCTTCTCCATACAGCCGACCCCCATTTCGACTGTTATAGCTTGGAATCAGCCAGCTTAAAATTACCACTGCTCTGCGCTTTGGACTGCCCACCTGGGTTAACATGCTGAGGTCGCCTGTCCTCCTTGTGATAGTTGTTTGCACAGGATCGGGAAGAAGTACTAGAGTACAGTACATCGTCTGGCACTGTTGTGTATTATGATTGTGTCAATGTTTCTTTAAATGTTCCAGTGCATCTCTGTATAAATTAGTCCCGTCGAACCTGACGTAATAGTGCTTATGTCCAGAAGCGGTTCAGATCAGCATAGCTTTGTGATAAATCACACCTATCTGTTTTTAACACCATCTACTTCTACTTATCATATTGTCGTCTTCTTATTACTAAATTTGTTCTGCTGTTTTTTTTACCGTGCCTGTCTTGTATTTAACACATCTTTTATTGTGTTAGGTCTTAATCTCCTGTGATAATTATCATCAGGAGTGACAGGAGTGATGCGCTCTTCAGAAAATAAAGCAGTCTGCTCCAACTCTGGACGATCATCAAAAAGGAGCAAAGAGACCTTGTCGGAGTCTGTTCCTGTATCAAGCAGACCAAGTCGGCGTAATGCTTCCCGCCAATGTAAAACTAGTTCTCCTCTGAAGAGGTCACCAAGGAAAGTTAGGAATGCTACTTTGGCAAAAAGCATAAAGAATAAATATCACTGTAGTCCTCTGAAACGACGGAGGGGTTTGGATTCTGTTGCTGCAAAAAATGTGACAGGACTCGGTGCGAGAAGGAAGAAGAAAAGAAAAAGGCAAAATATTGATGAAGCAACTCGCTTGGAACGAAGAGCGAGATATTTTCTAATCAAGATAAAATTGGAGCAGAATTTACTAGAGGCTTACTCTGGAGATGGATGGAATGGGCAAAGGTGCACACTGCACTCTAACTACTGTGACCTACTGGTGAAAGAAGATTTTCAAATCTATGTATCCAGCTAGAGTAAATGCATTTTTTTATTTAAAACAGGAACATGAATAATATTATCGCGTTTGATTGGATTTTTATAGAAGGGAAAGCTAATGTAAATGTGATGTAGCTTAGACTTTTAAACTAGATTCCAATTTGTCTGTAATAACTAATATTTATGAGATTTATGACCTTCCATGACAAATAGCTGCATGTGGACAATACGACAAAGACACGCTTTTAGTCAATTAAATAGTTATTTCACAAGTTCGCTGGCTGCTGGCATTTTAAGTCTAGGAATAGTCTGGTCTGCCAAATTTGTCGGAAGTAGACTTTTGGACTGATGCGAATGAATTAATGAAGTTGTTTCATAAGATGAAAGTGCAGTACAGTAAATTTTGTTGGCAGGGTCTACCTTTTTTTGGTATCTATTGTTTGCAAAGAATCGTGTTAACATGTCATATTACTGCCTTCAATCAGCCTTGCCACGTTGCTGTTATATATTTTCCTTTCTCAATTGCTCACTTATATAATTTCCTTGCTCAATTGCTCAGTTGTATATATCGTGTTAATAAGGTATGATAATAAATAGTATGCTAATTTAGTGCACCTTTCCAAACAGCCGAGAGAAAATAAAACCAGAGAAGGAACTGCAGCGTGCCAAGAAACAGATCATAAAATGCAAAATTGCTATACGTGATGTTATTCGCCAGCTTGATGTGTGTACTTCATCTGGGAGCATTGATGACCCAGCGATGCCTTCAGATGAGCCTACCAATCCCGAACATGTATGTAACTATGTATAGGATCAAGTGATGTCAGATGCTCTACTTCCTCATGTTCGCTAAACTGATACATTATCAATATTTGTTTTGCTAGATCATGTGTTCAACATGCAAGTCTCATGAATCGTTTCCCAGCAATAAAATTATCTTCTGTGAAGGGGCCTGCAAAAGGGCATATCATGAGAAATGTTCGGAACCTCAAGAAAAGAGTGGTAGTTATTTTTGTTTTTTCTTCTATATATGCAGCTCCATACTTTTTACATGCCTATCATGTTTTTTTGTACTTAGTGTGATAAAATAGTTGCACATTTATCTCAAAATAGCCTCTATTTTGTTTGTTATGGGTAAAACTTATAATACTAAGTCTTCGATTTAAAACCCACTACGTGGGTAAATGTTTCAGTCTGACACATCAAAATAAGCGAGCCATTCTATTCACAGAGTTTTTTTACTTTTAGCTTATCATTACTATTTAAGCATGAGCGGATATGTACCTAAAATCTTGTTCACCTTCCTCTGGATGAAATAGAAAAGTGATGTAATTGAATGCCTGGTCATATAATCTATAGGTCGCAATGGCATGCATAAAAAATACAGATTCTGCTCTGATGGTTTTATTGTTTCGTTGCCTGCAGCCAGCTGTAGTTTTTACTCCTCATCTGAAATACACATAGAGAATTGTTATTTTTTTAAACAGGTAACAGGTTACTCCTCATCTGATGTGTATATCTGTCTTGTGCTTTTTCTCAGATCTTCCAGCAAGTAGCCATGGTTGGCTTTGCAAATCTTGTTTGTGCAAGGTGAAAATTCTAGAAGCTATTAATGCACATCTAGGAACAAGTTTTACGGTGAAGTGCCCTTTTGAAGTGAGTGCCTATCATTTCTGCTCCTATGTTATGATCAATTTACTTTAGCAATTATATCCTATTTCTGTCATTTGTCAACCCTACTTGCTTTTCTATAGGATGTGTTCAAGGAAGCAACTGAACAAATAGACTCTGAGGATGCACTAGATGAAGATTGGCTTTCTGAGTATTCAGGCGATGAGGACTACGATCCTGAAGAAAATGAGGCCAGCAACAGCTGCATGAACAGTGGGGATGAAATGTCTGATGATTCCAATGGTTCTGGAAGTCCACTGTATTCTCCAAATGATGATATTCCGGACTTCATATCTGCGGACTTCAATGAAGTTGAAGGGTTCTGTCAAGCTAATTTAGACTTAAGTATTGATTCTGGGGAAGATTGTGCACAGATCCTTACCTACCAAAGACCAAGGAGAGATGTTGATTATAGAAGACTTAACGAGGTTTGTTTCACCATTAAACTTATTGCTACCAGTTCTGCAATTTAAAATATTCTTCATGGAAATATTGTGTACGTCGCACTTTCACTAAGTAAGTTTTGATTTATGGCGTTATGTTAATCCATAAAACGGAATGTTGATTACTTTTTACCCTTCTCAGGAAATGTTTGGAAAAATAATTGAAAATGAAGAACAGAGTGAGGATGAAGATTGGGGTCATGGCGGAAGAAAGAAAAGAAGAACACGTGCAGGCAGTGCTCGTGATAATTCTGTTGAAGGTTTCTTCAATGCTACATCAGATGAACAGACCCAGAAAAAAGGGAGAAAACTCTTCAGGATTCCTCCTGCAGCAGTCGAGGTATTTCAAAGTTTATAAATGGCCTTTATTACTTGCTAAAACCTCTTTATATATGCATGTTATGATTAACATTTGTACAGGCTGTGATGCAAGACAATAATTGCTGTAATTGAATTTTAAACTGGTTTATTGTTCCTGCCATTTTTGTCTTGTTAGCGCTTGTGTGTCATTAATATCCTGTCCTCCACCTTGCTAAATTAGGTGCTTCGCAAATCTTTTGCTGAAAATGAGCTCCCACCCCGAGATGTCAAAGAAAATCTCTCAAGGGAATTGGACATTTCATTTGAAAAGGTATGCAGGTTTTGACTGGACCAGTTTTGGTGGCTCTGTGTTACTCATATGTGTTTATTCACCTGAAGATTTCTTTCTGCTGTTGAATTACTGTGTTACCTGATTATGTTCCACACTTCTGTTATAAGTGATGCTATAAATGCCATTCATAATTGAAGTCAGATACTCAAGTCCATATCACAGTTGTCAGTTGTCACCTTGCTTTTTCTGAAAATGTCTGCAGCACCAGTAACCAATGTTTGTCATCCATTTGCAGATTGACAAATGGTTCAAAAATACGCGCTGTGCAGCTCTCAGAGATCGTAAGGCATGAATTTCTGACTCATGGCTATTCATAGTGTCTATTTAATTTCATGGAATAATTACTAATTCCTTGCATTTGAAGTTGGCTCTAGTGTTGTCTTTTTTTATTTGGTTTCTTCTCTACTCCATGACTTATGTTTTTTTCGGGCAAGCATTTGCTGTGATGCTCATAATCAAAGTCTGAAAAATAATGATGTCAATGCATCAATTCCAATGAATCTGTAGTTTTATAAGTGTACAAGCTATTATTCATATGCTTTAATTCCATTTGTAAATTTATTGCAGTATACACAAAACCATCTTCTAGTTTTCTTTCTTCTGTATATCTTGTGATTATATACTCAACATTGTTAACATTGGTGCTATCTTTCAGGCTGAAGGGATCAGTCATAGTAGCGCTCCCAGCAAAAGCTCAAGAAGTAGAGGGCAGGCTGGAATTTCAGGCAAGGTTGATTCAGCAGACAATTAGTACTTTCTTTCTTCCAAAGTCGTTTTTGATTCTCAGTTGTGTATTCATGTTGATTATGGCAGTTATAATTATGCCTCTAAAAGGATCTTTGGTGTAGTCATAGTGTTTATTCAATACTTGAATCTTTGGTGTCTGTAACTCCACCTATCACCTTTGCAGATTAGTTCATTTGTAGGAATATTACAAAGGGAAGTGTATTTAGTATTAAATTCTTTTATTATCCTGAAATATTTTGGTTCCATTTGTACAAAAATTTTATGGATAATTCTAGGTTCAAATATTTATTTCATTTTATCTTGTGGGTATTTCATTCAACAAACTGTCTGTGTTAATGCCCCTTGTGTCCTGCAGGCTGAAAGAAATGGTCAGATTGCTGCTTTCTCCAGTAACTTTCGGACAAATGAAGAAAAGGCTGATATCTCAGGCATGGTTGATTTAGGAGACAATTCATGCTCTGTTCCCTTGTCTGAAATCATCAACGTGCCTACACGATTGCAACGAAATATTGAGAAAAGGAAGATGGAATCAACTAACAGCCCTGTCAGGCCACACAATAAAGGAGCTTGTTCTCCAACAGGCCAAGTCAAGGTAAACTACACAAAGCTGATTGTACCAGAGGACTTGAAGAAGGGTCTACTTCTGTTAGATTCACTGAAAGAACCAATTGTGTATCTGCAACATTTTTGCAGGAGACTACGCCACATACAAGCAAGTCTTATGTGCGGACAGATTTGAGCCATGCAACAAATAATGAAGTCCTTGCTGAAGAGCAAGCTGCTTCTCAGATGGACACGGGTGCCTTCTCTGAAGAACAAGCTGCTTGTCAGATGGATTCTGGTGCCTACGCTGAAGAGGAAGCTGCCCCCTGTGTGGATGTTGGGGCCTCAGATTATCAACCATTCCTGGATGTGATTGATGAGATGTGCGGACTTGAGTGTAGGCTGCAGAGGCTGAAGAAGAACATGCTGTCATCAGGAGCAGAGGGGTGTGCTAAAAGTGGGAGTGACATGAAAAACCAAGCTGTGGTGCTCGTGCCATCCGCGGAGCTCAAGGAAAAAGCATAGCATGGCGCTTTTATCAGGGCATATTGCCCATAGGTTTTATATAGCAGATAACTGTATAGAGCAGCAAGAAAAAAAAAGAACAAGAAAACAGACAACTACTAGACAAGTGCCAGTTTACATAACATAGTGTCAGAGTGTCTCTGGGGCCTCGACGTTAGTGATAGGCATCTGGTGGTCTAAATGAGCCAGGAACATACCTTTGGTAACTTGGAAGTTTATATGTTTTAGATCAGAGTGTGAACCTATACTAGAATTGTGCCTATATTGAGTAATGGCTGTAACAGGCAAACTGATCCCAACTCTTCATTTGATCTTTAGAGAAAGAACTTAACATGCATGTTTCTCTTGTGTGCTGATTTTTTTTTTCTTTTCTGATCCCAACTCTTTATTTGATCTTTAGAGAAAGAACTTAACATGCATACTCCCCTGTGCTGATTTTTCTTTTTTGAACTGTATCCTGTTGATGTTGCCATACCATCACACTCTGAGACGAGACAGCCCTGGCTACAAGACGAGGCAAGCTGCATCAACGCGTTATCCGGAGGAACGGAGGATGTTTAAGGGTCCAAGTGTCCCCGCCGCGAACCATGCAAAACTGTGTGTGTGTGCAGCAGGCAGCTGACAGGGTGATCGGGATAAGATGGGCAGGTCATGGGTGTTGTGGCCGATGTGGACGGCAGATATGCTGGCTTGGAGCCTTGCGCTCTGGTCGTCTGGTGGTGCTCTGCTCTGCTTGCTTATCGTGTCACAACGTTTCGCCCTACGAGTGACACCGTTCCGTTCTACACCGTGTGTCGTGTGAACATACCAGCCGTATTTTTTTTCTCTCTCTCTCACGGTATGCTAGCTTCAGCTCCAGCTCAGGCAGACTGACAGGAGAGCCCAGGTCCTATGGGAGCCCAGAGATTATAACAGCGGGTAAAAGTGCCCAGACGTATAAATGAGTTAAGAGGTAAAAGAAAAATACAACACTGTACGTGTTGGGATTGAAGCCTTGAAGGTGCAGCAAATCCATGGAGCAAACAGGAGTCGCTCTGGTGTTTGGTCAGAAACGATCGAGCACGACGACAACACCACATTCCTGCGGCAATTCAGAAAGAAATGGTACAGGCTCACTCGCTCGAGGCAGGGACGTGGATGGCTAAGCGCCGCGCCGGCCCGACAATACAAATGGCTATTTTGTAAAGAAAAAAAAAGTCCTGAATGCGCCCTACCTCGATAAATCTGTTGATATATATATGCTTCCTCTCACTACCAGAAATAAAATTTCCTCGGCCGCCAGAGAGTGGACCACCAAGAAAGTATCAAAATCACCAAGAAATACAGAACGCATGACAAGCTAACCCTCAAAGTTTTTTTTCCCCCTTTGGCGGTTTGGCCATCAAGAATAGTAGAATACTAGAGACATGAGATAACCTGTTTTATGAATAAGAAATAGTTCCTAGCGGATAAAAGGCCAATTGATTATGCATTTCCTTGATGAATATAAATATTTGAACAAAACCATTTTGGCTGTATAAATATCTAAACGTTTCTATTTGATGTTGACAGCCAAGAAAGTTCTGTTTTCTAAAAGGATGATTGACGGCGTGAGAATACCATGAGCGGGTAGAGAGGGCACCTTTTCTCTTTTCTGCGATTCGGCCTAGGTTGAGCTAAAGCTAAAGTATCCTCGTTATTCTGTGGCAATTTATACTGAAATTCAGCTCCTTATCATCTGTTCTTTACATGATACTCTTATGTGTAGGTCTATTTCGTATTTACTATGATTTTGTTGTCACCTTTGGGCTTATCTAAATATGTCAAAAGACTTACAGTTCCAATTTGGAACAGAAAGTACATAATTAGATCCGCCGTTATGGTATTACCTGCCAGCAGAGACTGTGAAAATGCCCTAGGCAAGAGAGATGACATGCAGAAGTAAGGTAACTCCCTCTACGGCGGTGGTGCTCGTTGTGCACGCGGTGTTACCTCCCAGTGGGACCCACGGGTCAGAAAGCTAACACGAGTCGGCAGCATAGGCTGCATCATGCATGCGTACGTAGTGGTATGGACCATGCATGCGACCAAGCTGCCGCGGCACAGTGGTGGTGCCGACTCTCTCTCTCTCTATCTCTGGGTCTTTTCCTGTGCGGCGATCATGCACAGCACGCCCTGTTGCAGTGTTGCTCATACGCTCTCTCTCTCTCTAGCTCGCTGGTCACATGCATCGATCGGCAGCGAGAGAGCTTTTGGTTGCATCAGGGAGCAGTATGTACACACGTCCTTGGCTGTATCTGTATCACCGAATAAGCCACGCATCCATCGGCCTCAACATGTCCACGCCCTGCCCGAGTATCCAATACCACCCAAAAAGGCAAAAAAAAAGCAAGCAGGTCGTCTCAGCCTTGCTGCTCTCATCGTCGATCGAAATATCGAATCGAACGGTCACTCACAGACGACTCACAGCTGGTCGATCTTGATCCCCTTCCGATATCATCTTCACGTACCATTTTGGATCTTTCCGGTAAATGGCAACCTGCAAATAGTACGTGGGTGGAGTCTGAGTCTCCTCCTCCCAGTGCATGCAAGAAATTTCTTACTGTCTTACTGCTCTGGCGATTCAGCACGAATGAACGCTCACGATCCCATTGGGTACTGCGACGCACTCTGCTTGCAGTTCCGGTACTAGACAGAGGTTACTCTCTGCTCAGATTTACTAATTGGATTAGTAAATCTGAGCAGAGACATTGTAATGACCGAGTAATGAGGTGATTGTTATTCACATTTTGAGTTGTTGGATAGAAATCATTAAATCAACATGGCAAATCTAGTATCACACCAAAATCTAGATCTTCCCCCATCTACTCACACCAAATGTCCCCAAAGACGCTAGCCTCCTCTTACCTAAATCGATGGAGCTATATGCCTCCACTAGCTCAGCTGAGCATGATGATATTTGGAAAAATCCATAAAATTACCTCTTTGATAATTCAAATTCTTTATATAAATAGACATATAGCTAGCTTAGAGGATTATCCCTAATGACCTAATGTATATTCTGGCTATGTCCTTGCCTCATGACCCCAAATCATCCACCCTTGGCACAATAGAGTGCCGCCAACAAAACAACTAGCAGCCTCTTTCAGTCTTTCTTTAATCTTTATACACATGAGCCTGTCCATCTGGATTTCCAACAACCTTCTCTCTAATCCCCTAGAGATCACCCCATTCCATCCAAGTCTAAAGAGTTGTCATTTGGTGGGAAAATATAAAAATGCCTATGAACCCAAGTAAGCCCATGCAGCTATAGCAGTACTGTCGTTGCAGTAGAGAAGGTTGCTGGTTCATGCCAAGCTGACCAAGGCCAGTCGATCACTTTTCTCTCTGTAGTCTGTACCGTAACAAATGCATGGTAGCTGCTGCAAAGGTACTTTGACATTTTCGGCAAGGATGGATGATGGATGGAAAGGTGGTCGCCCCCATGCATCGATCATGCAGCCACGGCTGGCTGGTGCCTTTTTTTTTTCTCCCTTCCCTTTTGGTTTCGCGACAGCCCAGCAGAAAAGGATAACACTGCCATATAGCCCCAGCAACAAACAGCAGGCAGGTCGTCTGCTGCAACGAACCGCAAACGAGAAAGAAAGAAATAGGCAGCAGAGCCCTAGCTTGCATTGGCGTTTGCGTCGCAACGGCAAATGCTGCAAAGCAAGGCAGCGTCGTCGTCAAAAAGCTACCACACTCCAGCAGGCAGCATTGCGTGCATATATTGCATCGCCGCTGCATCATGACCACTAGTCCACTACTGCTTCAGGAGCTAGATCTTGTGTACCAAACTCTACTACGAAGTTTTTTTTTTTTTGGAAGAAAAAATGGTACACAAAGCAGTCATCATGTGGTAAAAAAAACAGCATCTCAAAATACAGAGTTAACTGGCTACAACCCACGGCTCATATATGGCACTGCAATTTAATTTCCTTTGCTTATTCTACAAAAAAAAATTATTTCCTTTTCTTCTTGCTTGTTTATTTCACCAAAAGATCTACATAAATAATTCATCGATATAGTTCTCTGCACACACAGGTGTTTTGTTGTTTTTATTAGGGTGGTCGTCTCTGGCTCTTTTCTGCTCAGGCTCAAGCACTCCTGTTTTCTTTGTTTGCAGGCTGCCACTGGCAAACCCAAATCTGAACATTTCCACCCCACAGACATGGCCACATTTCCCGCTTGTTCTCTTATGGCCCCTCATCCATCCATCGTGCACTCGTGGTACCACCATTGGGCAAGGGCTCGTGCCGCCATACACCTTACACCGTTACACCATGCCATGGACCTTAATGCATTTGGCACTATAGCGACAACACTTAAAACCGCCAATGCATGCATATAGCCATGATATTTGTTTTCGTGTATCTATGAAATCTTCTAGCTTGAAAAATATCCATTGTCTAGATGGTCCGATGCTGCTAGTGAATGTGCACAAGTACATGTTGTCGTCCTTCGGATAAGTATCGTAGTACGAACTCACTCTAGATGCGTGAGTGCATTCTTTTCATTTTTCCGCTTTCATATGCGCACCATTATTGGACATCACTACGGCCTTCAAATACTACATCGATTTCGTGTTTCCTGTAATTTAATTAATTTGTTGTTTTGCAAGGACAATAATGGTGTGCAATGCATTTGTTAATCGTAATAAGAATACAGTGGCTTGAAGCAAATTTACTGGAGATAGATGTTGTTAGTAGATGCTGAGCTAGTCCCTTTTCAAATACAAGTACCCTTCTATGAGTATATATATGATGTGCAAGTCTACCTGTATATGGATAATTGGATACTCAATATATATGTAATATTTCCTCAAAAAAATATATATGTAATATTTTGTTATATACATGAAAAAAAATGATGTCCCCCTTTCTCCTATCCATTTAAATTTTGTGGCGCTTTGAGAAGATGTTTGCACATACGTCGACAACAAAGGAGAGCCGTAAAACAAGCCTAGTATACGACCACTACAAGCAGACAAAATCTCTCAAAATAGCTGGTCACAAATGCAACACACATCTGTTAGACAGTAGGTTCTAGCTGTTCTAGACACTTAGCAGCTTGATGGATGATGAGCCTATCTGAATCCCTTTGTGGACCGTGTACACGATTGGCTGATACCTCCTGACCATTCAGGATGTGGAAGACTGCGTGTTGTGTTGGAATTTTGGTGGCAACAGCTAAAGAGATATTTATTTGGCGCCACACAAATATCTCAAAAGGTAAATAAAAAGGCCTTTTGGATTATCACCAAGGGGTTAGTCTGTAGGATCAAGTTATTTGCACATCAATTTATGTTCATAATACAGAAAACATTGTTTATCCATTTCTAATCAGTGTCCCTCTTGTTATTGTGCATGTGTTATCAGTTATCGATTATATAGTGAAAAAAGAACTGCATGTGCTGATTCCACAATATTCAGTGACTGAAATTTTCTAAAAAAAATGAGACACCAACCACAAAGAGACGCTTTTGATGTAAAACTAAAATATCTTGCAAAAAAAGATCCTGCAGGTAGACTGGCCCTACCAGGGACAAAGGAAAAACCTCATCCTAAACAAATAGCAAAGATTAATTTGGTTGGCTGGAAATGGCTCAATTGGCCCCTCTATCATTAGTGATTGAACCTAGGAGACACAACGTATGAGCCATCGCAACCACACATCCTAATTCACAAATATAAGGCAAAAGTCCAAAAAGTAAGAAGCGAGGTGCTATGCGCATACAGAGAAAACCCTGCTCACGTCGCCGCTGTCGCTGACAAAAATAGCACCGGAACTCCTGACTTTCACTGACAAAATCACGACACCAGCGGGCAGCTTATGCAACTCGTGGCCCATTCGTAGTCGAATGTTGTTATGCAAACTTTCGATATGCAAAGCTTATCCAAATTAAGATGGACCAAAACATCTAACACAACGCAAAACTCTTGCATGAAATGGGGAATGAAGCTGCAAGGGCCAAGAGGCTTTCATGCTTGTGTGCGCGTAGCACTGTTGCTCCTTGTACTGGACCAATCACCATCAGCCATGCACGCAAACAAGCCTCCAAGATCCTGCGGACCCCACGCTTAGCTTCACGTGAAAAGGTTGCCGGGCCGATAAAAAAGCGCTCCACGTAGGCCTGAGAATCCGGCGCGGCCAATGGGAGCACGCCATGTCAGCGGATAAGAGAAAATCATGGGACCTTTCCCGTTGGGATGGATGGGATGGGCAATCAAGAGCTTAAAAAAGTGCCCAAGCTCGGCTGTTTACTAAAATGCCCTCCGGTTTGCCTTTAGTGGTTACAACTTACAACTGACAAGGAGATGCTTATAGTTTTAGGTAGGATATCCTGGATATGAACAAGATGTTCTGGGCATCATAAGTTAAGGATCAATTTGTTTCTAAAAAAAAATATTAATACATCTGAATTGATGTGTGATGGCAACAAACTTATCACTATTTTTGGTTTGATTTATCAATCTTTCGATACAATCTTCAAAATTCACGGTAAGATAAGCACAACTCTCTCTCAATAAAAATTACCGAGATCAAATAATATTGTGATAATGTAAATATTTCTTTCGCAAATATATTGCCAGTTTTCAGGTGACAACCAAGCACTTCTTATGACATACAAATATTTGTACTCCTGTCTTCTTCAAAGGACCAATACTTTGAACCCGCTGCCCTGACAACAGGGACCAATATCATTTTAAAAACTTGGTGCATTTCTTGATAAATGGAAATATAATTTAGATACCCCCCTAGTATGAGAATCCATACATGTAGGATACAATCAGAATCTTGAATCTCATTTCCTGCACCTACATTTCGCTAATGGCAGCACTTGGCTGGGTCCTACTCAGTGCTGAATCTATCGACACAATCGACCAAAATCATGTATATACTTCATACTAAATGCCAACAAACTGGCTTAAATAAATGCTACCAGTCTACTAGATAAAGTTCACAACACAAAAAATATAAATAATATACGATTATTCCTATGAGACGCTTAATTAACATACTAGTATATTTAACATCTGCACATACACAGACATGGATGTAGTATGCATCAGGACAACACAAAAAAATGGCACTTGTCATTTCACCAAAAAACATATGTGAGGAAACCTTCAAAGTTTTGCTTTTCATATGGCACAAGGGGCATGGCGACAAGCTGTATTAGTCCAAAAGAGGATGTCATTAAGTAATGCTTATACTCCCATGTTTCATTGGCATCTGCCGTCTTCCAGAAGAAATATTATTGATCTGATTTCTTGCAGCAGGCACACTTATGAGATAAAAATTTCAGTATACAGTTGCCTTTTAAAGGCTTCACTAAATCTGGAACAAATAGTTATCTAGCGAGTTTGTTGTGGAAACAAAACACTGATGATTGTAATTGATTTGAGAGCCCTATAAGCTAGGGCAAAATGGTCTCATTTTAGCCATTGCAAATCCCATGACCCAAACAAATCCCAACATATGTACAACCTAGAGCCTTGGAATAAAAGGCTCAAATGAGTTTGAGTCTCTGTGTGGGCCATGCAAATGCCATGGGTCCCACAGGCAGCAGGAGAGAAAGGGACCTGATGAGAGCCGAGTGTGGCTTGTCCTCTAAAACCCCACCCTGTACCCCCCCTTCTCTTGAACCCTTTCTTCCTCCTCCCCCCAGCAGCTGCAATTCCCCACACCCCCTCTCTTCCTCTACAATCTCTCTCTGTATTTCTCTCCAACAAAGGATCCAAGAAGTACAACTCTAGCTTCTCTCTTCATCAATCTCCAATCACAACACAGCTTCTCTGCCCAGCTCAGGGAATTCCCCTGCTTCTGCTCTTGCTGCCTCTCTGCTCTGCTTTCTTCTCCTTTTCTTTCCACAAAGGAATCCAGCAGTGTGTGGATTCTTGACTAGTTTTTGCCCTTGATTAGGTTTAGCCATTTCTTCCCCTGTGTTCTTGGATTGATGGTTGTGGAACTAATCCAAGAATAGCTGGAGCTGTTCCTTTCACCTTCCGAGAAGACGAAGTGATCATTTGAGCAGTGGTTGTTGCTGCTGTTGAGGCGCTGCAATCAATGTCGTCTTCCTGCATACCAACCGGCCTTCGGCTGGACCTTGACATGGTGAAGGCGGCGGCGTCGCCGGGCGGCGCGCACTCGTCGCCGCTTCGCCCTGCGCACTCGTCGCCGTCGTCGACGCTCTCGGAGGCCTCGAACTCGTCGTCGTCGGCGACGTCAGTGTCGCTGAAGCGAGCACGAGCGCCGAGGAAGCGTCCGAACCAGGCGTACAACGAGGCCGCCGCGCTGCTCGCCTCCATCCACCCCTCCGTCTTCCCCGTCAAGAAGAGTCCCAAGACGGCGACGCGCCCGCCGCCGGCGAGGCAGCTCTCCGGCGGCCTCGCCGCCGCGTTCGACACCTCCTCCGACCTCCTTCCGCCGCTCCCCGTCCTCGGCGACTCCGCATTCCTGCTCCGCGACATGCCTTCGCCGTCGCCGCGGAGCCCGTCGGGGGGCGCCAAGAACTGCTCCTCGCCGGCGCCGGTGAGCAGCGTGTTCCGGGAATTCCGCGACCCGGCGCCGTCGCCGGCGAGCCCCGACACCGTCGACGTCGACGAGCTCGGGGAAATCGACTTCGACGACGACGATGGCTTCGACGCCGAGTCGATCCTCGACGTCGACGAGGCCACCGCCGGCGCGGCCGAGGGCCTCGACGGAATCATGGGGAGCCTCACCGTCGAGAGCAACACGGCGGCCACCGCCACCACCACGTCCGACGACTCCATCCTCTCCAGCTCCGGCATACACCCTTACCTCAGGAGCCTCATGGTGGTCGGGCTCGCCGGAAGGTTCGAGCTTGGCCTCGGATTCCGCCATGGCGGCGCTCGCCCCAACCTCAACCGCGCCCTCAAGCGCCGGGACGACGACGGCGCATGGTGGATGTGGCCGGCCGTGCCTGTGAAGGACTTGACGGTTGCGCCACCGACACCGCTCGCCGCAGCACCGGCAGCGTCGTCGGAGACTGCAATGGCTGCGCCGCCGGCGCCGGAGAAGAAGAAGAGCAAGAAGAAGAAGGTAGTGAAGGTGGAGAAGATTATGGCCAAGGGGAAGGAGGAAATGCCCAACTCGAAATGCAAGGAAGAACCTGACGGCTCAGTCGAGGCTGCCAATGGCGACGGCGACGGCGACGGCGATGGCTTGCCGACGAAGGCGCCCAAGACAGGGTTGGGGCTGAAGCTGGACGCCGACGAGGTGCTCAAGGCGTGGTCCGACAAAGGGTCCATGTTCACCGAGGGCGGCGGGCCGGAGTCGCCGACGTCAGCCGCCGACGTGAGGGTAAGTAATTGAGTACCATCTTGTCCTTACGTGTTTATTACCATTCTTCATCAGTCTTGCTGCTTCACCTAAATTTTAGTTACCATCTGAATTTTACCATGTTTATCAGAAGGTTCTTGCAGAACAGAAAAGTAGAGCATAGTATTGACGCTTTCAGTGACTGAATTTTACCATGAGATTGGTCGTTTTTTGGATCAAATAGTAAGATTTTGGCGTTTCATAGCTGAATTTTATCTCTTTATTACATCTTACGCAGATTAATTGGGTATAGTTCTGAAACTCTGAATATGTTTTGTTGATAGAGAGAATTATATGAATTGTTTAAGAAAGAATTCGTTTTAAAATTTATAAGGAAGAATGAAATTGTCAATTAGATAATTTCTTCCTTCAAACAATATAAAAATGGGCACTCACAAGTAAAACCACAATACAAGTCTCTAGACTAGGAACTGTTTATCCAAATGGATGGTCCCTAACACAAAGTACTATGTAGTACTGCACTGCTACATATCTGCGAGTACACGTCTTTTCAGAATATCAGTGGTACTGCAGTAACACGTAAAATAAAATTACTCAGAAAAAATCTTAAGTTTTTCTTTGGGGGAGAAAATACAAGACACTGAGTCTTAGAAATTTAAGTTTCAGGCTTTTAGCACGCAGAACTTTCAGATCTTCATGAATTATTCAAATTCTGTTAAAGTCATGGGTGAAGTTCAACATGTCTGGTTATGGTTCATTAAACTCTATTATCCAACAATGGACCACAGACAATATAACCTGGAGATCTTATGCAAAAGATTACATGTCTGTCTTTTTGCAAAGGGTCATTTGGGCTCAAATTTGGTGCCCTTTGGGCCAATGATAGAGCAATTGCAACAAACTTGAGCCCCAATTCAGTTGGCTTTTCTGCAATTTGCTCTGGCAGATGCCAATACTTGTGGCTGTCAGAAATGACAAGAATCATTATCCTAGATACGTCCAGTATTTGTAATATGGACATATCATGACATGCACGTTCTACCATGAGTGACTTTTCAGAGGCAATGTAAACCATTGAATACCCAACTGTCTCCATGGACTCTGAAGTGAAAACTGGGGCTCTCTTTACAGTCTTACTGATGAAGATCTTTCCTTTTTGTTGCAGGCTAAACTTGCAGACATCGATCTGTTCCCAGAGAATGGAGCTGGTAGTGGCATCAGGGAAGCTAGGGTCTTGCGGTACAAGGAGAAGAGGCGCACCCGGCTGTTCTCGAAGAAGATCCGGTACCAAGTGCGCAAGGTGAACGCTGACTGCCGGCCTCGGATGAAGGCAAGCACTAGAACTGATTAGAAAGCATAAAAGATCTGTTCGTAAGGCAAAAACTGCAAAAACTCACTGTTCAATCACACCAAGAATACCATGTGTTCAACCTGCAGATGCAGTTACCCATAGCATAGTGCCTGAAATACTGACATGTTTCTATCTTCTGTTTGTCCCCCTGCAGGGAAGGTTTGTTAGGAGCCCATCTCTTCTTCAGCAAGCCCTGGAGGAAGAGAGCTAGACAGTGATACTTGCTAGCCTTTTTTTATCAGCATCTTTTTTTTTTGTCCTTTTAGTTTCTCATTAGCTAAGAGATGTGAGTGAGGATTTTCCCCCGGTTTTTCCGAGTTTTGCTCTGGAGAGGATAGGATGCCTTTAGAGTGGATTGTCATTATGGTCTAGTGGCCACATAGTTTGTCTCAGGTTTACAATTGTGAGGTGAAGGAAGGAAGGAAATAAAGTGATGTTAGATTATATAGTCATATAGCAAGCAGCACAGATGATGGGTTTTTATTTATTTACCTTCACTGCTCCAGAATTACCAACTGAATGCCACATTGCTCTGAATTCTGAAAAATCCTCTGCCAACATGGGCTGTGTAATTCCATTCCACAACATCTGCTATTCATGAATTATGCTTGTCATTATCTGCAGTCATGCAACCACATAGCAAATTAAAACTCTAAAGAAAAAAAAATAAAAACACGACAGATCTCCTTGAAAGTTGAAACTTCACCAATCATCATCACCTGAAATAGTAAATAAAGCAGCACGTGTTTGGACGAAGCTCAGAGATGGTATCGTTTTTTTTAAAAAAACTAGAAGAGCTTCAGACAAAAGAGGGAGATGATTGGGCGCGCAGAGCCCTGTTCACTTATCCAGACCTGCAGCAACAAAATTCCAACGGTATGAACAGCGCGGCCAAAGCTCGTGAGATGACGACTCGTGGATCGATGGCCTCCTTCCTGTTTCGATCCCTGCGCATCCTGCTCTGTGCTCTGCAATCCGCAGCTGATGGACTGATTGGAGATGGTGCCCTGCACCGCTGCACGGATCGGAGTGTCTGGTGACCTGGAGAGATCCCACTGACCACCTCCTCGATCTGGTTCGAGTGATGCCGCGGGAGGTGGGGAAAGAGGAACACCATTTTCCCGCGAATAAAGCTTCGGAAGAGGGCCTTACGCTTGCGCCGGGCGGAAGCTGCCGCGGCCGTCCGCTGGCGCCGAGGTAGGAGAAGGCTTTACTCAGAGAAAGCAGGGTCTTATTTGTACAAATCAGGTGGTTTTATGTAAACAATTGGATCGCGACTATTAATCACGATCTAATTTAGGGGGTTATGTGTAAATATTCGGATCGCGAGTATTAATTAGGGGGTTATATGTAAATATTCGGATCGCGACTATTATTCGCGATCCAAATGAGGGTCCTTTTTGTAAAACACGGATCCAAGCCCGGGCCGCCGAGATCACGGCCCGCCGCCGCCGCCGCCGGCCGCCGCGAAGCATCCCGCGGCTCCATCCGCTACCACCAA
The DNA here is from genome assembly GCA_015342445.1 of Digitaria exilis. Lineage (NCBI taxonomy): Eukaryota > Viridiplantae > Streptophyta > Magnoliopsida > Poales > Poaceae > Digitaria > Digitaria exilis. The sequence continues at coordinate 224,752 of JACEFO010002150.1, read as the reverse complement.
GAGACGGCGGCGCACACCGGCGGCCACCGTGAGGTCGCGTCCGCCTCTTGAGCTCCTGCGGCCGCGGGGTATGGTCGAAGTCGTAGGGAGCGTCAGCTTCCAGCGAGGAGCCGAGGACGAGGCATGGATGCTTTCTGATGATAGCCGGTGGTTTGCTGATCATCTTCTTCGTTTTCGTCCCAGCCTCCTGTACTTGACTGAGAACATATGTGTCTTCTTGCCTTGTCGATGGCAGTCTGTGCTTGTCCAAATTCAGATCTGAGGTCTCCATTTTGGCAGCCAAGAATTTCCTCCCAGAAATGTACACCACAGTATTGTGCTATTGTGCTACTTGTAATCGCCAGGGGGAAAAGAGATATTTTATGCTCTAACAGCAGATCACCTTAGATTATCACCAAGAAAAGCAAGCAATTGAAATCTGAAACTCAACCCATAAACAGTAGGAAGGTCGGAGGCATACAAACTGAACGAAAAGTGCTTATGGGATTACTGAATCCAATTTAACAGAGCTCCATGAACTCATACAACATCACAACAGTCGTGACAGATATATGGTACATACACAAAGTAATGGTCCATGATCACAAAAGCTATCCATCCATACGCCACTCCTATTGGGCGCATATTTACACTTACACGAGTGAGTCTCCAAACAGACATACAACAGCTAGGCGCCGTAATCGGCTAATCGCAGTAGGCTTTTATCAAAAAGGGTGAGCCCTGCCGAGTTCCTAGGGCAGTTGAAGATCATGACATGCTTATTGCTGTGACGGCTTCAGGGTGGTAGTGGAGCATCTCCTGCCACATCATTTCTCTGATCATCTCTGAACTGATGTTTTCGTCAATGTCGAGATCGATGGGAACCTGGGCAGGAGGGTTTGCGCTTGGATCATACAGAGGGGACATGTAAGGGTGCTCAAGGGCCTCAGTGACACTAATCCTTTTGGTGGGGTCGAATATGAGCATCTTCTGCAGGAGATCAATGGCAAGTGGGTGTGCATGTGGGTACATAGTTGTGAGGGGAACACCAGGAGTGTAGGGAAGGGACTTGATGTATCTCCGAGCTTTCGGGTTGTCGATGAACTCCAGGTCAGACTCACTCATGGTGCCGAGGACATTAACTATGAGCTTCAGCTGGTTTAGGCACTCGGTTCCAGGAAATATTGGTTTGCGGCCGAGGAGTTCAGCAAAGATGCACCCAACAGACCAAACATCTATTGATGTGCCATAGTTGTCACAGCAGAGGAGTAACTCAGGAGCTCTGTACCAGCGAGTGACGACATATTCGGTCATAAACTGGCCTTTGCTACTGTTTGTACGTGCAAGACCAAAATCACATATCTTCAGATCACAGTTAGCATTCACCAGCAGGTTTCCAGGTTTCAGGTCTCTGTGGAGTATTTCTGCTGAATGGAGATATTTCAGTCCTCGGAGCAACTACAATCAAGAAAAAAAAAGGAGTCTCAGATTATCAGTGAGAAAGTAGGTAGCAAACATCAAGAATGAAATGGCACAAAAAATTCAAAGGTTCTCAAACTATTTATAAAACTGAATTGCTTAAGGGTACAGGGAACAAGAAATTCATCAACCCTTCTCTTTACTTCATGTAGGGGATAAGCTCTACTTTTTTTCGTTTCAGAAGCCCCTAAGCAGTTATATACTGGGTAGATTCTTGTAAATATGCAATCCAGCTTGAAAGAATTGATACTGTTCAGGTTTAGCAGATAAGCCCATTTCAATAAAATAAAGCTGCTGTTTGATTTGGAACATGAAGTCTGATCAAGTCAAGTTCTGCCTTACTCAATATATCAACTGGAACAGGGGAACTGGCTCGAACAAGCCAGTAAAGTACACTGTAATTCGCAAATATCTAAAGAGAAGGTGTTAGTCTAAGGCTAAATAAGCATGTGGTTATGCTAATGTACAATTGTGAATTGTATGCATAAGCCAATAAGAGAATGACTGGATTTAAGAGCCCGTAACAACATAGGCAGATCAGTTTAAACAATCAAACTTGAGAAATTCAAAATTTGTCGAAGACCGCAGTCATGGTGACAGCTACTAACATATACAGGATGTTCCACTGGTTGTTGATGTGGACTTGCAGGGTAAAAAAACTGCATATCACATATGGATTATTCTATGGATTGAATAACCCAAAATGTAGGGTTCTCTTTTTAAGACAAAAAGAAATAGAAAGCTCCACATCATTAGTTTCGAAGTTGCCTATACACTCATAGAGTAATCCGAGCTTAAATGGAGAGGATAACTGGCCAGTTATTGACTTATTGTAAGTTCCATCAAACCCTAATAATTAAGTGCAAGCATCTGTGAAAACAGCCAGAATTGCTCAGGAGACCATGCTCTTTTGAATGTGATTCTTTCTTATTACCTTTCATATTGTATCTGAATTTCATAATATTCTTTGTGAAGAAGCATTATGATAATTTTATGTGAAAACAACTATCAGAAAAGGCGTTTTCAGAGACCAGTACAACAGGGCTTAGATTAATTTCGAGATCAGGAGTGCATAGATACCCGTACTGGATCAACTTTCCAACAAAATGAAACCCAATTAGTACTCATGTTAATGATATTCCTTATGGGAAAACAACAATCAGAAAAGATGTTTTCAGAGACCAATACAACAGTGCTTAGATTAATTTCGAGATTAGGAGTGCATGGATACCCATATTGGATCAGCTTTCCAATAAAATCAAGCCCAAATTATTACTCATGTTAATGATATTCCTACGATGCAGACTGCAATGGAGCTATAGTGTGCACTAAACAACATCACCTATGTAGATAACTAACAGCTAGAAAACACTATGAAACACATATTTCAGTTCCATTTGTTGAACATAGATATGAAATAATATTTACCTGAAAAAGAAAATATTGGCAATGGTCATTGGAAAGCCCCTGAGGTGATTTAATTATTTGGTGCAAATCAGTATCCATGAGCTCATAGACCAAGTACACATCCTTAAAGCTTCTCCGATGTGTTGGCATCATTATGTCCTTCAAAGCAATGACATTTTCGTGACGGAGATGGCGAAGAAGTTTCAACTCCCGTAAAGTTCTTAGTGCATCTACACGGTTATCGAAAACATTGTGTATCTTCTTTATTGCAACTTTCTCATTTGTCTCACGGTTCATGGATGAACAAACTATTCCATAAGCTCCTCGCCCTATGGGCTTGATCGGCACATATTTGGTGTCAATCTCAAATAACGTTTGCCACATAGTGTAGTAATGTTTTCCTTGGCTTACAATTCCATTTGGAGGATCCACCATCATTGCCATTTTCTACTAAGAAAATGAAAAGAGTTAAGTAGGAGTTAACTTAGTATACAAGTATCCATTACATCACAATCAGGTCCTGCAGTTGCTACCACCAACGAGTACATTAAATGGAATCATGCTGAAATCTAAAAATTTTGGTACATCGATTCAGAAAGGAGCACAGAGTTCCAACCACTGTAAGGATGCACCAGCTAGATGTGGCAGTAAGTGCTAAATGCAAATAAATGGCATGCTTCATGAATCACAGCATTGTTTTGACAACGAAGCATATTCAATGCTCGGTCAACCCACCTCTGCAATTTCGCCTCAACAAACATGTTTATTCTGCACAAAGCAGCTCTCATCATCAAGCATTTGGTAATTTCATTCGCTAGTCAGCGACTGCCATTCATCATCCAACGCACGCCGCCACCACGTGATGCTGGGTATCAGCTCCCACGCTCTAGAACCGCCTCTGTGCTACAATCATAAGCTAATTGCTAATCTCCATGCTAAAAAATAGCCTATAACTAGCAACTGGAAGCAAACAGAGCAAATTGCTGGTACCAAATCGCAGGTGCAGAGCATGGAATTCCGGCTAGGGTAACGCAGATCAAGAGCTAGGAATGGCGCCCCAGCTCCGCCGGAGTGGGATCGATCGAGTCCGGACAACAACGCGCGGGGACAGAGCCAAGCAGCAACGTACGACAGAAAGGGAAAACAGAAACGAACAGAGCGCGGAGGATTTCACTCACCCTAGGGAAGAGAGATGGAGAGGGAGCTGGCACGCCTGGGCAGAAGGGATCAGCGCGGCGGCAGCGCCATGCGCGGCCGAATCGGAGCCTTCGCGACGCTCGCGAGCGGGGTGGAGAGGGGGAGGTGGAAACGGAGGAGGAGGCAGAGGGCGCACGCGGGGAATGAGGACGAGGAGGAATATTCTATTCTGACGAGAAAAGGGCCAAATTGAATAATTTTTACGCATCGTTCGGGCGCCACGCGCCGTCGATCCATCGGGCCGGCGCCGCGCGGCCGTCGGATGCGCAGAGGGGGTGTGGTGGGAGGCCGACACGGTGTTGCCTCGCCTGCCTTGCTACATGGGCCGAATGTGCAGTAAGTTAGGCCCAGCATATAATTTCTTTCCCCAGGCCCAGCGTAGCTTTTCTTACCTCGTCGGCAAGAAACCAAATCCCCCTCGCTGCACGACTCCACCGGAGAGCGAGCGATGGGTGCGGGGAGAGATGATGGTTAGACCTGATCATTTTACGGGGTCGGGTCAAATTCAGACCGGGCTGGTAAAAAGCCTGGTTTATTCCGGGCCTAAAATTTATGTCCACGCCCATCCTGTGGGTAAGGTCGGGCCTAGTTTTTGGCCGGGCTCGGGGCGAGCCGTGGACGGGCTCGGGCTTCCCGCTCTTTTTTAGTTGAAATATAAATGAAATAAATCGTTCGGGCAGGCTCGGGACGGTCCGGAATTTTTTCGGGCTTGGTTTTCGCTGCCCACGGCCATCCCATTAAGAGGCGTGGATGAACCAAAACCCATCAAGCTTGGACCGGACCCACGGGCTAGGCCAGGCCGGGCCACAAATGCTCAGGTCTGATCATCATGGTGCGGACGGTGAAGATAGGGCGAAGCTTCGTCACTGACCATGAGGCCCCGGCGGTCGACCCACTCGTCGTGTGGGAGACTGGGAGTGCAGACCATGCCGCCTTCGCCCCGGGCTCTACAGGCGAAGCTTCGTCACTGACCATGAGGCCCGCGACGAGCGCAGGGAGGCGGCGGCCGCTGCCGAACGCGACCGTCAGGCGCAGGAGCATGGGTTCTCGCATGCCGACAAACGTTCAGGTGGCCTCCTTTAAACATAATCTTAGATCTACATGCGTAATTGCGAGTTTTTAAAAAAAACCTGATAAGATGTAGTGGCTTTCATAACTTTAATATGATATAGAGGCTCTAACCATTGATTTGTACTCAAAATTGCAGGTTTGTTGCGTGCGAGAATCATCTACCTCACCTGAAGAAATGTTCAACAGAAGGGTGGCCTTTATATCAATCTGGTTTTATCTAGTTACTGTTGCTATTACCTGGTTTTATCTAGTTACTGTTGCTATTACCGATCTCTAGGCAGTACACTGTATCCTTTTTATGTTCGTTTATGATTCAGCGGATTATGTCATGATGAGTTGAATGCGTGCATATCGTCTGTGGTTTCTTATTTCAGCTACTATGTGATGGTTTATTCTAGACAGACAAGGCTATGAATTTTCCTCAATTTGCCTTTTTTTATAACATAAGAATTATCAAATTACTCTTTATACATTATTATATGATTATGCCTAGTCAAGGTCAGGCTTGTTGTTTTAGCTCTGGACACAATAACTAGGAGGGAAATGAAATGGAATCCTTCCTTAAATTATTCTCTTGAAAGGGGCTCCCTGATGATACAAGTAATCTTTACAAATTTGCTTCTTACCACCTAGCCGTTAATCATTTAGGCATTCTAACTATTTTTTTCTTGTAATTGGGCCTTTTGATTGTTTGGATCAGCTTAAATTTTATAGGATTTTTAAGTAAAGTGTTTCACTCTCATTTACAATACTAATTCAGAGTCATAGCATTGGTACCAGTTTTTAATTAAGACAAAACTGTAAGTCAGATTATTTTGCTAGGGGTACTATTTAATAGAATTATGAGTATGATAAAAAAATAAGTCAAAGCTATCTATCTGAATATGAACGAGTATTTTAATTATAATAGAATAGGCTAAAACTCCGAGCACTGTCAATCTTTATGAGTTAAACAACAAAGTGCAACCACATACACTACGGAAATGCTACAACTTAAGGATAACCCGTTTACTCGTTCCTTCACGCCAGCTGCATAAACAGGCTTCAACGACAAATGTGCTTTTAAAAATAGAAATAATTAAATAGCACTATACGAACACCATAATTTTTTTAAAAAAAATCATAAGTGAACATAGAATCAAGGAAAAAAACTCATATAAGCTAGTAGGATAAATTAAGAAGAAAAACACAAACACCCGCAAACACAAATCTTTGACACTCTTAGAATATTAGGTTAGTATGAGAAGTTGAGAACACGACTCTACTTGGTTCTTATGAGATCATATCTCACACTAGAGTTCCCACAAAGAATATTTAATCAATTCATTATGTGTAATTTGTGACAATCTGTTATAAGCAACAAACAACTTAGATAATTGTCTAGATTGTATAATCCCATAAGCCAAGGGGTGCTTATTTCAGATTATCATAAATCCCAAAAGTCACCCAAGGGGTGCTTATTTCAGATTATTTTTACACCAACCATTTACACCCTTAATAATTGGGAAACAAGCAAGCCTACAGAGATTATATAATATAGAACCAATCATTTGAATCAAATAATTTAGCACCAATAAGCTTATATAACCACTAGTGTAAACAAATAGGGCTAGTATTTACCTTTGTTGTAATTTTTTTCTATAAATTCAATCATAGTAAATGTGATTACAAAGAAATGATTAAACAGCACTATTAGAAGAACCATAAAAAATCATGTGTCTGTAGAATGCAAGAAAAATAGTATAAAAGCTATTAGGATGAAAGTTAAGAAAAAACACAAACGCACACCCCACAACACTTTTGAGTAAAATTTTCGAGATTGAAACTCACAAAAGATTTCCTCAACAGAATTAAGAAATTCATTCTTCAAGGTTTGCACAGGATTGGTCCTTAGCTTTCTATAAAAAAATTTCTATAAATTCAATTGCCTTGAAATTACATCTTTTTTCTTTTATTTGGAGCTTTACAATGAACTAGTAGTGTAGCCAAACACAAGACCACAAAATCCATAGTCCTTTCTTAACCCTTACTTTGTCTTTTAAAGAAGGGAAAGATAACATATTAGAGAAAAGACCTTCAGCAAAACTCATGCGAGAAAGTTGTTGGTCTCCTATGAGAAATAGCCAAAGTACTCGTAAAGCCTACATCATGCCTAGGTAACAAATCTGCTTGGGTTTGAGAGACAAGCATTTAGGGAAATGCTTTTTTATTTTCCAATGTAAACAAACAGCAGTTTTGGTTCTAATTATTTATGTAACTACTGTAAAATAACATGTCAAATGGCTACTGCATCGCCAAAATGATCATGAAAGCAAATGAGAAATACAATAACATGTAGATAACATACTCAGCATCATAAGTGGCACTGGTAATAGACAGATCTGAAGACAAGGCATTGCTGTTCCTCTCAAGTTATCTGGTGAGCTGTGTGTGCAACCAACAGACGAAACTAATGAAATAATCCTTAGAATTCAATACCTCATTCATATGGCCAAACATCTAAGAAAGAGTGATAAAATAAAGGTAAGAAAAAAGGAGAGAGAGACGTCAGATGGCACAGTGATTCAATGTGCATATCTTTCCAAGCACCCATGGAAGAACTTACAGATGTAGCTCGCACACAAATGCTCATGCTGGCATTCAAATGAATCCTAGAATATAGAAGTGTTCTGTGATAAAAGGTTGACCAGCTCGCCATCTATATATTGTACAGTCCTTGTCCCAGCTTTTATCCAACAATTTGTACATCCGATGGAACAGAATGAATAAATAAAAAATTAAAGAAGACACCACAGGAAGCATGCCCCTAGGTAATTGGAAGACTTCTCTTATGAATAAATGCTGAACAAATAGTGCATAACAGTTCTGGTTTTGTGGTTGCACAAAAGAGGAGGGGGAGGTGGCTTACACAAACTATCTAACTATACAAATGTTGTCCTCACCATGTATGTAAACTTTTACAAAAGAAATCAACATTAGCCAGACAGTTTACTTTTTTTTTCGAAAGACGAGACAGTTTACTAAATCCTATAGAAATTTGATTCAGCAAGCTGGAAAATTGGATGGCTAAATCAATCTGAATCTTTCATTCCCTCGTTCAAAAGGGAGGGCAGGCGCAGCATGATTGGGTACTGGTTTTAGTAGGGAGCACCATTGCCGGAGTCAGCCGGGCGGCAGCATCAGGGTCGAACCTAATAGATCAAATTAAAATTTTACACAACATCCAAATCATTTACTAAAGATTAGAAATAGGTTTCGATAAACATAAGGTTTTAATAAAATGAACATAAAGCAAAAAAGGGGATCGAAAGACATCATATATGAAATCTACTGAAAATAAAGTAGGAAAAGGCCTAGACACCTATGCGCGTGGTTTATCAGGGGAAGTTGGAACACCGCGAGCGGGGGGGGGGGGGGGGGGAAGAGACGGGGTGGAAGGATCTGCGCCTCTCGAGATCGGGCAAAGAGATGAATCAAGAGGAAAAAATATGAAAGCTAGTACCAATTACCAAATCATGGAGCAACATCTAAGGTTACCTTCATCAGGCGTACTGCCGTGCAATCGTCATCTCATCCGACTGCCCAGATCTGCAGGCGAAGAAGATTCAGAATCGGCCGCCTCCACAACCGAGCCGAGCTTCAGACTCCACCACCACCGAGCCGGCTTCAGACTCGGCCGCCTCCAGCTGCTCTGCAGTGCCTCCACGAGGCAGGCCGGCGGTGGCGGCTAGGGCTAGAACTGGTAGTACGAGGAGGGGAAAGTGGAAAAAGGAAGGAGGTCTGACGCCCTGACCTGCTGTGCTGGGCCTTTTACGTCACATGACCCACCATCGGTCCAATAGCCAAGACACGTCAGAGGAATCCAACGTGGATGAAAGAGAATTAGAGAGAGAAAACGAACTTGTCGCTGCTGCCCGCGCCGATCGATTCGCCCAGCAAGCGACCGTGATGCGCCGATTAGTGGGATACGAATACGGATGAAAAAAATTCGGATAACCATTTTACCACTTCCACCCCAGCCCGAGCTCGTCTCTTCTTGACGCAATTAGTGGGACCGCCTTGGAAAAGACGGGACGCATGAGCTTCAGTGGCCGAAGATGCCCGAGCCGGCGAGAGAATGGATCGCCGGAGGCACCGACCGGCGACCGGCGAGCTCGCTTGGCGCTTCGGGGGCGTCGCGGTTGAGCTCGAGGCCCAGGCGCCTAGCACCACAACTACCATGCGACGATGCGACCTCCCGGACAGCGAGCCCCAGGCCACTGCTTCTGCGGCCTCCAGCCCACTACGCATGCGGCAAGCCTCGCCGACGGCGAGGTCCAGCCCGCTGCTTCAGCTGCTAGCGCGGGGGGCGATGACGACCTCCAGGCAGCGGCACAACATACTCCATGGCCGCCCGCTTCCTCCTGCCGCGGTCGATGGGTCGGCAATCCCCGTCTTTCAAGCTAACAAGCACCGGCGAGGCAGCGAGCGCAGATTGACTGCTAGAGAGTTGAGTTCAGATTGGGTCCGTATGACTGCTACCTCACGCGGAACCAGGGGAATTGGGTGGTGAAAGGCACGTTAACAAAATAAATATTTTCTAGAATGTCTGAGAGACAAGTTGTTGCAAAACTTATCTATTACGCTTGGCTCTTGGTGACTTGGCTTGTCTATTAGATAAGCTTATTAACCATGCTCTAATATTTGTTACGTCACTTGACCTTTATATTTTAGCCTAATATTTTTTTTGTTTGAACATAGCGGTGTCGTTTATAATTAAGGTCTTGTTCAGTTCCCTGACCTTCCACCAATTTCCAATTTGCGCAAAAACGAAAAGAGAGATGATTTGTTCTACCGATGGCTATACCGATCGAATTATAAATTTTCTCGTCGAAACCAACAACAAAAAAATGTCCCAGCCCAAAATGTCCCAACAACACTGAACCATACTAGTTACATGTAGGTTTGTTCAGCTCCTCTCCAATATCCATCCGCCGCTGACACCAACTCGTTTGTTCAGCTCCTCTCCAATCTCCATCCACCCTTGACACCAACTCGCTGCTCGTCGTTGGCTCACCTTTGGACAAGGCCTAAGATGCTCCAACAGAGGACATGTGTCGCTGTTCGGATTTGCGGGTCCGACACCCACCAGTGATTGTGTTGCTAATCACGTCTCATGAAGGTGATGCAAGATAGACATGGGGACACAGGGGTTTATCCTGGTTCCAGCCATAGGACCGTACGTCTAGCAGGGGGTGCGTAGCACCGTGTATCTTACACCAGGGGTGCTTGTAGTAGCGCCTTACAAGCAAAGCGGGAGAGGGAGAGAGGCTCCCAAGTCCCTTCCTAGGGGTGATTGACGCAAGTGCCACTATAGAGGATGGCGAGAGCGGAGGCGCTCACCGTGAGTGTTGTGATGAATGCCCCCCTCTTTGTGCACGCTCTCCCCTCCTCCTTTTATAACCGAAGGGAGGTGGGAAAAAATACATGTAGAGTTGTATCCTAGAGGCTAAAGCAGCCTACAGTGGCACTATAGGAGGAATGTGATGTCGAGCACGTTGATTGTCCTTGGGTGATTCATCGTGCCGAGCGGGAATCGCGTGCGTTAGCTTTGGCTCCAGGTAGTGGCACGGCTGTCGGGGGTAGCGTTCGAGGGGTGGCGCCGTCCAGCGTTGTGTCCCGTTCCCATCCGTATGGGTCTTCGAGGGTTCTCCCATCAAAAAGGACGCGAGAGAGGTTAACACAGTGTGCGGCACAGGGCGGGCATGTTCGCATAGTGGATGATGCAGGCGGAAACGACCGTAGTCATTTCCCCGACATGGCGCGGTTATTCTTCTTTTGACTTCCATGGCGCGGCGTCGTATCGGACATTGAATGCGCCTGCCAGAGGAGTAGGCGAGCGCGCCTCCTCATAGGATGAAGAGGTCTCGAGCGAGGCGGAGCCTTTGACATCGTGGGCTCTTCGGAGGGCTCGTCCGGGAAGCCTCAAACGTGACGGAGACTTCCCCACTCGGGGGTGGGCGGTACCCTCGAGTGGGGCGGAGATAGTGAGGCCCCACGGTAGATCCCCATCTTGGGCCTCAAGCAGGCCGCCTCGCTGTCAAGGTCGTGGGCTTTAGTTGATCGCGTTCGTAGAGCAGGTGGCGGAGTTGTAGGCTCTAAGGTTTCTCGGGTGACTATCTCCTAGATTAGGGTACCCTTATCTAGGTACCCGACAGCATGGATCTAGCATCGGTGTTCACCCCACCTCGGCTCCAAGCGTACTCTATGATACGATTTCCCGGCCCGGCCAGCCTCCGACTTGAGGCCTGCAATCACTTCACGGTCAAGATCCTCCTTAGCCATTTGTCGCTCCATGCGCTGGTCGGCAAGTTTGCAAGATGTATGATACTCACGGTTGACTGTCGTGTCATGAAGTTCCTATAGTTGAGGGCGCGCATTGTGCGATCCTTCTATGGATCAAATCAAAGTTTTGAATGCTAAAATTGAGGAGGGAAGGAGGATACCTTACTCTCGAAGATCTATGGATCAAATCAAAGTTTTGAATGCTAAAATTGAATCCATATTAAGGTTTGAGGTCTAATATATCTATTGCTAAGACTGGGTGGGCTGGGGAGAGAAAAACCGAAATTGAGCAAGAACATATAAAAGGAGGCTCCACTAGGAGAAGAGGGTCGTGGCTTTTGAATTCAAGTGCCCGTTCCGATGGTGCCGCACTGAGCTCAGCGTCGTCAGCGTCAACTTGCTTCGAAAAAGAGGAGGCACGTACCTTGACGCCATGAGTCACGATGTCGAGAAGTGTCAGCTCGGCGGCGTGAGTCATGGTTGGTCCAAAGATGCGTTTATGCCATCTAGGATCCGAACGTGAAAATTTCTTTAGAAAAAAAGAACAAAATCAAAAAAAAAGAATATGGCTTATCTTGCTACCAAATGACCATTTGAGAGGCTTATCTCAAAACGGCGGTTAAGACAAAACCTTGTGAAGCCGAAAACACTGACTTAGCCTCACCTAATTTCTATTTCATTTTGGTCTTGATTTCGAAAATGACTCCACACTGTAGTCTCTAGTGCCTTGAAATACTCAAAATAGCCGAAGGCAAAGCCGCTATAAACCCTCCAAAATAGGCAACATATAGGTTCTTGGGCTTCTCAATTTAGGTGGTCACAGATTTGTTTAGTGAATCAGTGCACGTGGACCGTGAATTACATGTGGGATATTAGGGCACGTACAATGGCAGTCCTTTGCCGACATGTAAATGTCTTTTTGCAAAACCCCCCCTGCGGCGCTGGCTCCAGGCATGCTCGTCGACTTGTTCGACTACGGCCACGGCTCGTTGCCCGACGCAGTGGCGCACGAGAACTGGGAGCAGAGGAATCGCAGACGCAGACCGATGGGAGTAGCAATAGGATTGAAAATTGGAGAAGCCTGCGTGCTACCTTGGAAGCTGCACGAGAGGGGTGAAAAAAAAGAGAAAATAGAGAGGAAAAGAAAAGAGAAAAAAAGAAAGATAAAATATTTAAAAAGAGAAAGAAAGATAAAAAACGGAAAGAGATAGAAAAAACAAAAGTAAGAAAATGAATATATATTGTGCATTGTATCATGTATGCAACAAAATAGTTACAAAGATCAAATATGCACTAGATCACCATGATTCGTGTGTCAATGGATGCATTAAACATCCTGCAGACGGTCAAACAGACAACCCATTGTACAAGTTGTGTATTCAAGTTCTCTGTTTGTGTCAAAAAGACAGTTGCCCTGTACTTGCCCTTAGTCGTTTCAACAAAAAAACATGCCAGGTGCGGCCAGATATTTCTTTCATTGTCGTGTTAAGTCTCTCACGCGCAAGTTATTTTCTTGTATATCCTGCCACTCTCTGAGTGTTTATTTAATCTTGTTAACGCATAACGCATCTCTCTCCTTGTACACCCGGAATGAAGATATTCAGGATAGGACCGGATTGGCATCAATTGAGGAGAAAGTAGTCCTAAAATCGGTCCACAATATAAGAGTTTTTTTTTACGATGCCTTATACTACTAATTGGCAGTATATATAGTATAGAGGAATTAAATCATCCACTGTTAAGGGTAATTTAGTAATAATTACATATATATTAAGTTACTATCTTACAAGGGTGAATTTTTAGTGTAAAAAATATATTAACATGATGTTATTTTTGTTCTTTCTGCATAATACCCTTATACTACCCATCCTAGTCACGTATGCTACCCATACCACTAGTGGATTTCAGTAGTATACAATTAATTTTGACCGTCGAATGTTTTATACTAGTCCTTTTCGAACACTAGTATATGCCAGTATCGGGCAACGTAAAAGAGCTCTAGTATAAAGTCCTACTAACACCCAACTTTTAGCTACTTTTAACACATAAAGCATCCAAACACCTGTGTGTAAATGGGGTGTGTCAAAGTTTAACACCTTTGACATCTTTAACTGGTCATGGTGTGTTAAAACTTGGTAAAAGTTGCTAAAAGGTTACTGGAATGAGGAAAAGACCTTAGTACCTGTCGGTGCCTGATTTGGTCACACCGGCACAAACAAATGATTGCGATGCTAAGCACTCGCTGCCCCGATGGCGGACGGAGAGACGAGAGTTTTTATTCTGGTTCCAGCCACAGGGCCGTACGTCCAGCAGCGGTGCGGAGCACCGGGTTTGTGTTGCTCGTAGTAGGGGGTTACAAGCAAGCCGGGAGAGGGAGATGAGCTCCCAAGTCCCTGAGTTTGGATATCATTGGCTAAGTGTTTTTGTGTGTGTTCTGTCGTGCATGAACCTTCCCTTTGCATGGGCTTCCCTTCCCCCTTTAATAGCCCAAGGGAGAGAGATTAAGTACACTAGTGAGCGTGTTCAGCAGTGCTATTGTCCTAGAGTGACGTAGCGCTGGCGTGTTGTCCATGCCGCGCACTGTGGTGGCGGGAATCGCGCCTTCCTACCCCTGCTGACGGCATGGCGATTGTGGAGTCGACTTGACGGTTGGTCGTGACGGCGTACTACTTCGAGGGTTGGACTTTGACGATCTTCTTCGAGGGTTGCCTTCGAGGGTGATGGCGTATCCGAGGCGAGCAAAGTCAAGGAGTAGTTGGCATAGTATCACTGCCAGGACCGACCTGTTTGCGCGGTGTCGGGTCAGAAACCACTGTGTCGGGTGGATTTGGCCAGAGTCTTATCCGCAGCGTGGGCGGTGGCGTGGCGTAGTGAATCCCTTCTTTTGCAGAGGAGCGTCATCATGACCGGAGTTGGTGGGTTGCAAAGCCCTGGGCGCTGTTCCCGGTATGGCAAGCACGAGCGCGGCTGAGCCTCGATCGTGGCGGGAGTTCCCGCTCGAGGGTGGTCGTCCACGTCGAGCGTGGCTGGGCTCGATCGTCACGGAAATCCCCGCTCGAGGGTCTCGCCACCTTCGAGCTGGACGGACGCCGTGGTGAAGTTGTCGTGGTGGGCCTTTGCCGGGCTGCATAGCCAGGCCGACTTTGTTTGTGGGCCTTTGCCGAGTAATTTAGGGCCCAAGTTAGGGTACCCCTGCTATTTGTACCCGACAGTACCCTTATTTATTGCCCTCTTATCCTCTCCTCTCCCTCTCTAATGCTAAAGTGACATTAATGAAGGGTAGTGAAGTCTTTTACACATCTATTGCTAAATGAGATGTTAAACTTTAACATGGATCTAAACAGGTGGGGTCTTAAACTTTAACACATCACTTTTCTAGTGTTAAACTTTAACACTAGGAATCCAACAAGGCCTAAAGAGAGGTGTAGATCGACCTAAGCTGACTTAAGAAGAGTCGGTTAAGGAGTACAATATCCCTAAAAAGTAGCTATGCATAGGAGCGCTTGACGACTAGTAATCAACATGCTTGAAACACGACATTTGTTTTTTTTTCTATTTGCTACCTTCTGTCTTTTTTGTGTGTGTGTTTCTCTTATCTTGTGTGTTTTTCTTATCGTTTATCTTGTGAGTTTTATTTCTAGCCTACCCAACTCACTTGGAACGAAATGTTATATTGTTGTCGTTGTAGCTAAAGTTCGTCTCGCCTTAAATTTTATCCTATCCTAAGCCTGCCACTAAACACAAGGAAACAGAGCAAGGGCGACAGCAACTACCCTCTGCAGTCCATATGCATATTCTGAAAACAATGGCCGATCAGTAAGAACTTTGAATTTTGAAACCTCATACTAGCCCTCAGCCTTATTACAAAAGGATGAACCAAAAAAGAAGAACCGGCACGTGTGCGCTAAACAACCACCTCCGGCGGGAATACCCATGTCGTCCATTCTAATCTAAACAGTTTTCTCTGCCACGGAATTGTAAATGGCATAGCCGTCCATAGTCTAGTATCGAACACCTCGTCTGCATCCTCAAAATACATAAAACCTGGCTTCATGTCCCCAAATACATTGCAACTCTATTTTCTTGGTTTTTAATGTTTTAGGAAATATTAAGTTGCAAATAAAAATTTTGGTTCTTAAATATTTAAACATTTAAATTAGAGTCAATAAAGTTTTTGTTGCATTCATGCTGGTTTGCATATATTTTGAATGATGATTTGAATTTTAAAAAAAGGTTTGCAAAAGTTCAAACAAAATTTCAAAACCTCTCTTCTCCTTCTCTCTTTTTCTAGCCCAACCAGCTTCTTTCTAGCCAGCCCAATTCCTTTCTCTTGGCCCACCAGCTCGCGGCCAAGCTCGTGCGCAGTGGCCCAGTCGAGCCCGCTCTCTCTTCTCTCTCTTTCTCTGACGTGTGGGCCCGCTTGGTCAGCACCGTCTTCTTCCTCGAGCCGTCGCCGAGCGGGACTCGACGGCGAGTCCGAGCCCCGGCAGCGGCCGCCTCCGTCTCGCTTTCCCCTTGCGCAAGGTGCGTTTCTCGGCCTTTATAGCCGCCGCCCGAGCTCTCGTTCCCCTCAACCCAAGCTATAGCTCTCATCGCCGCCGTAGCCGCCCAAACCCTAGGTCAAGGCCGCCGCCGCGAATCGAGCTTCCAAGCGTCGTCTAGCCGCTCCAAGCTCGTCGCCAAGGTTCGCGGGGAGGTAAGGATGTCGCCAAGCCTCTTTTCCCTTTCTCTCTCGCCTTCTCGAGGTCGCATCGCGCCACCGCCATGGCCAAGCCGCCATAGCTCGATGCGAGCTCTCTCCGATGCGCCATGCTCGTTTAGAACCCCCGCCATGGCCAAGCCGCCATAGCTCGATGCGAGCTCTCTCCGATGCGCCATGCTCGTTTAGAACCCCCAAAACGGATTCCCCGTTGTCCCAGCTTTCTCCCAAGCCTAGAATCGAAGAAAACCGAGCTCTCTAGCTCTAGTTACGCCCAACTCCGGCGAAGCGCCGCCGTCTCCGTCGCCAGCGCCGCCGCGGTCGATTCCAGCCGTTAGATCGGAATCCAACGGCTGAGATCGAGCCCGACTCGAGTCAAACAGAGCCGCACCGGCCAGCCGCACCGTTTTGCAGTAAAGCCCCTCGGTTTTATGAAAATCAACCCGTGGTCCTGTCCAGTTCAAAAATAATTAGATCTAGGTCCTTTTCTTTTTGTTTTAGCCCCTGATCTTTCTAAAATTCAAACCCGCCGTCCTTTAAGGTTGTTTTTCTCTTAAGCCCATCTGTTTTTATATAAAATTACGTTTTAGGTCCTTGGTTTCTTCTGTTTAAGCCCCTGGAGAGTTAGATTTAGTTCAAAGAAGCCCTTAGATCTTGTTTTAGCCATATCTTGATCGTTTTAAGTCCGATTTGAGTGATCTTTGCACTCACGCGATCGTCTTTTCATCAAGAATAGTTCTAGACACGTCTTTGCATCTTTAAAAGTTGTATGGTGTGTTGTTTTGCTTTTATTGATTGAATGCTTGTGCGAATCGTGTAGAGAACGGTCCGTTCGAGGGAGATCAAGATCAAGTCTACGAGGAGGAGCCACCGTAGTACTTTGAGGAAGGCAAGTGGATTTCCCCCTCTGCATACTCTTTTGAACCCATACACATTGCATGACAACAAAGTTTATATTTATGTCTGCGATGCATTAATTTGATGGGTCCTATGTAAGGATGACTAGTCTTTTCCACCTAAGCCTTGATACACCGGGTTTACTTTTATGTTGGGTAGCTATGCTAGATGCTTAACCTTGGTTCATGATGGGTTCTAT
This sequence comes from Digitaria exilis, assembly GCA_015342445.1. Lineage (NCBI taxonomy): Eukaryota > Viridiplantae > Streptophyta > Magnoliopsida > Poales > Poaceae > Digitaria > Digitaria exilis. The sequence goes on along the minus strand of JACEFO010002150.1, from coordinate 207,500 downwards.
CCAACACTGATGAATATCCTTATTATTATTTATATCTGGTTATGTTAATACAAGATCACCATGTTAATCGGAACATGGAGAACCACCTAGGATTTACCGTACAACCACAATACCATATGGCTCTGGTCTTAGCTGAATAACTAGATGAACTACATGTTGTGTTTGTGCTGCCTGTTGGGTTGTTATTTGTTTGTGGATGTGTTGGTACGGGGATCGGAAGACTCTGTCTTCTGTTGAAACCGTAGGTGCTGGGAACAAACACACATGTAGGAATTCTTTGTAAAGGCTTCGTAGTGTCCCTATGCAGTCACACCTCGGAAGTGTGGTACGTGCCTGGCCCGCACTGCATGGTTGGGTCCAAAGTTCTTCGGAGCTTTTACGCGAATTGTGGTGAAAGTGTACAACCTCTGCAGAGTGTAAAACTGTTATAACAGCCGTGTTCACGGTCATGAACGGCCTGGACCCTCACGTGATTAATCTATCGGAATATGAAATCAAATCATTGCATGCATATGTTATTTGTTATGTTTATGCTTATTTTATGCTAATATATGGGTTGGTATATACTTATATCTTAGTAAATAGTTGCTTGTTAATAAAACTTGATCAACTAAAATGCTGACCGCTATAAGCCAAGCCTTTCCTTGATAGCTTGCATATTTCCCCCATTTGCTGAGTACCAACCATAAGTGTACTCATCCTTGCTTATATTGGATCAGAAAATAATGGAGCGGAGTACCTCAACGATCTTGATGAGTTCTAGGCGTGTGTTCCACCAGTCAGATGCCTGTGGAGTGCTTTTGGAGTTATCGTCTTTAGTTATCGTGTGAACCAGTTTAATTTGGCCTTTGTGCCATAGTCGTGAGTGTAATAAATACTTTATTTATTAAATATTCGTTTGAGTACTGTTTCTGTTATTCACTCACGGTCTATTATATGTGTGAAATTTGATCCTGGCACACATATAAGATGTTCTCGGTTTTCTTTCTAAAACCGGCTATGACACGTAATAGCATGGCCTTGATAGGGCACTTCGGTGTATGGTCCTATGTCCTTACCGTCCGAGACCAAGTTATCTCCTTTAAATCTATCACTCTCTTCGTCTTGGTCTGGTGCATCGTCATTGTCGCCGCCATCAGCGTTGTCATTACCGTCATTGTCGACAACATCACCATCGTCATTACCGTCATTGTCGACACCATCGCCGTTGCCATTACCGGCATTGTCGTCCATCCAGCTCCAAGGATCTTTCTCACCATCAGCTAACGGGTGCTTGATCACACGCCTACCGTTGACCACAATGGGCCTGTTGCCATCATCGTCATCCTCATCATCATCAAGCTCGAGCTCGAAGACGAGAAGGTCTTCATGCGCGGTGATCCCATAAAGACAATCTCCAAGAAACGCAACGTCACATATACCAAAGTCGGGCAGTATCTCCACACCCTTGCCGGGGCGGCACAGGATGACATTGCAGGAGCAGCTATTGGTCATGACGGTGATGACGTCATCGGCCGGAGCCGACGGTGACCGCATGAGCACCTTGCGGACCTCGAACTTATCGGAGACATGGCCCATGACGTCGTCCAGCTCCGGCAGCGGCACGGTCTCGCCGGAGAAGGGGTTGTGCAGGAGGTACGAGTGCCTGTGGTTGACGTCGCGGCGAGGGTACACGCCGGGGATGAACCTGGTGCGCCGGTACGCGTCGTCGGTGCGGTCGACGGCGAGCCAAGCGCCGGTGGAGCCGACGATGGTGGCGTCGTCGGGGAGGCCGGGGATGTTGCCGCGCCGGAAGAAGAAGGACGTGCAGCCGTCGTCTCCATCGGCTGCGATGGTGCAGAAGGAGGCGTCCGGGAGGACGAGCCATGGGAGCTGCCGGACGTGGCGGCGCGCGGCGGAGCGCCACCCGCGGCAGACGGCGCGGAGGCGCGCGCGGTCGGAGGGGAACGGGAGGAAGGCGATGACGTGGCCGAGGAGCTCCGGCAGGAGGTCGGACCACGGCCGAAGAAGCGACGCCGGCGGTGAGACGACAGCCATCGTTGTTGACGTCGATCGATTTGCCCTTGAGCGCGCGGTTGGATAGGATCTTGGGTGCTGGAACGATCGATCGATCGATCCATCGATGTATATATAAGCTGGGTCGGGATCTGGTCGGTGTCGAGACGATCGCTGCCACGACTTCTCTTCTTGGAAGACTCGCGGCAGCCGCATGCATGTATATATATACCTTCAGATCTGACAAGTGGGCGGATATGTTGACTGGGTTTGACCAAGTGTTCGGATTCAGAGTTTGTTACTGACGACGCAAAACTGGTGCCTTGCATGCGTTGCCTGCTAGTTTTATTTGAAGTCTGTGTGTAGAGTAGAGGTGAGTGTCTGAGTGATGATTTGTACACCTCTACTCACACAGACTTTGCACTTCTGACGAACTGATGTATGTGGCAAACTCTTTGCACGATGCTCTATATGCAGTCGCTGCATAACATATGCACTTCTGACGAACTGATGCTCTGGTCTGAGCCAAATCATTGTTTTAAGAGTGAGAAGCGAACGAAACAAGGGCAACGAGAAATTCTCTTAAACATAATGTGTCGATAACATGATCATGGAACCATCCTGATAAAAGTGCATTGCTCTATCATGTTTTACTTGCATAGATTTGTCGCTATCTCCAGTCATATTAATGAGCTTCTCTGTGCAGCTGTGCAGTGATGTTCTTGGCGACTGACTGTATAGTACAATGTGTCTATGTCCATAGCAAACTATGCTAAGCAAGCAGCCAGCACTAATATCATTATTTCTTTTGGAAATCTGAGCCGTATTGGCAGTTGCAAACCATCTTCAGGATGCATTTTCACCCGTCTTCTTCATGCTTTGATCCCGTCTAGCTTAGTTTGGGGCCAAGCATGCCTGCAATGTGCAGTCGATGATGCAAATGGATCGAAGAGAGAACTGAAGAAACAGCAGCAACGAGAAAACATGTACATATATTTTTTGTCGCTCTATTCATTGCTTTTAGAAAGATGGAGAGCATTTTACATGCTAGCATACTATATGATACAGGATCAGGAAAGTGACATGGTTGTTTTGGAAGTAGTTTTTTTGGGATGGTAACAGGTTATCAACCTCCCTTGAGTTTGCTCCTACATGTCTTCTCAAAGCCTTTTCGTTTACATGTAAAACAGTGATTATTTCATTTATTTTGAATTTTTTTATCCATACCGTGCAATGGGGACGTTGCACTTGCACAATTTGTTTTTTTCATCAAGTGAAGCTATGAATTAATTGTATGGACATATACGTGAGGGAAAATTCATGCCAGATTTGGTGGTTTGGAAGTTGGTGGTGCGCTGGAAATTGACCATTGCAGTTATATATGTGGATGCACAAAACTAAATCAACCACTGATTTGATTTGTACTTTTGACAAATGTTTCTTCGAGAACGTTACCATTGAGTCTTGTAACACTTGCCCAACAGTGTTTCTGTTGTCCAAATGTGTTTTTTTTTCTTCAAAAAAATATATGTTAAGTTTGTAAAAAATGAATTCTGGAATTTTTTTCGGTGGTAAATTAGTCTAGAATCTGAAATGTGAGGTGGAAACTTTTTAATCCCCGCGAATCAGCGATCTAATCCACTGTCAGATTAGGGTGGAAGAGGATTCTCAGGGATGCATGTGGGGCCTCTTTAGCGTACAGGCGCAGCGCAATCTGAGCCGTTGGATCCGCATCGCACGGTGACGAATGGCATAGATGGATTCCATCCAGGGACCCCAGCCTCTCTCGCACTCACATCACCGTCGCCTTTTCCCTGCCTCATGGAAGCTCTAGCCGCGCGCTCCTCCGTGCTCTCGCCGCCGGCGGCCGCCGGGGACGCGTCTCCCTCCCCATCGCGTATCCGGGTGTCCGCCGCGCTTCCCAGGGTCCGCAGGGGCCCTTCCACCCTTGCCATCTCTACGCGCTGGCCGCCGCGGCGGGAAGGAGCGCGCGGCCGCCTGTTCGCGGCGGGGTCAGGGGAAGGCGGGTCCCCGGACCCCACCGGCGATGCGGGTGCCCAGGTCGAACTGGAGGTACTCGCTGATGTGCTGTTTCGAAACTAACCTCTGCGATTTTGTGCGTGATAGATCATAATTGTTCGGATCGTTTCTCTGAAGTTGCTGGCGTTTGTGTCAGACTGTCAGTTTAACTGCTTTAAATAAACAATATATTGACACTAGGAGGATCACAATATTTGTTGAGTCCTGACGGCATTTTAGATTATACCGTTTGGACGACTCTAGTCTGGGATGAATTTGCTCCTTAAGCAATACCAGCTGATGACGCATTCTGATAGTGAAATTAGGTTTACTCCTTTTTCTTTCGGGTAATATGATATAATCATGCATTTATGTTCCCTATTTTGGTAGATTTTGCCATATCATATCCTGAATATTTTCTTTTCTAATTATAATTCTAAAGCAAATTTGACCCTACAGAATATTGGATGGCGTTCAGTTAGATTATATGGAAATTAAGCTGTTCATAAATGAAATCATGACCTTGCACACGCCACTGTTGGGATGGGAATTTTGTGCTGCACTCATACACAAGGCCTCGGACCACTTTATTTGTGCATATTTGGCTTCTACTTCTGTAAAAACAAATCCTGGTGCGCTGATTCTGGATGGTAGATTGATGTTTCTCTAGATGTTTTTGTAAATGTTGAAAGCGTAACTTATAGGACATTTTTGCATCCTTTGCCAGTTCTTGTTTTCTTACTTTCATAATGTTCGCTTGTTCCCTTGAGCCTTCCCTTCTACAACTGGTGTTTTTTTTTTCCTTTTTCGTTTGCCATGTTGAAGAGTTTTAGCTATCTGTTGAAACCTCACACGATACTATGACTGTACACACGTCCATTTTTTTCTATTTTTTTATGACTATAAAAAGCATATGCAACAATGTCACAGTAATTAGTAATTACAAGCAATTACAATGCTTATATTAAGGACAATGTATTATGGCCGTACTCACCCTTTCATCAATAAATCTCCATGCTTCTTAACCTTTTTTTGGGGGAATTTTATTTCATAGGCTCTTACCCAGTTACCCTTTGGGTACCAGTGACGTTAATTGCTGTTCCTTGTGTCATTTTGAAATTTTTATGAGCCTGATGATTGTTCTCTTTGTCTTTGTAATATTGAAAGAATAATGTAACTCTACGTGAAAGCCCTGATCTTGATACCGCTAAAGATGTTGAGATTGGCATTTCTGGAAATGGTGGGAGTAACACTGGTGGCTCAAGGGCTGGACTATTCAGAATACCAATTTCAGGTGGTGTGCACAGTGCGACTGCTGCTCATGATTTACCGCCGCCAGCTTTGGCTGTTCGGAATCTGATGGAACAGGTATGTCCATTTTATTTCCTGCGAAAAGAAACCATCTATCAGTAGCTAGAGAAGCTATATATTTGTCCAGTTTTGTTGTAGCTGAGATAGAAAGAGGTTAACACTTAAATATGGATATGGAAAGGAACTTTAATGACTATGTTCATGCCCTTTTTTTTTTTACAAAACCAGGCAAGGTTTGCTCAGTTGTGCACTGTCATGTCTCGGATGCATCATCGTCGTGCAGGTTACCCATTTGGTTCTCTAGTAGATTTTGCACCTGATCCATTAGGCCGTAAGTAACCTGAATACATCATCTTTATATACCAAGTTTCTAGATTGTTATACTTATTATTTTAAAGAAGTTGTAATTTTGTCATGCAGACCCAATCTTCTCATTATCCCCACTAGCGATCCACACAAGAAATTTGTTGGCAGAGCCAAGATGCAGCCTTGTTGTACAGGTAAATTTGACTATACTAATCCTATATAATCAGCTCTTGAGATTTCTTTATTGATTTTTTTGCTAAAATCTTCTGAACCTTCATTAGATTACTGGATCAAGTGGATTATCAAATACACGAGTATCTATCTTTGGTGATGTTGTTCCGTTGCCTGCTGAACAACAGGTGTGTACTAAAATTTCTACTGATGTTATCTATTTTTCTTAGTACCACCTTCTGTGTTTGATATTTGCATTTATGAAGCTTTTTCTGGAGATTTATGTCATATTGCTATTATTTTGTTTGTATATGAACTATAAACGGCATAAATATAACCCATGCGGGCTTCAGCACATTAATACAATGCTTGTACATGAAAGTGAATAAAATAAACTCAATAGCAAGGCACTTATTGAACCTGCCTTCTGCTTAATACATGCAGAATTTAAAATTGCAGGATTTTTTTTCCCGTACTACAGTTCAACAATTCTGATCACTGCCAATCAGTGGCAGCCACCTTAACTGAAAACCTGCCAAAATAAAAATCGGGAAAAAGATTCATGAACATGATTTTAACATATGAGAGTTGGAGTTCGTTTCCAATGAGGTAGTTTATATGATGTAATATGCTTATCCGTTCGTTATTTTTCTCTTCTGATTTTTGGCAAATTATTGAATATATATAGTAAATCTGTATCAGGAATGGGCTCATCAGCAGTATGTTTCAAAGCACCAGCAGTGGGCATCCCAACAGTGGGGTAACTTTTACTACTACAGAATGCAGACGATAAGGTAGCTCCTGAACTTGCATTAATAAGAATTATTTTTGCAACATTCCATATGGTGTTCTTTGTGATTTCATGTTTGTATGTAAGATGATTTTTCTTCTTGTCTGGTCGTAACAAGCAGTTGTTCTCTAAAACAAAATACCAAAGGTTTGTAGTGAAGTAGTTTACTATTTGAGCTACTTACAAGGTGGAGCAGTGAGACATAATTTTGTTTTTCCTCAATGGATTTAGTAAAGAAAGAAACTAATCAAGAATATTCATGCGACAATCAAGGGAACTGGTCCTTTCTAATACTACAATCATGGCTTGGTTCTATTTGTTCAGATAATCTTTCAGAATCCAGACAGATATATTTCTCTAGTGCTTTTCCTACTAATACAGAGTTACAATAAATTTGTGAGATTGCACCGGTTTAAGTGGTAGTGGTTGTGGACATCTTCTTCGGCAAGAAGTTCCAGTGCAGAAGCAAATGCAAAGCCAAGGCGTCCCCCACAACTTAGCTACTTTTTAGTACTTGTGTTTTTCAGTTACTGTGCCAGCCAAGGGATAGCTTGGTTCGGCTCAATTGTAGGAGGAGGCTTGTTAGGTTAGGGGCTACTTGAACCTAGAGCTCTGGTTCAGTTGAGATTAGGCAGAAAGATAATCCTATCTTGCTCAGAGCCTCTAGAGAGGGCGAGCTGTGGGTGTTATCAATCTGCTAAAACATTCATCATTTTCATCAGCCAATAATCTAAGCCATATCAGTGGTGGACAGCAATCTCAGCAGTGCCCAAGGAAGTGTGAAAGGGTTTAAACTCTGATAATTTTGGTTGCCTGGGAGGTCTGGAAACACCGTAACTTGTGTTTGTTTGAAAAATGCTAGGCCATGTATTATTCAAGATGTTCTTACAGCCGTCAGCACTGAACGCAATCTTTGGTGCTGTGCTGGAGCAAAAAAGCTCCAGGGGTTCTTGGTCTATGCCCAGACCTTGAGGGCTTAGGCCTTCTGTTTTCTGGTTTTGTCTGTTGTAGTGTTTGCCTTTTTGTCGTTTTCGGTGTGTTTGTGGGTGTGTTGTGTCCTTGTACCCGAGTAGGGTCCCTCCCGACTCATGTGCGTTTTTGTAACTTAATGAAATGACACGCAGTTCTCCTGCGTAGTTTGAGAAAAAAAAATATTTAGTTTGGTATTACATTCATTTGCGGTATCAGTAATACACCCTCCCATAATTTATTGGTTCCCCATTTTTTTCTCTTATAACTCTGATAATTACATGTGAACTTTGCTCCAGTGACATATATTTCATTGGAGGTTTTGGTACCGTGGATTGGATAGATGTGAAGGAATATGAGACTCTGCAACCTGATAAGATTTCAAGGGATGGAGGAGAACAAAATTTTAAGGTAAGCTGATGAGTACTTTTGCTCAGAGGACAGCGTTAAGGACTAAATAAAATTCTTTTTCTGAATATGTTTCATCATTTGGCCCACGGCGCTGTAGTTGAAAGTGACTTTGCTGCTCCATCTTAGTATCTTACCATCGTTGTCTATTTGAATAGGAACTGAACTCAATGTTTTCAAAGCCTTTGAAAGAACTCTTATCAACTGAAGGAGAGGTAGATGATGTAGCTGTTATATCAATGGATAGCAAAGGTATCGATATCCGTGTCCGACAAGGTGCACAGGTACAATCTTCTAAAGTTTACACTGCAGATGCAGTTTTTCATGTTATGAATATGCAATAATGAGCAGAGAACTCCATGATTATATTCAGATGCACTCGATTTGCATCTTTGGAATCAAAATTCGTATTACTGTGCGTGGCCTTGAGGTAGTTATGAAGATTGCAGTTACAGCCAGATAATACTGTTATTCTGTTAATATTGCACTTGAATGACAAATTCACAATCTGTACATGTGTCTTATTTATTTTCACATTTTGTCTGTCTCCAGAGTAGACATAAGTGCGATTGAATTCATTAGTAAACAAGGGTTTTCTATACCTCGTCAAAGTTAGTCCGTCACATCGTTCGAATTAGAGCCATCGATGAAGTTTTTGTTGCATGGTTTTTTGCAGTATAACATCCAGAGGATAGCTTTCGAGGTGGATCACAGCGTAGAAACGCTGGACGAAGTCAAGGAAGCCCTTCGGAGGATAATCAGCAAGTCCAGGTGGCACACAAGGAGCTCCATTTTTAGCCGCCCTTGAAGCTGAAGCTGGATGTTCTGCAAAAGGTTTTGTACAGTGCGTTTTTCTTAAAAAAAATCATTTGTATGCCAGAACTGTAATAAAAAAACTTCACTTTCAGAGTTTTGTTAGGGGCGTAAGACTCAATGGTCACGAGCCTCTTGTGTTTGTGTCAAATAAGCAAGTGAAATATGTTTTTTTTTCCAGTGATAATATTCGAAACGTGTTAGTGTGTTATGGCGACTCGGCGAGTGCCGCGTTTAACAGTTGAACTTGGCTATGTTTAGTTGCAAAAGATCTTTTCAACTTTCCTATTCATCCCTCTCAGAAAACACGCTTCCCAAAAAAAATTTCCCTTCAACTGCCTTCAACTTTACTATTCATCCCTCTCACAAAACACGTTTCCCAAAAAAAGTTCTTTTCTCCTACAATCAACTAAACACTACCACAATTATAAGGAACAGGAATGATGCATACGTCCAGAGAATAGAGCACAGCTGGCATTGAAGTTTTTTTTTTAATCAAATGACTCTTAGTGCAAAGGTATTTTTTGATCAAATGACCCTTAGTGCAAAGGTATTTCACTTCCGTGCCGATAGCAATGGCGCTTGTACACCACATTCCGGTATGGGCCCCGCAAACCCACGCCAAATAGGCTGGCGCGGACATGAGGCCCACCTGTCGGCCTTCGCTCGCATTGTCCTCTGCTTGGCTCCATTTTTCCCCTTCCCCCGTCTACCGTTGGGTTCGCCGCCGGCCTTTCTTCCCCTGCAGTCTAGAGCTTGGAGTAGATTTTTCTTCCCCGTCGGCTAACGCTGGGTTTCGCCGGCGAAGATGATGGTTCCGCCCCCATTGATTTGTCTCCGCTTGGAGTAGATCTTTCCGCCGCCGCTCACTCGGTATCTCACCCCGGTGTTCCGCTGCCGTCGTGACGTGTGCAGTGGTAAGGTCTCCCCCCCGACCCCCATGAACAGATCCGTTTTCATCTCCCCATCCCTTTTTTGGTGCCTTTAATTTAGCATTTTTTTTTCTTGTAAACCCTAGTTGCCGAGATGTGGGTGGATTGATTTCGGGCGTCTTTTCTCGGCTCAATTCCGGCGCCGCACGTTCCTTCTTCCTTGGGTGTAAGTGTTATCCCCCTCTGAACAGGTTGTAGGTTTTGGCATGTGAAGTTGAATGGAACTCTATTATGGTTAATGCGTACTGTAGTTCTTGTGATAAGTTCTGGGACTTAATTTGAAAATTTATCTGCATTGTTGTTGTAGATGGAAAGGATAGTTCGTGTGCACCATGGTGGTGAAGTTTTGGAATGTGAGAATGGGGGTGCTAAATTTAGCAGTACCATGGTAGTTAAAGTGGTAGTTTTCAAGAGTCGCCCAACCCTGTCTGAGTTGAAGGCACGAGTGAAGGATGTTATCGGGTGTAGTCAAGAAAGGTTGTGCTATAAATTGGAGGGTAGATATGATATTGGCCATGCCCATAGTCACAAGGTGATGATGCAATTGGAAAGCGAGGACGAGTGGGATGCATATGTGCTTGCAGTCAGGGAGTCAGAGTGGAAGTGCCTTGAGGTCCTTGTAAAAATTGTTGAATCAAATGGCCAAATTGATCTGAACTTGTCTCCAATTAATGTGAAGAATGCTGTCAGTTTATTAGGGGTAGATGCTGCCGGGTTACATTGTGTTGGCAGTCAAGAATTAATCACTCATGAGGCAAGACAGGAAATTATGCCTGGCATATCCCAGGAGGAAGAAGATGGCGAGGGCGAGGCACAGCGATCAGATGACATGCCTGCACAGCAAACTGACACCCCAGCAGAACAAATGGATTTGGTGCCTGCAGAGAACATTTTTGTAAGGAGGGATGAGTTTGATGAACCTTTGGTTGGAGACGAATTGACTCCTCGAGTATTTAATGACCTTACAAATGATGATATTCCCTATGATGCTGAGGTAGTAGCAGACTCGGATGATGATCAGCCCCTAGATGGCATGAGTGAGGAAGAATGCTGTGCATTGCAGGCAGTAGCAGGGGTCGAGGCGGGAGGGCTAGACAGGCCCTTAATTTTAACAACGTAAGACTGCAATATAATCTTTTATATTTATTTGTGTTGTATCACTGAATGGCATTATATACTTGTGTTGTGTTTTGACAATTTATAATTTAATGATGCAGGATGGCTGACATGGGAAGTCTTGAACATTTCTACGAAGAGAAACATCGGGCACCAAGGATTGTCAAGGGTCAGGTAAAAACATTATTATCTTTTCACAATCAATTTACAGAATACTGTTTTTTGGACATGGTTATAGGTACTAATCATCATTTTTATTCTCTGCAGATGCCCCCTCCACTCCGTGCACGAGGTCACCCTCCAATGCGATATGATGATCGTTTCACCCCATATCTGCAGCAAGCCGGTCTGCTTGCTTTCTGCAGTGTGTGCCAGCGTGGGATTCCAACATTCAACCATGCCGCACTTTCTGCCCTTGTAGACCGTTGGCGTCCTGAGACTCACACATTTCACCTGTCAAGTGGGGAGATGACCGTGACCTTACAGGATGTGGCAATGATCACCGCGCTACCATTGAGGGGCCATCCAGTTGCTGGTAGCACATCATGTGTGGGATGGCGGCAAATGATGCAAGAACTCCTTGGAAAAGCACCAGAACCTCCATCCCTTCCAGCTAAGGAATCCAGAACCTCTGGTGTATCACTTAAGTGGCTAGAGGACAATTTCCAGGAACTGCCAGCCAATGCATCTGAGGAGGAGGTATGTAGGCATTGCAGGGCCTATGTGCTCCACCTGTTCGGGGCTGTCCTTTTCCCTGACGCTGCGGGTGATGTGGCATCATGGATGTTCCTCCCCCTTCTGCGGGATTTCAATGAGGCAGGCACATACAGGTAATGAAGCTCTTCATGTGGTTGCATATTTCACAATGTACATGTGCTCACCATTTTGTATTTAGTGGTTGATTCCCCTAATGACACCATTGTTGCACAGCTGGGGTACAGCAGCCTTGGGGTGGCTATATCGTCAACTCTGCTATGCTTGTCAGCGTACAAGGCCTTCTTCTTGCCTGGCTGGCTGTGTCTTCCTGCTGCAGCTATGGATGTGGTTAAGGATCCCAGTTGGTCGGCCTTCCTGGGTTCGGCATCGACACTGGAACTCAAACCATCCTGAGATGAGAGCCACAGCTGCCTACCTTTATAACACAGTTGGAGTTGGAGTTGGACGCCGGGAAGACTTGTATTTGGCCTATACCAATGAGATGGACTCCCTGCAGCCATCTCATGTACGCACCCATCTCTAACATTTATTTAATGATTCTGTAACATTGATCTGAATGTATTGTGCACATTTATTTACTGCTATCTGAACATGCAGGTCATCTGGGAGCCATATCTCTGTGAGGCCATGAACAACATTGAGCTCAATGTATTATGCACACGGGATCAGGACCTTTGGCTCACAAGATGCCCCCTTATTTGCTTCTTCGCGGTAGAGTACCATCTACCTGAGAGGACAATGAGGCAGTTTGGTAGGTGGCAGGACAGTCCACCTTTGCCGTTTTCTACTTCCATTGACCTGCACAAGTAAGCTTTCTGATTTGACCGCTCATGGTTCTTGATTGACATAGGATCAAAGTTTGATGCCTACTGTGTATAACCGACGAGATAAGATTCCATTAACAGGAAGGATAGAAAAAAGTGCAAGAAGGTTACAGATTGGCAGCATGAACATCAACTATACATTGATGAGTGGGAGCAAATAGAGGGAAACAACATGTGGACCGATGCTCCCCATGACGCTGCACAATTCCAACGCTACCTGGAGTGGTTCCATTCAACCTACCGTGTTCACCTCCGGCCACGCTGGACAACTTCGGACATTTTAGAGGATGACTTCAACGACGATGGGGACAACACATTCGACCAAGCTGCAAGACTTGGGACCCGGTTAGAGGCTGCTCCAGTGGCTGACCGTGTGGTTCGTCACACTTTGCTTTACTCACTTCACTTTGTATAATACTCCGTATATCTGAATGTCTACACCCTTGCACTGGATTTCCTAAAAATATCTGAATTGCTACACTGTAGGCCTGGGAGCTCCACCGAACTGTGAATGAGGCAGGGATGGTGCTAGCCACATCAATTGGCTCCACAGATGCAGAGACAACATTGAGGCAATTTGTTGATGTAAGATCAATGCACTTCATGTTCCCCACGAAAATAGGCTTCCATGTTCTCATCGGGTCGGACTTTATGCAGCGTGCGCGCACCAGATGTCGGAAGATGGCTGCTCGTCTTGGCTCCCGGGCACCAAGTAATCTGTGACTTGTAATGTACATAACTTGATGAAGATCCGGACTTTCTACACGAGGCGTTTCAGCACCATTGCAGAGGTCATATGTCCAAATAAATTCTGGAATAAATTCTGCCTAGGTAAGATAGGTTGAATACGGTCTTTCTAAAGTGAATCGTTTGTTGCAGTTATGAAAGAGTAACGAAGACAGCTTAAAGCCTAAGACAAAGGAAGTGGTCGATGACGAATACTACACCTCTGATGGCAGTCCAGATCGGTGTGACTGACTTAGTAGGTAAGCAAATTCACTCCACCATGTTGCACATACTAATATTACCTGCATTGTTGCTGCGGTAGCTTGACATTTAATTGAAAACAGATTCCGACCGGAAGCCATGGGATTGGAGACACAATCGTTAGAGAAGAAGCGAAGATGGAGAAGGAAAGTTAGCTTCAGTTGATATGTTCTACAACATCAGTTATGACTGACGAATGTGACCACTAGGAAGTGCTGTATGCTGTTTATAATTGTAATAACTGACGAATGTGACCACTAGGAAGTGTTGTATGCAAGGTTGTCAGTATCGGGATACTAAGTAGTATCGTTTTTCGCTTGACAGTATCGGATCGTAGAATCGTATCGTAGCATCGTGATTCTATCAAATTCTATAAAATATATATTTTATACAAAATTTGTAATATGTTGTGGATAATTAAGTCTAAAATATTGAGTTTCGTCAATTTAATTATCCTTTTGCACATTTTCTTGGTCTTATTAACATTATTTTTCATGCAACTTAATTTAAAGAATATTTACTGTAAGTAAATCATTTAAAAAAAATATTTATACCACTAATTATGTAGTATCCTAGGATCGTAGTATCGGGATACTACGAAATTTTAGGTAGGATCGTGTGTAGCCTCAAAGTAGTATCGGGATACTATGAAAAATAAGATACTAGGTGGTATCGGTATCGTTTTGGTCCGGTAGAATCGTAGTATCTATGATACGTATCGGGATACTGACAACCTTTGGTTGTATGCTATTTATAACTGTAGTAATGAATCGACGGTACTATTATATTTTGTATGGTTTCGATTGCTATATCTCGTTTGGGTGGTTTTCTTCCAAGTATTCCCTCGTTGTACATGTAACATAATTATATAATACAGCTGCGAGCACTAGTCATTAATGTCGATGCTTAACTCATAGTAGTACATACCAAGCACATTACCTTGTTTTAATCCAGAGCATACAAGACAAGTTGCCACCTTACAAGCCACCTCACAGAGTGGCAGGACTTCATAAAACATACAGGCGACCATGGCAACACAACAACGATACATGTTACATAACATGAACATATGGCAGCTTACTCTTGACCTCCAGATTACCAGCAAGCATTCCTTGTCAGGGCGACACGTGGGCGTGCTGATCTCTTTGCAAAAGAACCCCCGCGGTTTTCTTCGTATCACGGTCCGCTCCACGTCTCTTTCCTCCCTCCCTCTCTCTCTCCACCGCGGCGCCGAAGCGTCGCGGGCACCACCGTCCACCGGAGCCGCGGCGCCGAGCAGCGCGAGGAGGAGGCCGGGCGATGGAGGAGACGGCGGGGGACGAGGAGCTGGAGTCGCTGCTCGGGAACTTCCGCCGCGTCTCCCAGGTACGAACAGCAGCCGCGCCGCGCGCGGCAGCGCCCCCTCTCCTGCCCAGTGCCACCATGGTCGCCCGGCCGCGAATCGCATTCGCGCTCCGTTCCGGGTTAGATTTTGAGTTGTCATTTTGCGCTCAGATGGTCAGTATATCGTCCGTGTGTTGCTCTCCACTGAGGCATGGTGAATTGTAGTGATCGTTCGTTTAACCGTAGAGCCTTAACTGAGGTTGATGACGCGTGAGCAGCTTGTGCTTGATGAAATGTCCAAGTGTCTCGTCCGTGTGTTGTTTGACAGTATTTCCTGCTAGCTGGATGTTTTTGTATTGGGACAAATGCGACTATGCGAGGTGGTTTCCATGTATGCAGAAGAATTGTTCATTTCTTTCTACGTACGTCTCTATGTACGAGACTAGAAGGCCCAGGGAGGATGCCCTGTATCATAGCATTTCGTAGCCTTCTTATTGATTTCGTGTCCTTGGAATATTTTCTCTGACCAGGGGTACAAAGATGCACTTATGGAGGTCCAGGCTTTAAGAGTAAACTACAGTTCTGAGTCCAAGAAGCGTGAAGCCCTTGAATTGCATGTTACAGATCTCAAGAGAGGTATAACTGAAACTTCAGTGATATGTGCAAGTTCAAACTTGATTTCCTGTTCTGAACACACTGTAAATTATGTAATAGCTAATCATTTACTTCCTTCCCTTGGGTTGAAAGAAAGGAGTATTTGTTTTTCAACGAAAGAAAATAATGTAATGAGTAATTGCTCATGCTTGCTATGCAGACAATGAGCGATTAAGAGGACTGTACACAGAAACTCTGTACAGGTTCACCAACCAGGTAGGTTGCTACTTACTATGTGCAATTATAAGGTGGAGAAAATGTAGTACGCAGATGATTTTATGACTAAATAATTAATTGGCACATTTCAAGTCTATCAAGTGCCTTTTCACTTATGAGACTATGATCTTAAGTTAATTATCCATGAGAACAGTTTAACACATGCTTGTGACTTTTGATTTCCTAAGGGTTCTTTTTGCTCAAAATGAGTTACCAGTTCAATGACATGTGTTATCTTAGCAATTCAAATTATCTCAACATCTGTTCAAGGACATTGCAGTGTCTAGGAATATGGGATTGTGTCATCAAGTTTTACCATATTACATATGCTTTGGTTAGTATGCAAAGTGTATGATTGTAATAAAAGTTCGGATTATTTCTGAATTCTGATATGCTTGCTGTTTTTCAGGTAAAATTTCACGCAGAAGCTCAGCACCTGAAGGAAGAGCTGGAAAAGGCAAATAGTAGATTGCTATCCATGGAAGAGGTAGCTAACTGCCTCCTAACCCCTAAGCTTCCGGGGAAACCAAAAATTAATCTAACAAGTGCCAATGTAATGCAGGAGCATAAGAGGGAAATGGAGCAACTTAAGCATAGCAGTGAAATGAACAGCAATGCTCTGGAGAACGAGCTCAGGTAAGAATATATCATTTGAGGGAGGCTGCACTGCGGCCTGTGGGATTCATGATATTCTGCTGATATTTTCCTGCTGTTTGCCTTGTGAAAACTGAACAAACTACTGAGCACTGACTGGGCTACAATCAGCCATGCCCTTGTCCAGCAAGCAACAGATGAAGCTGCAACGAAGCAGCTGAAATTGGAGCTGGCTGCTCATAAAGTCCACATCGACATGTTACGCAGCAAGTTGGAGCAGGTTACTGCCGATGTACATTCGCAATGTAATGTTCTGAACTTCCTAGACATGTTAAGAGTCGCTCTTCTTCTTTAACATGGTCTTAACCTCACCTGATGGGAATCCTTTGTGGTTCCTTCTACAGATAAAAATGAGATACAGGATTTGAGGGATGTGATTGCTGTTGAACAGGAGGAGAAGAACGACATGCACAGGAAGCTTCAGAGTGCGGAAAACGAGTGTAAGTTCAAGCTGAACTGGTTAGCTGATTTTTTTTTTTTTAAAAAAAGGAAGGGCTTCTGCAAACTGCACAGGCACCACGAACCAATTCAAACGGGAAAACATGATTATAAACTAGTGTTCATGGACATGTCTTTCAGTTTACAACAGGGGAACATGGATTTGGAACCCTTTGCTTGATTCCATCCCATCAGTCCATTGTCTGCGTGTTGACGGCTTTGCTCTATCTCTTGCCTCAGTGAGGATCATGAGGGTGAAGCAGGCCGAGCAGCAAAGGGACTCCATCTCGGTCCAGCACGTGGAGACGCTGAAGCAGAAGGTGATGAAGCTCCGGAAGGAGAACGAGTCCCTGAAGCGGAGGCTGGCCAGCTCTGAAGTCTGAACTGCTGTTCGCTCGTTCCCCACGTACATAACTCTGATTCCCATGCTACAAGCTGACAAGCATCATGCAATCAGACTCTAGATAATTCTAGGTTCACGCACAGGATAGAATCACAGAAACACGAGTACCATCCATTGTTCTTTCCTTCCATTTTTCCTTTTCCGCATACCTGTGGATGGCAAATGGCAAACTGCAAAGCTGAAAATGTTTACTGATAACTTTTTTTTTGCTCATGTTTGGCTGTTTGCTCTTGAAGAGTAGAACAATTTTCCCCCTTCAGATCATAAAGCTGCGTGTGCCACAGCACAGTAGCGTATGCAATCGTTGCATTGAATGTAGCCGATCTTCGGCAGTCCCTTTTCTACGCAGCAATATCGTGACACACTGACACTCGATAGTCGATACCAACCATCTGCAGCAAAATCGTCACACACTGACACATAGCCGATACCATCCTTTTTTTTCTTGGCTGTTCGGCTCAGTCTGCCTACAGGGCACGTACAATAGCCGATACCATCCTTGGCACTGTTCGGCTGCACTATTGCCGGCTGCCGCTGCAGCTGCTAGGAGTAAAAACTACAGTAAAATATATATGTAGATGCTGCAGCGGCTGTTAGAGCAGCCGAACAGGGCCCTTTTTTTTCTTGGCTGTTCGGCTCAGTCTGCCTACAGTTACTGAGGGCAAGTACAACCGTAGAGACAGCTGCTGTCTTTTTAACACAAACAGGCGGCTTAAATAGACAGCTTGTACAATGGACTGTCTGTTTAGTTCTCTGCAGGACATTTACTTTATTTTTTGACACACAAAACAACATAGTGATCTACTGAGGCAATCAGCACGTCGGCGTGTACGGTGTACGTGTACCAAGTGTTAGTAGCAGAGTCGCAGAGAGCCAGGACCAGGATGAATGAACAACACCTGCTACCTGCTGCATGGGCTTTCAGGCCCGTTATGATTTTAGGCCCGTACGCTTTAACGGCCCGGCCCAATCCCCATGCACTCGAACCCCCTCACTCGCCACTTCGCCAGCTGTTTGCCACCGTCTTCTTCGCGGCGTGGTCTGCCAGTCTGCCTGATGAAATGATCGTTCGCTGCTCGCCCCTCCTCTCCGTCTCTCCCAACCACCAAAAACCCCCAAACCCCACTCCATCGGTCCGTCCCCGCCTCCCTCCACCGGAAGCAATGGAGTACGTGCTCTGCTCCCCCGCCGTCTCGCCCGGCGGCGCCTCGCCGTCGTCCCCATCGCCGCCTCCCACGCCGCCGGAGGGCCCGCCGGTGCTGCCCGCCCTCCCTCCGCCGCCCCCGCTGGGATCGTCGCGCCCGGAGCGCCTCGCCGACCGCCTCGAGGACCTCGCGCGGGCTAGGAGGAGGTCCTACAGGAGGAGGCCGAGGAACACTAGCCCCGGAACCGGAGCCGCGGGTGGCGGGGGCCGCGCGACGCCGCCGCGGGAGACGGTGGACTCGCCGCCGCCGCCGCCGCCGCCGCCGCCGCTCCCTCCCCCACCCCCGCTGCGATCGTCGCGCCCCGAGCTGGCCGTCGTGGCCTGGCGCGACGGCGACGGCGCGCCGCCTGCTGCTGCTGCTGGGAACGTGAGGAGGAGCGCCAGCCCCGGAGCGGGCGCGGAAGGGGGAGGGATCGGCTGCCGTAGGCGGAGGCTCTCCCCGCCGCCGAGGTCTTCGTCGCCGTCCAAGCGGTTGCGCCGCGGGAGGTGAGGCCTTGTCCGTCCCCGTGCGCTCCGCTTCACGTAGAGGTGGACCTCGGAGCTGCCTGATATGCGATGGTGAACTGAAGCTTTGTTTTGTTGTGTCGGGGATTGTGTTGCGCAGTTCCTGGAGCAGGTGCAGGACAAGCAAAGGCGGGGACAGCCGCTCTCGCTCCCCAGGTGAGCTAACCACGGCTTGGTCTCTGGCATTTCCATACCGATTGATCTTCAGCATTTCCAAACTGATTGATTTACACGATCGTGCATTGGATTTACTCCGTATGTCAGTATGGAATCTTTGTGGATGTACAGTGTGTGATGGTCATGGGTGTAGTGGTATGATTTCTCAAGCTTCCAGGCCTCATCATGCTCCTTCCATAGTATCAAGTTGATGAATTTGAGTCCATTTTTGTTGTCGAAACTTCTTACCAGCCAATTCACAAAAAAAAAAACCCTTCTTACCAGCCAGTGTTCTAAAAAAAATTCAGAATTTGTGACTGTCAAATTGGTTGTTATTGATCGTTTTGTCCTAATCAGCATTTGGAAAATGATCAGCGTTGGGGATTTTGTTTATGTTGTCTTATAGCTTAAACACGTAGATAGGTGTTCACCTGATGCTATTACATAGCTATGCGTTGCACCATGTGCCCTCATACATCTAATGAATTTTAGGATTGTTGCTCTGCAAAAGTCAAAGTTGAGCATCTGCTCGATCATGACTTTGCTTGTTGGCCCCTTTGTGGGTGAAGTCATGTCTATTAAGTCGATAACACAAGTTAGCATCAGTACCTGTGGGATTCTTAAAAGTAAAGCATTCAATTAATTTGGTATTTACTAAGAAGACAAACTAGCGAATAGAAAAAGCTCATACTCTTTTATGGGTTTCCTGACAATGTCTCATCGAAATGGCTTCTCCATTTTATTTCAGATAGGCTTCACTCAGGGTATGGTGCTACAACTGAAGGTCCTGATAGCACTGCAAGGTATGTAAATTGCTGCATATTAGTGGTTGTGTTTGATCTGCTTGCGTGTTGGTTATTTTTGTTTAATTCCATGTTCCATAGGTGTTCTGTCCATCCATTTCTTCTATATTAAGTTTCTTTTATTTTCCTAATGGATTGCTACTTGCATGTCAGCTTATATGTTCTGAATGTTTCTAGGCTAGGATTAATGACATACAAACAGTTTACCCAAGTTCTTGAGGATGATGTTTCACCAGCTCAAGTTGGGGACAGGTAGACACTAGATCTTGGATTCTTTTAAAAGAAAAACAGTAGTTGATACCAGTTCTAGTTGTATCTCACACCACATACATGCCCAATGATACTGTTTGTTCCCTGGTTACAAAGGTACCAAGAATACAGAACAGAATACATAACTACTCAGAAGCGTGCTTATTTTGATCTCAATAAGGATGAAGATTGGTATGCTAAAAACCCTTTTCTTGTTTAGGTGTTAATAGTTGCATGGTTTGATGATTCCTTGATTTTAGTTTAATTTTAATTGTTGCAGGTTGAAAGACATGTACCACCCAACAAAATTATTGCCTATTATTGAAAGGTGAAAATTTTGCTTCCCCATTGTTCTTATAGAAAGTTCATGTATAACATACAGGAGACCATGCCATATATGCTCGCATTTCTTAGTTCGTTATTTCCTTATTCTTGCTGGAAATTTCTTGTTGCTGATTGCTAACCATTAGGCTTCTTCACTCAGGAGGAATAATGTTTGCAAGATTGTAGCAATGAATTTGCTTCTCGATCTGCAGAATGGAACTTTGGACCTGTGAGAAGCATTCTATACAATCATTGTCAATATAATTAGTGTGGTGCACTTTGTTAGTTTTGCTAATATCTTTGACTTTTCGTGGTGTAGTGGTCCTGGAGTGACTGCTTATCCACCAACTAAAACAGGAGATGGCAACGAAGGAAGCTTTGAGGATGATGCAGGTTACGGTGAAATGAAAAGAAAGCATGGAAAGGGTCCTCAGAAAGAGATAGAACCGCTTTCAGTTGCTCCCAAAGCTCATCCAGTCAGTTCACAGTACCGAAGGATTCGTGCTGACATAGAATGCACGCTTGCTTTGGTGAAAAAACTTGATTCAGAGAAGAATATTGTGGGAAACATCCTGTTAACGAGTAATCACGGCAAGTCAACTGTTGTTATTGTTCGAGGCTTAAATACTGTCAAGGGCCTTGAAGGTGTTGAGCTCCTAGACACTCTCCTTACTTATTTGTGGCGTGTCCATGGTGTTGATTACTATGGCATGTCTGAGATGAAATATGCTAAAGGTTTTCGTCACGTGAGAGCTGAAAAGAAGAGTGTCAGTATGCCTGAAAACATCAATGCTGCTGATTGGGAGAAGAAACTGGATTCCTTCTGGCAAGAAAGACTGAGGAATGGCGAGGATCCTCTAGTTGTATTGACTGCCAAGGACAAAACTGATGCAGCAATTGTTGAAGTTCTAGAACCTTATGTCATAAAAATGCAGGATGAGAAGTATGTCTGGACATATGGTTGTGGAGCAAAGGGATGTGAAAAAGTTTTTCATGCTCCGGAGTATGTTCACAAGCATCTGAGGCTCAAGCATCCTGATTTTGTCTCTGTTTTGGCCTCAAGAGTTGAAAACGATATTTATTTTCAAAATTACATGAAGTAAGGACATAAACAACTCAAAAGTCATTATGTTCAGAAGTGACAAAATGTGATGCTTCATGCTTCTCTCTCGTTTTGATGCAGTGATCCAGATGCCCCAGGAGGAAAACCAGTTATGCAGCAAAAGGAACCTGTAAGAATCTTTGGCCTTCTTTTTTCTTCCTATTGCTTGGGCTCAGCGTTTTCTTGTTTTTACAGCAGGGCAAGCCAAATGTGACGCTTGTTCCAAGGGAACTCTTATATGAACTGCATGATCTAGAGTCTCTTTATATTACATATATGCTTTAGTAAACTCATTCCTTTGACAACTCTCTCTTTATTTGTTTGTACGTGTGAACTGCATTTTTACATCTTTATAAAAAAAGAAACAAAAAAAAACCCTCCGTTTTTTACTTTTCCAGTCACCTTAAGTTTAAAATTAAATATTTGTTACTATAAACATTTAATCCAGAGACTTGATAAATTTTATATTTTAAGGTACGATTTTGATGACCTTATGACACCCTTCTGTTTGATTAGAACCTCGTAAATTTACATTTCTAATTAAATGAAGTAGGTTTTGTGTTGACACTTGACACACTTGCATTTTTTGTTTAATTTCGTCCAAACCTACCTAATAGTAATGTTTCTCAACATGCTGGATTTGCTGTTTAGCATCTTTTGCTTATAATCTTACTTTCTCATTTTCAGGATAGAATCAGAAGAAGGCTTGATGAACAGATGTGTGGTGCTGGTGGACATGGTTCAGATGCTTCACTTCTCCCCAGACCTTCACTACTACTAATACCTGTGTCTGGTGCTGGGTATGTTATGAATGCAAGTCAGCTAATTATTCAGTTAAGGTATCCAACTGCCTACTAAACTTTGGGTACTTTGGTTGTTTACTCTTAGCCCATATGGTCCATTTATTCCTGCACCTCCAGAGATGGCCATGCAGATGATGCAGAAAGGACTTCCAGGACCTGGTGCTGCTCGACACATGAAGCCTTCAGTGTTGGGACCAATGCTACCGACGTATCCGCCATTTCCACTTGACCGTCGTATTTATCGAAGGTTAGTACCCCTATAATCAACTCTGTCTCCCAACGTTATGACTTTTATTTAGTCTGGTTTGCTTTTGGTGGTGGGAATAGCATCCAATTTTTACTCGATCGTCAACGTTCTCTTGGATTATTCAGACTGCTTCATGACAATCCAGAATCTGTGTATTCGATACAAGTATATACTGACGCTGCTGCCACATTTGCATTCACTTTAGTGCAATATTTAACCTTGTTTTCTTCAATGCTTGCCTGTTGCGCATTGTATAACTTCAACAGATTTTCCACATAAAAGTTACCATGTGGCGTCTTATTGTGCGGTCGAAAGACTTGATGTGTGTATATATATACATTGATGTTTTACTCTTGTGGAACCAAAGGAATGTCTCATCATGAATACATTGTCTCATACCGAATCCTTTTGACCATATTTAACTTGCTTCTCACTATGGTTGCAGTTACAAAGATCTCGACGCTCCTAAGGAAGAAATTGACGCTCTTGACCTGAGAAGATTGTAGAGAATTCCCTGTTAACCTTTCTGATTTCGCTGATAACAGTAGCTACTAGTTCATCCAGACATAGAATTATGACTAGTATCGGTTAAAAAAAAAAATTATGACTAGTATAACTTACGTGAAAGCAGGTTAAGTTATTGGTTACTGAGGCTCTAACAAGTTGGAGAGTTTTTTTTTAGTGTCAGGTACTCAGGTCCCAAATGCGATGCGTTATCAACTTATCATGTTCTGTGGACTCTAGCACGTCCCACACTCATATTAGTATATTTTAGATCTAGACTATAATCTCGATTTACTCCTGTGTGTGTTCGTTGTGCGATACAGAAGCAATATGGTTCAGGCTGCTTATATAGTTGTCACTGGATGTTGGATCCTGGCAAACTCCTTTTTTTTTTTTGTAACAATATGTGTTTTCTCCTGTTTACCATCGGGCCATTGGGGCAAAAAGTTGGCTTTGCACGACCACACTTATGCAACGAACAATCTTTAGGCGTTGCTATTTAACTCGAGAAAACATGAAAAAACATGGCATTCACAAGGAATGACATTTTTTTTTTTCCAATTTTATTGTTGTCCTTGTACCTCTTGTCATCCTCTTAAATCTCCCCTAGTCCTGCCCCCATGTCAAAGCCAGCAAGCATGGTGGCGAGGTGAGACTTTGGAGGAGCTCAGTTGTGTGTGTGGGAGGGCGATCATGGACGTGTCGCCAGCCACCTAAACTGAGAAGCCCGAGAACACGTCAAATAGCAGTGAGATCAGTGTGCTGCTATCCGCTTCTTGGCCTTCTCCAACGAGAGGCGCCGGTGCGCGAATGCAGACGCACGGACTTTATTGTTGGCCCTTGTGGATGAAGTCATGTACGGAGCGCTCCTATTCACTCAATAACACGAGTTAGCATCAGTACCCGTGGGATTGTTAAAAGTAAAGCATCCAATTGATTTGGTATTTTCTAAGAAGACAAACTAACGAATACAGAAAGCCCCATGTTCTTTCATGTGTTTCATGTGCTTCACTCAGGATATGGTGCTACCATTGATGGTCCTGATCAGGGTTTTTTATCCCGACTGCTGCCGGTCCGGTTTCCACAGGAACCTCTTCCAACCGGACCGGACCAGATCGGTAGCGGTTCCGGCCGGTTTCAAATTGGCCAAATTTAAAATTTTCAAATTTGAATTAAAAATGGAAAAATATGGTAAAATTCATAAAAAATACTTCAAGGTACGTGTAATCTATTGGTGTCAAAATTTTCAAATATTTGCTCATTTGGTATTTTTTCGGCAAATACGAGTTAAATAAAAAAAAGGAAAAATAGTCATTTGTATGCATTTGTATAAGGAAAATATACAAATATTTGCTCATTTGATATTTTTTGCGGCAAATACAAGGCAAATGCACAATTCTATGTATGGATATTTGTATGTATTTATGGTCATTTTTGCAAGTTATATAAATCGCTGCGCATTAGTGGTTGAGTTTGATTTGCTCGCAAGTTGTTTACTGTTGTTTTCCATGCTGCATGGGTGTTTTGTCCATCCATTTCTTCTATATTCAGTATCTTTTGTTTCCCTGATGGCCTGAAGGATTGCTACTTGCATGTCAGCTTATTTGTTCTGAATATTTCTAGGTTAGGATTAATGACATACAAATAGTTTATCCAAGTTCTCGAGGATGACGTTTCACCGGCTCAAGCTGGGGCAGGTAATCGACACCAGAAGCCTAATTCACTCTCTGTCTTAGACATCTTGATCCTTTTAGCTCACTTTGCAGATGAATTAATTGTGCGTACAAAAGTATCTACACAAGAATCTAGTCGTTTCAGTGTGTTTTTCAAACAAGCTTTTTAATCTGATTTGAAATAGCCTTTGCAGTATGATTCTAAATAGGTGGTGAGGGAGGGCAGCGAAGGCCTTGTTTAGATAAGGAAGTTGGTGGAAAGTTGCAGATGTAAATAGTGCATTGATAAGTGTGTATGTGAGAGAAGAGAGGTCTGGCGAACTAAGGACGAAGGCTATTTTGTACTCGTTGTCGTGCAGTCTGATTCTAAATTGACGGGTTGTAGGCCCCTCCAACCGACAACACCGGTGGCCACCAACTCGGCCCGGCCCGGCCCAGGACCAGGCCCAGACCGACGACGGTAGCGTGGAACACGAACCTCTCTTATTTTTTTTTTCGGCGTCAATTTCTTGCTCGTCCTCGTGTTCCCAAATCCCCCTCCGAAACCTGAGCGCGCGATTCCCTCCCGCGTCCCAGAGATCTTGCAGATTGGCGCGAAGCCGACCAGATTCGGGCACTCCGGCCGGTGCCTAGGGTTTGGGCGCCGGGGGATTGGTTGATTGATGCCTCCCGGCCCCGTGTGACCGCTGCCCCGGGGCTGGAGATCTCCGCATGGATCACAGGGGCCGCGGCGGCGGCGGGGGCAGTGGAGGAGGAGGAGGAGGCGGCGGCAACAACAGCCGCACCGATCTCCTCGCGGCCGGGCGGAAGAAGGTACCGCGGGTTTCTTCTCTCCATTTTTTTGGGAGCGAATTTTGATCGGCTCCTGTTTCATGTGCAGCTGCAGCAGTTTCGGAAGAAGAAGGGGAAGCGGGAGCCTGGTAAGAAGGCGGCAGAGGCCGATGCCGACGCGGAGGCCAAGGAGGGGTCGGCCAAGGTGGAGGAGCCCGTGCCCGAGCCGAAATCGCCCGTTGGTTTGAAGCTCCTCGCCGGGGAGGGCGGCAGTACTCCATTTGAGGTGAAGCTCGTGTTCTCCAGTGTCGCGGGGGTCTGGGTTTTGAGTGGGTTGCTGCTGCTGCTGCTGTTGGTGCTGACGTCTGTATGTGTAATGCTCGTTATCAATGCAGGAAGCGGAGAGGTCGCTGGTGGAGCAATGTAATGGCGAGGGGTCTGGTACTATGGAGTCAAGCTCCGTGGAGAATGCTGATGCAGTGCAAGAACAGGGGACGGCGGCTGATGGCTCTGATGTGCATAGTGTCGGTACTAGTGAGCAGGGCAGTTCGGAGCAACGTGAAAGTATGACTGCTGATGGTGCGGATCTGGCAATTCAGGCTACCGGT
The DNA here is from genome assembly GCA_015342445.1 of Digitaria exilis. Classification (NCBI taxonomy): domain Eukaryota; kingdom Viridiplantae; phylum Streptophyta; class Magnoliopsida; order Poales; family Poaceae; genus Digitaria; species Digitaria exilis. The sequence goes on along the minus strand of JACEFO010002150.1, from coordinate 181,506 downwards.
GGAGATAGCAGCGGTGATCTTGTTGAAGTAGCTCAGCTGAGTGAGGTGCATGTTGATAGGAATCTGCCAGATATGACTATGAAGGATAACATTGAGTTGAATACTTCTTCTCAACATGATGGAGCCGATGATGATTGCAATCAACTTGGGGAACACCAACAGGTGGAAATGCATCCTGTTGACAGGCCAACTAGCTCCGACTTTGAAGAAGTTGCTGAGGTGCTAATTCCTTCTCAAGACACTGGAGTTGATTATAACAGTGAAGGGGCTCAGGAAATGGCGGTGGATGTTTCTGGGAGTCAATTAGATGGAGATGTTCAACATGATGTTGAGCCCACCGTTTCTGCTGAAATAGTTGCTGAGACTGCACTTGAAGAAGAGTCAACTGTTGCAACTTCAAATGAGATTCCTGAGAGTACTGTGAGAAAAGGCACTGAGGAGGTAACTGATGGAGTGGACAGGGAAGTTGTTGAAGAAAATCCAAGCACAACACATGTAACTGAGGAAGCTGTCACTACAAATGATTTAAGTTTACAGGCCAAGCATACAGGAACAGTGGATACACCACTTTCTGAGCAGAATGGTGATCCAGCTCTATTTAGAAGTGCAATATTGCAAGGTATTGTGCCAGATCATTTTGAGGATATACAGAGGCATCTGTACTCTATAACTCTATCAAGGGATTTTCTCCAGTTGCAGCTAGATGAGGCTGCTGGCCTTTATTCTGATGTTACACAGATGTCTTCTGATGAGATCACAAAGCTCCGGGTACTACTAAAAGAAGCTGAAGAAAGCAAACTAGCAGTTAGCAAAGAGCTTCATCAATGTAGACATGAGCTCTCCGAGGTGAACACAGTAAAGGGAGAACTTGAACTAATGATGGCTTCCTTTAAAGAAGAAATCAACACTAGCAACTTGAGGTGCACACATTTGGAGAGTGAGCTGCATTCCTCCAAGGAGAACACACAACAAACCCAGAGTGAATTAACTGACAGCAGATTGTTACTGGAAGCCCTGCAAAAGGAGAACCTGGAGCTTACTGCAAGTCTTGCTTTTGAGAAAGAAGCCAAAAAAGCAGTTGAGGAGCAGCGGGACCATATATCTTCTGAAAACAGGAAGATTTTAGCTGACTTGTCAGGTCTTGAGCTTAGCTTAGCTTCGATGAAAGAGGAAATGGATGCTGGCAGTAGCAGATGTGAAGTTTTGGAGTGTGAGCTGCGTTCTTCCAATGAGAATCTGGAGCATACTTTGACAGAATTGGCAAATTGTAGGGCTTTATTGGAATCGTTGCAAAAAGATAATTTTGAGTTATCTGCAAATTTTGCCTCTGAAAAAGAAGCGAAGAAGAAACTTGAAGAAGGCAATGTGGATCTATGTAACGAAAAGGGTAGGCTTTCTTCAGATTTGTCTGAACTAAATGACAAGCTGCACCTTTCATATGCGAAGCATAGGCAGCTTGAGTCACACGTCAAAGATACAGAGGCATACTTTGGACAACTTACTGAGCAGCTAATTGGGGAAAATCTGTACGCGAGTAGCAGTGCTGATATTTACGAATCTGTAATCCAAGACTTGCACACAAAGTATAATGTGGTGCTGGGCCAATTCCTGAATATTGTGCATCAAGAAAGTGATCTTCATTTGGACTCACCTAAAGTCACTACTGAAAATGCTGAAAGAGCCATTAGAAGCCCTGGACTTGTTAGCCACGATTGTGCACTTAATGTAGCCAATGTGAATGACAAATGCAACTCGACTGCTTTGCAGTCACTGAAGCGCCATCTAGAGGTGGCAAAAGGTGATTTCCATGACCTTGAAAAGTTACTAGAGAGGATTTCCTCTAGGTCTGATGGACGTGTTCTGGTATCAAAGCTCATAAAATCCTTTGAGACAAAAGGAAATGAAGATGATACTGGATCGTCTGAGAGGGAGCATGATGATTTACGAAAGTCAACTCGAGAGATGATGTGTCGCCTTGGGGAGAAGTTTATGGCAATGAGCTCAGATATTACAAAGACTGAAGAATATGTGGCTGAGCTTTGTAACAAAATTGAGCTTTCCATGAAGTCTTCTGTGCAGCATGATATAGACAGAAAACAGACTGTTGTTCTTGAGGCCAAAATGGACGAACTTGCTGGGAAGCTGAGCAACTACAAGGGTGCAATTGATAATCTGCACAATCAGGTTGCTATTGTTCAACAGGATGCAAATAGTAATGCTGCAAGGCTCATGGACCAAGCAGAACTGTTGCAGAAGGATGCAGCAGAAAGGATTTCCAGTCTTGAGAAGGAGAGAATGTCTTTATCAGATTTGCTCAGTGAAGTGACAAATAAGCTCACATCCTTGGGACCTTCTGTGTTCCCTAATGATTCCGGTGAAAGCGAAGATGTCAGCTTCCACGCTTTGAATTGTGTGGATCTTGTTGCTACATCATTCCATAGTCTTCAGGAGAAATTAGAGGCTGCTCAAAGTGATAATGCTCAGATCAATAGTTCTCTAATGGAGCTCAGGAAAGAAAACTGTGCTGCTCAAGAGAGGAGTGAACAAGCATTTGAAATTGTCAAGAAGCTGTATGATTCCCTGCAGGAAGTTCTATGTGATTCATTTAAAACTTCAGATGAATTTGGTACAGGCTATAATGCTGAGGAACCAATTGAAAGTCAATATGGAAGACTCATCAAGCACTTAAAGAATATGTTGCATGATCACCGTTCTATGCTGTCAACCAATGCTGACCTTGAGTCAAGATTGTTGAGTAAATGTGAAGAAGTCGAGGAGCTTAACATGAGATGCAGTTCTCTGACAAAGAACTTGAATGACGTTTGCATTCTGAATGAAGAGCTTAAGTCAGCCTCTTTAAGTCAAAATACCTCACAGGATGAACTACACAGTAGATGCTTTGCTGTAGCAGAAAAGTTGGTGTCCCACTCAACAACTCATTCCTCAGTAATTTCTCAATTGGTATTTGATAGTGATGAAGGGTTTAGCAAGGAAGATCATATCTGTACCACCCTTCTCCCATACATTGAGGAGGGTGTGGCTTCATGCATTGAGAAAGTTGAAAAGGCAGCCGAAGAAATCCACTTGTCAAAGATATGCTTGCAAGAGATAAATATTCTTGACCAGATTTCATCCGAGAAGTGGTCGGACCCCTTGCCCACATTGATCAAAGAGGAACTTGCACCAAAGCTGTGTGGCTTGCTAGACAGAATTGATCAGCTCAATGCACTAAACGTTCAGCTGGAAACAGAAGTTCCAATCCTCAGGGATGGCATGAAAAAGCTGGATGAAGCTCTTGGAACCTCACGTAGTGAGCTTCAGAAAAAGGTTTCTGAACTTGAACAGTTAGATCAGAAACTTTCATCTGTCAAGGAAAAACTTAGTATTGCTGTTGCAAAAGGTAAAGGTTTGATAGTGCAGCGTGACAGCCTTAAGCAGTCTCTGTTGGAAAAGTCTGGTGAGGTTGAGAGGCTCACACAAGAACTGCAGTTGAAAGAAACAATGCTGAAGGAGTTGGAAGCCAAGCTCAAATCCTACACAGAAGCAGATCGAATTGAAGCTTTGGAATCGGAGCTCTCATATATAAGGAATTCAGCTACAGCTCTAAGGGACTCATTTCTTCTAAAAGATTCTATTCTTCAGAGAATCGAAGAAGTCCTAGAAGACCTAGATTTGCCAGAGCAATTTCATTCTCAAGATATTGTTGAAAAAATAGGACTGCTATCAAAGATGGCTGTTGGCACTGTACCTGACGGCAACAAGATATCCTCTGTTGATGGGTATTCTGAGCCTGGTATGGCCATGGATGTCATAAACGATGAGCAGAACTCAGTTTCAAATCCTGCATCAGATGAACTAAAGAGCAAATATGAGGATCTGCATAGGAGATTCTATGAGCTGGCTGAACACAACAACATGTTGGAACAATCTCTAGTGGAGAGGAACAGTCTTATACAGAAATGTGAAGAAGTCCTTGGTCAAATTAACATACCCCCACAGTTCAGGATGTTGGAAGCAGAAGATAAGATATCATGGTTAGGAAACAGACTCTTGGAGGTGGAACAGGAAAGAGATTCGTTACAGTTGAAGATTGAGCACCTTGAGGATTCCTCTGAAATGCTTATTGCTGATCTTGAAGAATCGCATAAAAGGATATCTGAACTAAGCGCAGAGGTTGTTGCTATAAAGGCTGAGAAGGATTTTTTCTCACAAAGCCTAGAGAAACTGAGATTTGAGTTCCTCGGGCTCTCTGAGAAAGCAGTTCAAGACGAGTTTATCAGAGATAATTTGCGAAAAGATCTATCTGAGTTGCAGGAGAAGTTAGCTGAGAAAACCGAGGAGAGCAGGCACTATCGTGAAATGGATGTAGAGATCCACAAGCTGCTGAATTTGGTGCAGAACACATTGCAGGATGGCACTAATTCTGAAATTTCATCGGGTGATACTTCTGCTGTTATGTTGTTGGGTGACTTATTGAGGAAACTTTTAGATGATTATGGTACTCTTTTGTCCAAGTCCACCGAAGGCAATCTTGCTGAGAGAGAGATCCAATTAGAGGATATCAAGCCATCTACTGATACCTCTACATCGGACACTGGTACAAGCGACAAAGAGGCCGAATTAAATTCTCTAAATAATGAGTTAGATCACGCTCGCAACAATCTGGCTTTAGTGGAGCACCAGCGTGATGAAGCTATGGAGAAGGCACAATCACTAATGCTGGAAATTGAGACCTTACATGCACAAATAAATAAATTGCAGGAAAGTGATGCTGAGCAGATGCAAAAGTGCCAGTCGCTAGTTCTTGAACTAGAATCTGTGGGTAAGCAGCGGGACAATCTGCAGGAGCAGTTAAATCAGGAGGAGCAAAAGTGTACCTCTTTGAGGGAGAAACTAAATGTTGCTGTCAGAAAAGGGAAGGGTCTAGTGCAACACAGAGACAGCCTGAAGCAAACTATGGAAGAGATGAATACTGTGATAGAGAAACTCAAAGATGAAAGAAAACAGCACATAGAATCACTTGAGACCGAGAAATCATCTTTAATGGATCGATTGGCTGAGAATGAGAAGAGCCTGCATGAAACAAACCAGTACTTGAGTGGATTATTAAATGCTTTAAATAAAGTGGATGTTGCTCGAGAATTTGATAGGGACCCAATCACCAAGGTTGAAAAGATAGCCCAATTTTGCCTTGACCTAAAGGAAACAGTGGTTTCATCACAAAATGAAGTGAAGAAATCGAAACGAGCAACAGAGCTGCTTCTAGTTGAATTAAATGAAGCTCATGAAAGGGCTGACAACCTACAGGAGGAATTGGTTAAGGCAGAAGCTGCACTTTCTGAATCTTCTAAACAATACAGTGTTACAGAATCTGCAAGAGCTGATGCTGTTCGTCACCTTGAGCATATTATGCATGCACAGTCACAAACAAGAAGGAAGCAAATAGATCATTTGATGGAGTTGAACTCCACGAGCAGTCAACTAAGAGAAGTCTGCTTTGAACTTTCACATCGTCTTGTCAACGCATTCAGTAAGGATGCGGACCTTATCTGTTATATAGAAAACTTCATGAAGTCTTCTGGTAAATGGATGGATGGCACGAATATGATGGATGTACCCATTGCTTCTAAACATGTTTTATCCAACCGCATAAACAACAAGGTATCCACTTCTACTTGTTTTTGTTGATTTCGATATACTCACAGCATATTCGATGTTGTAGCAAGTTCTATACCTATTTGATGGAAAAACGGATTGCTTAGGTTAAGTTTAGTTTGTTGCCACATGTATATCCAAGATGTGCAATGCCTGCTCATTATCCTGCATTTTTTGCATAGTTAGATAAGGTCAAACCTATTTTTCTTTAAATGATATTTATGTTATTAAAATACAATATTTGTATATATCCTTATATGTACACTGTTACCTTTTTTATTTACCATTGAAGTCATCAATGTTTTCTTTGGAATATGGTATTTCCACTCATAATGGAGACCTTGCTTTTTTTTCCCTGTGCTGAAGCTGTACACAAAGGTTGTTGCTCTATGAAATTATAAGTATTACTTTCGGATTTGTAACAAGTCCTAACCACTTCCTAATTGGTCTTAAATTCTTCTTTACAGAAGGCGCATATTCCAAGTGCTCCATTGGAAATTAAGATGGACGATACTGATGAAAGACAGATTTTGCATCATCTTGCTATTGCATGCCATACTTTATCTGATTGTGTAAAGGACTGTAATGATCTCAAAAGAAGCATCGATGAACATGGCTTTTCAGTTGAACAGAAAGCAACTGAGCTATTTGATGTTATGTCCAACTTGCAGAACAGGCTCACTTCTCAGCATAATGAGCTGGAGTCTTTGAGAGCAGAAATTGTTGAACTACAGTCAGAGATGAAGGAAAAAGAAGAGCAGATTGTATTTGCACACAGGAATATGAGCTTGCTATATGAAGCATGTACTAGTTCAGTTGCTGAGATTGAAGGGATGATTGATATATACCCTGGTCACCGGAGCTATGCTGTTGAACGTTCTGCAGATGAATCTATAAAATCAATAGTTGAGCAGTTAGTTTTGGCTGTAAAAACTTCTCGGGACAGCAATGAAGGCAGCACAAAGGAATTGAAGGCTACTGTTCTTGAGTTACAGCAGGAGCTCCAAGCTAAAGATATCCAAATTAGCACAATCAGTTCAGAGCTTTCATATCAGTTAAGGGCGGCTGAATCTTCTGCAAAGCAGCTCTCAGTTGAGCTTGAAGATGCAAGAATGGAGGTCCACAATTTGTCTAAAAAAGTTGATGTGTTGCATAATCAGAACAAGGCTTTAGAGACTGAAGTAAATGAGCTTAAAAATATGGAGTCAGTGGCAAGTGATCAGCACGGAAAAATTAATGAATTGACTGATGAACTAAGCAGAAAAGACCAAGGTGAGCTGTCAGAGCATTTTGATTCAGTATGGTTTGATTTGTTCATTGTAATATGTTTAGCATAATTCCTATTGTTCATACGTTTTTGGTGTATACTGCAGAAATTGAAGGTTTGATGCAAGCACTTGATGAAGAAGAAAAAGAGCTTGAAGTCATGGAGAGCAAAAACCATGAGTTGGAGCAAATGCTGCAAGAAAAAGAATTTGCTTTAAAGAGCTCAGAAGTTTCTAGGACTAAAGCTCTAGCAAAACTAGCAACAACTGTAGACAAGTTTGATGAGTTGCATAGCTTGTCTGAAAATCTTCTTGCAGAAGTGGAAACCCTTCAGTCACAATTGCAAGAAAGAGATTCAGAGATCTCTTTTCTACGGCAGGAAATTACAAGAAGTACTAATGAGCTGCTAACTACCGAAGAGAGCAACAAAAAGTACTCATCACAGATAAATGATTTCATGCAATGGTTAGAAGCAGCACTTCTGCAGTTCGGTGTGTATTCTGATTGTGATGGCGCCCAAGTTCATGTCTATATGGATATGTTGGGCAAAAAAATAGGATCTCTGATAGCTGAATCAGATGATTTAAGGGCTAAAGTCCAAAGCAAAGATTCTTTACTTCAGGCTGAGAAGACTAAAAGTGAAGAATTGATGCGTAAATCAGATGCTCTAGAAGCTTCATTGAGCCAAAAGGATTCTCAAATAGGGTTGCTTCGCCGGGACAGGGCATCCAGTCAACTGAGCCGATCTATAAACTCACCTAGCACTTCAGAGATTGAGCTAATGGTAACTATTTTCTATTTTGTGAATATAAAAGTAATTGTACAAACTGGATACAGCAGATTAATATTTATTGGATTTGTTTATTTATGCTTATTTGCATATTTCAATTTGGGTGCAGAATGACAAAGCAAGCCCAGCTGCAGTTGTGACTCAGCTTCGAGGTGCACGAAAAGCCAACAACGACCAAGTCGCTATTGATGTTGACATGGAGAAGGACAAGCCATTAGTTGATGAAGATGATGATAAAGGTGAACATACCTCCTGCGTCTTAAATACAGACTCACTTACAGTTTTGTTCTCTGGTTGATTTTACATTTGTTATTGCAGCACATGGTTTCAAGTCATTGACTATGTCACACTTTGTACCCAAGTTCACTCGACCGATATCAGACAGAATTGATGGGATGTGGTAACTGCAGTTACACCTGTTACTTTACTGATTGATGATTGATGACATTTTAGCAGGGTTACCAATTTTCTTTATTTTTAACAGGGTCTCTGGTGATAGATTGCTCATGAGGCAACCAACCTTAAGGCTTGGTGTCTTGATATATTGGATTGCACTGCATGCGTTGCTTGCTAGTTTTATTTGAAGTCTCTGTAGAGGTGAGTTGTGAATTTACATAGCACCAGCTAAACTTTCTACCATGGCCCTGCTGTCTGTGGCAAACTGTGTTGTGCATGCTGACACACTCTTTGCACCACGCTTTATATGCAGTCTTTGCATAACATATTCACTTCTGCCAAATTGCTGCTCTCCTCTGAGCCAAATCAATGTTTTTAGAATGAAAAGCGAATGAAATAAGGGCAACCAGTGATTCTCTTAAATAGAATGTGTCAATAACATGATCACAGAACCATCCTGTGCATTGCTCTATCATGTTTTACCTGCATGGAATCGATGTTTATCTGCAGTCATATTAATGAGGCCCCCTTGATGTTATATTGCAGCTGTAGTGATGCCCTTGGCGAGTGTGTACAGTACTATGTATCTATGTCCATAGCAAAGTATGCTAAGTAAGCAGCCAGCACTAATATCATTGTTTCTTTTGAAAATGTTACCGAATACCTGAGCCGTATTGGCAGTTGCAAACCATCTTCAGGATGCATTTTCACCTGTCTTCCTCATGCCTTCATACCGCCTAGCTTAGTTTGGGGCCCAGCGTGCCTGCAATGTGCCGACGATGATGCAAATGAGTGGAAGAGAGAACTGAAGAAACAGCAGCAACGAAACCCTGTACATACATTTTTGTTCGCTCTATTCTTTGCTTTTAGAAAGATGGAGAGCATTTTACATGCTAGCATCTACTTATACTACATGATACATGATTACAGTAAAGTGACATGGTAGTTTTTGGAAGCTAGGGTTTTGGGATGGTAACAGGTTATCCACCTCCCTTGAGTTTGCCCCCACTTGTCTTCTTAAGCCTTTTCGTTTACATGTAAAACACAGTGATTATTTCATTTATTATTACCCATACTGTGCAATGGGGAGCTTGCACGTTTTAATCCTTTTCAAGTGAAGCGGTGAATATTTGTTGTATGAACATGCACAGGAAGGCTCAAATTCGTGCCAGATTTGGTTGTGTGGAAGTTGGGGGTGCGCCGGATATTGAAGCTTAAACAGAACTTAAACAACCACTAATTTGATTTTGTACTTTTGACAAATGTTTCCCTCGTAACCTGAGAAGATTGTAGATAGTTAGCTGTTACCCTTTTTTTATTTCACTGATAACCATAGCAATTGTTCATCCAGTCATGGTGAAATCCTTTTTTCTTCTTGTACCTATGTTTTTTTTCCATCATGAGGCCTTATGGTTCCTAAGGCGTCGCCTAGGCGACAAGGCATTGGCAGAACAGCACAAGACGCCTCACCACCATATGAACCATGGAGGCCTAACCGTTGGAGCAAAAATGTGGGCTTTGCACCGCCGCATTTGAGCAATGAACAATCCACAGCAAAAAGATATCACTTTTTTTCTGAGGAAAAAAAATGATATCACCTTCACTCCGATCACACGTTTCAGAGAGGAAGTTAGAGTTAATATAGTTTGATTTTGTTATCTCAAACGTCAATTTAAACTTACAGTACGAAGTAGTACTTTGGGTCATTCACTAATTTCCTTGTAAAATTGACTAAGAAAAAAAGTGTATGTCTGGTTTTTTAAATTTATTTGACCGTAGGTCTCGTACTCAAATTACAGATTTGAATCCCTAAACTCAATCGTTAATTACATCTCTCAAGTCATGCTTAATATACAATACTTACTACAAAGTGCTCCTGCTTCTGTCTTGCAACAACGCATCTTGATCTTAAAGTAATTGTTTACGCACGACACACTCTTAAAGTAATATATTGAAAGAGTAAAGTACGTCACCGGTTCCTAAACTTGTAACATTGTGTCATTCCGGTTCCTAAACTCACAAATGGACCATTTATGTCCTCAAACTTGTTCGACTGTGTCATCCCGGTCCTTAAACTTGTAAATCACCGAATAGATCCTCAAACTTGTTCACTTGTGTCATCTCGGTCCTTAAACTTAATTTTTAGTCTCATCAAAGTCAAAACAGAATGATCTAAAAATTTTATATCGAAAAGTTATTCATAATTTTTTTATATAAACTCGAATGAAAAAAACATATATATCAAAATTATAGCCCGTGATATGATCTACAACTTTGTCGTTAAAATTTTTTTCATTCAAAGTCGTTTTATTCCTAAAATATAATTTTAAATTTAAAAATCTATAAACATATAATAATATTTTGAGACCCTTAACATTTTTAATTCAAAATTTTTTCAAAAACAAAATTGTATATCGCATCGAGATCTACAATTTTGATATAAATTTTATCTTCATTCGTGTTAATATGAAAAAGTTATGAATTCTTTTTTGATATAAGGTTTTTTATCATCCTATTTAAGGACCAGGATGACAAAAGTGAACAAGTTTGAGGACTTAAACGGGTGGTTTGCAAGTTTAGAGACCGGGATGACACAACCGAACAAGTTTGGGGACTAGATGGTCGATTTGTGAGTTTCGGAACCGAGATGACATAGTAGTGGACCGGTGACGTACTTTACTCATCTTCAAATTTGATGTTAATTTTCTTTAATTCAGTACGACAGTACCGACTTAGTCGGTAGCAATCAAGTTTCGTCAGATATTTTTTATCGGAGATTATTCAACGTCATCCTCCCTTTATTGTACATACTTTCTTTTTTCGCAGGCGCAGTACGGTCCACGAAATCCTCCTACCCGTCACATAACTCATCACAACAACACATTACCAGCTGAAAAACAAAAAATAAAAATAATGAATAAACATAAAATAAATATAAAACCGGAGGCCCAAAAGCCAGTTTCGGAAGCGGACGAGAAGCCAACCCAGGGCCAGGCCAGACCACCCATCACACCAAAAAAGAAAAGAAAAACAAAAGAAAAAAATAATTAAAGAAGGCGAGCCGGATACGGCAGCCCTAGCTTTGCTTCCCCCCTGCGCGTCTGCGTCTCCCCCCTATAAAAGCTCCCAACCTCCACCCTCCCCTCGGTGCTCCACCGCCTCGCCGCCGTTTCCCGCAAACCCTCGCCCTAATCGCGCTTGCCTCCGGTTCGACTCGGCTCGTCGCCGCGTCTCCAGATCTCCGCCCGCCGAGGTGAGCATCGCCCGCCCGCTCATGGATCGCTGTTGATTGTTTGCTGCGCTCTCGTTCAGATTCGATTCGGTTCTGTTCGGTTCGCTGGGGTTAGGTGGGTAGCTGTGTCTCGAGGCTTCGGATCCTGTGTTTCCTCGATTCGATTCGCTGGCGGAGCCGACGGCGTCGGAGCTAGGGGTATCGCGCGGGACGCCGATCGCTCTGCGCGTGTAGTTGGTAGGAGCGGCGTTGGGCCGGCAGGGGAAGAGGAGCTCGTAGGCTCGGTTCGCGGTCGTGGGTTGGTGGTATGAGCGTCCTGATCGGCGGATCTGGCTGCGATGCTGCCGTGCTCGTAGGTTTTGGATCCTGGAGTGGATTTTGTAGGTCGTGGTTGTGATGTCGGCATAGGCTAGGCTTTGAGTGGTTTCATGGCTAATAGCAATTAGGATTTTATTAGGGTTTGTTTGGTCATAACAATTGCTAGACAGGGTTTATGCCTATGTTAGATCGATGAAATTTCAATCCTGGAGTGCATCCCAGTCCTTGTAACTACTGTTGAGTTATGGAGATTGTGATTATTTTTCTGTAGCCTGAGATGAAATTTCAATCCTGGAGTACATCCCAGTCCTGGGTAGCTTATCTTTCTAGGAACAGTTTGAGTTATGGAGATTGTGGTTATAAGTTTTTCCTGGAGCATGTGCACTGTAGTTCTGTTTATGCCATATCTTGTTTGATGTTGCAACATGACTAGTTCCTTTTCTCTCTATTAAGATGTCATGGCTCCTATGGTTCTTTAATTATGCTCCGTTGGTCCACAAGTGGAGTTGCTGGCCCCTCTGTATATTTCACAGTGATATTATAGTGTGGGAAGGGATAAATTTATGTTTATAGTTCCACATATATCCTGATTTTATTGTGTGCCAGATTCACCACTTGCATAATTTGATATTATTGTATGCTTTGCGTGTTCCAAATACAGCTTGCATTCATTTTCTGGGCAGCGTTGTTGTGTACCATCTCTTGCTATCTTGTATAAATTCTGATGCCTGTACTTAGATGGCCGTGTAATTTATGCTGTGCCATGTTGCTTCTGTGGATGTTGATTTTGATATGGGCGTGTATAACATAATGCTTTTATATTGCATTTCTTATTGTAGGGTTATGCGATGATTTGGCTTTGCCCCCACAATTTTATAAATCTTAACCGCTGACAATAGTTCCTCTTTGTTCTGTAACAGGTAGCAGCATCTGTTCTGCTGCAGTCTGACAAAGTGGAGGGCTTAGGTGTTGCTGCTTCTTTTATGTCTGAACAATCTTTGCTTTATTTGGGATTGCTGGGAGAGTATTCTCGTGCAACGAGAAAAAGGCACAAGCTTCCGTACCCCTGCATGCATCAAGAGACCGCCTGGCCTTCTTGTTCTGAGGTGTCTTTCACTGGTGCTCAGAGTCAGCTTGGTTTTCTGCCAGGATCAGCAGCGACTCTTAGTTCAGGATTCTGCAACATCTGTTAGCATCTGCTTGAGAAATCTTTATCCAAGATGGCGCTGCAAAACATTGGTGCTTCAAACAGGGATGATGCCTTCTACAGGTACAAGATGCCCAGGATGATTACCAAGATAGAAGGGCGTGGTAATGGCATCAAGACAAACATTGTGAACATGGTTGATATTGCAAAAGCACTTGCCAGGCCAGCTTCCTACACAACCAAGTACTTTGGTTGTGAGCTTGGTGCACAGTCCAAGTTTGATGAGAAGACAGGGATTTCCTTGGTCAATGGGGCTCATGACACTGCAAAGCTGGCTGGTCTACTTGAGGTATTCATCAAGAAGTATGTCCAGTGTTATGGATGTGGCAACCCTGAGACTGAGATTCTCATCTCCAAGACCCAGATGATATCACTGAAATGTGCAGCCTGTGGTTTCGTCTCAGATGTTGACATGAGGGACAAGCTGACAACCTTTATCCTGAAGAACCCACCAGAACAGAAGAAGGGAGGAAAAGATAATAAGAAGGCCATGAGGAGAGCTGAGAAGGAACGCCTGAAGGAAGGTGAGGCTGCTGATGAGGAGATGAAGAAACTGAAGAAGGATGCTAAGAAGAAAGGTGCATCTTCCAAGGAATCCACTGCCAAGGTTTCAAAGAAGAAGACTGCTGCTGCTGCTGGCTCTGATGAGGACCATTCAACATCGCCAACTCGCAGTCGTGATGGTGACAATGCAGCTGCAGATGAGGATGATGAGGACGATGATATTGAGTGGCAGACTGACACTTCTCTGGAGGCTGCGAAACAACGCATGCAGGAGCAACTGAGTGCAGCCACTGCTGAGATGGTGATGCTGTCCACTGAGGAGACTGAGAAGAAGAAGAAAGCTACTGCTAATGGGTCTGCTAAAGCCCATGAGACCCCTGAGCCAGCAGTCACTAAGCCCAGCCCCTACGATGAACTAGTTGGTGATATCAAGGCTAGCTTGGGAAGTGCTTCTACACCAACTCAGGTCAAGGCCGTGCTGGCATCCTCAGCCCTCCCTCCCCAGGATGTGATGAACGCCCTCCTCGATGCTCTCTTCGATGGTGTGGGCAAGGGATTTGCCAAGGAGGTGGTGAAGAACAAGAAGTACCTTGCTGCTGCTGTGGCTGATGAGGCTACCCAGACCCTGCTGGTCCAGGCCATTGAGGCTTTCGGCGGCAAGTGCAGCCCTGAGGCACTGAAGGAGGTCCCAGTCGTCCTGAAGGCCCTGTACGATGGAGATATCCTGGAGGAGGAAACCATCGTGGAGTGGTACAATGCTGCTGTCGCTGCCGGCAAGAAGTCCCAGGTCGTGAAGAATGCCAAGCCGTTCGTGGAGTGGCTCCAGAGCGCAGAGTCTGAGGAAGAGGATGATGAATGAGGCGGCGCTGCTCTCCTATGCTCTCCATACAAACTATATCAAGAGTGTGTTATGCTTGTGAGCTTGTCTCGTGTGGTGGTCGTGTCTGTCGGTTTATCGTACGCGTCTGTCTTCGTCTGGAGTCGTTTAAACGTTGTGTTAAGTTAGTGTCTGAGCAGCGTTCGTTGTCTGGTTAGCTGCGGTGTCTTTTGGTCCGTTTTTGGATTGCTACATATATTTACCTGGTTGGTTTAAAGTAATCTGGATTTGGTTTTTTTTACTCTTTGCATCTTCATTATTCATTAGCGAAGGGCAATAATTCCAATGAAACGAGATGCTGTTCAATAGTTTTTGTAAAGTTTTTGCATGTACGGAGTACATTGTTTCATTAACGAAGGGCTATAATCTGTTCAATAGTTTTGATAAATCGAGCCGACCCTTGGCTCGCCGACCCGGATAAACTCTTCTATATTTATTTCTGTGCTAACCTTCACCTGTGCTGATTGAAGTTAATGAGTGTATTCTGAACTTACCGCCTATGTTTTTTTCTATTAAAATTTAGTAAGATGATCCAAACAAGACCTAAAAACTATCCGAGGTATTCACTTTTTAGCTTTACCAACATATTGTATCCGTGCAACTATGTAAATTATATGAAGAGTAACTTTTTGTGAAGAGATGGGCCGCAGAGGGTTTCGTTCCTGCTGAACCTACGTGCTCATCGATAGAAATTTGATCATCCCGGTGTTGTGGGTAAGTTTCAGTACTGGAGAGATGGAAGGCTGTGTTGTCCATGATACAATTCTTGATTTCATCGTATCTAACTATCTAAGGCCTTGTTTAGTTCGCCAACTTTCCAGTTACATCGAGTCACATATTCTCTCACAAACACGCTTACCAATGCACTATTCACACCTCCAACTTTTCTCAACTTCTCGAATTAAACAAGGCCAGTCTATCGAAGATAACTTCATCACAATAAACGGTGTGCCACGACTAACACCTCCGCCAGGAAAAAAGGTCCGCCGGATTTCTCTGCAAGGTCAAGGTAAAGGAAACGCAGACTACAAGGCCCTGTTCGGCTGCACTGCAGCTGTTTTACTCATGTGCACTGTAGCAAATATACCAGCCGAACAAGCCCATCCTGTCACTCGAACCGAAGTTACTCAAATGTCCGATCACTTATCGCATTTGGTTCACTTATTGGACCCCCCTATTCCTTTTTGGATTTAGATTATTGCAATTTCTGGACTTAAAGAACTGTGGAGGTTTACAGAACCATCATCTAATAAACATTGATGAACTATTCCACCTGAGGTACTTGAGCCTCGAAGGAACAGCCATAACTGAGCTCCCAGAACAGATTGGAGAGCTGGAGTATCTGGAAACACTTGACCTACGATGTTGCCAGATAAGCAAATTGCCAACAACTATGGTTGGACTGAAAAGACCGGTTAACCTACTGGTTGCCACTGGCATGCCCAATGGTATTAGAAGCATGCAGTCATTGGAGTTAGTGATAGTCTATGACATAAAAAGGCCATCCAGATTTTTAGAAGAAATTGGAGAGTTAACCAAAATGAGGAATTTGGATATACGATTCCGTTTCGATCTTGACACAGTCAAATGTTACATGGAGGACATAAAAAGGATGTTTTCTTCAGTTCAACAGCTAAATAAGCTTACAACATTTTCAAGCGTATCGTGTGTTATCCATGGACATTAGCTGTGAGGTCTTGCCGCAGGAGCCTTGGTGCCCTACCAGCCTCAGGCATCTTCTTTTCACGCTGTGCTCCATGTTGAGGGTTCCGAGCTGGATGAAATCTCTAGTGAATCTCCAAATCTTACACCTGCTAGTAAAGGGACCAGCAAAGCCTTGAAATTCTTGGCGGCCTAACAATTCTTGTCAGCCGGAGGTGTGGATACACAAGCTTGAGGTAGTTGAATAGTATCATGCAACACCGTGACATGCATGTCAACCGCATGATTATTCCCATGCTCATTTTTGAGAAAGGACATGCCACTGTTGGAACAACTCAGTGTCGAATTTGATGCAGTCTTAACAGCTTCTGTTAAAAACAGTGGTCTTGATTTTGGGTTGCAGCATCTCCCCCCACCTCACCAGATTCTATTGTTCCATAACTGGCAACAGTTTGATAGCTTGGCTTATAGAGCATGCCATCAGGAAAGTTTTGAATACCAACAATAACGCTTGCTATGCTTCCTTACACATCGAACAGTCCCATAAGCATGGACTGGGCTGGTGCTTGGCAGGTTTCCCTGTTGCCCACGCTTTGTCAAAACAAAGAGTGGATCAGGAAGTTGCTGCTAACCATGTTATCAGGACTTGCAAGTACGCCTTGTTTCTTGGCTTCCAAATGACGCATGATGCTTTCTATTCCTGGTCTACTTGCTAAAACCAACATCTACAATGGCTACAGCCCAAACAATTTTTGCGGCCCATTAAGGCCTTTTAAACCGAGCATATAACGAAAAATGCTCTGAAGAACAAATTGCTGAACGAATCAAACTGCAAGGCAGCACAAACAAAATCTCAAAGCAAATTTCAGATGCTTACTCCTGAATATGCGCAAGTTGCTGGCTCCAAATTCTTTCAAATCATACTGCATCAACACACAATGTAAACATCAGTAGCTCATGGTTCACTGAACTGAATTGCAACATTTGCTAAAGAACTGTTCCAGATCGAAGTCAAGTCACAGGTTCTTTCATCTGCACAAATAGGTTTGGACCAGAAACAAAAAGATTTGGTAGAAATGACCTAATTCATTTGAAATCGCAGCATGAGTAGGAAAAAAAAGTGAATGCAGCTGATATCGAACAAATAACATCTCCGGTTCACCAAATTGCAGAGCCTCACTTTGAAGCCCCGGGACTGCTAGCAACCAGGATTCCCAGCTAGCAGTTCCTTGAAATTAAGTTTTCTCTCTCCATATAATCCAGTACATATAATGAACTCAAAATACAATTGATTTTATACACTACACAGCCGATTGAATATCCTCTAAACGAATCATATGGTGTCGGGGACACTAGCAGAAGTACAAAAACAAGAAAAGATAGCCCAAGAGGAAGTAACATCTCAAATAGGAGCTGATGAATGATTGCGCCATCTTCTCCTCTCATGCTAACTAAAGACTAGCTTATGTTCATATGCTACCCACTGCACCCATCATTGGTTCACTGTCTTTACCAGCCGGGTCAAATTAATCAATTGCCACTCGCACTGTCGCATACATACCAGTTATTGCATAATACTAGATCCAAACTTTGGGGTTCTTCAACAGAAGCTATTTCACTGCAGAAGTGCTCCGATGCAACCCAGTCATTGCACTGGGAACATTGCCACTTGAGTGCTTCATTTGGAAGCTCGAAGCCCTCCTGGGCCGGGGCATGTAGAGTGCACGGAGCATCTTCTCCATACCATCGACCGTGAATCTTACATACCTGCCATTACTTCCCTCTTGCTCCACAAGTGGGCCATAGTTCTGCAGGTAGCTTCGGTAAGTAGGAACAATTGTCTGCACCACGAGATCACACATCTTCTGCCGCAAATCCTTGTCTGGTATAACCCAGGATGATTGCCTACAATACATTTCATCAAAGCTTGAATTGAATGTTTTGAGGCGCTGCTTCACCAGATCCCTCGCTGTGGCCCGGCCCTTGGAGAACAGTATTAATCCCTCCCGGTTCAGCAGTGGGGAAAGGGCACCCCAGCTCTCCCTGATAAACACTGAAAAATAGTAGTCCTTGTATTGTTCTTGCTCTCGCAGCCACGCATCACCCAAGATCTCGCCTAGCTTAGTAGCCTTCAAATGCCTGAAGAAATGCCAGTGGGTGTTCATCATGAAGAGATACGACAATATAGCATTGTCATACGCCTTGGACCAAACATCAAAGTTAGCTTCAAGGGCCTTGACTATATTAAGCACCGCGTCAACAAGCATCCTGTCATTGAACACCTCTTTGCGCCAGCTGCGATGGATGGTGAGCACCTGCCCAAGCACCGGTCTATATTGATCACCAAGTAGCCGGTTGCAGTACTCGACGACAAAGTTAACTAACCGCGGCACACCACCATCAGATGGGGGAGGCATGCTCCGCTGTAACTCCACCTGCACAATCAACTCCTCAAAGATTTCAACAGCACCATCTATCAACAATTTCACAAGGTCCCTTGTCTGGCTCTGAATCTCTGCACACGCCTTACCGCCGAACAACCTATTAAAGTCCAGCCTCAGCTTGTTCAAAGAATCAAAGACCTCCAGCAACCGCTGGAGCTTGATGGGGTCCTTCTTGGCATCAGCAACTGCACGGCCAAACCTCAGGAAATCAAGAACGCTGGCCAGCGCTGCCACCTCGGCGAAGCATTCAGATGCAGCATTCTTGTGCTGCCCAAACACCTTGGCACAGAGCTGCCGCTCCGACTCGAGAAGGCGGCGCACCACAAACTCCAAATGCCTCCCCCACATCTCAACGGGAGGACCCAATGCCTGCGCGTCCTGAGCCGGGTCGCACAGGTAGTCCAGACCGAGAGCGCCAAGGCTGGCGCTCACCACGCTCCCTCGTGCATCAATGTATGCTGCCACGCAGCGGTCCTGCCTTCCATTGGCCACGAGACGATCCAGGATGAGACTGAGCTTCTGAACAGCGGCAGCGGGCACACGGGACGGCGCAGCGGCAGCGCCGGTTTTGGGCATCGCGAGCGGCGCGGAGTGGTCGGCGAGGAGGCGGCAGAACTCGGCCTCGAGGATATCAAGCGCAGCGGCTAGGAGCCCGCCGTCGAGGTCGCCGGATGGCTCCTTGAGCCCGTCGAGCGTGACGCCGAGGTCGGCGAGGAAGCGCGGGTCGGCGAGGTCGCGGTCGCCGAGGTACTCAACGATGTCGGCGAGCCACTGGGCGGCGAGGCCGCAGTTCCCCGCGAGGAACCGTCGCGCCTCCTCAAGCTGGGCGAGGACGGCGAGGTACCCGGGGAGGTCCCCACCCGCGGCGCCGGGCAAGAGGAGCGGCGGCTCGAGCCCGTGCACGGCGTCGAACACCTTGAGGACGGCGGCGGCTGGCCCCACGGCGCGGTCGATGTGGGGGCCCGCGGCGGCGAGCTCCCCCCGCGGCGCACGGATCGGGCGCACCGCCGCCTCCAGCATCGGCAGCGCCGCCTGGATCTCCCCGAGGCGTGGCCCCGCGCGCGCCAGCGCGTGGCCCAGCGCCCGCGACTTCTCCACCCCGGCCCGCAGCGTCCGCCGCGCCGCCGCCAGGCTCGCCGCCGCGCGGCCCTCCTCGCCCTGTTCCATCGCCACCGCCGCCGCTGGCCGAACCGGCGGAATGGCGGAAATCTTGGAGCCCCTCCTCCCTCTCCGTCGTCCTCCCCCACTCCCCTCCCCTCACTGGAAACGGATTGCGGGTGGGCAAAGGGGTCTGAGGTGGGTGTGTTCTGGTTCGGAGGGAGGGATGAACCGAGGAAGGATCGAAGGGAAGGGGGGGGGGGAGCCGAGAAAGGGGAAGGGGAGGACGGAAAGGTGGAGGTTTTTGTCTCCGGGCGGACGAGCACGCTTGGCTGTTTGCCTGTTTGCTTTTGGCGTCGTGAGCAATGGAAAAGAGGTGAGCAATGGAGGGAGAATGTTCTGCTCGGAAGCTCCGCCTTCACTTCAAAGAGATAATGGTCAGCACTTGGTGACCTATGTGAAGAAGAAGCTTTGGTGATTGGGGAGGAAAGAAAAGTGACAGCTTTTATTCAGAAAAGGAAAAAAAGGATTTGATTTTTCTATGCAAGTTCAACAATATTGCCTGATTTGAAACAGTTTTTTGCCTGAGAAAAGGGGCAGCAAAGCTTTGGTGGTTGGTGTTTATGCAGTGTTTTCTCCTCTGTGTTTTTTTTTACTATGTACTGTAAGAAAAGGATAGGAATATATAGGATAGACAATGCCTGAAAGGTGGACCTTGGTCCGTTTAATCTTGCCTGAATCATTGTCTAGTTGAATTGAACGTATAAAAAGACGATCATATTTCATATGATACGATACGATTGCATCATTGCATGTGGAGTGCGGAAGGAATAATCTGAGTAGATCATGGTGGTGTGTTGCGGCGGTGGGCCACGCACGTGCTGGTTGCAGAGCAAGCAACCTGACAAACAAACCGCAACGGGCTACAAGCTCCTCCCTGGATCTCTGTAGGCCACCACACCACCACCGTCGCCGTCTGCCTGTGTCCTGTCGCAGCTTGGTCGTTGAGAGATTCTCCTCGCCTCAAAGCTCCACCGAGCTCACAAACACATCCATCGTCTGCACCCTCAAATCAAACAAAAAGGGTTACTCGTGGGGAGTTTAGATTAGAAAAGATTTTCTAAAAAAACACTATAGACAAAAAGAATATTATAAATAAATAGTGTTCTATAAATAGAAGAGGTAGAATGAATAAAGAAAAATTGAATCAATAATATTTTTTTAGATAGTTAGTGAATCTAAATGCATCCTAAATCTTCCATCGTTGCATTTGCACGGGCTTGATTGATGGTGCTCGAACGGTCGCTTTGCTGCAATGAGCTTAGTTGGGCTGGGCCCTCCTCCTTTAGAAAATTAAGCCCTCCCGCCAAAAACAACAAATATGATTCTCAGCTTTTTTTTCCCCTCCCTCTGCTTTCTACTGCCTTTGTGAGACTTTTTGTAGCCATCGTCTGTTCATCCCCAAAAGGGCAAAAGGTGGTTCCTCATGCGTCAAATTCCCACTGGAATTTCACCAAAAGTTGAGCATAGTCGCTAGCGAAACAGAGAAAGAAACACAAAATAAAACTTAAGCCAATTCAAGGAGGGGTTAGCAAAACGATTTGTTTTAAGGAAGGAAGACTGGCGTCGCTCCATCAGCCTTGAGATCAAATCCTTGCCCTTCCGTACTGCTTTGCCTCATGTGGCGGATCCAGCTAATTAAATAAATTAGGTAGAGCAAAAATTACTTCAGCCAAATATGGCTCTCCAGGCTGAATATTTCACATGTTAAATCGGTCATCATTCATCCCAAGCACTGCACATCTCTATGCTCATACCAGTTTTCCGCTCCTGCTCCCACGGTCCCACCCTGTGCCTGTTCTTCTCACGCTGTGTCTCTACTTCGAAGCGGACGGTTGTGAGCTCTCTGCTGAAGGAGCAGCGTTTGTGTTGCCATTAGATACGGTGGATACGCCTTGTGTACCTCTGAAGTGATAGAATTTTTTTTTTAAAAAAAAAAGCGAGATTCATTATGGCTTGTTGGGGTTCAAGAACTTCAGATCCTCTCGAGAACAAATTGCTGCAACGAATCGAAGTACAAGGTAGAAATCAACAAACAAAATTTCAAGACAAATTCCAGATGTTTACTCCTGACTAATTTCAAGTTCCTTCAATTCATCCTGCATCGCCCTAAAAAAATGTCCTGCATCAACGCACACCGTAAACATCAGTATGGTAGCTCATGGCTCACTGAACTGAACTGCGACATTTGCTCAAGAACTGTTCCAGATCGAAGTCAAATCACAGGTTCTTTCAGCTGCATCAATCAGTTTGGAAAAAGAAACAAAAGGGTGGTAGAAATGAGCTGATTCTGTGGAATGGCAGCATGACCGAAAAAAACGAAATGCAACTGAGGGCAAATAACATCTCCGGTTCACCGAATCGCAGAGCCTCACTTTTAAGCCCACGACTACTAGCAGCAAAGCTTCCCATCTGTTCCTTGGAGTTGAGATTAAGGGGGGTTTTTCCTCAAACATAAAATCCAGTACACATAATGAGCATAAAATACAACTGATTTTACATACACTACACAGCACAAAATCATATGGTGGTGTAAAAACTAAGGGAAGATAGCCCAGGAGGAGGTATCGTCTCAAATAGGAGCTGAGGAATGATTATGCCATCTTCTCCCCCCATACTAACTACTCACTCCGTCCTAAAATAGATGTCATTCTCGCTTCCCAAGAAAAACATCTATTAACATGAGCCAATTATATATAAAATAATATTAATATTATATTAAATCATTAGTATCTAATAATTATATAGATATTTGAATCTAGTTTTTTAAAATTTATTAGAGATATAAACATTGCACATATTTTTCTACAAATCGAGTCAAAGTTGAGAAACAAACATGGATACACATCCCACAACTTCATCCTTTATGGGATGGAGGGAGTAAAGACGAGCTTATGTTCATATGCTACCCACTGATCTCATCATTGGTCCATTGTTTTTACCAACCGGGCCAAATGAATCAATTGCCACACACCCGTTATTGCATATTACTGAATCTAAACTTTGGGGTTCTTCAACAGAAGATATTTTACTGAAGTGCTCTGTTGCAATCCAATCATCGCACTTTGAATCTTGCCACTTGAGTGCATCATTGGAAGCTCGAAGCACTCTTGGCCCGGGGCATGTAGAGCGCACAGAGCATCTTCTCCATAACATCGGCAGTGAATCTTACATACCTGCCAGCATTTTCCTCATGCTCCACAAGTGGTCCATAGTTTTGCAGGAAGCTTCGGTAAGTAGGAACAATTGTATGCACCACAATATCACACATCTTCTGCCGCAAATCCTTGTCTGGTATAACCCAGGATGATTGCCTACGATACATCTCATCAAAGCTTAAATTGAATGTTTTGAGGCGATGCTTCACCAGGTCCCTTGCCGTGGCCTTCCCCTTGGAGAAAAATATTAATCCCTCCCGGCTCAGTAGTGGAGGAAGGGCTCCCCAGCTCTCCCTAATAAACACAGCAGAATAGTAGTCTTTGTACTGTTCTTGCTCTCGCAGCCACGCATCACCCAAGATCTCGCCCAGCTTAGTAGCCTTCAAATGCCTAAAGAAATGCCAGTGGGTGTTCATCATAAAGAGATACGACAGCATAGCATTGTCATACGCCTTGGACCAAACATCGAAGTTAACTTCAAGGGCCTTGACAATGTTAAGCACCGTATCAACAAGCATCCTGTCATTGAACACCTCCTTGCGCCAGCTGCGATGAATGGTGAGCACCTGCCCAAGCATCGGTCTGTATTGATCACCAAGTAGCTGATTGCCGAACTTGACAACAAAGGTAACTAAGCGCGGCACGCCACCGTCAGATGGTGGACGCATGTGCCGCTGTAGCTCCACCTGCGCAATCAACTCGTCAAAGATCTCAGCAGCACCATCTATCGACAATTTCACTAGGTCCCTTGTCTGGCTCTGAATCTCTGCACACGCCTTACCGCCGAACAACCTATTGAAGTCCGGCCTCAGATTATTCAAACAACCAAAGACCTCCAGGAACCGCAGGAGTTTAATGGGGTCCTTCGTGGTATTAGAAAGTGCACAGCCAAACCTCATGAAATCAAGAACAATGGCCTGCGCTGCGACCTCCCCGAAGCACAGAGATGCAGCATTCTTGTGCTGCCCAAACACCTTGGCACGGAGCTGCCGCTCCGACTCAAGAAGGCGGCGCACCACAAACTCCAAATGCCGCTCCCACATCTCAAGGGCAGGCCCCAACGCCTGCGCGTCCTGACCCGGGTCGCGTAGGTAGTGGAAACCGAGAGCGCCGAGGCTGACGCTCACCGCGCTCCCTCGCGCATCAATGTAGGCGGCCACGCAGCTGTCCTTCCTGCCGTTGGACACAAGACGATCAAGAATGAGGCTGAGCTTCTGGACGGTGACGGCGGGCACGCGTGGCGGGGCCGACAAGGCAGCGGCAGCGGCGGTTTTGGGCTTCCTGACCGGTGCGGAGTGGTCGGCGAGGAGGCGACGGAACTCGGCCTCAAGGATATCGAGGGCAGCGCCCAGGAGGCCGCCGTCGAGGTCACCGGTGGGCGCCCTGAGGTCCTTGAGCGTGAGCCTCAGATTGGCGAGGAAGAGCGGCCCGGCGAGGTCGCGGTCGCCGAGGTACTGGATGATGTCGGCGAGCCACTGCGCGGCGAGGCCACAGTTGCCGGCGAGGAAGCGGCGCGCCTCCTCGAGCTGGGCGAGGACGGCGAGGTACCCCGGCAGGTCCCTTCTCGCGGCACCTGGAGCGAGGAGCCGCAGCTCGAGCCCGTGCACGGCGTCGAACACCTTGAGGACGGCGATGGCGGGGCCGACGGTGTGCTTGATGTGGGGCCCCGCGGCGGCGACCTCGGCCCGCGGCGCGCGGATCGCCCTCACGGGGACCTCCAGCGACCGCAGCTTGACCTGGATCTCCTCGAGTCGTGGCCCCGCGCGCGCCAGCTCGTGGCCCAGCGCCCGCGACTTGTCCACCGCGGCCCGCAGCTTGAGCCGCGCCGCCGCCAGTCGGCCCTCGTCGTCTTGATCCATCGCCGCCGCCGCCCGAACAGTAGAAGAAATCTCGCTTCAATCTTGGCGGAATCATTGTCGAGTTGACCGTATAAGAAAAGACGATCATGTGGAGCGTGGTCAAGATCCATGGCGTGTGCGCGGCGTGGGCCACCACGGGCAGGCTGCAAGGCAAGCACCCCACAAACCGCAACCGGCTTCTCGATTCAGAGGCTAGCTAGCCGGCTGCCGCCGGCGGAGCGGGCAGGGTGAAGGGAGGAAGAAGATAACTGCCAGCCGGAAATGCTACGGTTCGTTTTTTTTTTTTTTTTTGATACTAATGCTACGGTTCGTTAACACCCGGGCGGAGTGGCTGGACACCCTATCCTTTTTTGCTATCTTTTTTTGTTAACTTTTTTATCTTTTCTCCGCATTTGTTTATTTGTTTTTTTTTCTTCGGATAATTCCTCCTCCTCTTTTGCTAGCTTCTTTATTATTGAGTAAAATACATGTATATTTGTTCGCTCGTTTCAATTTGGCTGCCGTATTTAGAAAAATATAAATTATAGCCATAAATAATATAAATCATAGGATCACCCTCTCTCTTTATATATAATTTGAAACGAGATGATCCCCTCTATATTTGATTATTGGTGAAATAATACTTGAAAATTGAAAATAATTGGTGGGGAACTTTGAAACACATATAGCTCTGTGGGTACGTGAGGTTGGAAGATAAAAAGGGCACACGTAATGCGTTAGTTAAGGCAATTACCAGGGTTCATGCATGAGATTGGGAAAACAAAACTAGATAAAGAAAGCTAACGAGGGTAATGCTACATCGGCCGAATACATATTCCTAGAGAGCTCATGAACGTATCGGCTCAGTTGAGCAAGTTGCTAGCTCCGTAATTTTAGGTTCCTTCAATTCATCCTGCATCGCCCTAGGAAAAAGAAATATCCGACATTAATGCACAGCGTAGAACATCAGTACGGTAGCTCATGGCTCACTGAACTGAATTGCAACATTTGCTAGAGAGCTGTTCCAGATCGAAGTCAAATCACAGGTTGTTTCAGCTGCATGAATCAGTTCAGAAAAGAAACAAAAGGG
Organism: Digitaria exilis; assembly: GCA_015342445.1. NCBI lineage: Eukaryota > Viridiplantae > Streptophyta > Magnoliopsida > Poales > Poaceae > Digitaria > Digitaria exilis. The sequence goes on along the minus strand of JACEFO010002150.1, from coordinate 155,911 downwards.
TGTGGTACAAATGAGCTGATTCATTTGGAATGGCAGCATGACCAGAAGAAACACACACACACACACACACACACGAAGTGCAACTGATCTGGGGCGAATAGCGTCTCCGGTTCACCAAATCGCAGAGCCTCACTTTGAAGCCCCACGACTGCTAGCAGCCAAGATTCCCAGCAGTTCCTTGAGATTTATTTTTCTCTCTATATATAATCCAGTACATATAATGAGCACAAAATGCATCCGATTTTACATAGACTACACAGCTGATAGAATATTCTCTAAATGAATCATGTGGTGGTACAAAAACAAGAGAAGATAGCCCAGAAGGAGGTAACATCTCAAATAGGAGCTGAGGAATGATAATGCCATATTCTCCTCCAACGCTAACTAAAGACGAGCTTATGTTCATATGTTACCCAGTGATCTCATCATTGGTCCTTTGTCATTACCAACCAGGTCAAATGATGAAATGAATCAATTGCCACATACCAGTTATTGCATAATACTGGATCCAAACTTTGGGATTCTTCAACAGAAGCTATTTCACTGCAGAAGTGCTCTGATGCAACCCAGTCATTGCACTTTGAATCTTGCCACTTGATTGCTTCATTTGGAAGCTCGAAGCCCCCCTGGGCTGAGGCATGTAGAGCTCACGGATCATCTTCTCCATACCATCGAAAGTGAATCTTACATACCTGCCAGTATTTCCCTCTTGCTCCACAAGTGCCCCATAGTTCTGCAGGAAGCTACGGTAAGCAGGAACAATTGCCTGCACCACAATATCACACATCTTCTGCCGCAAATCCTTGTCCGGTATGACCCATGATGATTGCCTACAACACATCTCATAAAACCTTGAATTGAATGCTTTGAGGCGCTGCTTCACCAGGTCCCTCGCTGTGGCCTGGCCCATGGAGAACAATTTTAACCCCTGCCGGTTCAGTAGTGGGGAAAGGGCTCCCCAGCTCTCCCTGAGAAACACCGCAGAATAATATTCCTTGTATTGTTCTTGCTCTCGCAGCCACTCATCACCCAAGATCTCACCTAGCTTAGTAGCCTTCAAATGCCTAAAGAAATGCCAGTGGGTGTTCATCATGAAGAGATGCGACAGCATAGCATTGTCATACGCCTTCGACCAAGCATCAAGGTTAGCTTCAAGGGCCTTGACAATGTTAAGCACCGCGTCAACAAACATCCTGTCACTGAATCCCTCTTTGCACCAGCTGCGATGGATGGTGATCACCTGTCCAAGCAACGGTCTGTACTGATCACCAAGTAGCCGGACAACGATGGTAACTAAGGGTGGCACACCACCATCAGATGGGGGAGGCATGCTCCGCTGTAGCTCCACCTGCACGATCAACTCCTCAAAGATCTCAACAGCACCATTTATCAACAATTTCACAAGGTCCCTTATCTGGCTCTGAATCTCTGCAAACGCCACACTGCTGAACAACCTATTGAAGTCCGTCCTCACCTTATTCAAACAAGCAAAGCCCTCCAGCAACCGCTGGAGCTTGATGAGGTCCTTCTTGGCATGAACAACTGCACGACCAAACCACAAGAAATCAAGAATACTAGCCTGCATCGCCACCTTCGCGAAACACGCAGATGCAGCATTCTTGTGCTGCCCAAACACCTTGGCACAGAGCTGGCGCTCCGATTCAAGAAGGCGGCGCACCACAAACTCCAAATGCCTCCCCCACATCTCAAGGGCAGGCCCCAACGCCAGTGCGTCCTGAGCCGGGTCGCGCAGGTAGTCGATGCCAAGAGCGCCAAGGCTGATGCTCACCACACTCCCTCGCGCATCAATGTACACAGCCACGCAGCGGTCCTGCCTGCCGTTGGCCACGAGGCGATCAAGAATGAGGCTGAGCTTCTGGACGGCGGCAGCAGGCACGCGTGAAGGCGCAGCGGCGGCGCCGAATTTGGGCATCGCGAGCGGCGCGGAGTGGTCGGCGAGGAGGCGGCGGAACCTGGCCTCGAGGATATCGAGGGTAGCACCCAGGAGGCCTCCGTCGAGGTCACCCGAGGCGCGGGAGGGCGCCCTGTGGCCGTTGAGCTTGAGCCCGAGGTTGGTGAGGAACCGCGGGTCGGCGAGTTCGCGGTCACCGAGGTACTCGATGATGTCGGCGAGCCACTGGGCGGCGAGGCCGCAGTTGCCGGCGAGGAAGTGGCGCGCGTCCTCGAGCTGGGCGATGACGGCAAGGTACCCCGGCAGGTCCCTTTCCGCTGCGCCGGGAGCAAGGAGCCGCGGCTCGAGCCCGTGCACGGCGTCGAACACCTTGAGGACGGCAATGGCGGGGCCCATGGTGTGGTCGATGTGGGGCCCCGCGGCGGCGACCTCAGCTCGCGGCGCGTGGATCGCGCTGGCCGCGGCCTGCATCGCCCGCAGCTTGGCCTGGATCTCCTCGAGGCGTGGCCCCGCGCGCGCCAGCTCGTGGCCCAGCGCGCGCGACTTGTCCACCGCGGCTCGAAGCGTGCGCCGCGCCGCCGCCAGCCTTGCCGCCGCGCGGTGCTCGTCGTCCTGATCCATCTCCGCCGCCGTCCGAAGGGTAGACGAAAGCTGGCTTCAATCTTGGGGGAATCTTTGTCAGGTTGACGATATAAAAAAAAGACGACCATGAGCGCGAAACAATGCAAGATCCATGGCGTGTGCGGCGGTGGGGTACGCTCGTGCGGGCTGCAAGGCAAGCAGCCTGACAAACCGCGACCGGCTTCACGATTCAGAGGCTAACTAGCCGCTAGCTGGCGGCGGAGCAGGCAGGGTGCCGGGAGGAAGAAGAAACCAGCCGGCCCTCCTATTGCGGGCTTGTTTTATTATTTATTTCTTCTCCTCCTTTTTCATATGTTTTCTTTTTTTATTTTATTCTTTCTTTATATTTATTTCTTTCTCTTTCATTCTTGGATCATGTATGTTATTTTGGGATAATTTTTGTTAGAACTATTTCATGAGACCATTTATGAAATATTTTCACCGTGTCAGTATTATTTTTATACTATGCATAATATGTTCTACAATGTTTGATTGAATTATTCCATCAAATCTAGGGGATAACCCATGGTCTCGTACGCCACATGACATGCTACATGCCTTTTTATTTCTATATATTGTTTATGAGATGCTATATCCGTATATTGTATAGTTTGGATTACTTTGTAGCATTCGTTAACTATTTCATTGTATGTTTAGATACTTGACATAATATAATATTGCTATATGTTAACTATGTACAGATGATTTAATTTATGCATTCATCTATAGCTCCTCCTATACATATTATGTTTTACTTGAATAAATTTTTATTTTCTATATAAATGATTTATTCTAATGTTTAATTTTGTCCTTCAATTGAACTTAAATCTTTTGTTCTTAACTTACTGAATTATCGTCGCGAGCTGGAGAGCTGGAACACCCTCTGGTGCCTCACACTCCTTGCCCTGTTCTTCAATATGCAGATGATACCTTGATTTTGATCAAAGGTGACGTTAATTCAGTAAGGCTCATCAAATCAATTTTGGATGACTTCTCCCTGGTGGCAACAGGGCTCAGCATAAACTTCCATAAATCCACCTTCGTCCCCCTCAACATTGATCACGATGAGGCTGCTGAGATGGCCGACATAATGGGGTGCCCCATCTCCTAGTTTCCGCAACTTACCTGGGGCTCCCCCTGTCTCCTCAGAGGCTCCATGTGAGGGACTTCCAACCGCTGATTGCCAATTTTGACAGATTTTTAGCCGGTTGGAAGGCTCGTACTCTAAGCACCGGTGGTCGCCTAGTCCTAGTCAATGCCGTCCTTAGTAGCCTTGCTATCCACTACATGTCTTCGTGTCTCCTCCCGAAGACAATTATCGACGAGCTCGAAAAAAGACGACGCGCCTTCCTTTGGACTGGCGAAGAACACTGTCACGGTTCCAATTGCCTCGTTGCATGGGAGAGGGTGTGCCTTGAGAAGATGTACGGTGGCCTTGGCATCCGTCCTTTTGGAGCATCAAAATCACTCCTTATTGCTCAAATTCGTAAACAAGCTCCATGAACCCAACCTCCTCCCATGGAAAAATTGGTTCCTCCATCAACACGGGAGTGTGCTGCACCAAGTCGAGGCTGACACCTACATGGCCAGGATTGTCCTCGAGGAGCTCCCCCTCTATCAAGCCATAACAGTTGTGGAAGTAGGCGATGGGAAGGCCACCTCTTTCTGGCACGACAAATGGATCCTTAACACATCCTTGGCTGAAACCTTCCCTGCTCTCTTCTCACACTGCCAAGAACCGTACCTCTCTGTCCACGAGGTACTGAACACGCACTTCCGTGGCACCTTCCGACACCGTCTCAGCAGGGTTGCAATGGAAGAGCTTCAGATGGTACACAACTGCTTAAATATGATGCACATCACCGACGCACCCGACCGACGCAAACTGATCGATCGTCCTACTCTACCATTCACCAGCAAAGAAGTGCCACTCTCACTGCAATGCAACCAACAACAAGACCCAGAAGCTGAGCGTGTCTGGCAAACCCGTCTACCCAAAAAAGTGCAATTCTTCGCATGGTTACTCCACCACGGCCGGCTATGTAATCCTCCTGATCCTATGGCATCTGTGGAAGGCTAGGGACGCGATAATCTTCGATCACCGAACCTCAACGGCTAAAGACATCGTCCTTAAGGTTGTACATGACATGGACCGATGGGGGATCCGGTACAAACATCACGCGGATGACTGGAGCACATGGCGTGTTTTTCTTTTTCAGTTTGCGTAACTGTGCTCCTCCTCCCCCATCTGTATTCTAAACCTGGAATGCCAGGTCTCATGTTGTAATCTCTTTGTTTCGAATATAGTAGTTGGGGGTCTTTCCTCCGATATGGTTCGAAAAAAAAATCGTCTGCGTTGTGATCACCCCTCCATGAATCTCTTCTACTGGGTCTCACGTTTACTGTGATAAAACTGTAAGGCCATGTTCAGATTCCCAACTATTCGCTATTCATTCCAACTTTCTACCATTCATTCCAACTTTTCACTATTCCCCCTCTCACAAAACACGTTTCCCAGCGAATGCTACAGTGTTTTTCTTATGCTACAGTGTTTTTTCCTACAATCTAAACACACCCTAAACGTGATTGGTCTAAATAGGTCAATCCATCACATGCAAGCGGGAGGCATGCATACGTGGGTCTGATTGATGCTCGCTCACTCGATCGATCTTGCTGCGAGGTTGTTTCTATTGGATTTGACAGCATTTCTTCCGGAGCAGCACGGGAATGGCGCCGTCGAGCCTCTTCACCACAACTCCTGTAGCAAGTAGTGCAGGACACGACACGTGTCAGGTGAGGTGAGACGCGCGACCTGACTTGACGACGCGGGAAGGAAGCCACCTCGTACCAGGCGCGCCCACGTGTCTCTCGCGTTCCATCTCGAGGTCGGCAGATGGAGATGGCGCAGGATCCTATGACGGGAGCAGGCCCATCTTTTTTCTTTTTGCAGGGAAAGGAAAGGGCAGAAAGGTGCATGTGCTGCTAGCTTCACGATCGGCTCTAGACGACGCTGGAGAGGAGTTCGTGTGGAAAAACTGACGCCAGAGGTTGGGAATCAGTTAACAAAACGATTTTACAATCAGCGTGAGCTAGAATTAGTGTATAATCAGTGCAACATTGATAACGCTGAGCTAAAATATTAGAACAGAAATATTACAACATTGACGGTAAAAATAAAATATTGAAATACAAACATTACAATATTTACTATGAAAGTGAAACATTATAACATAAACTCTACAACATTGACAATGAAAAGAAAATATTAAAACAGAAACATTGCAGCATTGAAACACAGCAGCATTGCTAGAACATTAAAACATATTACAAAGTATTAACCGTCAAAGAGACGACGCACTTTTGGAGTCTCTTTCGTAGCATTACCGTAGGTGGAAAGTCCAGTGCCTGGGAAGGGCGGTGAAGTTGTTACCTCCCAAACTAACTGTGAAATTAATTGTGTAAATAGAGACTAATTGGAAGAGCATAACATGTCGGTCCTAATTTAGCCTTTGCTCATGATGCTGCAGACTACAGTAAACATAAACTATAAAACCATTAACATCGATGGTTTGCACTCAACAAAATCATAACTTCTAAAACAAAATCATAACTCAGTTTTGTAATTAAATTAACTAGTATAGTAGTACTTCCTAATCTTGAAGCTAAAAAAAAAATACAAGGTGCGGTGTCCACGTAACCGCAGGCAGAGACAGAGAGAGAGAGGAGCCCAGGGGCCGTGCGCGACTTGACCGGGTGAGGAGGGCGTTGACCGGGTCCGTTCACCCGCCACGTCACCCACCCGCCGATCATTCTCATCCACTCCCTTCTTCCTCCCTCCCTTGCCTTGCCTTCGCTTTCCCCTCCCTCCCTTCCGCTCCTCCTCGCGACCATCCATTGCCTCCCTCCCACCACCACCCCGCCCTCCTCTCCTCTCCTCTCTTCATGCGCGAGGGCCCGTGGGGACCGCCCTCGCCACCTCCCGCCGCGCTGCTGCACCTCCTCCTCCTCCTCCTCTCCCTCCTCCTCCACGCGGGGTGGCCGGCCTCCACCTCTTCTTCGCGCGCGGAGGCGGCAGCGGCACACATGGGTGGACTCGACGGGGAAGTCCCGCCGGAGGCCGCCGGCAACGTCAGGTGAGTCGTCACCCCGATCGCGTCCCTTGTTCGGCTCCGATAGCCGCGGTCGCCCGCGATCTCGTCACTGCTCTGCTCTGCTCGCTTCTGTTATGTTTTGACCTTTAGCTTTCTAGTAGGCTCTGCCTTGGAGCGAAGATCCATGGCTGCAGGGGCGAAATCGTACCGCTCGCGGTACTCTGCTTGTTTGGGATTCGGTGTGGCTATGGGTTCCAGGCGAATTAGACCATGAGGGCTCGAGCTGAACCACGCCGGCCTTTAATTGGATCTGTCCGATTTAGTTGCCATTCCTGGTAACCGCTTGCCGTAGCGATGCGCGAAGATGGAAAGTTTGCTCTATGGGCCATTCGAGTTCGCTACTGGCTTCACCGATTTCCTTTATGTTGGTGATCATTCATGAGGAGCAAGGACTAGCACTTTAGTGCTGATTATTGCTGTTTGTCACTACCCCCCCTACCCCCTAAGGATGTCAAAACAGAGGCACCGATCTTGCTGTTTCGGTGCCAAAGCATCAGGATCTGTTCATATTTTGGTCGTCCCGTTGGTATGCCTAGGCAATTAATTAGCCTTCCTCGCCCGTGTCTGCTCTAGGTCCCGTTTACAGAAACTCAAACATGTCTTATTGTGGAATTTCCTGCCTTTCATTGGCTGATATATTTAGCACTGAGCCCTAAGGGTGCCTTGGATCACCAAATGTACGCTTTGCAAATAAATCATCCCATGTTCCATGCTGTTTGCATACAATACATTTGCTAAACCGATCAGTATGCCCTGTGATTCATGTGTTTAATCTAAGCATTGAGTGCTTATGTTTGTTGTCAACTATATGTATTCTAAGTTTCTTTTGAAAGTCGATGGGAATGGAGAGGATCCCCGATCCCCCACCTGATTTCTTCGATTCACCCTGACCGGTCAGGCACAATGATCAGAGTAGTTTACATCAGAATTTTGGGAAAAGAGTTTTACACTGCTGCAATAAGAGCACCATGTGCCTCGGACATAAGTGTCAATCTGGGGCAGTCTGCACCCTGCAATCTTGCTTCTTCTCTAGGAGAATGCAGTGTTTCATGCAGGGGTGCCCTCTCTTACCGTAAAACAGAATTGTTTCTGCGCTTCCAGAGCTGCCAATGGTATTCTAGGCTAAAACAGAGAAAACGTTCTGTTGCTATGATGGACATGGTGGAAGTAAGATGTTTAATTCTGATTGTCATATCCTCTCTTTCCGACATATAGAAACTTCCTATTAGCTAAAGTAGATTACTGATGTGGCAGTATGAAATTCTTTGCGCTGGATTTTTCTTTGTATGATAGTGTGCAATATTGCCAAAGTTTGATTTCACGGTTGGTTGACAGAACATTTCCCTTTGCAGTAACAGTGAAAAGGGCCGCTTCAGTTATGGAGTTGCAAGTTCTCCTGGGAAAAGGGCATCGATGGAGGACTTTTCTGAGGCAAGGATAGATGACGTTGATGGAGAGAAAGTTGGAATGTTCGGCGTATATGATGGTATGTATTTCCTAAGCCTTCCTGCTCCTTCATTCCGTCAGACAAGGAAGTGGCATTAAAAGTGGTGTGAATTACTTGGGTTTTTGTAGTCTCAGCACTCCTTGACAAAGCTGATATTTTCTGTTTCTGTAGGCCATGGTGGAGTGAGAGCAGCTGAGTATGTCAAGCAGCATCTTTTCAGCAATTTAATTAAGCACCCAAAGTTCATCACTGATACTAAGGCTGCTATTGGTACGCCCACATCAACTATGTTGAACTTGATACTTGTACGCAAAGATAGGATGATCTTGATTTCCTTTTGTTTTTCTGCAGCTGAAACTTACAACCACACAGATTCAGAATTTTTGAAGGCTGATAGTAGTCAGACTCGAGACGCTGGCTCAACTGCCTCAACAGCTATTATTGTAGGTGATCGTTTGCTTGTTGCAAATGTTGGAGATTCTAGAGCTGTTATTTGTAAAGGAGGACAGGGTAAGTTTATTGTCTGTAACATAACATATCTCAGTGTCTTGTGTCCTTGTATTTCGATTTCAGCATAAACTTTCAAAATATTATGTTCTGTACCTTTTCCTGGTGAGTATTTCTGCTTGATGCATGGATAAAGTGCATAGCAGGATTTCAAGTTCCTCGAATCCTATTTATACGTTTTTCCTTTTGTGAGTGAATCTCATTTATAGTCAACAGTTCAATGACACTTTTCTTATCTTGACCTGCAGCAATTGCTGTTTCAAGGGATCACAAACCTGATCAGACAGATGAAAGACAAAGAATTGAGGATGCTGGGGGCTTTGTTATGTGGGCTGGTAATGATTCCTTGGGATCTATCAATAAAATTGAAACTATTTAATAATATACACAAATCATACTTGTTTCTACTGTTTGATTATTCAAATTTTGTAGGGACATGGCGTGTGGGTGGAGTTCTTGCCGTCTCTCGAGCATTTGGTGATAAACTCTTGAAGCAGTATGTTGTTGCTGACCCAGAAATCAAGGTTTGTTGTCTTTTGGATTTCATGGATGGTTTTCCAAACATGTCATTGTTTGAGTTTGTAAGGGCCTACTACCTAGAAAAGGAGGTTCTGTTACCAGCAATTATCCATTTTTCTATTACTACCAGGAGGAGGTGGTTGACAGCTCCCTTGAATTTCTCATCCTTGCTAGTGATGGACTCTGGGATGTTGTCACAAATGAGGTACCTAAAAACAGTGATGAAACATTTTCGTTTAGACTTGGGATATTCTGCACTCCGTCTATCTGATGCAACATATTTCCCAGGAAGCTGTTGCCATGGTGAAGCCTATTCAGGACCCCCAGGAGGCAGCGGACAAGCTTCTCCAAGAAGCGTCCAAAAGAGGGAGTTCCGATAACATCACAGTCGTCATTGTCCGCTTCCAAGATGGAACTACCACTGGCGACAATTCCGAAGCGACGGAGAAAGAGGCTGCCAATGACCAAAACTCCTAATTGCTCGTGTAGAGTCATGCATGCATTCTTCTGGCTGTACTTCTGATGCTCGAAGTAGATGCAGTGCTGTGTCCCGCGCTGGTGTTCCGTAAGTAAACTGACTCGCTTCAACCCTCAACCTGTTTGTTGTTCGTGCTCCCGCGGCTGGCCTAGACCCTAGGCGCCGACGCCGTAGCAGATTGGACTGGTGTTGTGTTGTTACAGTATGATGATCCAAGGTGAAACCTTTTCCTTCTCCTTTAAGCTTTGTAATGTAGCTTCCTGTGCTGTTGATTCATGAAAATCGTGCTAGGGATTTTCTTTTGCAGCAAGTGCATGTAAGACTGTCCGAACGATTTGAACCAAGTTGTACACTGCAGTATGTAACAGTTAATCTCTCTACATTTGCTCTGTCGCCTCTGTTTTTTTAATGTCTAACTCCAGGATGTCATACATTTTTAGCTTGTCATGTCACTGTTTGCTCTGCTCCCCCAAAAAAAATGTTAATGCTTGTTCATCCAAATCAGAGGATGTGCATCTTCTTCAGAGTCTGCTGCTCGAGTCCGACGTGTGAGCTTGCCTGGCGCTGTGGTACATGAATAGCTAGACCATGAGCAATGGTCCATTGCTCCATGGCTTCTCGGGTAGTCGTAGTTGGAGCCTTTGGAGGGTTCGACTGACAACCCATGCGAGATGGATAGCGGCACGCGCTGATGATGAAATACTGCTGCCACGTCGGCTGGCGCCGCACGGCTCGAAACGGAGATGGCCCGCCACGTCGGACCGGGCGCAACAGAGCAGTCGGGCTGATTTTTCTGGGCCTTTTGGGCTCCGCCGGCCGTCGTCACCTTGTGTCGGCCCAACCCAAACCCGATCACACAGAGCAGAACCGGTGCACAAAACTTGCTGACCTCTGGCTCTTCTTTTCCTCTAAAAACAAAAATTCTGGCCCTTCTTTGCCCGCTGGCAGAACCAGCAGGATCTGCTTAGCTCGGTGCACAAGACAAGGCGGGCCTTGCTTTTCATATGATAGGCTAGCCTTAGAAAGGACTACTCCTTGTTAGGGTGACCTGAAAATATGCAGTTTCTATTTGAGCTCGTCAGAACAAAATGCATTCACATGATGTCTCGTTTAAGCTACATGATGTCTCGTTTAAGCTCAGATTTTTTTACATTCATATAGTCATGTAGGTGACTGCACGCTCTACGTACGTATCCTAGTTAGTTAACAAAAACTAGATTAAAACATCCTGCTGGCTGCATGCTGTCGTGCACGAGGACTGACTGATCCTTTTTTCCACGGTCGTTGGTATCATCAGGATCTGACCACCGGTGTCGAGCACTCCATCATCCATGGGGTCTTGCACGCTTACGCAAGCACCCACGACCCCGAGATTGCCCTGCTGCACACGTGTGGGCGCCATGGCTCTGTACGTGCATGCTCTTCACGGCCGGCGAAGCCAAAGGCTTTCCATAGTTGCATGTATCCATCCAATTCAGGCGTCAAATATATCAAAGCTGAGCGATATGGACTTGGCCTTCTTCAACCTCGCGCCGTCGACCGTCTCCTCCGCCCGCCACCTACCTCCGCGATGCCCTCGTCTCAAATTCCTTTCACATGCATGCCAATATCTGGATCGATCCGTCTCTCTCTCTCTCTCTCTCTCTCTCTCTCCAACTTTGGTGATGATCGTTTTCTTTAAGGAGCTTTTGGTGATGGATCTCGATCGATCGTCATGCTGATCATGAATTGAACGCATTATATTTCTTTCGTTGCCAAAGGATACACACGGCGGTCATAGATCACCTGTGAGATCTCGTGGATGTGACGGCTCCGTGCGCGTGTGCTATCATTGACGACGAGAGATGGAGAGACCAGAAGGGTTTGTAACTTTGTGTCAGAGACCAGGAGGATGTTGCATCGATGTAGCAATTGATTAATGCTAAATAAATCCAGAAGGAAGAGAGAAAAGCTAGTGCCTTCAATTAGACAATTGGTCCATCTGCTTCTGTCTGCGGCTCACTTTAGTCCCCCTTTGTACACTCATTGGTTTGAGCTTTGCGCTGCTGGTATTGGTCATATCGATCGCCTTTTATTTGCATCTTTATTTTAACATGCAGAGAACAAATTATTCTTCCACTATGTATGATTTTGTTAGCCTTTTACTAACTTTGTCAATAGTTAAAAAAGCTAGGTTATATCAACTTGACTGGTGAGCATGCACGCATGCATTCACTGGTCGTCGGAATGAAAACTTAATAACACTATCTAGCCCTTTCGCTTCCAAGGAAGAACTTTTGTAGCCTTGTAGTACCATTATTTCTAGAATTTAACTATATGGTTACACATTTCTCGAATAAACAAAATGTTTGTTTCTTAAGCAAAATATATATTTACATACTCCCTATATTGCACACATAAATAGCTGCAGCAAAAAACAACTCATTTCCTTACCAAAATAATGCAAAAAATATCTTCCATAACAAAATTAAATTATATTACTCCACTTAACACATACTCCCTCCGTCCCAAAATAGATGTCGTTCTCGCTTCCCAAGAAAAACAACATCTTTCAACATTAACTAATTATATATAAAATAATATTAATATTTATAATACATCATTAGTATCATTAGATAGATATTTGAATCTAGTTTTTTAACAAATTTATTAGAGATATAAATATTGCACATATTTTTTTACAAATCGAGTCAAAGTTGAGAAAGTAACACGTGCACGCATCACATAACGTCATCTATTATGGGACGGAGGGAGTAGTATCTTTGGGCATAGGAAATCCTTTTCAACGCCTATAGTCATATGGGACAAGCACGATTCCGCGCTGCTCTCTTAGCTTCCACTCTTCTGGACTATTTAAAACTCAAATCAAGATTCATTGGTTTCATGAATCACAACTATCAGCATCAGAAGGGAAGGACCGGTGTCGTTTCTTTCAGATAGAGAGCTTTTTTGACTCAATCTGGTCATGGGCAATTTTTGCACGTTGCTATTATATTTTTACCATGCATCAGGGCATGGACTTATAACAGTAACACAATTACCATCATTTTTACCATGCATCAGAGCGTGGACTTATAACAGTAACATAATTATTACCGTCATTCACGTGCTCCACAGTGACTTATACGCTGATGAAAACTTTGGGTGAACGGGTCTGTACGTCTCTATGAACAGGTAAAATATTAGGATGTGCTGATCGATTAAAAAGGGACCATATCCATCAGTATACACATATGCACGTATCTGGTCGGATGCTATATATGATGAGTCAAACTAACTGCCAACATGATGCAACACCTACTGTACCCACCAATTCATACGTACATGAACAGTCTTATAAGCTAGAACGACGACATGGCTCATATATATGAAGAAATAGTCAAGATACAGCACTGAACTCTTGTGATCAGTGTGCTACACCAACCAATGCATAAAAGAAATCAAAATTAAACAAACGTAAAGACAATTATAGAGAGTTGAAATCGGATAGACACGCCGTACATATTTCTTCCAAAATGACCCATTCCATGCATGTTCCAGGAAGGTACTAGGCACTGACTGACTTGATCTCTAGCTAGATAGAGCCTTTTGGATCAGCGAGCTGAGGTCAACATGCGAATCAAACTTAGACATCAAGGCATGCTACCGTGCCTTCTTACGTGTAAATTAAACAAGCTTTACTTCTCTATGGACCATGCTTTGTCCAAAGAATAACCTAATGATAAGGGAAGATCAATCTCGCCCGTGTCGATCCACCGATGAAAACGACGCGCTTGAAATGACTGCATCATGCGTGACAAAAAAAACAATAAAAAGGTAGTATAAAAGCTCTTACCTATAGGTTAGACGACCTTTTCCTAAAAAAATAGATTAGACGACCCATGTTCTAATGCAAAAACAGCAAAGTGCTATGAAATGACTGTTTCCAGTAAGTGTATGTGATGTGATACGATCCTTTCTCGGGCGAGATCTAGACCGAGCCATCGAGATCAATTCAGAGAGGTTTTTGCATGCTTCTGTCGGGCGCTGCATGAATGGAGAAGAACTGGTAAAATAAAGATGAATGTTCTTTTCAAATCAAAAGTGTGGTTGCATCCATTGATCGCCTCTCCGATCCTCGGGAGAGAGAGAGAGAGAGAGAGAGAGAGAGAGAGAGAGAGAGAGAGAGAGAGAGAGAGATGCACCGTCTTTTGTTGGCAATGTTGCTGTCGAACCATGGCTTTTGAGATGGCCGTGTCTGCCAACAACTACATGAATGAAGCTGATTATATTAGCACGTGCAAATTTCCAGCAACAGCTGCGGATTGATCAGCAGGGAGTTATTGATTTCTTGCATACGCTGGTTTTCGTGAAGGGCGTTCGAATAATGTGTCGGAATCAAGAGATCTGATCTCCAAGAGTCTATCAATCTAGTATATATCTAGCGATAAGAGTCAGTTGGGGACGTAGTCCATACGTGGACTGATATCATCACGACAAAATGAAACGATAAATTTTTTTTCTTCACCAGTCTAGATGAGGAAAATGGTACTATCCTTTTACAGGTTGTTGTAATGGGTTTTTTTTCTTCGGGAAATTTTCCTTCCCTCTTGTGTTCAACGATCCCTGCTGCAAGCATTGGAAATAAGCATGCATGCATGCAACAGCCGAGCCGAGGAGGGCTATGTACAGCCGTTGCTGAAATATGGCATTGACCATCATTCAGCATGGCAATATGGCATACTTTTTCCCCTGCTGAAAAACAAGCGTTATTACGTACAGGAGGCCGGCCGTACGAGGAGTCAAACCATAGCTAGAGCAGTATGTCTGGTCTAGGATATACTGTAATGAGGTAGCCAAATATATCACTGTTACTATTTTTAAAAAATATCTCACTGTTTGTTTTATTATCTATGCATATATACTATGTCTGGAAATCGGGTACGTGATCAATTTGGGTCGCGATGACAGATTGATATATCATATATAGATCTTCTAGTTGACTGGTAAATATAAGATAATATCTCGTACGTCAATGCTTCACTCAAATTAAAGCACGATTTGTTTTGGTCGACGAGTCAAGTTCGTATACATGTATTATAGATATAATAATCGTCCTCCTCCGTTTGTTTACCTCACAAATTATATATAATCTAGCTTGTGTTGTCAATATAATATGACGATAAAAATACCACCATCATTTTGTACCATATTAGCTTTACTTAGGTTATAAAGTAGATTATATAATTACATAATATAGGAGCGAAATGAACCCAAGAACATACGAGGCTCATGTGCTTGATCTCGTCATCGATGAGCGCATATTGAAGACATTGAAGCGCTAGTTTCCCACTACTACTCATTACTTAGCGCGCGCGTTACACGTATATACTAATACGCGTTGCGTAATGTGTATAATCATCATGTATATACAAATTAACACCCTGCTAGTCGTCATCTCGTACGTATACGTCGTCTACACTGTTGGGCCGCATACGTCAGCGGGCCAGAGCGGCGGCCGCTCTCGGACGTTCGTTGCTGACCTGCATCTGGCCGGGCCGTGCCGTGCGCGACAGTACAACAGTCAGTACTGCTGTGTGGAATGGAGCGGGGTCGTCGGCGTGGGTGCAGCTTGCATTGATGATGACCAAGCTAGCTACCGGCAACTGATGGTGTTGGCTAAGGCCCCGTTTAGTTTCCTAAATATTCCCTAAAAATCTACTATTCATCCATCTTTTCCCTATTCATCCCACCTCTTCTACTCACATATCACTATTCATCTACAGTGTTTTTGGTGAACAGTGTATTTTTGGGAATCTTTTCCCAATCTAAACACACCCAGTAGTACGAGCTAGAGATGCATGCACGCATGCATGCAGGTCAAGTACGTGAATACCATCGGTCAACATGCATGGACGCACAGTGATCATATCAGGAGATCAGGACCAATAATATAATTAATGAACCCTCCCTGGTTCTATCTACACCACGTGGCACGCTTGTTTACACGTACAAGTACCCTTGCATGCATGCATGCGTGACAGCTTGACACGCCGGTCATCAGCTGAGCTCCAAAGAAGATTAGATGGTCGTCGAAGCGCACAGGGAGCCGGCGCCCGGCAGCTCCCTACCAACCCAACCCCCATGCATCCACACCAGACACCTGAAACGGCTTCCTGTGGGCCCCATTGGGCACAGGGCCTACACGTCAGTGGGATTAGCCCCCTGTAACACTGCATTATGCAGAGGAGGTTCCCATCACACTGTGTACGGCGCTCCATAGTCTTCTTCTTCCTGTGTACTAGTACAAGATCTACAAGCAGTCAACCGCTCCATCATTATTGCATCTCTTGGATGCGTTGCACCTCACCATAGGATTAATTCCTTTATTTTTTTTCACCTTAATTTGCCATGCATGCATTGACCTCCTTCGTACCTTTTGACTGTCTCCTGATCGCGCACAACAGTACTTCTAGTCAACACAAGTGGCGTTCAATCGCCGGCAGTCGCAGCCAATTATAACGGGTAGGCGCTGCCTGTAATTAACCGACCGAGGAAACAAAACGGCACAGGATACTTTACGTTTTTTTTGCGCAAATTAAGGATAATTATGTTATTATTATACCAAACAAAAGTCTCAAATTAAAATCCGGACCCCGGCCGGGACTGCAATCTGCATGTCTAGTACCCGTGTGGCGTGGTGTGGTCGTGTGGATGCTCTCGCAATGCACGCTCAACATAGAAGTTGTTATACGAGGTTGAACTAGCTGCGTTGAGGGGACTAAGTCGATAGAGCCAACAGATCACGAGGTTGATGGATGAAATCATCATGGTACACAGGCGTTTTATATAATTATATGTACATCTCGTCTACCACTAAAAAGATACTCCAATTGGTTTTAATTATTAAAAAAAATCGAGCAACAGCGCAATGGATCGGATGGTTTGACGACATGCATGAAACCCAGTCAGCTGTGCTACGCGCAATTCGCATATGCATGCATCATGCATGGCTATGTATGCCTTGTAGTCAGAAGGAGAAAAAAAACAGCTAAATAGTAATTCATAATTAAGCCCCTGGTCGTCCTGCCATTATTGTCATGTTATGTTAGTAACTGTTCATTAAGCGTAATAATAAACCTACTGATCAAATGCTTGTGGAATAGGTAAATTTGTCGTCGGTTTCCCAACACGGTGATCTCCATGCCATGCCCCCAGCATTATTACTCTGAGCAATAATAATGCAAGAAGAAACGCTACTCTACTCGTAGCAGGCAGCAGCTGTTTCCTCTTTCTTCATGTATCAATGTCCTAGTCCTAGGGCTCTAATCACCTCGATCGATCGCAGTAGTCCAAGTCCAAGCACACACGCGTCATATATCTCAACGTCTGATGGCAATTAGTACCACCATTTATATTGATGACTCACCTAATATAACTGCCCTCTTAGCTCGCCGCACACGACAGGCGTACGACCTTGTCCTGACTCTTCTCAGGTTGCTCGATCTTGGCCTCCCCTGACCCCTGCCATGCCCACCCGCCCGCCGCCTATATAAACCTCCGCGCAGACTGATCGATCCAAACGACCACAACCTGGGCCTCCTCGCTCGCTCCATCGATCGTCTTCTTCGCCGTGCCAAATCGACCAGTGATCTGATCCATCGCCGACATGTCTAGCCTCACCTCAGCCTGCAGCGCGGAGGAGCGCGGCTCCGTCGAGGAGTTCGGCGCGCACCTGTCCCTCGGGATCGGCGCCGGGGGAGGGAGCAACCGGCCGTCGCCGCCGCAGCAGAAGGGGAGGCCGCCGCGGACGGTGCAGCTGTTCGGAGAGGTGCTGTCGCTGCTGCAGGACGCCGACGACGACACCTCGCCGCCGGCGGCGGCGAGCAGCAGGAGGAAGAGAGATCGCGGAGGTAGCAGTACTGTCGCGGCGGCTGTGGATCATCTGGATAGTAGCAGGCAGAGCAAGAAGGCCAGGAAGTCCCAGTCCCAGCAGGGAGACGACGGCGATCGCCGGAGCCCGACGGACGACGGCGACGGCGGCGGCGGGAGAAAGAAGCTCCGGCTCACCGCCGCGCAGGCCGCCTTGCTCGAAGACACCTTCCGCGCCCACAACATCCTCTCTCATGTATGTCCCCGATCGCCTCGCTCATTTCATTTCCTTCTTAAATTAATTTCTCCAAATCTCCAATCCTTCTTAATTTCTCCAATCAAGAAACCAAACGCATGCGCGCTTAAATTTTATTTATCTCAAGAACATCCATCCATCCATTCGTTCATTCTGATGATCATAAGAATTCAGAGCCGCAACCAATTGATTGATTGATTTCATCTCGTCGATTTGATATGATTTGATATGATATGATCTCATCTGATGTGATTGATGGATGGAACAGGCGGAGAAGCAGGAGCTGGCGCGGCGAGTGGGGCTGAGCGCGAGGCAGGTGGAGGTGTGGTTCCAGAACCGGCGAGCAAGGACCAAGCTCAAGCAGACGGAGGTGGACTGCGAGCTCCTCCGGCGATGGTGCGACCGCCTCACCGACGAGAACGCGCGACTCCGCCGTGACCTCGCCGACCTCCGTCGCGCCTCCTCCGCCGCCGTCTGCGCCGCCTGCCGCGGCGGCGGCGGCAACAACCACGTCGCCGCCGCCCGCGCCGGCGAGACGGCGTGATCGATCGACGACCTCATCACGACCTTGCAACTTGCAAGCAGCAGCATGGATGCAAAGGCAGCAGATTTCGATCCCTTTCCTTTCTCTTGTAGGTGTAGATAATCTTCGGTTAGAAACATATACTACACAATACACAAAGGTTATAAGCACTAATTATTACGTAACTATATTATTACCATACACAGCACGAACTTAATGATTCGGTTAAAATTAGGGTTTTGATGAGGTTCTCATCGCTGACAAATACATGTTCCATGGAACACGGCCATATATGATACAATTGATATTCCTCAGATTTTTTCCCCCCGTGTTTTATTTTCTTTTTATTTACCTCATGCAAGAAGTGTGCTTCACTGTTTCTCCATTTCTAACTACTTTTTTGGATTGTTGGGCTGGTTTTCGATGTCACCATCATATGATCAGTGATATCTAATCGATGGCGAAGTCGGTTCTTTTTAAACAGACTGCAAATTTTATCGAATAATAAGCACTAGCGATAGATGTCCTGCCAAAAAGGGGAGGGAAAAAAATAACTGGTAAACGATGACAGGAAAACGCAGCCCTACGTTTGTTGCTGCTCTTTATTAGGAAAGAACATAAAGAGTAGTACTAGATGTTATACTCTGCTAAAATGTACTACAAGCTACCTTTTCCATTGCCACAGTAATTTTTTGGCCTCAAGTGGACGTCTGAACCTGGAGTGTTTTATTCAAGCAGAGTAATGGAAGAACATAGGGCACGCATTTTCTTTTTCGTTTCAGAACTCAATATAGATTTTTCTTCTCTGCATAGAAAAGTAAAATAATATCATCTGAATATTCCATCGAGATGGATGATGGATCGTCTAAAGTTCACTCCAGATGGATGATGGATCGTTTCATGCTACCAACTCATGACGAACATTCGCAGAGGAACTCTCCCCCAAATTCTAAAACAGAGACGGTATAGGAGAACAAAATCATGCAAAGGAACCCAAGTTTTTAT
This sequence comes from Digitaria exilis, assembly GCA_015342445.1. Classification (NCBI taxonomy): domain Eukaryota; kingdom Viridiplantae; phylum Streptophyta; class Magnoliopsida; order Poales; family Poaceae; genus Digitaria; species Digitaria exilis. The sequence goes on along the minus strand of JACEFO010002150.1, from coordinate 136,641 downwards.
ACGGCAGAGCTGAATAGACTCCTACTTTTGATGATGCAGAGGGGACAACAGGCAATCACACAGTTTGGAACGAAGGAATTTCACAGGGAATCTGCAATTTCCCGTGGAAATCCCACGAAATTCCAGCGTTCCAAACCGTGACTCGTACTACATTCATCACTTCGATTGATCATGAACATGGAGAAAGAGGGGACCTTAGCCCAAGAACAATCGACTACTATACAACCATTAGCTACTGGCTACACTACCAGTCCAACCACCTACATCACTGGCCATGAAGATGAAGCGTACTCCCTCTTCTCCGATCCATCGTTTCTTCGGCGCCGCCATGGCGTGCACACATGACATCAGAACAGAGGTGGAGGGAGCGAGAGGGAAGAACCTCATTGACTTGGCTGCAAAAGGCACGCGATCTTGTATGTCACCGGTTGTGCAGGGGGTTGGCGCCGGTCGGCACGACCCGCATGTCGTCGTCGTCGCCGCCGGTGAACCCAGCGCAGGCGGCGCCGCCAGCTTTCCTCTTGCTGTTCCCATCCTTGCACCTCGCGACTCTGGCGGCGGCGTCGAAGGCGGCCGTGGCGGCGGCGCCACGACGGGCCGCGGGCACTGGCGCGGCGGCGCCACGAGCGCCGCTGACGGCGGCCAGGAGCGCCACGAGCAAGACGACGAGGCACACGGCGGCGGCGGCGAGCGGGGCCCACCGTCGCCTCCGCATTTCACGCGTTGGCGGCGGCGAACGCTGAGCTGGGTGTGGAGCTGGACTTGGAATGGAAAGCCTACGTGAGCGGAGGAGTGAGGGGAGCTGGAGAGGGAATGAGGGATATGCCGCCGGACGGTAGAGTGGTAGTGGCACTAATGCAGCGTCGCCAGTGGTGCAGAGGGCCTCAGAGTAGCAGCTGCAGCAGAGTGCTTGACGAGCTGTGGTGTGTGAGATCAAAGCAGGAGTGAGCGAGAGAAGGAGCCAAGGAGGTGAAGAAAAGAAGTTTATGATGGCAAGAGGGAGGTCAGGTAGTTTACGCTTGTTTGTTTGTTAACCTTTGCTACTTTCTCTCTCTCTGAATTTTTTAGTTTTTTTTTCTCCCTCTGATTTTTGTTTTTTTCCATGTTGAAGACAACCCAGTTGAGGGCTCACCAAACTATCTGATTCAGAGTGTGATGACTGACAGGAACAGAAATCAAAAGTTCAAAACACATTGTCAGCTCACAATTGACACGATTCCAGATTGCACATTTCCTAGTACTGACTACTGACTTCCCTTCTTTAGGGTGTGTTCAGATTTCCAACTAAACACTATTCATTCTAACTTTTCCCTATTTATACTATTCCTCCTACTCACAGAACACGCTTCCCAGGACTTGCTACAGTGTTTTTATCTAAAGCTACAGTGAATACTTTGAAATCTGAACACACCCTTACTTGTTTTTCCTGAACGATGGCGATCTTTGCGTGTGTGTCAGAGGCATGATAACGAAGAAGAAGCACAGGGAGGTCAAAGAGGGCATACTCCCTCCATCCCAGAAAACATGCAATTCGCTTCCTAATAAATTCTAGAATTTTAAATTTGACCAATTATAAATAAAAATAAAAATATTTATTAGATAAAATATATATCATTATATTTATTTTTAAATGTAGTTTTTTTAACAAATTTATTTAGAGTTATAATTACGAATATATTTTTCTAGAAATTTGGTCAAACATGAACTGCTTTAACTGACACGTATCCCAAACGTGTATGTTTTTTTTGACGGAAGGAGTAATACACAAGTTGCCAACGACACACACGAACACGAGAGAAAGCTGCGGCAGAGGCCCATTCCTCTGCCACCAAACCTCATTGATGAGCCATCAATCCCCCTGTTGCTGTTGCAGCAGAGAACATTGAGAGGACTAGGAACGAAAAGAGCAGAGCAGTAGAAACCAGCACTGATGCTCTTGCTCTGATCAGTGAGGTATGCGATGGCAAGTTGGCAACTGATCAGTTCACTTGTTTATCTGCATGGCTTTGTGTTCATCACTCATCAGTGGGTGATCATGGGTTCATGGCCTTCCCTTGTAACCGGATGTAAATAATCGGTGCTCTACAACTAGAGCTGTTCCTCAAAAGGCCCCTACAGAGCTCGCACTCGGGTCTGTCACGTTGCCACCACTATTGCTGCCATTGCTTGGTGCGTACGGAGAACATGCTCAGTTATGCCTCCTCTCCATTCATCAATGTACTCCTAGAGTTTGTCAGCTTGGACTGTGTGTGCGCGCGCTGCACGTCCGCTCCGTACAGCCCCACGTCACACTCTCACTAGTCGCTAGCGCGGCTAGAGGGGTAGAGTACATGCTCAAGCTCCATGAATCTGTGTATTGAGTTCAAAGAAACCTCTACAAAGGAGTTGTTGAGCTGTTTCAGTTTCCATGGAGTTTAAATCCCTGGAAAATTCACTACTTGTAATCCAAAACATTTGTATGGTTACTGGACGGCAAGTCTGTGCCCAATGATATGCATACTGTCGTTCTGAATTCACCTGTTTTCACATTTCCTCCCTCCTGCCATGATGCACGGGTTCGTTGGGTAGCCCTTGTCCGGTTGCGATGAACTCCGGAGGTTGACGGGTCGTTCAGTGACTGGGTGTGCCCGAGACGCAAAGCCTGGGAAACTGTCTCCAAGTACTACCACCACCATCATCACTGTGGATGCTTCTTGAGACTTGACAAAGATGACATGTAGCTTGACCCCTCCACACATGTTCTGAATCCTTTGATAGAACGTTTCCCTCAGCATTCCATGCCCGGATGATTGCCCTATATGCAAACCTAGCCCTTCAGCAGTGTGTCCTACAAACCGGCCACAGGAGGTGTGCAAACAGCATAACAGAATTTTTGTTTTTGGAAACCTATCAGCAGGACATAATTCAACGACCAGTTAGTTCCTCCCACAAGTACTTTTATTCACTATTCATCCTATTTATCCTCCTCACAAAACACGTTTCCCAACATACTCTTCATCTAAAAAAACTTTACTTCTACCTAACTAAGGTAGAAGTGTTTTTTTTGATGAATAGTACGTTGGGAAGCGTGTTTTGTGAGGAGAATGAATAGGATGAATAGTGAATAAAAGTACTTTTGGGAGAAACTAAACACCACCCAAAGGTCCATTTGCATGCCATTAGCCGTCTGGAATTCTATTTCCAGGTGCCACAGAGTGCTCCAAATCTAACACCGTAGGGGGTTACAGTTGTTACACCTTGCTCTCTCGTGTCCAAGGGCTGGCAGCCGTGGTACATCACTGTACGCGTGTACACAAGTACCGTGGCATAGGTACTGCCTGCATCATTGCGTCAGGCGCGACTGCACAGTATTGCCCATCAAACATGAAGGAGCATCACTTCATCACAGCATGTCCGTCGACATGCCATGCTCAGAAATGGCTACATCGGCTACACGCCCCTGGCAGTCAGTAGTACAGTGTATTTGGACTGCAAACATCCGGTGCACAACAGATTAATGCAAAGTTTAGCTCGCATCAACAATCAACCAGCCCCCCCAGTTCATGTGCTAGGCGGCGCCTTCCTGTTCAGCAGCAGTCGTGGCTGTCATAGCTCGTAACAGAAACACCATGCACAAGCATTTCCAATCACAGGTTCAGATAAGTACCCACTGTTCCTAAATCAATACCTACTGTTTTAGCCAGAATTTGACACCTGAATTTCTCAATACAAACAGAATGTGACTAGTCGAATCAGGCACTAGATGCACCAAGGAGACTGAATCACTCTAAATACCGTATTTCACAATATACTAGTATATGCTAGTAAACAATAAGAGGACCTCAAGGTTAATCAGACACAGAAGGTTACTAACTACTATATGCTTATAGGTATAAGAAAAGATAGTTCATCATATGAACCAACAATTAATTAATATATCACACACGTCAGACATGGAACTTACAATGGTATCACCTACTCAAAATGTATCCGCTTAAGGGGCTAACAGTAGTCCTTAAAGAGATTACTGCAAGAAATATAGGCCACCAAACATTCTCTTCTGGTTACATTTTACAAGAGGGTAACATAGGCCTTGTTTAGATGAGAAAGTTGGTGGAAAGTTGGAGGTGTGAATAATGCATTGGTAAGCGTGTCTGTGAGAGAAGATGTGACTTGATGTAACTAAAAAGTTGGTGAAAGTTGGCGAAGCCATAATCTACTTGCCGCCTTCTAACAAGCTATCACATCCAGCGAGTAGCATGTCATACCCAGCATACCGAAAGTTTGGTCGTGCAAACTGTCTTTCCTCAAAGATGAGGGTGGAGATTCGGCTAGCTTTTTTTTTGTGAGATACTGGAGATTTGGCTAGCTGATACATACAATATGGTCGAGCTGAAGTTGCCGCATGAGTTCCACATAACCACACAGAGCAATCATATTTCTCCTCTGTAGCCTCCACCGCCGAAGTAGTCTTTCCTCGAGCCTGCAATTGCCATCGACTTCTGGTGCTCCAGCTTTGGACAGTCACCAACACGATGGCCAAGACCACCACAATATGCACATCCCTTAACACCACTCTCCTTGGCGATTATCTCCTCATCCTCCAATGGATCATTGAGCTCCGCCAACACTGGTGGAATCCTCTGCTTCGCCTCCTTCAACAAGTGCTTGAGATCAAGAAGCGTGGTTTCGGTTTGGTTCTTGTTGATGAAGGTAGTTGCTATGCCAGTCTTCCCACATCGACCCGTTCGACCGATTCGGTGGACATAGTTTTCTATTTCGGCGGGCATGTCGTAGTTGATGACATGCTGGATATCAGGAAAATCAAGACCCTTTGATGCAACATCAGTAGCCACAAGAACATCCTTCTTACCAGACTTGAAGGAGTCAATTGCGTTCTGTCTTTCCTCTTGATCTTTTCCTCCATGGATCGCAACAGCCTCCACTCCCTTTAGAAGAAGATACTCATGGATGTAGTCCACATCGGCCTTGTTTTCACAGAAGATGAGAACAGGTGGTGGGGTCTTTTGGAGGCATTCAAGGAGGTATATAATTCTAGCGTCTTCCTTGACATACTCGACTTCTTGAATGACATCAAGATTTGCTGCTCCAGCTCTCCCCACATTGACAGTAACTGGTTTCACAAGGGCATTCTTCGCAAAATTTTGAATCTTCTGAGGCATAGTAGCAGAAAAAAGAAGGGTCTGCCTTTGATCCTTGAAATGGTCAAAAACCTCCTTGATGTCATCCTCAAATCCCAAATCAACCAGCCTATCTGCTTCATCCAATGTTAAGTACCTGCAGATATCATGAAAGGGACATTAAGTAACTTAAAACAATGTGTGGATACAGGTGAACGGTAGGAACCCTCATGAGAGGCAGAGAGATTGCCTAAATTTATGCTCTATACAGTCCAACCAAACTGGCTATTTTCAATCAAGCAAAACTGAACTGAAAAGTGAAAACATAAAGCTCTGAAACATGGGAAATCGACAGAGCAAGGACCTAGTTTGCTAGTTAGATTTGGGAATTGGGATGGACATCTTCCAAAGACTTTTGGGGACCAAAACTAAATTCAATTAGATGAAACAAATTAGCTAAATTGAGGCTAGAATCCAAAATCCAGCCATGGTAGCCCAGTTGTAGGTCAAGATACCGCAACGCTTCATAAAACATAGCTAAATTAGATGCATCGCTTCACAATAGCAACCACACAACAATCACTACAGAAGTACATTAAATATTCCTCCTTCACAGCAGAATTTTTACAAAAGAAAAAAAATGAACTTCACTTTACTGTGATCAAGAATTGTAGAATGTAATTAATAATAAGTTACAGTTGTTGACTGTAAGTACTTATCTATGAGAACATATGCTAACCCTTTTCTCAGAATTAGAAGGCAAATTTTGCCTAGTATGTTCATCCAACATGACCATGTCCACATGACATCACATGATATTCAATGACATAATATCCATTCTAGTACAAAGAAAAACAATCAAAACAAATCGAATACTCATTCTATAGGCACATAGCAGGGTTCATGAAAAGAGTGTCCAAGTTAAACTTATATCAGTTACTACTGTACTGGTTATAACTTCAAACAGAATGTTCTGTTCAGATATTCACATTCACACACAGCAAAGCAGATAACACTAAGATATCCAACAGTTAGCTATGGAAAATGATCCTGATGGAAAATTAAACACTCACCTGCAGTTATCAAGATTCATCTTCTTCTTGGCGAGCAAATCTTTGAGCCGGCCAGGAGTTGCCACAACAATGTGCACGCCCTTCTTCAACACATCCAGCTGCGTCCTCATATCGATACCCCCAATGCAAAGCAAAGGTCTTATCTCCGGGTAGCCTGCCTCCTTGAGTGGAAGGAGGAACTGCTCAATCACATCATAGGTCTGCTTGGCCAGCTCACGGGACGGGCAGATGATCATCCCAAACGGGCCCTCCCCAGGCACAATTGGCATCAGCATCTCCTCCTGCAGCGCCACCATGATAAGCGGCAGCACGAACACCAGCGTCTTCCCGGACCCCGTGAAGGCGATGCCGATCATGTCACGCCCGGACAGCACGACGGGGAGCCCCTGCACCTGGATGGGCGTGGGCTGGACGATGCCCCTCTCGCGCAGCTTCCGGAGCATGGGCTCCGGGAGGCGGAGGTCGCGGAAGTCCCGCGCGGGCGGCGGGACGTCGTCGCCGTCGACGATGATGTGCCACTTGCGGCGGAGCTCGTTGGCCTTGGCGAGCGGCATGCGGCGGAGGCGGAGGGGCGGCTTCCACCCGGTCTTGATCGGCTCCGTGTAGACGATGCCCTTGGCGATCTCGCGGACGGAAAGGAGGGACTTCTTGTCGGAGAGGTTTTCGATCACCTCCCTCTCCTGCTGGATCCGCTGCTCCGTGGCGGTCACCTCCGGGGCCGAGCGCTTGAGCTGCGTCGCCTTGACGAGGAGGCTGGGCTTGGCGGCGGCATCGGGGGCCGAGGGCTGCGCCGGAAGCAGCGGCGGGGGAGGCGGGAGCGGGAGGTCGGCCCCGGCGGCGGAGGGCGGCGCCGGCTTCGAGAGGCGGAGCTGGCGGAGGCGCTCGGCCTCCATGGCCCGGCGCTTGGCCACCGGGATGTACTCCTCGTAGGTGTCCTCCTCGTCGGAGTTCGCCATGGCGGCGGCCGAGGCGGCCGCGGTGGCCGCCATGGTTAGGGCTTGGAGGCGGCGGTGGATTTGGGGAGGGGAATCGAAGCAGATCGAGTCCGGGTGGATTTTTTTCTCGCGTGAGGGAGAAAGAAAGAAGAGGGAGTAACCGACGTTAAAGTTGAAGTCGGTGGACGCCCACGAGGAAATGAGGCCCAGCCCACGAATAGCACGGCCCGGCCCAACTTTGTTCCCAAACAAATGTATATCTGTTTCTCAAAAACAAAAAGTATATATCTGTTCATAATTTATTGAAGTATATTCAACTTCGTTTGGAAGGAGGAAGTATTCAACATATTTTTGTCATAATTTACCTTTTCTAATTGAAACGTATGCAACTTTGTGGTAATGAATAAAATATCTTATTTTTGTAAAAGAAAAATAGCAACGTATCGTATGAAAACCAGTTTCCCGTGGAAACTATGAAAACTTCAATCTGAGCCCCACAATGTTGATCTAACAACGTCCTCAGAGGAGGTGGGAGGGTGATTTGCAAAAGTGTCTTTGCAAATCATCCCTCCCACCTCCCATTAGCTTCGCAAATCACCCTTCCCACCTCCCCCGAACGCGTCCTGGATAACATCGTGTGGCCCATGTTATAGTTTCCATAGTTTCTACGGAAAGTTGGTTTCCACCAGATATATCCCAAGAAAAATAGGGCTATTTTACATTTGCTTTGTGGAAAACCTCAGTTTTTTTTGTTACCTTGCTACAACATTTTTTTTTACTTTAGTATATTGACACAAAAGACACCACACTTATTAGTGATTTCCAATAATGTATTTCCCTCGAATTCGAACAAAGATTATTAGCTTCCAGAAGAATTATTTATCATGATATTAATCCAGTAGAGTGTGTCTACACTCTTACTCTGCACAACACTTTTTGTAAGTATGTTTTTTTTAAAAAAAATGACATGTGAAAATCCCAAATCGAATATGATTATTGGAGGGTTCTTTCTATAATGCGAGCCCACGTGAGAAAACAAAAAAATGTTTCGTGTGCCTAAACCTCTCGATAAAAAGTTAGAAGCTTAAGCGTGTTGGAAGGAGAGGATAACAGAGGTGGTAGAGGAGCTAATCAATCAATCCAACACTATGGCGATCTCTGGTCTTTGCAACAACGGGATTCGTTCATGTTTTGAATTCAATCACAATGAACACATTCAGCAAAAGACACATGTATTTAAGGAGGAACAAAACCGATGGAATTTATATAATTATACGAAGAATTTTTGCAAAATGCAACATCGGTCTCTCCCATCTTCCTCCTTACAAAATATACTCCTCTGTAACACGACGAACTCCATGATGACGCTATACACATGGCGCGACCACAAAATTAACCGCGGTTAACCAGTAGTAAAATAAATAGAGATTAATGTGCGCCGTGCACACACGCGCGGCGGCCGGCGGCTGGCCGGAGAAATTAACAATTAACCAAGGTAAAGACACGAAAACATGCGGCGGAGAAAAATTAATAATGGGTCGTCGTCGTCGTCGTCATCGGCTCGTCGTCGCTGAGATCCATGGCCTACGCCGACCGGCGTGAGAGGTTCCTCAGCATCCTCGGTGTGGCGGCGGCGGTGGCGTCCTTGCTGGTGTTGTCCATGACGGTCTCGAATGCTCCGACGAGCGCCCTGACCTTGCTGAGCTGGCGCTTCTCCAGCAGCATGCTCCGCGCCTCCTCGATCACGTCGTTGCTGCTGCCGCGCGCCTCCGGCCTCGCCTCCATCGCCGTCTTCACCCTGCTCTGGAACTTATTCCTCACCGCCGCCCCTTTCTGACGCTCCGCCGCCCCTTTCTGATGCTCCGCCGCCTCGTGCTTCTTGATCGCCTCCTTCACCACCGCCACGAGCTTCTCCTCCGCCACCACCTCCCCGCCGGCGACGGGGACGACGACCTCCGTCGTCGGAGGAGTCATCGCCGCCTCTCCTTTCTTCGGAGACTCCACCACCACCTCTTCCTGCTCCACCTCGCCGGCGGTGAGGTCAGTCTCCTTCCCCTCCGTCGCCTGCGTCTTCTCCATCCCGCACTCCTCACCATCTTCCTTCACGATCGCCGGCGAGTGACGTTTCATCTCATGTATGATCTTCTCAGGGACAGCATCGGGGTGTTCATGTTCATGGCGCTCCTCCTCCTCCTCCTCCCGCTGCACGTGGCCATCGTTAACGGTGGTGAGCTCGACGCCACCACCAATGGCGGAGGCCTTGCCGGTGCTGGGCGAGGAAGCAGCAGCGACCGGCGACGAAACCCTGACGCGACGCGAGCGGCTGGTGCGGAACGCGCGGGCAGCGCGCTGCATGAGGCGTCTCGGCGACCACTGCGACGTGTAGTACGCCACCACAGCGGCCGCCCCCGGCGTGAGCGGCTTGTTGCCCAGCTTGGATCTGCCCGGCGTCGCCGGCGGCGAGTCGGTGGCGCTGGGCTTGCCGGCCATGCAACCGAAGGAAGAAGAAGACGATGACGTCACACCGGCGGGCGTGGTGGGCATGGAGACCGGGTGGTGTGCTGGGTTGGAGCTGAACGGCGATGGCGGGTCGGCGAGCTCGCTCGCGCAGCGTGGCAGAGATCGCGATGGCGCCATGCCCTGCCTTGCAGGGACCTGCGAACACACAATGCCAAAAGATTAAGAGATCCGTATCGTTACAGAGATCTATCTATCAAAAGATATGATCTTGGAGACCAAGGAAGCCAACGAATTGATCTTCAAGATATCAGATTTAGCATGCTGGGTGTGTGTGTGTGTGTGTATATATATATATATATATATATATATATATATATATATATATATATATATATATATATATATATATATATATATATATATTGGGAGGCTATGTGCTTCCGATAACTATGGGAAGCCTAGACACATCTCCTACCACATCCACCTCCCATGCACCTCACGCCCCACCTTACTCATGCATGGATGCATACATGCAAGAACCACCTGTCCTACCACCTCTCCACCTCCCATGCATCTGACACATGCATGCATTCAAACCACCTTTACCACTAGGTTTAGTGTCTATAATTTTTCACTCGAAGATCCAACTCACAAATAGTTTTCACCATAAGATTCGTGACATTTTTATACATAGTTTGAGATCCATTGTGAATGTTTTTTTAAATTTTTTTTAATTCAAAATTTGTGTGGTCATACAAACATACTGACATGACTATATAAACTGTGTCGAGCACAGAAACGTATGGACATGATCATATAAACGTAGTGACACGAGCATAGAATATGTCCGAGCATAGAAACATACGAGCATGAGCATAGAAATATATATACTCGGGCATATAAAGTATTGGTGCATAATATTTTGAATTCAAAATTTACGTGGTTATAGAAACATACTGTTAGGACTATAGAAATAGCTTTGAGCGCAGAAACGTATGACCATAATAGAAACCTTCAACTCTTTTTTTGTCTACTAAAAATGCCTTTCGTAGAAAGTTCCGCTCTGATCGTATATATGACACAACTAATCATATATTGAAGCTGAGACTCTATATACTAGACCAAACACCCCCTACCAGACATGGTTTTGGGGTTCCATGGTTTATGGCTCTATACTGTACATAATAGAAGCCAAAAACACTTTTTTCCTACATAAAATGTATGTCATATAAAGTACCGCTCTGATCATATATATATATATATATATATATATATATATATATATATATATATATATATCACGACTAATCATATATTCAAGCTGAGTAAAATGCATGTCATAGAAAGTACCACTCTAATCATATATATGTCACGACTAATCATATATTCGAGCTAAGACTCTCTATACTAGACTTAAACCTTCCCCCTACAGTGGGCTGGAGTTCTATGACCAGAAGAAAAAGTTTCTATGACAGTGGGCTAGAGTTCTATGACCAGAAGAATACATTTCTATGACAGTGGGTGGAGTTCTATGACTAGAAGGACATATTTGTATGACGCTCGAAACAGGTTTCTATGGAGCATACAATCATTCACAACCTTGTGCATGGTCATACATACATGTGTGCTCGATCATACATACTTCTTGATGTGGTCATACATTATATATGCTCATGTCTGAAAGTGCATATGGCCCCCTAGTTGGTTTTGGTGATGATGACAATCACAATTTGGAGGTTTCATGTTTCCATTGAGTATTTGCAGGGCTTACACGAAGAAAAATCAAAAGAAATACAATACATGTCCCCTACGCAAACGATATGGTGAAAAGCTCAAGTGGATAGCTAAATATAATTTTTTATCTTTGTCTTGAGTATAGGATCACCGTACTATCAAGAGGGACGTGTCTGTCAAGTCAAATGATGCCTAGTAGTAATTTTTGGATGATCACCTAACTTTGAGAGAGAGCATTTTGCTCACTAACAAGGGTGACCGGAAATTCCGGTCCCGCGGTCGGAATTTCCGGGTTTTACAGAGCGCGACCGGAAATTGCATCGGATTTTCCTGTTGGGGGCTGAATTTTTCAGCCTAAGTCCCCTGTGACCGGAATTTCCGGTCTCTGGTCGGAATTTCCGGGTTTCACAGAGCAGGACCGGATTAAGTTTAGGATTTTCCGGTGTGACTCTTCGTACTGAGATTGAAATAGGGTGGATCGGAAATTCCGGTCATCCCGACGGAATTTCCGGTCATCTGACAAGCATAACGGCTAGTTTTTGAGTGACCTCTATAAATAGCCCCCATACCCCTTCATTTCAACTCTCTCGGTTCTCCACTGAAAGAAATACTTTGAGCTCGCCATTTTCACTCTCTCAACCTTCCTTGAGCTAATCTTTGAGAGGATTCAACTAGGGTTTGGATTGGGGAGAGATTTGAGTGAGAAAAGTGATTGGTTCATCTCTAGAAGCACTCAAGGCATCATTTGATTGGCAATCTCGTTTGTTACTCTTGGAGCTTGACTCCTAGACGGTTTGAGGTTGCTTGGGAGTGTCTCAATTCGTGTGAGCACCCCAAGAAGATTGTATTACCCTCTCTAGTGTGAGATTTGTGAAGGAAAGTCAATCTAGACCTTTGTGGTCGATTGATCGAGGAAAAGAGTTTGAAGAGACTCTACCCTTTGTGGGTTCCTCAACGGAGACGTAGGTCCTTTGTGGGGTGAACTTCGGAAATAAATCTTGTGTCTCATTTCCTTTACGCATTTCACATTGCTTTTCATATCTTGTATTGACCCGATCTATTTGCTTGTGTTGTTCCGCTGCTTCTAATCATATACACTAGCATCTAGGTCATCATTGCAAGGTTTCTATTCAAGTAGAATCTTTATCTAGGCTTTTAATTTTGAATCTCGAGCAACTCCACCTTGCTGTCGGAAATTCCTGAGCTGACCGGAAATTCCGAGTTCGGAATTTCCGGCCAGACACCGGAATTTCCGGCCTGAACTGATTTTGTGAGTTGAGAACTGTTTCAGATTTCGATCGGAGCCTATTCACCCCCCCTCTAGGCATCCTAAAGACCTTTCAATTGGTATCAGAGCTTAGGTCTCTTGATCAAGGCTTAACCGCTTAAGAGAAGGATGTCGAGGTATGGGATAGAAGATGTGGATGTTGAAAGAGTTGAAGAAGAAGTGAATCCGTCGATTCAACCTCAAGGTGATGACGGGCAATCCGTCAAGTCGAGGATAAGTGCCAAGTCCAAAGGGAGCAACAAATCAAAGAAAAGCTCAAAGTCGAAGAACCAAAAATCAAAGAAAGATGAAGAACCAAGCTCAAGCTCATCAAGCTCAAGCTCAAGCTCAAGCTCAAGCTCAAGCTCAAGTTCAAGCTCAAGTGACGACTCGGGTGATGATAAAGCCAAGCAAAAGAAGAAGAAGAGCAAGGCCAAATTGGCAAAGAAGATGTTCGAGAAGTGGATGGAGTTGAACATCGACGAAGAAAAGAAGAAGAAGACCAAAAAGGGGTTTGCACAAATTCCGTTGAATTATGATGAATTCAATAAGTTTTCTTCTACAAATTTTCAATCAATTCATTTAGGAAAGGCTCCGTACTTTGATGGAACTAACTATCCTAAATGGGCTTATGATATGAAAATGCATCTTTTCGGGCTTCACCCTTTGCTTTGGGAGATTGTGAATGTAGGTGTGAAGGTGCCCAAGAATGGAAAGATGACTCCGGAGCTAGCACAAGACTACTACCGCAATGCTCAAGCCGCTAGAGTCATCACAAGCTCCTTGTCACTACAAGAGTTCAACAAGATTCAAAATGTTGAAGTGGCAAAGAACATTTGAGAAATTCTCAAGGAGTCACATGAGGGAACCGACATGATCAAAGAGGGAAAGATTGATGTGATCAATAAAAAGCTTGAGGGTTTCGTCATGCTTGATGATGAAACCATCCAACAATGCTTTGATAGGCTCATGGCACTCATCAATGAAGTAAGAGCTCTTGGTTGTGAAGATTGGAGTGATTTCAAGGTCACCAAGAAGATGTTGGATGCATACTCGCCAAACAACTATGCCATTGCCGCTATGATTAGAAGAGATCCATCCTATAGAAAGATGACACCGGTCCAACTTCTTAGTGAGCTCACACAACATGACCTAGCCGAAAAAATGGCAAGTGAGGCTCGCAAGAAAAGAAGTGACAAGGACATAGCATTGAAGGCAAAAGAAGAAATGGATGAGAAGGTCAAGTCATCCAAGGGCAAGAAGGCGATATCAAGTGATGAGGAAGAAAGCACCGATGAAGAGATTGTTCTCTTAATGAAGAAGTTCAAGAGTTTCATGAAGAAGAGAAGCTTCAAGAAGAACTTTGGTGGCAAAGACAAGAGAAGAATCAAGAAGAGGCCGTGCTATGAGTGTGGTGAGTATGGGCATTTCATTGCCGAGTGTCCCAACAAGGACAAGAACAAGGAAGGGGAGAAAAGAGGCAAGGACAAGCCTCAAGAGTACAAGAAGAGGTTTGATCACAAGAAAAAGAAGTATCAAAAGCAAGCTCATCTTGGTATGGAATGGATTTCAAGTGATGAAGAGTCCGTAGATGAAGAGATGGCAACCATAGCCATTCACAAGCCATCTTCTTCATCCTCACGCCTCTTCAACAACCTCTCAAGTGATGATGAGGATGACGTCGCTCATTGCTTCATGGCCAAGGGCGCTAAGGTGAAATCCAAATCCAACTACTCCTCCTCTATCTCTTCATCTAGTGACATAGAAAATGATTTTGAAGATGAAGAAGCTTTGTTCGAGCTAGGCCTAATAGAGAAATTTGGAAAGAAAGGCTTTAAAGAAATTAAAAAGCTTTTGAAGAAATTGGATAAAAGAGAAACCTCTCTTTCAATGCAAGAAGACTTGCTCATCCTTGAAAAGGAGAGAAACCTTGCATTGGAAGAGGAGTTAGCCAAAGAGAGATGTAAGGTTGAGAAGTTAGCTATAGACTTGTCTCTAACTAATAACTCTAAAGAGAAGGCATCCAAGGATCTCTCCTTGGCAAATGACTCTCTTGCTAAACTAGAGAGTTCTTATAGTAAATTTCAAAATAGCTTCTCATGCTTAGAGGTCAAACACAAAGATCTTGAAGTTAACTATAAAACTCTTTTGGATAGCACCTCATCTCAATCTAAGGCTTCACTTGATTCCAATGTCTTCACTAGTGAAGGATGTGCTAAATGTGATAATATTGATATAAATGCTTGTCTCACTAACCTTGCCAAGCTAGAGGTTTCCATCAAGGCTAAGGATGATCAAATCAATAGATTGAACATGCTTGTAAGTCAAGGATATTGCAATGATGAGAAATTCAAGGGCAAGCACCAATACACCACATGGAGACATCCCAAGGTGACCGATGGTCTTGGTCACACTAGGGGTGAAAAGGTGAATGGTAGGCACCTCATCAAGGGAAAGGAGCATGTCAACTTCGTGAAATCCAAGAACCTTGGTGAGTTGATGGATGTAGCTCATGGAGTGAAGAAGGGTGGTGTGAGTAAGGACACCACTCCTAAGGTGAAGGTTGACGAGAAGGCTAAGAGCAAGGTTAAGGCTAAGGATATTCATGAGCCATCACCTAGCTACACAAATGATTACATGGTCACCATGGATGAGAACAACAAAGTGGTGGTCAAGTATGTTGGTGCCTACACTAAAAGGAACATTCTTAGGAGTGTGTGGATACCAAGGATGTTTTTGGCTAACCTCAAAGGACCCAAATCTTTTTGGGTACCTAAACCCCGAGCTTAATCTTGTTTTGTAGGCTTACTCCTCCGGTGGCACAGGATGAGTGCTTGATAGTGGATGTACAAATCATATGACCGGAGGAAAGGAATTGTTCACTTCATTTGAGCCATACAACGAACCCGTTGAAAAGATTGTATATGGAGATAATAGAAAGGGGGAGGTAATTGGTCATGGTAAAATTGCTATCTCAAATGACCATTCAATTTCAAATGTATATCTTGTTGAATCCTTAGGATATAACTTGCTTTCCGTTTCACAACTTTGTGAAATGGGTTATAATTGTCTCTTTACTAATGAGGGTGTGACCGTCTTTCGAAGAGAGGATTCCTCTATTGCATTCACGGGTCGCTTGAAGGGTAAACTCTATTTGGTTGATTTCACAATTGATAGAGTGACACCCGAGACTTGTTTAGTGGCAAAATCTAGCATGGGTTGGCTTTGGCATCGCCGGCTTGCTCATGTTGGGATGAGGAACTTGGCCAAACTTCAAAAGGGCGGGCACATCCTAGGACTAACCAATGTTGTGTTTGAGAAAGATAGGTTGTGTGGAGCATGCCAAGCCGGAAAACAAGTTGGAGCTCCACATCCTAGCAAGAACGTCATGACGACCACAAGACCTCTCAAGCTCCTACATATGGATCTTTTCGGTCCCGTGGCTTATATAAGCATTGGTGGTAACAAATACGGTCTTGTTATTGTTGATGATTATTCTCGCTTCACTTGGGTGTTCTTTTTGCAAGATAAAAGTGAAGTGCAAGATGTGTTGAAAAAATTCATCAAGAGAGCTCAAAATGAGTTTGAAGTCAAGGTCAAGAACATAAGAAGTGACAACGGAACCGAGTTCAAGAATACAAAGGTGGAAGAGTTTCTTGATGAAGAGGGGATCAAGCACGAGTTCTCCGCTCCCTATACCCCTCAGCAGAATGGTATAGTGGAGAGGAAGAATAGAACACTCATTGAAGCCGCAAGAACCATGCTTGACGAGTACAAGACGCCGGACAACTTTTGGGCGGAAGCAATCAACACGGCGTGTCATGCAATCAACCGCCTCTACCTTCACAAGATTCTCAACAAGACCGCATATGAACTCCTAACCGGTAACAAGCCTAAGGTGCATTACTTTAGAGTTTTTGGGTGCAAGTGTTTCATACTTAACAAAAAGCCCAAAAGTTCAAAGTTTGCACCTAAGGTTGATGAATGTTTCTTTCTTGGTTATGGTACTAACGAACATGCCTACCGAGTCTTCAACAAAACCACCGGTTGTGTTGAAACCTCCGTAGATGTGAAATTTGATGAAACCAACGGCTCTCAAGTAGAGCAAGTTAATTCAAGTCTTGTAGATGAAGAAGAGCCTCCATATGAAGTCATCAAGAAAATGGCAATTGGTGAAGTAAGACCAAGAGAAGAGTCATCCCAAGAGAAAGACGAACCATCCTCATCAACAAGAGTTGAGCCATCCATCACTCCTCAAGTGCAAGAACAAGTTCAAGATCAAGCTCATGGTGACAATCATGATCAAGATCAAGAACAATCAAATCAAGGAAGTGATGAAGCTCAACATCCCCCTATTGAAGATCAAACAATTGTTGATGCAAGTGATGAGGAACCTATTCAAAGACAAGATTAAGAGCCTCATCCTAGAGTTCGTCGAATGGTCCAAAGAGATCACTCCGTAAAGAACATTCTTGGGAGTATAAGAAAAGGGGTAACCACTCGTTCTAGATTGCAAAATTTTTGTGGATTTCACTCTTTTGTTTCTACTTTGGAACCACTTAAGGTAGAAGATGCTCTTGGAGATCCGGATTGGGTTATGGCTATGCAAGAAGAGTTGAACAACTTCACAAGAAATGAGGTTTGGGAGTTGGTGGAAAGACCCAAGCAAAATGTGATAGGAACCAAGTGGGTCTTCCGCAACAAGCAAGATGAACATGGTGTAGTGACAAGAAATAAAGCAAGGTTAGTGGCACAAGGTTTCACCCAAATTGAAGGTTTGGATTTTGGTGAGACCTATGCGCCCGTAGCTAGGCTTGAGTCAATTCGCATTCTATTAGCCTATGCCGCTCACCATGATTTTAAGCTTTATCAAATGGACGTGAAAAGTGCATTCTTGAATGGCCCCCTCTCCGAGTTGGTGTTTGTGGAACAACCTCCCGGCTTTGAAGACCCAAAGTATCCTAACCATGTTTACAAGCTCCATAAGGCGCTCTATGGGCTTAAGCAAGCTCCTAGAGCATGGTATGAATGCCTTAAGGATTTTCTTATTAAAAATGAATTTGTTATGGGCAAAGCCGATTCTACTCTCTTTACTCACAAAGTTGATGGTCATATATTCGTTTGTCAAATTTATGTTGATGACATCATCTTTGGTTCAACAAATGTGAAATTTTGCAAAGAGTTTAGTAGGATCATGACAAAGAGGTTTGAGATGTCCATGATGGGTGAGTTGAAGTTCTTCCTTGGATTTCAAGTCAAGCAATTGAAGGAAGGAACATTTATATGCCAAACCAAGTATACAAATGATATGATCAAGAAGTTTGGCATGACAAGTGCAAAGCCCATGAAGACTCCCATGCCAAGCAAAGGAAATGTTGATCTTGATGGGAAAGGTAATTCGGTGGATCAAAAGGTATATCGTTCCATGATTGGATCTTTGCTTTACCTTTGTGCATCTAGACCCGATATAATGCTTAGTGTGTGCATGTGTGCTCGATATCAAGCCAACCCCAAGGAATGTCACCTTAAGGCCGTTAAGAGAATTTTGAGGTATTTAGTACACACACCTAACCTTGGCTTATGGTATCCCAAGGGCTCCACTTTCGATCTATTTGGATATTCCGATTCGGATTATGCCGGTTGCAAAATAGATAGAAAGAGTACATCGGGGACTTGTCAATTTCTTGGTAGGTCCTTGGTGTCTTGGAGCTCTAAGAAACAAAACTCTGTTGCTTTATCCACATCGGAAGCGGAATATGTTGCCGCCGGTGCTTGTTGTGCACAACTCTTGTGGATGAAGCAAACCTTGAGAGACTATGGATATGACTTTACCAAAATCCCATTGTTGTGTGACAATGAGAGTGCCATCAAACTAGCCAAAAATCCCGTCCATCACTCAAGAACAAAGCACATACAGATAAGACATCATTTCTTGAGAGATCACCAACTCAAAGGAGATATCGTATTACGTCATGTGAGAACCCACAACCAACTAGCCGATATCTTCACAAAGCCATTAGATGAGAAAAGGTTTTGTGCCTTGAGGAGTGAGCTAAATATTTTGGATTCTCGTAACTTGGAGTGATATGGAGCACATACTTGATTGTTGCCTAGTTAGGTTCAAAACAAGTTTTGGCGTGTGTTTATTTTGATTTTTTGAGAAAATATTGGATTTTGTGATCTTTGGATCATTTCTTGGCTTATGGGACCATTGTTATGTATTGTTGATTGTGGCTGGTCCTGTTAAGTCAAGTTTCTTATATGTCCATTAGCTATATCTTTCTAAATCACTCAATCAATCTCATCGAAAATCTGGCTCGCTTTTCTGATCTTCACCGGAAAATCCGGCCCCTGCGTCGGAATTTCCGGCCAGGCGGAACTTCCTTCTGAACCTGGCCAGACCGGAAAATCCGGTCAACCCCGACGGAATTTCCGGTCCCGCCAGGGTATAAAAGCCTTCTCATACCCGTTGAAACCCTAAACTCTTTTATTTTTCTTCTCCAAGCCGCCGCCCCTCTTTCTCTCTTCTGTGCGGGCGATTTTTCGCTCCAACCGAGGAAGGGATCAAGTGGTGATTGGAGAAGGTGGTCCATCCTCCGGAAAACCCGATTCCCACTTCGGTTTTTCCGATCTCGCGCGGGAAAGTTCAAAGGTAATCCATTCAAAATCCCCGTCGCCCGATCTTTCGCTCCGGACGAAACTAGATGAAACCCTTTGAGCCATATACTCCTTATGCATCCTAGAACTCATGCCTGTCATCTTGTTTGCAATGGATGGAGAAATCGGAAGTTTTCAAGTTTTAATCTCTAAACCTAGGTTTTATCCGATCTCTAAATGTGATTGATTCTAGAACGATTCCTCCTAGGATTATCTTCCTGCTACATAGTCCATCTTATATCCAAAGTCTCATATCTTTTGGTGGGCTAAATCTCGAGTTCCATGATTTTGGTGTGGTGCACGGGCTCGGTCGGAATTTCCGGCCATGGTCCGGAATTTCCGAGATCGGAATTTCCGGCCCTTTCCGGAATTTCCGACAGACGCCCGTTCAACACCCCTATCTGGTTCTGTGCATCTTCTAATCCATCATTATCTACACTTTGACAGATGGCACGAACCAAGGTTGCTTCTCGCCGTCCTCGCCGGGATGAATCAAGTGAATCAGAGTCTGAGGAGGAGATCCATCTTGAGGATGTGAGGCCCGATCCGCCTCGTCGTACCGGCAAGCGTGCAGCAAACAGGCAGGATTCAGTCCGTCGAGGCCGTGGTCGGCGCTCTGGGACTGGCAGAGGTGCGGGGACTGGTGGTGATGATGAGGGAGGATCTAGTGGTCAGGCCAGCAGAGCACAGTTTGCATATGATCCTAACATTGATCTCAGCATATACACAACTCAGTGTCAGGAGATCATGAGGCCTATCAGGAGTCCTGAGGATCCGAGGATGACTAGTTACAAGAGGAGGACAGCTGATATCAAGCATGTGAGATATGGGACAGATCCAGCTCAGAGTCCCAGAGGTTTTAGGGGTGATCCCAGATTTTGGCTACCTCATCAGGCTGACTGGTATGAGAGTGTCATCATGCCTATGAGATACAGGACCACTCTGATGAGGTACATTGATTGGAAGCATCTCCTATCCTTCCCTGCACCTATTCGTGAGATAGCCCGAGAGGTACATACTCAGTGTCAGAGGAAGAGATTGACAGATTTGATGGCTATGAGACAAGATTGGAATGATGAAGTGATTGCTCAGTTTTATGCTACTCTATATGTTGATCAGCAGTCACAGACTTTGCACTGGGCGATTGGAGGCAGACGATACTGTGTGACACTTGTTGCCTTTGCTGGGCTTCTTGGTCTGACTACCGAGGATGTTCACGACTTTGACCTGCACAGTGAGCCCATTCCTCATGACACTCGTCTGAGTTTCATGTATGATGATCGATATGGGAAGATTGAGTATGGGAAGACTCATGGTCTGAAGCCATACTACAGGTTGATGAATCAGCTCTTCAGGTTCACTCTCACTCCCAGGATTGGAGATTCTTATAATATATCACATAGAGCCAAGAGTATTCTCAGCCGCATGAACCCTGCCTCGCCTACCTTCTCTGTCTCCAAGTTTATATGGAATGAGATCATCACCTGCTCTCATGATGGTACAAGCAGCTGTCACTATGCACCGTATATCTTCCGTGTTATTCTTGGAGTCACTGGCCTTGGACTTATCACAGATCAGTCTCACATTGCCTACAAGTCCAACAAAGGCCAGCTTGAGAGGATGCTTCACCTTGGGTCTCAGGCGCCATCACCAGTGAGAGCTCAAGGAGTCAAGGCTCCTGGAGCATCTTCCTCACGTCCACCATTGCCTAGAGATGAGGAGGAAGAAGATGATGAGGAAGGCTCTCCCACTGATCCACCTCCTACAAAGAAGAAGACTAGCACTCTAAAGTTTCTATCCAAAGCTCTCTTTTCATGCTTTAAGGGAAATCAGAAGTTGGCTGATGAGCTTCACAGGCAGAAGATAGAAAGTATCAAACAAGCCAACAGACAGAAGAAGATGATGAGACACTTTGGGATTGAGGCTTCTTCAGATGAGGATGAGAATGTCTCTCCACCGGTTCGCTTGTATAACCCCTGGTCTGATACTACTCAGGATGCAGGGCCTTCTGGAGAGGCCACACATGTGTTTGGGCCAGGTGTGCAGGCAGAGGAAGAGAAGGAGGAGAGCTCTAGCAGTGAGGAAGAGCAGGAGGGCGAGTATGAGTCACCAGAGGATCCTCACGCCGTCGATCTAGCCAAGGATAAAGGCAAGAGAATTGAGGAGGAGAGCAATTCAGAGTATGTCGATGATGACTGACTCTCTCTTTTTGGTGTTTGGTGCCAAAGGGGGAGAATATACTTGGGTGATTGTGATTTGTCACGGATGGAGGATGGAGGCCCCTCATTTCTTTTTATCTATCTTTCCATCCTTTCATGCTTAGCTAGTGGACATGTAAGCCATTTTATGTGATGTACTTGTGTTATGGTTGAAAACGTGGCTTGTAAAACTTAATTTGTGCTTATATATGTCTTTATATGTGATGATGAACCTTATTTGGAGATATTCTTGTGTGTGATGTCTATGGTTGATGTAATGTTCATTTGTCACCTTTTATTGTGTGAATAACATATCATATGCATCACGTACTATTCTCTCACACATGGCACATATATACATGATCTTAAATGCTATATCTTGAGAAAGCTTTCCAAAATGTGTGCATAGGCATTTGAGGCCAACAAAGGTTAAGATGCACACATTAAGGGGGAGCTAGCTCACATGAAAATGAAATTGAAACATGAGTTGTATTTGTATATCTTTCACCCAAATTGTGTTGGCATCAATCACCAAAAAGGGGGAGATTGAAAGTGCATATGGCCCCCTAGTTGGTTTTGGTGATGATGACAATCACAATTTGGAGGTTTCATGTTTCCATTGAGTATTTGCAGGGCTTACACGAAGAAAAATCAAAAGAAATACAATACATGTCCCCTACGCAAACGATATGGTGAAAAGCTCAAGTGGATAGCTAAATATAATTTTTTTATCTTTGTCTTGAGTATAGGATCACCGTACTATCAAGAGGGACGTGTCTGTCAAGTCAAATGATGCCTAGTAGTAATTTTTGGATGATCACCTAACTTTGAGAGAGAGCATTTTGCTCACTAACAAGGGTGACCGGAAATTCCGGTCCCGCGGTCGGAATTTCCGGGTTTTACAGAGCGCGACCGGAAATTGCATCGGATTTTCCTGTGGGGGGCTGAATTTTTCAGCCTAAGTCCCCTGTGACCGGAATTTCTGGTCTCTGGTCGGAATTTCCGGGTTTCACAGAGCAGGACCGGATTAAGTTTAGGATTTTCCGGTGTGACTCTTCGTACTGAGATTGAAATAGGGTGGATCGGAAATTCCGGTCATCCCGACGGAATTTCCGGTCATCTGACAAGCATAACGGCTAGTTTTTGAGTGACCTCTATAAATAGCCCCCATACCCCTTCATTTCAACTCTCGGTTCTCCACTGAAAGAAATACTTTGAGCTCGCCATTTTCACTCTCTCAACCTTCCTTGAGCTAATCTTTGAGAGGATTCAACTAGGGTTTGGATTGGGGAGAGATTTGAGTGAGAAAAGTGATTGGTTCATCTCTAGAAGCACTCAAGGCATCATTTGATTGGCAATCTCGTTTGTTACTCTTGGAGCTTGACTCCTAGACGGTTTGAGGTTGCTTGGGAGTGTCTCAATTCGTGTGAGCACCCCAAGAAGTTTGTATTACCCTCTCTAGTGTGAGATTTGTGAAGGAAAGTCAATCTAGACCTTTGTGGTCGATTGATCGAGGAAAAGAGTTTGAAGAGACTCTACCCTTTGTGGGTTCCTCAACGGAGACGTAGCTCCTTTGTGGGGTGAACTTCGGAAATAAATCTTGTGTCTCATTTCCTTTACGCATTTCACATTGCTTTTCATATCTTGTATTGGCCCGATCTATTTGCTTGTGTTGTTCCGCTGCTTCTAATCATATACACTAGCATCTAGGTCATCATTGCAAGGTTTCTATTCAAGTAGAATCTTTATCTAGGCTTTTAATTTTGAATCTCGAGCAACTCCACCTTGCTGTCGGAAATTCCTGAGCTGACCGGAAATTCCGAGTTCGGAATTTCCGGCCAGACACCGGAATTTCCGGCCTGAACTGATTTTGTGAGTTGAGAACTGTTTCAGATTTCGATCGGAGCCTATTCACCCCCCCTCTAGGCATCCTAAAGACCTTTCAATGTCCATATGTTTCTATACTTGAATCAGTTTCTATGATCATCTCTATATGTTTGTATGATCGTATGAATTTGAATTCAAATTTTTTTAAAAAAATATTAACAATGGATCTCAAACTGTGCATAAAAATATCACGAATCTAATGGTGGAAATAGTTTATAAATTGGATCTTCGAGTAAAGAATCATAGCAAAAAAAACCAAAAGAAAAAGTTGGAGAAAAGGTGGGAGGTGAGATGGTGCAGGCTGCATGCATGCGTCAGGTGGCAGGTGAGATGTGGTGTGTCTGTGGCACGCTAGTGTTTGGGTTCGGTCCCAATGGCAGCTCTGTCTCTAGGCTCTCGATAACTATTCGGAGCCTATAAACTCCCAATAGTCGAGCGCTGCATGTAAATCAAACTCCTCAGGAAAACAAAACGAGATTAAACGGGTAATGGCAGCGATAATGTATGTACTAGAGTGATGGGGAGATGATGGAGACGATCGATGGTCACCTCGAGCTTGACCTTCATGTCGTAGAGGTGATTGTCACAGTGCTGGACGATCTGCATGGGACGGAACTAGGCAGCGGCAGAAGGGATGGAGAAGAGGGCCATTGAAAGCCCTCGCAGATGGGCCAGGCGGCTGGAAGAAGGCGACGAGGTGGTGGAGGCGGAGACCGACGGTGATGTGGGGCGGCCAGCCCAGGCCAGGCAGGGAGGTGGAGAGGAGTCAGTTCCAGGAGATCGCTCCGGCTGGTTTAAGATGGGCGGAGAGTCTGACGTGGCCGCTCTTGAGCCCTGCTGACGTGGATTAATTGGACGGCCCGGAGGGGAGTTAGGCGGCGGTTAATTCGGTTAATCACCGGCTATCTT
The DNA here is from genome assembly GCA_015342445.1 of Digitaria exilis. NCBI lineage: Eukaryota > Viridiplantae > Streptophyta > Magnoliopsida > Poales > Poaceae > Digitaria > Digitaria exilis. Next base: position 112,401 of record JACEFO010002150.1, on the reverse strand, counting down.
TGGCGACCATGCACGCTTGCTCAGCCACGATCTGATTCATCCCATGCGTGCTTATCGTGGCCCGGAAGAAATTTAAGACAAGCAGATTTTCTTTTTGTATTCGGATTTGGAAAAAAAAATGATGGATACGATATTTTGATAAACAAACACAATTGGAGAGAAGACACGAGAACACAATTGATCCATTGATTCTTTCTTTTTTTTATCGGAAAATTCCATTGATCCATTGATTCTTTCTTTTTTTTATCGGAAAATTCCTTTCTTGTTGGCAGAGGCAGACGAATTAAGAACAGATTTTTTTCCGATAATAAAAAACACATTTTTCCCGATAATGAAATTCCTTTGTTGTTGGCAGAGGCAGACGAATTAAAGAACAGTTTTTTTTCCGCCGTCCGTTGCGTTCGGCTGGCGAGTGGAGCTGGGCATGGCGCTCGATCGGCCCCATCTCGTTCGTCGAGTCGCCAGCGGACGGCGGGATGCGGAGCAACGGAGCAAATCCAGCCTGGGAGTTGCCTTCGCCTTCAATTAGCTTGGTTAGCTAGCGTGACGTCAGCAGCAGTTAGCTGGTGTAGGTGGGAGAGCTGTCAGTTGGAGGGGGAACAGCGCAGCGGCGGTCGGAGCGGTACACGAGCGAGCGGCCATGGCGGGGAAGGCGAGGGTGGTGGTGGTCGGCGGCGGCGTCGCCGGCGCCCTCCTCGCCAAGACCATGCAGGACCACGCCGACGTCGTCCTCCTCGACCCGTAAGCCTCGGCCCCGGGCCCCGTTTCTGTCTTCTTCGCCCCTTCCCCTTCCGCGCCGACCACATGCTTGCGGAAATGCGGAGGCGCGTATATCTGCGCTCCTATGGGCCATGTTAGGATTAGGCTGTGTGATTCGGCGGCGTGATTTTGTTTATCACAACAATCTTAGTGAGGTCTGACTGGATCTCGGGAATCCAGGGGTAGGGAAATGAATTAATGAAATGAGGGATGGCTCTTGAGTATTTTTGTTTCAGATACTGTATATGGGTATTTCTTCCTGGTTCCAGTGTAGTAATGTATTAGAAAAGCACAGGAATGTTGCGAGCACACTGAATTCTAAAATTCACCTCTACTCCTGACTGATGACATATTAGCTTCATACCCTGATGCTGATTCTTTATCAGACTAGTAGTTCATAGTCGCTGTTGTTCCTTAATAAATAGTACTATTCCTTCTAATGACAGGAAGGAGTACTTGGAGATCCCCTGGGCTGAACTGAGGTCAATGGTCGAGCCATCTTTTGCTGAGAGATCGTTGATCTATCACAAAGATTACCTCACTGATGCAACCATCGTGACATCTTCTGCAGTCGATATAACAAAAGACGCTGTCCTGACAGCTGACGGTCAATCTCTTCCATATGATTATCTTGTCATAGCGACTGGCCATGCTTTGAATTCGCCTGGCAGCAGAGCTGAGAGGATTAAAGCATTCCAGAGAGGTAACTGCAGTCAAACCAGATGCTAAAATATAGTTTTGTCGCTTTCCCTATCCTACTTATACTCTGTATGGTTGCTACAGATAACGAGAAGATCCAATCATCTGATTCTGTGTTGATAATTGGGGGTGGTCCAAGTGGTGTTGAACTAGCTGGAGAGATTGTGGTAGATTACCCTGAGAAGAAGGTGACCCTTATCCATAGAGGACCACGTCTACTCGAATTCATTGGAGATAAGGCTTCAAAGAAGTCTCTTGATTGGCTGACTTCGAAGAAAGTAGATGTCCTTCTTCAGCAATCAGTTGACTTGGGTTCATTATCAGACACAGATAAGGTGTACAAAACATCAGCTGGAGAAACAATAACAGCTGATTGCCACTTTGTGTGCATTGGCAAGCCACTGAGTTCATCATGGCTACATGACACCATCCTGAAGGAATCTTTGGATAGCAAGGGACGAGTAATGGTGGAGAAGGATCTACGAGTGAAAGGTTATAACAACGTTTTTGCTATTGGTGACATCACTGATATTCCTGTAAGTTTATACTTTAAATTTATTGTTCTTCGTTTCGAGACTATTGTTTTTGTTCACATTGATTCCTCTCATTTTACAAACCAGCATGAATTGAAAATTTTGATTACAAAGAATAACAGCCATCCAATTTATGCAAATTGAGTATTCTTAATGAGTTCATATCTATGTAGAGAGATTATTCTCATTTTCCACAGCAGCAAAAATTGAAAATGTGCATAGAGCAAGTATTGCTTAGCCTAACACTGATATGTAGTCTTTATCCGCACTTATTTTGCTTTCTGATGCACTGCTTTCATTCAAACATTTCTTCTGTGATTTTGGAAAGTGCTCATTTCACATCCACTGATGTCATAATTTAACCTTCATGTAATCATGACACTGGGATGACTTTGTTGCTGAAGGCCACTGATTCTAGAATCAAACTTATTCAATTTACACCCATGTCCTTAACCTTAAATCACCTTATTAATTGAGTAATCCACCATAACCTAATTTTTAGCAATTGGTATGACTTTCTTTTCGTGCTAAGAGATATTAAAGTTCTGGTGACCCTAGTATTAAAGGTGTTCCTTAATTATGTTCCTGTGGGGAGAAACTTGTCCCTCTAGTGGATACTGATTACTGATCATTTCTATCTATGCTTCTTAATTTTTGTATTTGTCCATGGAGCATCCTTGGTTAAGGAAACAGGGTCCATTGAGCATAATCAATTTTTAGTGTAGTGAGTGGTGACTTGATCCAAAAGCTCTAATTTACTGATACTAATGCCTATTAATATCCAGGAAATCAAACAAGGGTACCTTGCCCAAAAGCACGCGCTACTGGTGGCAAAGAACATGAAATTACTGATCAAAGGTTCGCCGAACACCAAACTGGCAACTTACAGCACCGGCTATCCGTTGGCACTGGTCTCTCTTGGAAGGAACGAAGGGGTGGCTCAATTACCATTCCTTACGCTCATTGGGTGCTTACCTGGCAAAATTAAGTCTCGAGATCTATTCATCAGCAGGACAAGAAAGCAGATGGGCCTGAATGGTTGACTTCATCCATGGAAGCATGAAAATGAAACTGATTGAGTGCTTGTGCCCTGGTTTTCAGAGAAGGAAACAGAATTCCTTCACATCACATAAAGATTGTGCTGTGCGATATGCCTCTAGTTGTGCCAGTGCGGTGTGGTTGCCTGAGTGGTGGTAAACAAAGTTTGTGTTATGTACAGGTCTGATTGGTGGTGAACAAAAGTGTTTGTTATGTTACATGAATTTGTCTTGGAAGGAAGTTATGTACATGTATACAAGGACCCTTTTGGTCCAACACAATTTTGTGTTTGATTAATGAGCGTCGTATCTGTTTGCTGGTAACTGAAGTACTATGAATTATCTTTGCTTCTGGCAATATAAATATATAATAATGTCAGCAATGACAATGAGATGCCTATGGCGGGCCTGTGGATGGAGGAGGAGGTCCATGTCCAAGTCGGTAGCAGGTGCCTTTAAAAGGCGCTCCTGGGCCCGAACTGGATGTAACGAATGAGTATTTCTCCAGAAAAAGAAAAAGAGATGGAAGCTGGGACTGGTTGTTTGCCTGACACTTGCATAGTGGCATCCACAACTGGGAGCCTGAGACATGAGAAAACATTTTGGTAAATTCCTTTTTTATTTTTTGTAGCATGTCCTGTTTTCGATAAGCCATCGAGTGAGACATGTCATTCTGGCATGCCCAATCCATTTGGTCTGGTCCTATGTACTCCTATGGGTCTGGCCGTCTCTGGCAGGCTAATGGTACTACACTACTGCCCGTCCCTTTTGTTCCTGAAGTTTTAACTTCCAAGAGATTCAAGAATGTTGGATCCTTGTCACACTTGACCTGTGCCTAATCAGCCATTCTCTGAGAAGTATTGTCACCGCTTTCAGTGGTGATGAACTAATGAGAGGGACCAGCGGACTAATCTCTCCTCAGAATTTTACATCATGACAAGCATCTTGTTCAGTCCCACTGTCATTATGCTGAGTCCCTCTCAAATCATAGTTCCAAAGCTGCAACGTGATGTTCACTCCCATACTCATTACCTTTTAGTGCTTGACCCGAACCTTTACTTTTCTTATTAGACTGGGATGCACAAGAAATGCTGAAGGCCTGAAGCACAACACTAGAGGATTACAAAAACGAAGCTCACACTAAAAGCACCTTTATTTTTCTTTTTTTAAAGATATTTTCTTGCCTGCTCTGTGATCTAAACCCTAATGAACATGACCTTAATTTTGGGACAGGTACACAATTAAACACCTCTGGGCTCTAGCTACTGACGACTCGACAATAGCCAAAGCTACACCTTGCCCAATTGTGGATGGCCCACAAGCTGACAGGACCTGTCGTCAAGTCTGTATCAGTGGGCTCTGCAAACGCCTACTGTGCTAAACCAGCATCCAAAAAGAAATCTTAGGCATCTTATCCTAATGGCTTGGCGCGCCTATCCTAATCTCCCATGAGGCCATGACCGCTCCTGATGGCATCACGTTTGATGTCATCACGCTAAACCCCCCCAGCCATCTTCCCTTCCCGCCTTCGAGACGACCGAACGTGTCATTGTAAACCAATCCCACTATCTACTTACAGTTTCTTCGATATCCATGCATCATCAACAACCCAATTAATAATATTCAAAGTAAAAAAGGGCTGTGTCCAAAGTCCAAACCCAAAGTTCACACAGACAGGTTCCCTGGGATGTGTTGGGTTGGGTTTCAGACTTTCAGATGAATCTTTCAAAAAAAACTTTCAGGTGATCTTTTCTGATCTTTGGTTAGCTGACTGCAGCCGACCCATTCGATGCTGTCGCCACCACTCCAGTACCTGTTCGACTGCCAGCTGCCCTCGTACAAATTAAGAATTGGGTTAGTGCTGTTTCAGTGGAGGACTTAAGTAAGCTAGTCTAAAGAGGCCACTAAGCACCCATGACCTAACAACAGACAACAATGCATGCTTGTGGCTAACCTGAATCGAGCACACCCATCTTTCCTTCCACCTCATCTCGTGCACAATAAAGTGCTCATCCTTTTTTTTCTTTTTTAAAAAAATGATATCAACCTAAATGCACCTATATAACATAATTTTTCGAAAAACATTATATATATATATATTGCAAACATATGTATGTATATATATCTTTCCCAATCGTAACTACGTACGGGGGAAAAAAGCGTAGCACGTGATGTTCGTCACGTGTACGCACACTCCACATTTACCATGTACCGTAGGAGTATCTCACTGTCCGCCCGGGCCCACTGCACGTCCAAATACCTGAGCACGCAAGGGGAGGGAGGGACAAGCCGTCATAAATGGTCTGGGATCCAAAACTCCCAAGGAATCCAAGTGCATACCCCCATTCCACTCGCTTCGCTTCTCGCCGCCTTCCTCCACCTCGGCGTCTCCTCCCCTTCACCACCCGCCATCCCGGCGCGGGCATCCGGTACGCGGTCGCCTTCGAGGCACGGCGCGGGGGTGGGAGGGTGCCTTCTGAGGCGACGGAGGCCGGGCGACGTGTTTCCGGGCGGAGGCTGCCGCTGCTTCTTCGGATTCTAGGATCAGAAGCTGATCGATCGACGCTGTGAGGTTGTTTTCTTTTCCTTTCCTTCTCGTTGTTGTTTCGTTGTTGGGTTCATGGGGGGAATCTCGGCTCGATGCGTGTGCCGGTGCCCCCGCGCGGCCAGCGTGATTCGACGGATTTGTTCGTCGCCCATCGGTATCGGTTTCGGAACAATCGGCTTATCAGTAGGTTTATCGCGCGTCTCGGGCGCAGAAATGGAAGGAGGGGTTGGATTTCATTTCATTTTTTTTCCTGTAGTGGTTATCTCGAAAAGGTTCAGGAGCGATTAATCTGATTCGTACGAGATTCTTTTGTCAGTCTTTATTGTGGGTTTCAGGCTCTGAAATGGAGAAAGCTTGGTTCTACTGGATGGAATAATAGTCGATAGTTGTAGGAAAGAGATTCGTACCTGCATCGCGATGCAGTTTCCATTAATCCTGAGAACATTTGGTACTCGTAGTAAATGGTAACTGTGTAAAGTGGACAATTCGCGACCGCTGGGTTTCTGTCAGTTATGAAATTTGACGGGCACTTTGTTTTCCATATCGGGTTTCAGAGCAAGGAATTAAAATACTATTATTGTCTGGTAGTGGTTGGAGTACGTGGATCGACGGATGATGTAATCGCGCTCCCTTCTCAATGATAATGTCATGATCTGTGGAGTGTGGTCCCCAGTCTCTCTTGTTTCTTTTGGATTATCTGGAAACTATTGTTTGCACATTAAGGTTATCCTGAAGCTTCTAAATACTATGGTTATCTTTACTCGCCCCTACTGAGCTTTGGCATCCTGCTGGTGTCCTGTCCTGTCTCAAACTATCACTGATTTGGTTATTGATGTGGGGCCATGTCTGTTATCGATCCTAGGTGAGCTGATACTTGGTAGTGGTACCCCAGCACCTTGGACTTGGCTGCTGTAGATACAGGCTTTAAAAGTTAAAGATAGCATGCTGGCTCTGAAAATGCGATTATGTTTATTGATATTACAAGTGTGGCATACTAGTAGGACAAACTGTACAACTTTGCTAGCCCTTGAGTGCTAAGGGGCGATTTGACTGTACCGTACTACCATTGTATGATTTTGCCCTTGCTGGTCTTTTTTGCCATAACGTTCGCGGGGGTTTATGCTTTATCTGCCATGTGGAACGTTAGTATGATCAAGGACTAGTATTAACCATGTCTTCTAAGACTTGAGTGCATTTATCATTGTGCACTTAGAGGGCAAAACCATCCACTATGCAGTTATATATCCGCAATCCAAACAGACCCTTGATCATAATTGTTTTTTTATAACTATGACACTCATACTGTCTCAAGTTTGTTATTATGGTACTGGGGATGATCTGATGAAACCCTTGTCATAATGTCATATTGATGCCAATATTAGTTCCAAAGTGGTTTATTAATCTGAGTTAAAAAAATATTCATTCACAAAATATCCATTTTCATTTCTTCGAAATTTTCTTGCCCATTCACCAAGTCCAACCATCCTTATGTTTTTTTTTTGGTTTACTAACCTTTGCCGTATTGTGTACAGATCTGCAGAACGATTCTTGTGGTGTCTATTGTGGCCTAATTACATGGATGAATGTTCAGACAGGAGATCCAAAACGGAAATTGCATTTCGCAGGAGGGACCCCAGATTCTCTTATAGAAATCAAAGTCCTGAACATAGGACTAATCAAAACAATGATGGACAGGGAAGCAGCACTAGATTCTATCCTATGAAAGCGGGAGTTACTGATAATCAAGAAAGACCAAGATATATGCGTGATTCATTCAAATCTTCAAGCTCAAAAGTGGTGCCTGCGAGTTCCTCCAAATTTCCACTTAGAAAGTTTGAGGAAAAGCGAAGGCAGCCTTTGTTGTCAGGGGTTGACATTGCTGAAAGTGGTAGAAGAAAGGCTGAGGCCAAGCAGCTGGTGGGTAGTAAGAAAGTCATTGTAGAAGATGAGAGTTCAGACAATCTGAGGACTGAATCGAATGGTTTTACTTCTGAACAAGGTCGTTTTTTAACACATGGTCCAGATGTCTATCATTTTACTCATCCTTCAGGTGTTTCTGCACATAGGGCTGAGTCCTTGGTCCGAACCTCTTCACTAAATTCTAGGACACATAGAAAGAAAGAGAAAGAGGTGAATTTGGATACTCCAGGAGCATGTTCTTCATCTTTTAATGAGGTGAATTTGGGTACTCCAGGAGCACGCTCTTCATCTTTTGGCAGTCGGTCTACAATGCCTAGAAATTCCAATGCTGTTGCGAGGCCAGCTTGTGGTCATATTAGTGGAATACAGAGACGTGGTATTAAAAACCTTGGTTACACTTCAGTACCTGATGTTCAGGCATCAGGTTGCTCATCTGATCCTGTTTATAGTAGGAGGTTTGAGTTCATGAGAAAAAGAGCTTCTGATCCGGAGACCTCTTCCAGACCAAGGAGCTTTAGTGGACCGTCTAATTCAGGCTATTCACCTACTACAGATATTCGTGATACTGGTCCCAGAATCAGAATGAATGAACAATCACTTTCTCAACAGAATATACGAAACAGCAGCAGAAACCAACAGGAATCGGCAGTTTCAGTTAGGACAAGACGACCTTCCCCTCATGCCACTACGCTGAGGGCTCCTGATGAAAGGGCAGATGGCATGCTTTCTTTGCATGATTCGTACACAAGAAATCAGCAGTCAGCTCAGGAACATCTTTCATTGGAAGAACTCTCTGCCGAGAGTTCAATGAGACCATTCTTTATGGAATTACCTCATGAAATTTACTCATCTAGTCGTCATCATAGGTTGAATACTCGAGCTGAAAGAGGAAGACCAAGCTCCCTTTTTGAAGAAAGTCCTCCACAGATGTTCCAAGGTCTCATGGGGGAGAGAGATGGCCATAGACCCATAACCATGGGAGGAATTGCAGAGGTTGTTTTCCATAGTGGTCCATCTATTCTATTTTTTCTGTTGCGTTTTATGTGAGATTAGTTCAGTTGTATATCGGTAGTGTTCTTGATTTTGGTAAATAACCTTACCCCTGACTAAGAAGGTGGCAAGTGTAAAAGTTTCCAGACTAAAATAGGTTTATTTTCTATAGGTTCTACTAGCATTACAGAGGACTGAACAACAAGCTGAGCTGGCTTATGAGGTGAGTTGTCTGGCATTCTTTACCCAAAAAACTTAATGGTAATCTATTCCCTGGTGCATTTGACTGAACTGTCCCCCCCCCTTATTTTTGGGCAGCAATTGCTGGTGCTGGAGACAAATGTATTCCTCGGTTCATTTGCCTCCCATGATCAGCACAGAGACATGCGGATGGATATCGATAATATGTCCTATGAGGTGTGTTCTTCATCATTTTACCTAAAAGGCTGAAGGGATTTTGCTAACCTCTCTTATTCTGCATTTGAAGTCCTTGTTATGATTTGCATACTACCTTCCTTTATGATCGATTCCTGGTTTGTATTTGTACTTACACACTGTATTTCCTTCTTCTGAACAGGAATTACTGGCATTAGAAGAGAGAATAGGTTATGTAAACACAGCCCTTTCCGATGAGCAGTTTGCGAAATGCCTCAAAAGAAGCATATATTGTCCAGTTGCTACAGGAGTAAATAAATCAGTCATAGATGACATGAAATGCAGCATATGCCAGGTATCTAGTTACCTAACGGATCTAGTATTTCTGTTGGTATAAAACAAAACACTTAGAAAGATCAAGATCATGCATCTTTTTTTTTCATGAGGAACTTGTAAAGGCTGCTTAGTGTCATGCAATACCTGCAAGTTTGCTCATCTTACTGAAAAAGTGAATAGGAGAAAGAGGAACTGGTAATTTTGTGCACTAATTGAAATATGCTTAGTTTTGATGTTGAATAATCGACATTAAGTATTGTGTGTTATTTACATTTCTCAGTGAAGATAGTTACAGCTATTAAACTTAACCGTTGCACTATTTACTGGATTCCTGGAAATGTATATAGTACTGTGTATACTTCTTCGGTATCTTTATTATTATTAAGAGTCCTAACATCTGTACCTTCAAACAAACCATGTTTAGGAGACTTTGCATCTACTGTTTGAACCCACACCTTCACCGCCACACAACACCAACCTTAGTTAATCATGTGCCCGTATCTAAAAAGGAGATGGCGCAAAATCTTCTGCCATGGATTACATAACCAGTAAATCCTTACTGAAATTTTAAACGTCTACCTGGTTCAGGAGGAGTACAAGGAGGGTGAGGAAGTTGGGCAGTTGCCATGTGAGCACAGGTACCATGTGTGCTGCATTGGCCAGTGGCTTAGACAGAAGAACTGGTGTCCGGTATGTAAAGCTTCGGCATTACCTTCGATGGGATAATCCAAGAATGTTCAAGCTTGTAAATCACCAGTAATGTGTCTGGAGTCCATGACTGTACATGTGAACATGTAAATAACATGGCTGGGTCCCCTCCAGTTAGAGAGCATCAGATGTTCAGATTCCTGTGCAGTTGTGCCCATGTCACTTGTTCCATCAATTGAAGCTTTTCTGTTTCTCTTGCTTGATTGGGCTCTACAAATGGATGGCGGCTGACATTGAGCAATAAAGTACCCACAAGGTGTGCAGCATGAGCTTTCTGTTACAAGGTGCTATCACCCCCTCAAGAAAGTTTGAGCACAGTTCCAATTGGATGCTGTCACGGCTCAGGGCAGGTGCCAAGGCTTCCTCTGTTTCAGCACATTTTGGAAAAAAGGCCACCAACTCGCACTTTCTACTCGTTTCACCTTTATTTTCTTTCATTGATGATCAATAAAAAAATGATGAATGCATCAAACACAATACACTTTTATTGGTAGTAATATGGAATAACACAACATTAGCCTTTACTTGCCTCATCAACGGTTCAGCACTATATATGCTGAAAATACTTTTTAGCGACATGCATCATCAAAGGGTATTTGGCATTTCTTTGGATTGAATTATTTGCGTGTGGAGTACAGTATGGCATGCTTTTAGCTAACATGGCCTATTTGCGTGTCACAAGTTCATTTGCCAAAATTTGCGTGGCCGTACAACAACGTTTGGCAAGTGTTTGGATTGAATTGTTTTGGAGTAACACCGTTTTTTTTTTAAGGCTCACCGGTGGCTGAAAAACGGAATACTTTGTGTAGTGTTGATTGAAGAATTGAAGATATACATGAGAACGCATAACCACCGCTACCAGAACAAAAGTGCTGCATGCACGTTTCACCAAATTGGATGCCAAGATGGCAACATGCATGGTCGGTTAGGTTTTGCTTGAACTAGCCAAGCCGGCAGCACGCTTCCCCGATCTACTTTTTCGTTCTTTCAGTTGGAGTAATATGTTTGGATGATTTGATAGTAAATTACGAGGAGAGGTAGGGAAGTCCTAGATCTTCGTGGTATATCGTATAGATGGAGTATATAACAAAGCATAACATTAACAACGTAATAGACTTGTTTAGTATGATAGTTAGTCTGAATATATTGCCACAACATTATGTAACAATTCTTTCCGTTGGGGCCTTAAATAACAATACCAAAAGGTAATATGTATTGAGATAAATATATATTCATACATGTGTATTTATATAGCATATCAGTTAGATAAAATAGCATCACAATAATAGACTAATTCGTCTCAATGAACTATATCATGCATATCAAATGGGGATATAAGATTTTTTTTGGGCGTCTCTTTACCACACCCGAGCAATTCTAGAGTTTCTCACATTTGATTTTATTCTTGCACCATTAGATTGGCATCCTAAGGGCTGTTGGTCATCTTCAACCTCTCGTCAACTGTCAGCAGTGTCTTCTTCAACCTTACCGATTCTGTTGCTTGGCCCCCGTGCCGCCTGAGTAGGGCCCAACCCTAGCTGCGGGCATGGTAGGGTCTCGCTAGGGCTTAACACCAGCGGCCAACTACATGAAGCCCCGATGATACCCTACCGCATCCATAGTTGCCGACATCTTCTCTCACCACCATATCCCACCACCACCGCCATGGCCATTATTATTGCCCCCACTCCGGCCCTACCAGCTGTTCTTACCGCTCCCACGCATGCCACCTCTATCGGGCCTACCTACCTCCACATTCTTTCCTCGAAGTCCGACGATGGAGAACCCGCTGGAGCCCCAACCCCGAACGTCGTCAGAGTTGAAGAAGAGGGTGGAGACACCCGAATCTCACTAGAATGTGGATTGATAATGTGTATCGTGAGTAGCCTAATTGCATTCTTAGCTACTTCTGTTGGTGATACTATGGTGTTGCTAAGAATGATGCAAATTTCACTTGTTTTGGGTCATTACGGTTGATCCAAGACTTACTAACATAGACTAAAGTGATAAGCCAAATAATTAATTCAAAAGACAAATGAACTAAACCACCTTACTCAAAAATAACCTTGAATACTGCTCGCACCAGCTAACTCAAGTTGTTGCACGTCATGCATATCTCAAGGCCGCAATGCTACTCAGTCTTATCCCAAGTGCTAGAATCATGCACAAGAGGACTTCACATCTTGCCATTGCAAGTGTGCTATACTTTTTTCTTTTTGATAACGGTCAGCATCTATATATGACCAATCAACTCATGCCCCATTTATGGTCAAGATGGAGTGAGTACTACATATACAAGTATGAATAAAGCAAAAGAAAGATGTGGCGAAAAGTATCTGATTTATTTTCCAGTTTGAGTTAACGATCGTTATCATTTCAGTTTGTAAAACATGATGTGTTTTTAAAGTGATATATCATTGGTTTAGCCAATATTAAGATACAACCTAGATATAACTTTCGTAACCTCTTCTATTGGTGAGTTTTCTTAAGATGAGAGTATGATTCACTTTTAGAATTTGGTTCTGATAAAACCTAAACAAAATTTTCTTTATCTACATTAGACTTTTCATTTTTTGGGTTCTAGTTTAATTTTTGAAAAATGGTTTCTATAAAACCAAATCCAATAGCACGGGTTGCCTACCTAATTTTAGTATATTTTTTTTTAGGATAGAGCAGTTTACACATATGGCACAGCTTGCGTTAAAAAAAAATGTGACAAAACTTGCATTGCTTCTGAATAAAAGGAACTAGGTCATAAAACACACAACACAGTATTATCTCCATATACCTTAAGATCTCTCCTGGAACTTAATCTATATCCCAAAGAATCAAATCACAACACGCCATCTTGCACTTGCCCGTTTCACTCTATCTCTCTACAGCCCATGGTGTGCTATACGTGCACTTGTAGGTTAAAAGGAGTGGATTGATGATGCCTTGTATGGTATTTAACTTTATATAGAGTGTGTTAATAATGTGTTGGGAGTAGCCTAATTGCATTGTTAACTACTTCAATGAGATTATGGCGTTGCTAGGAACAACCCAAATTCCACTTGTACAAAACAAACAAAAGAGGCAATTTTGAATAATGCAGCTTGCGTCTTTTGAACTAGCTAACATAAATTGTTGTACATCATACATATCTCAAGAGGTCATTGTCACTCACGCACGCTTGAACCCCAATGCTAAAAGCGTGCATAAAGATACTTCGCACCTTGCCATTGCAAGTGTGCTGTACTATTTGCATAACAACTGACCTCTATAAATGACCAATCATTAATCAACTTATGCCCCCTTATGCTCAAGGGTGTAGTGAGTACTACATGTACGAGTATGAATAAATCAAAAGAGAGATGTAGCAAAAAGTTATCCAGTTTATTTTCTAATTTGAGTTAAATGTCGTTGTTTCAAGTCGACATGACATGTTTGTTTATGATAACTCAATGGTTTAGCCTAATCCAAAAGTGCAACCTAGATATTACCTAAATTCCTTATGGACCACCTCCCTTATCAATGAATCTTCTTTGGATAGAGTTACAATTCACTTTTAGAATTTGCTTTTTACATAAAACCTAAATTGAGCTTTATATTTCCGGTTTTCTAGTTTCATTTTATTGTTTAATATAATTTATGTAAGAGTAAATTACGCTCATAGTACAACACCTTGTCAATGTCAAGTAGGTGCAGATTAGTCCAACATCTTATAAATTGCTCAATTTGATGCAATAACTTGACCGGTGGGTGATAATTAGTCCAACAACTTTTAACTTGCTTTGAGTTAATGCAAAACTCAGTAAATTGGTGCACATATAGTCCAAACATTGCCTCCATGATGATGACCATGTGTGATTGTGTTCGTCACCTCGAAGGGTATAGGACAAGTTTTCACCTGGAGACGATGCACAAGGGTTTTAACAAAAATCTTCAACACAATTTTTTTTCCCATGACTAAAAGTTCCTAATTTTCTAATCCATTCTAAAAATAAACTCGCTTGGCCTCACCATGAAGTTAGGGATGGCATATGCACGAGCAACAATGTGTAGTCACAGATATAGATCGATAGCCCTTTGGGCCATCCATTGCTTTAGATTTTACCAATTAACTCGAGAAGCGACTTTAACAATTAACTCGAGAAGCATATCTAGGAAAGTGCTTAGCCAATTATCCTTGGTGACAACACAATACCCTTTAACATGAGGTCCATTATGCTCTTTAGATGTGAGGATAAACAAGCATGGCAGCCATTGCAAGTAAATGTAGAGTGGTAAATAGATTGTGATGTGTACACGAAGTGCACGAATACGACAGTAACTTACATGATAATGCCCATTTATTTAGAATGGAGAAAATATTGTCTTGACAATATTTGGGCTACAAATGCACCGATTTACCAAAATGTTACACTAGATTGAGAAATTTACAAGTTGTTAGACCAATTTGTACTCACTTGTGAGGTTGTTGCATCAAATTGAGCAATTTACAAGATATTGGACTAATCTTCACGACTGCACCCACATGCCTAGTTTTGTATTATGAGCACAATTTACTCTTTATGTAACATCAAACCCAATAACCACATGGCCGGTTGCATAGCTAAAAGTGCAAAAATTTTAATTCTCTTTAAAAAATAGAGCAATTTATGAAACAACTTCCAACTAGAAAGAACATGGCAAAACTTGGCGATCGTAAAACATAAAACTCGAGAACGCTCTTCTTTTTCGCAGAATATATATTATCTCCACGTATCTAAAATCCTTACACGAGGTCGATATGATATATCAGGGTCTCAAATCACGAGTCACGACTCATTTTTTTTTAACATCGTTTTCAACCTTTTCACTTTCTCCGAAAATAAGACTAGCTTGGGAGAGGGAGTACATGTTACTGTCCAGAGCCGTCCACTCGCCGTGACCCGTGGATGCGACGGCTGAGATCACCCCACCCAGCCCACCGTCTTCCCCGACCCCTTCCCCGTTCGTCCACTCGTTCATCGTCGCGGCCTCGCTTCCTCCTCCTCCAGCACTCCTCCCCGACCGAGCTCCATCGATTTGCCTCGCCATCCCGCCCCCCTCGCCGCGGCTATAAATTGGCCCCCGACGTGCCCCCGGGAGCTTCCGCAACCAGCTCCGACCACAACCCTTTCGGCGCGCACCGGCATGGGCTAGGGTTCCCCCTCGCGGCGCGATGGAGTGGGACAGCGACTCCGACGGCGGCGGCGGCGGCAGCGGAGATGATGAGGAGGAGGTGCGGGCTGGGGGAGCTTCACCGGGGTTCGCGCTGGGAATCGAGGGCGTGCTGGGCGCGTGCGGGATGGTGGTCTCCGACGCGCTCGAGCCCGACTTCCCCATCATCTACGTCAACCGCGGGTTCGAGGACGCCACCGGGTACCGCGCCGAGGAGGTGCTCGGGAGGAACTGGTAATAACCACCTGGCTGCCTCTGTGTGCTGCTCTTGCGTCCGATTTCATAGCGCTTGGTTTGGTTCTGAGATGAATGATGCGCGGGGGAATTAATTCGTCTCGTCGCTAGAGGAATCGCTTAGGTTGGTTAGCTCATCGGCCGCGGAACGTTACCGTGCGTGCTTGCTGCTGTGTGGTGGCCTCAGCAGTATTCCATAGCCTTATCCCATAAGTAATATCGGGATTTGTAGTGACTAGCTGGAATCATGTTAAGATGCTATTTAACTTGTTTGGTTTCCAATCGTAAATTACTGATAGCTAGTATTTCTTTCCTTTCCATGTTAGTTTAAGCGTTGTTGCAATCGAGGGGTCTATTTACATGAACAACTGTAACAACTAGATTACCAGACTCATCATGGTGTTTGTAGTTCATGATCTATGTAAACATGTTTTTTTTAACACTATCTAAAAGTTTCACATGTACTAGTGAGCTATCCCGTGAGAGCTGTTTTGTTTCTTCAGTAGTGTGTGCTTTAAACGTTTCTCAAAGCTGGTCAGTAAAATATTTTGTAGGATAAACAAAGTTCAAATGATAACTTATGGTTAGTGATAATCTATTTTCACTGAGGTATAAATTTGCTGAAAATTCATTATGAGACAGGATCTGTGTCTACTTATTTTCTTTTTTATTTCTAGTTGATTCTGTATGGAACTGATTTTTTTCTTACTATATATGTTGGCAGTGATCTTTGTCTAGGATTACAACAAGTTTTACTTATTGGAGCATTGTAGAGCTTACTTCATCACACATAGCTGTCTTTACTCTCGTTTCGCTAAGGGTCCAGTTTATATAACTACAGCGGATGTGGTTTGTTGGATAAACAAGCTTAACAACTAATCCCTCAGTTTTTTAAAGATATGGCATTTAGGACAAGCTAATTTAGGGAGCAGTAGGGGCCAATTGTGCAGAGAACATCCTGAGGTGTTGTCAACCTATGTTGATTGAGGACTTGGGAATGGACTTAGGCAAAAAAATTTGAATTATAGTTACAGTTTCTTGAACATCATGCTGCTAACTGTTCTGTATTGTGTATGTTCCCTTTCAATTTCAGCGTTGCAGCAATACAGTTTCATAATCTGTCAACAGATTCCATTACTCCCTCATGGACTATATATTACTGTTATGATTAGAACTTTTTCAGTATCTTATAGAAAGACTTAGTAATGCCCAGCCGGCATGATGCTAAATATAGTGCTAATCTCGAATTTAAAACTGTTTGCTCTTGGTGTCATATACTACTACAAGTTCCTAAGGTGTTTAAGAAACTGGTATCCTGCCCTTTCAATGTCAGGCAAAGTCGTATCCAAACCCAGGTTTATAAGCTAGTGTCCTTCAGAGATCAAATATTTGCCCTCAGGAGCTATGGATATATATAAATCTGGGTTTGGATTTACCTGAAAAATTGTAGGGGAAACCGGAAAAGGAATAAAAAAGCTTTAATATTAGTTTGAAGAAGGTATGCATTTAAAACTTTCTGTAGATGGGTACGCTTGCCATGGTGATATTCGTTGGTTTGTATGCATATCAAAGTTGGGAATTATAAACGCTGACCTTGAGTACCATGATTCATGTGGGTTAGACAGTTAAGGCGCAGTAATGTAGCCTTTAGTTGTACCAGTACTATCACTAGTAGTTAAATAATGAAAAATACACTGCAAACTTCTGAATAACAGAACCTGCTTTGGTGATATTGTCTCATCATTGTGCTCGTAAAATGAAATATGAAATGCTTGCAGAATGCTTTTCTCAACTGCTAGTAAAAGATGGTCTATTTCATGTTTTTAGTTCAATTGACCTATTACAGTCTTCTTAATATTTTGTTTTCTTTCACCTATTAGCAAACACAAAAATGTAACATGCTAAGTTAGCCACTTTTACTTGTAGAATTTTCACTTGCGTCTTCTTTACCATTGTTATGCTGCCTGTCTTTTGCAGCCGGTTTTTACAGTGTAGAGGACCATTTTCGCAGAGGAGACATCCCCTTGTTGATGCTGCTGTAGTTACTGGGATTCGAACATGTTTGGAGGGAGGGACTGGGTTCCAGGGTGATCTGTTGAATTTTAGAAAGGATGGTTCTCCGTACATGGCAAATTTGCAATTAACACCGATATATGGAGATGATGACACAATAACACACTACATGGGCATTCAGTTTTTCAACGATTCTGATGTTGATTTGGGACCATCGCCTGGCTCTGGAACAAGACCTACATGTATTGCACCAGATAACACTCCCTCACCGTCTTCGGTGGATAATGGTAACTTATGGGAACATTCTATTCTCTTCCTACTGAGTGAGGAGGTACTGTGCCAGAAGATCTTGTCAAAACTGTCACCCAGGGATATAGCATCTGTAAACTCTGTTTGTAAGAGACTGTATCACTTGACAAAGAATGAAGACCTTTGGAGGATGGTTTGTCAGAATGCATGGGGCAGTGAAGCGACTCGGACCCTTGAGAGTGTGGCAGGATCAAGAAGTTTAGCATGGGGACGGCTAGCTCGAGAGTTAACCACCCTGGAAGCTGTTGCCTGGAGGAAATTGACAGTCGGTGGCGCAGTGGAGCCATCTCGCTGCAACTTCAGTGCTTGTGCTGTAGGGAACCGTGTTGTCCTTTTTGGTGGAGAGGGTCTTAACATGGAGCCGATGAATGATACATTTGTGCTGGATTTGAGCGCTAGCAAACCAGAATGGAGGCACATCAATGTGAGCTCAGCTCCTCCTGGTCGCTGGGGCCACACGCTGTCATGCCTAAATGGATCCCGGCTGGTTCTGTTTGGTGGCTGTGGGGGCCAGGGGCTGCTGAATGATGTCTTCATTTTGGATCTGGATGCACAGCATCCAACTTGGCGTGAGATTCCTGGCCTTGCACCACCAGTGCCGCGGTCATGGCATAGCTCTTGCACAGTAGATGGAACTAAGCTGGTGGTTTCTGGTGGTTGTGCCGACTCTGGTGTTCTTCTTAGTGATACTTATCTCCTAGATGTTACAATGGAAAGACCTGTTTGGAGGGAGGTACCTGCATCTTGGACTCCACCATCTAGACTGGGGCACTCCCTCTCTGTCTATGATGGCAAGAAAATATTGATGTTTGGTGGTCTCGCTAAAAGTGGCCCTCTACGACTCAGGTCTAGTGATGTATTCACTCTAGATTTAAGTGAAGACGAGCCACGCTGGAGGTGCATCACTGGCAGCGGGATGCCAGGAGCTTGTAATCCTGCTGGAGTTGGTCCACCTCCTCGCCTTGATCATGTTGCAGTGAGCCTTCCTGGAGGGAGAGTCTTAATATTTGGTGGGTCTGTGGCAGGTCTTCACTCAGCTTCACAGCTTTTCCTCCTGGATCCAGCTGAAGAGAAGCCGACCTGGAGGATTCTGAATGTTCCAGGGCAGCCTCCACGGTTTGCCTGGGGTCACAGCACTTGTGTCGTGGGAGGAACAAAGGCAATAGTTCTTGGAGGGCAAACCGGAGAAGAGTGGGCACTAACTGAAATACATGAGCTTTCAATGATAAGGTCATTAGTTTGAAGATGAATGGCTCCCAGGTTCCTTGAAGCGACATTACTGGAGAACAGCTACCTATTTGTGTGACTGAGGCAGAAACATTTTTTTCAACAGCGGGAAGAAATAGGCTTGGCGAATTGGTTCTACTCTTATCAGGGCAGCGGTGGAGTAGCCCCTGAAGCAGCCTGATTACATGATTAATGTCTGAAAATCGCCATGCCTAGAAGTGGGAATAAGTTGCCTCTGCTGCTGTTGTTTGTATGGTCTATGTTGTAATAGTTGTTGTACTCATA
Source organism: Digitaria exilis (assembly GCA_015342445.1). NCBI lineage: Eukaryota > Viridiplantae > Streptophyta > Magnoliopsida > Poales > Poaceae > Digitaria > Digitaria exilis. The sequence continues at coordinate 93,244 of JACEFO010002150.1, read as the reverse complement.
CATAAGTTAATCGCAGTTGTTTGTATCATGTTTCCTAGGGGAGGACTGGCGTTGTTTGGAGTCATGAGGCACAAGTTCACTCTTTATGTTTCCAAGTTGCACGTGCCACACGGACATCGCCGATACTGGGAATCAACGCAACCGTCTTCTGGGTTTTGATCCATCAATTGCTCCTTTGCTGAGAAGCTGTAACAGTGTTGTATTTAGTTTTCTTTTTGCTTTACTTTGTGCTTACCTCAGGTGATAGTTATAACATTTTCTTTTCCGTCTTGATTATCAAATGATGAAGCTCAATAATTCCATATTATTCCTACATCTGATGCCAGTACTGTGTTAATTTCTTGATGGTGACATGATGCTGAAATTATCAGTCACCAGTTGTATGCTGGGGGCAGGGTGGATTATTTCTCTAATAATTTCTGTCCTGTGATTTTATCATCTTATTATAATTCAACGACTTACTAATGTTAACATGTCCTGCAATTCTGGATAGTCATAGCTCTGCCTGATTGGCTGTGTATAATTTGCTAAGCATTGGCTGTATACAAGTTCCAAGATCAACAACAGACAGTTTCTCATTTCACCGTCTCTGACACGGCATCGTTATCATGACGAGGGAAATTGTTGCGTAACAGAAATTACCAGAATTAAGCAAAGAGAATAGCAAGGAGGAATGAGCTGCCCTATCCGGCTATCCCGGCAAGCGAGTCATCTTGAAGCCAATTGGTGGTTGAGGTCAACCAGAATCAAGCAGACACACACACACACCACGGAAGCAATCAGAGCAAAGGCGGTCACAGACTGCAGTTGAGCACGAAAGCTCTCGATAAGCTCAAGCACTGATCATGTAGTTCCACAAGTAATCTGCTTTACAAGTTCAGCACAGATCATGTAGTTCCACACCAGGAGTTCCTTTCAGCGCCTTCTGTTCCAACACGGAAGCTTTTGCCACTTCCACATATCCAGCAGCACAAGCAAGGGCGCATCCGTCATAATGCAATTCAAAACCAGATTCCACCGTATTCAACTTCTCAACAATTGTATTAAAAGAGAGAGAGAAAATCAGCATGGTAAATCTAAGCAGCAATTTTTGCTTTGAAGCTGGCTGTATTCCAGAGAAACATTTTGAGATACAAGGATCTCCAAGACAGGAAAGCTGATCTTCAACATTGCTACTCTTGAGGAACAGGGATCTAAATATTTACATCAAAGAACCTACAACGGTGATTAAACCCGCTGCAAATCAACCATAAGAAAAAGGCTTACTGCTATATTTTCTGTACAGGAAATTTGGGCTGCCAAAGCCCCCCCCCCCTACAGTCCTACAGGGGCAGAGAGTTTTCTTTCCCTCTTTTTTGTAAAGAAAAATAATGAGCCGAGGAAGAGTGATTCTGATTGTTGCCAGCATCCAACATCAAGCACTGCTTTTCCTTTTTCGCTGGTTGATCCTACGAGTGTGAACGTCGGTGTATGAACCTGGGATCTCTAGATTGAACAATGATAGAATTGTATCAGAGACAGAGTGCTAAACAAATACATAAAAAGAAGATACATAATTGTATCAGCTGTAGTGTCGTGCTGCCAAGAAATGCTCTACACTTTGTTTTGTGTTACTTATGTTGGTTTTCAAGGGCATACTCTAGATTTGATCAAGAGCTGAAAACAAGCTGTACTGATGATTGTATCAAGTTTACCAGCTATTCAGTCGCTCATAATTCACATTTCATTCTGTATAGTGTGATTAACCAGGAGTAACATGTAATAATAGCGTTACAAAATTTCAAACCAAATGGTCTCAGTAATCACAAGAGGATTGAAGGAATCAATAGTGATATATAATCCCTACAGCCTCTCTTAACTCCAAAAGATGCATATAGACAACTATGTAGCCACGTAATAGTTATAAATTGGACATAATCTTATTCTGATGAAAGAAGGGTGCAAGACGGAGAACATAAAACAGAACTACATTTCTCTTGATGGTTTTATGGTTTCGAGTTTGAATGTGTATCATGCATGCCATTTTAACCATGATTCTCTAACAACAGAAAGCAGGAAATAGCAAGTGCACAGACCTGTAGTGACCAGTCATTCTCCTTGACGCTGCAACCCTAGGCATGGCCCCTGCAACTATATATTCATCATCAATTTCATTGAATCTGATTTCTCTTATGTCAACAGATCTTGTTGGCACTTCAAGGGTAATGCTTTCTTGGCTAGATCTATTGCTGCTCCTCGATCCACTCTCTCTCCTTTCCCTTGTTCTTGCTCTTCTTCGGCCTCCTGAAGATCTACGGAATACCTTGCAAAAAATACAAGATGCCAACCAGTTCCTTCTAACCCTGTGGTAAACTTCATACTCATCTCCAGCTTCATCATCCCCATACTCGATGACATAATCTCCCAGGACTACACCATTAGGAACCTGTGCATGTATTGTGCTCAAGACATCTATTATATCAGAAGAATGCTGCAAATTCTCCCAATCAACCCGGCGAGCAGGATCAATTTCTGAAGGGCGTGAATTTGGATGCTTTTGTTGAGTGTGCTTCTGAAGCTCATGGAAGTTACCAGCATATGAACAGGAACTCTCTTCACAGCATCTTTTCTTCTGGTTAAGATGCAAGCGAGACTCATCAATAACAAACCACCCAATCACATCACCTCTGCACAGTGGGCAAGCTGGGCAGTTATTTGCATTGGACGAAATGATATGAATGCCATCAAAGGGAGCCACAGCAAGAGATGATACTTTCACATTGGTTGGTATTCCATGAGCACTTTTGAACCTCTCAAGACAATTTGAACGTGTTTGATCTGTGTCACATATGAATGGTCTACAACCCTTCTCATATGAGGTACATCTCAGTAAGACTGCATTGTGAGGGACATCTAGACAGATAGGGCAAGTAGCATCCTCCATCCAACTCTGATCAAATTTTATGTCCTGATCAAAGGAGCTGGGCTTTACCACTTTCTTCATTAACAAGTTCCCGGAACCCATGCTGAACTTCCTTGGTAGATGCTTGGTGCTATCAAGTTTATCTTCTCATGACAGCCTGCACAGCATCAATCGGCATGTCAGTTAGTCTCTGAACCCTGACACTTAACACATCACATGGATTTCTTATAAGCAATAAAGCAGACAAATGGAACCAATCTTAGTAATGTTTTCATAATATTCTTGCCATATAACTAGTAATACTAATTTGATGGAATAGCATGGAGGCAACCTTTCCAGATCAGCCAAATCAAATATACGGTTCCAACTAGTTGACCTTTCTAGAGAAATGTTGCACAATCAGTTAGACTATGCAGACAAGAGACAGCTCCAACATGCATCTAGAGAACTATACACCAGAAATTGAACCAATGTTTTGGGAAAATTGAGAACGATTTGGCACGGAAGGTTCATTGAATTCCCTGAAGAAACCGACTGAAACCAGTTGTCAAAACCCACTGACTAAATCCATCCCACTAAATTGAGTGGTTAAGAAACTATCCAAATCCTTACCCCTAAACCCCTCCCACGAATTCGAGACCAAACTCTACACAAAACGACTGCATCGCCAGAGAATTTCTCCAACCTGAATCACACAATAATACCAAAGAAAAAAGAAAAGAAAAAGAAGATGATGAAGAAGAACACGTGACCGGCACGCACACAACAGCAGACGACCCAAGAATCGCCACCGAGGAGGCTGTGAGCCGTACCGCTGCGTCTGCTGGTAGTAGGTGGCGGAGAGAGCTCGAGGAACGGACGCCGCAGAAAGTGACGACGAGGTGAGGAGAGATGAGACGTCTCCCTCTTCTTGCTCCGCGACGCCAGGTCTCTCTCTGTCTCCCTCTCCTCCCCTCCGTGTGGAGACCAAGACGAAGGCCTGGGCCGCCGACTCGTACGGCCGCCGCAACGGAGAGGGGTGGTGGGTTCTTGGTCGCCGGAGCACGGTGGCTTCCCAGCCGGAGGAAGTGGAGGAGGAGGATTCGACGAATCGCAGGTGGTTTGGTTTGTGCGATTTTTCAGCGGCAGTGGTTCGATTGTGGGAGCATTTCTGGAAAGAGAGACTGAGAGAGGATTGCGACCTGGAGGCTGGAGGATAGCAGCGCTGAATTTCTACTCTCCTTTTTCTTCGGTCTTTGGCAGTTTACGTCCCGCCATGGACTCTACTAGCTAGAAGTAGGAAACACAAGAATTTCGCATAAAATTTTTGCTAAATTTCAAGGTGCGATTTTTAAAAAGAAAAAACAATTCAACGTAGCCACACCATCTCTTTGCACTTTGCACTTTTAAGAGGGACGGTTTTTTATCACTTTTTGGACTAATCTATCATTAACACCTTATTTAGACTTCAATCAATAAGACAAAATATACACAATTTTCTCTCTCTCCTCTGCCACGAGACTAAAAAATTCCGTTAGATAGGATTTTTTTTGTTGTTGTTTTAGTTAAAAAAGGATTCTTCCGGAGTGGGAAATTAACTAAACACAAAATGTCCACATCTCAACTACTGCAGATAGGATATCAACTCATCATGAAAACAAATGGACTACTGAGGCATGTTTTTTTTTTGTGGGTGACTACTAAGGCATGTTGATGCACCAAAGGCAACAAACAAAGACAAAAATATTTTTTTTTAACAAGTACTGCACTGGGATGTGTGTCAAATTCCAGCAGATGAAACATCAAGCGTCAAATGCAACAAACAAAGCAGGAAAGAAATTTTTTGCAAAAACAAAGCAAGAAATAAATTAAACAGGTTATTATCTTATACAAAAAGGTATATAAGCAAAAGTTATCCATGATGATTCCACATACTACTGACCAAAGCCAACTTCCTCTATTAAACTACTCTCCTGGCTTTCACATCAAGATTTATGCATATTTAATGCCAGTGGCCAAGAGAATTGTTCCGTAATCTGAAGTTCCGAACTTGTGTGATCACACATTTGCAATAATTTACACGGGAGACAAGATAGCTGCCTGGCGGCTGGCTGATCAGGCAAATGCTGTCGACAGTGTCTGCATCAATAATGCAATTATCAGGTAAAGCATACAATTTTTATTGGGAAAACGTCGTCAGGAAAAGCATCTAGACAGTCTCCAAAAGCTATGTAAAAAGAAGGCCTAGTCTGACGTTCCCTAAAAAGTGTTGCTAAGCTTTTGTCGAGATCGATCAGTGCTAACATGCTAAGCTCCATAAGCATGGTTCAAGCGCCAAACTGGTAAAATATTCACCAATCATTCAGAGTCCCTGTGCAAATGTTTTATAAATCACTGCCTTCATCTCAAAGATACATCATACAGTACATGATGGCATACAAAATTATAAACGCATCGTTAATACCTATAACTAAAGCATTCCAATTAAGGGCACATTTAGTAACCTCTAGATCACTAACTCACCATCTTTTTGCTTCTCTAAGCTGAATGCTGTAAAGACAGAGAAAAGGTTAAAAGAGAGCAAAAGGAAAGTGACTTGTGGTGTGGAAAGAGTCAAAAGGATGTCAGCAGAGCGGTGGAAAGCCGTGAAGACGGAATGGGCGGTTTAGCTGCCTGGTTTCTTGCGTTGTTGGGGTAATCTTTGTGTTTGCAATTCCTCATACGACTCTTCTAGGAATCAAATTCCAGCGGCTCTTCCATTTTTATTGATTTCTTCTTCTTCACAGTCGCTTTCGGCTTGACTATGCATTGGTTGACTTGACATCTATATATTCATTGATTAGAATTGTTTTTAGATTTCTCGAGTAACTAAATTGTACTCCCTAAATTCAGATATATTTGTTTCTATTGATTTTTTATCAGAATTTAAGCAGCAATATTTATGCAATTTAGTTAAGTAAAGTGGAACGAGAAGATTTGTTGCCAAAAGTACTTTATATGTGTGTTATATGTTAATCTATTTGTGTACATACTTTTAGAAAGTCGGATAATCAAATGAATGGAAACAAGTCAATGGTATCAATATTGTCACCGTTAAGAATTATTGACGATGACATCTCGAAAAATAAGCTTAACTGTGTTTCCTCTTAATATTCTGATTCTTTTCTTTATAAAGTCATTGGCAATGAAATGAGCTTTAAACATTTTGATTTTGTGAAGACACTTCTCAAAGTCAGAGCCAGATCTTATCGATCTAAACATGTGAGTTTTTTTTTTATCTGCAACTCTCTTCGTTAAATCTAGAACTTCCCAAGTAGCATTTCTCATACTGTAATAACACAGGAAGATGACCAAATAAAAAGTTATATCCAGGATACAAAAGTTTCAAAAGGTGATTACACTCTCTAGTCTATAAGGAATTATACTTGAAAATTGAAAAACTAGAAATAAGTAGACGTAATACGTGCACATAAATTGTGACGATCAGGGGGACAAGCTACCTAACGTCGTCCTCGCTTCCTTTCATTCTTAGAAAAAGTAAGCTGAATAAACTTCTCATGATAGTGCTTCACAAGAGCACTATACACGTAACCATCAACTCCTAAAAAAGCACCTCCCAAAACGTCACAATTGTTGGGTTGGAATGAGATTTGGAGACTGATTGAGACAGGTTAACATCATGATATACGCTGGAAATTGGAGTTGAACGAGCCATTTTTACTCTCTCTTTTTTATGTGTTTGTCCATGTTCCAAGCTTTAAAGACAATATATAAGTGCTTACGCTTTACTATTCAAGAGTCTATAGTGATTTAATTATATATATAAAACAACCATTTATCTGATTACATTTTAACTATGATACTTACGTCCTCATCCGTGAAACGCACGATGAAATATCATGGTCAATATAGTTTGGCAGTGTGTGCTGACGTGGCTCTCTTAACCACAGGATTTCAATGAGCCTGACACCATCCGTGGTTGGTGGATCGAGCCAACACGTTTCTCCAACACACTTTTGCTTGTATACACGCGGCAAGCATGCCCATGTGTTACACATCTTCTTTTCTTCTCTTTTATTTGGAGCATATAGCTTCTTCAGTAACAATGACCAAACTTGACATATTTAGTAATTAGTATAGTGGCAGTCATCTAGGTTTCAGTATGAAAGTAAATAAATCTACAAATCTTAACGAAATGCGTGTGGATATTAAAATACAAAACAAAACAAAACAATAGCTCTAACTCGCCACTAGCATATCGCTTGCATGGAACGTCCGCGCTCTGCATTAGTTGCAGAAGAAGCAGAAGTCCTTCCGTTATAAAATGCTCACACGGTGACGTGCACGGAATGCATGGGTTAGCAGCATACTCAAAGGGTTTGACATTATGCATAGCTCGATTGCTTGTGCACCGTAACAAGCAAATTCCAGGATAATCACCTATAATTAAATGGGCATGTTGGCATGCATGCCTATGCCTTCCAAGTGATTTTAATCTTTGCATCAACATCTGTTCTTTCTGGATAACACTTTGCATCAGCATCTTCAAATCCGGACAAAACTACCATAAAATCATCATCACAACATAGATATAAAAGTTACCGAAACACGAGACCAGCAAAAGATATTAACATAAGAAAACTTCAAGTCCCATTTTGAGCTTACAGCCAGAGTACCATCAGATACATGTACACATTATGGCTGATCCGATTTCAACACCATCTTATACTAAGTTCAACTCTACTTCAACCAATAACTGCTCACAAGTTTGCAGAGAGACATCGGACAAGCTCCACTGTGTAACTGATTAGGCCCCCTAGAACTTCAGTGACAGATCAAGCCTATCTCATCGCCGAACCAGGAGAAGCAGCCTCTGATGTCCCAACGCTTCCTTCTACCTCAAACGCACTTGTCTCACCGGTATAGCTCAGATCACCATCAGCCAACACAGGCTCGCTTTGCTTTCGATCACGCCGGGCCTCGAGCTCCATGATCTCCTTGATCTGCGCCACAACATCTGTCATCGTAGGCCGCTCCCTGGACACTTTGTGCTTGCAATGCAGTGCCAGGTCAGCAACTTTCCAGACGGAGTTGACACCGTAATCGCCTCCCATCCTTGAATCTACAATGCTCTCGATGCTGCCTTGTTCCAGGTTTTGGTGCACCCACTCGCCAATGTGGATGCTCACGCTGTCGTTTATTGGGACAACGGGGGAATGGGCCGTGATGAGCTCCAGGAGAACGACACCGAAGCTGTACACGTCGCTCTTCTCGCTGATCTGGTAACTGAGGTAATACCTGCACAAGGTATGTCAAGAAATATTTCATTCCCATATAAGATAATGCTAGTATAGGTAATGCTGACGAAAAAGGACATGGTTCTTGAAGCTGGAAATGGACTATTGTATAAGAGAGAGACAATACAAGATGTACTCAGGATCCAAGTAGCCCATTGTACCAGCTGGTTGAGTGCTGATATGTGTTTTTGAGTCACTGAAAGCCTTGGTCAGACCAAAATCAGCAATCTTAGCACTGAGATCTGTGCTCAAGAGGATGTTCCTACTCTTCACATCTCTGTGGATCAATGGAGGCTTACATCCAACATGCAGGTACTCCAGACCTTGCGATAAAGTAAATATGTTAATTGTTCATAAAAGTCTACTGGTATAGAGATAATCTTAGAACCTAGATGGTTATTCATACCTTGAGCAGCATCAAGGGCGATGTGAAGACGTTGCTCCCAAGTGAGTGATTTACTACTAGAAATGTCTAGGCACATCAACAGAAATTGAACACCGAGAAGAAATTGAGCACGTTCAGTATAGATTTAAAACAAACGTGAAATGCATGTACGTCATAGGCTGTAAAACAAGTGTGCATCTATGCACTAAGTGCAGCTGCTTTAGTATCTACAGACAGCTTCTTTGAGAAAATGTAACATCCCTCTGCAATTTGAATGCCAAGATATAGCAAATAACTTATTTATAATTTTGGACGCCTAAAACCAGGATTATCTTATATAAGCATCAAACAATATTTGAATAAGTGTAATGAACAACCTCTCAGATGATCCTGCAAGTTCCCTTCAGGCATGTACTCATAGACAAGGGCCAAATGATTTTTGTCCTTGCAATAGCCAACCAAGGACACAAAGTTCTTATGATGTATCCTTGTCAAGTGTTGAGCCTGTAACATAACGCAGAAAACTGTAGTTCAGAGGAGGGGGGGGGGGCAATGTGACGCTGCTACTTCTTCAAATTGATTTCCTTTTACCTCAGCCAGAAACTCCTTACGCCCTTGCGAAGATGATTCCGAACGCACTTTCACAGCAACTGGGTTTCCATTCTCCAAGAAACCAAGGAAGACAGCCCCAAACCCACCTTTGCCAATTTCTTGGCTAAAATTATTTGTAATATGCTTTAGTTCTCTGTAAGAGAATTCTCGGTTTTCGAGTAATGCTGTTTCATCTTTAGGATTATTAGCCCTTCTCTTAGCTGCATACATATGGAAAGAGTATTAGAAGGCAACAATGTACAAAAAAAAAACCTAAAGGATGACTTCCTCTAACAGTATTACCTTTTTCCTTGAGTATACGGCACAGCAGAAAAATTGAGATTACAAACAACGCAATAACGGAAACTGTTGGAATCATTATGGCAGCAAGAAGTGACCCGTTGATTTTCTTTTGATCTGATCCGCAGGTGGTACCATTTCCACATAGGTTTGCATTATTACCAAACCTGGTAGCATCAGCATGTACAGAACCATTCACATTAAGAGTGCTTCCAACATAACCCAAATACAGAGAGATATTATATACATTCATTTTTCAATCATATGTAAACATTAACTAGGTAAAGGAAGCGACACTATGACTCTTCTCACAGGTGCTTTTCTTAATCCAGAAAGAACAATTACATTAAAGCATCCCATAAAAAAGCATTGGAGAGAGTAAAATGAGAATAAAAATTCTTTCATGCCCCCTAGTGCAGATAAAAAAAAATCCAAACACAATAGCAGAATTTTGTTTACTGCAGCAATTTTACTGTATTACACTTACTACCTGGTAACAAGATACATTTTGCTTCCTTATTAAATGGACCATCAAAGAAACTGAGGAACAAGAGAGGCTCAAACAAAATAGGCTAATACTAATCAACAAGTTCAAACTATTTGTTCTATAGTCTACAATAATATAAAAGTATAAAACATACCTGATTGATAGAGTCCCATTTCGCGATTTTTGAAGAAGACTGTAAGGAATTGGTCCACTAAGAGCATTGCTGGCGAGATCCCTACAATGAAAAATCATGGCATATTATGTTATGAAAAGTTTGTTCTATGACGATTTCAAAACTGGAGCAGATATTTAGTAAGACTTACAGAAATACTAGTAATGGAAGCTGGCCAAGAACATCTGGAATTGAGCCATATAAGTTGTTGTGTGACAAATCCCTGGTATAGGTAAAAGTTATTGTAAGAAAATAGCATTTAAGGTATGGAGTATAACTGTATAAGACATTTCATTGGTAATATTTATCAGTTAACGCAAGAAGAAAAGGAAACACTAAACCAGTTACTGATACAGGCACCATTTCTGTCCTAAAACATGTACTCACATGATTAGTTTCCTGTAAAAATATGGTTTTAGTGCTTGCTGGAGAATTACAAGAAAGAGGATGCTTATTACCTAGGCTACATGGAGACACAAGAAATTCCGCTAAATTTACTGCAGTATACTGTATCAAGTTTAAAACAGTCTGTTCAGTGATCCAGCCGCAAACATTGCTAGTTATCTTATGAATTTATGTGAAAGGAAATTTGATTTAGATTTCTGCTTGTATCCTTGCCAATTCTTAATTTCTATTAGTATTGAAAGAAAAATGTTGTAGCACATTTTCATGGGTACAATGAGATATTCTGGAAATCCTACAGGTACTGGAGTGCTTTCAGGTCTCCAAAGTAAGTAGCAATGGGGCCAGCCAACCCATTCGAAGACAAGTTTCTGCAGATAAATAAGGAATGTAGAATAGTTAGTTTCCCCTTTTGAGATGTCATATGTTTCTTTGGAGAGTCTAAATAATCAACTTATAAAAGTTCATTTTCTTCTTTCTTTATTTCAAAATATGAATGAAACTTACAATGCTGTTATTCTTGAGAGACCAGCAGGAGGATAGGTACAGTTCAATCCTTCCCATGCAAAATCTTTTGCAGGGCCGAGCCAGGTATGGGGGCAACCTGGGCGACCGCCCAGGGCCCCCAATTTAGAGGGCCCCATATTTTTTTTTATATGACTTAAGTTTAAAAGCGTTTTTTAATGGTTAAGGATAATTATGTCAAAAAGATGCTTAAGGATAATAATTATACAATCTAACTTATTGGTGCTAAATTATATAATTAAGATGATTAGAACTAGATTATATAATCTCGGTTGAGTTGTTTATTTGCCTAGATTATTGATGGAGTAAATGGTTGGTATAGGCTATAAAAGGTATAGATTATGCAATCTAAAAAATAATTTAAATTGTTAATTGCCTTTAACAGGTTAACAATTTATATAATCAAGATTATATAATTTTGAGTGCAAATAGACACACCCGAAGTGCAGTACGTGGTAGTTCTCAAGCTACTTCCCTGCCGACATTCTATGAGTCGTTCTTCTGGGCCCTCGCAACCCACGAGCGTCTCTCCATTGGATTTGTGGCTCACAATCCTCATGCTCCCCCCCTCGGATCCTGCGGTTCTCTGATTTTGCTTGAGACGAACAGTCAAGGGCCAAGGTTGTAGTGGAACCCGCGTACACTTTGCCTCCTGAAGTGCTAAGCTGGCGTTGCGCCATTGTGACTTGTGTGACATGTGAATTTTGAATGGATTGGCATGATCGCATGAGCGTGATGGACGCCAAATGGACTGACACCGAATGTAGCTTAGGAAGAAGCTGCCTCAAGAGTTGCTACGATAGGCCCCAGATTAAAATTTCTCACAGGGCCTCAATTTATGCCGGCCCGGCCCTGATCTTTTGGAGCACATGGGTCACCCATCCAGTTTTTGCTCACACCAAAAGTTTCTTGTATAGCCATCATGGCTCGAGCTGGGATGCAAAAACAAGAAAAACAATTTTATGAATAGACAAGTATTTAAGATGCTACGATACCATACCAAAAATGCAAATGTAGCACAGTTAGGTTTTACTAATATTCATATTTTGGAGATTGTAAGAAAATTTGAAGTTGATACAGTAACTAATTATAGAAACTTACAAACTGTATTAATATCACATTGTTAAATCCGTGCCATCTTTAGGATCAGTTGCAGTCTCACTTATTGGTTTCATCAAAATAGGTGGGAGCGTTGCATTTTCTGTAGCAACAAGTGAGATGTTATACCTTCCCTGCCCCTGAACAATGCCAGAAATGGAATCGGCAAAGAGGAAAGGAGGAGTGTATGGTTTTGTGTTCCATGTGCTGTTATTGACAATGATATCAAACTGTCGCAGTGCATTGCTTGCTACACTCTGCAGCTCAGAAAAGTAGAAAACAAAGAAGTATCTGGAGCTAATATTGACTGAGGGATCAGATGGATCCCATGAGAAATCAATTCTTGAGCCATTGACAGGTGCTGCGGCATTTTGCATGACAGCCAATGGCACATCATAGGCATCAGTTAGGTAATTTTGAACAACAGATGTTGCAGATACTTCTTTCCAGCTTGGGATTGTGTCATATGTGGACCAGAGGCGATCATGGGGATCCAACGGGTACCTGTTTGTACCAAAGAAATATGTTTGTTGAATACGGTTCATTCAGTTATGTAGAAATGTATTAAAGATGGAGCAGAATATAACCATTATTTGTCTAAAAATAACTGCTCTTCTGAGGAATCCATATATAAGATGGTTAAAATGGGAGGCCACATTCATTCAGAAAGATGGTTTCCCTTTTCTTTTTCCGTTCAACAAGTACACGAAATATCATGGCATACAATATGTCAAATGGTTGTGTCATCACAGTTTCTATTTTTATCAACCAATAGGGTGATTCGACTGACTTGTCCAGTTATTTCATATTTTCATAATTTAGAACTAAATTAAAACTCACCGGATGATGGAATTGTCTGTGGGTCCCATGTTGAACCGATTAGAATTCACCAGGACAAGAGATTGGCTAGAATTTGACTCTGGATAAAGACTGCTCTTCAATGGCCTCAAATCCAAACCAGATATAAACGGAGTTCCCATTCCTTTGTTCACCAAACAAACTTGCAGGTAATCAGCAGGAGCTACAGCTATGATGTCCATCCAATTAACAGAACCTGCACCCCTGAAATTAACTTCATGCCAATAATTTGCCCCCAGGTACAGATCAAATACCCGAAGCCTGTTCAGACCATCATAGTTTCCATAGTAGAAGGTTGCACGAACAAAGTACTTGTTTCCTGCAACCAAGGATCTTAAGGTGTAGCAATTCCGTATACCATCTGGAAAGAAGCGGACATTATAATTGCGCCATGCTAGTGTTGGCTTGATGTAATCTGAAGAGATGTTGCGGTTTTGTCCTGAACTGATAAAATCGTGGTCTGAGACATATACTATGCTTGAAGAGAGATCTTGGTACGAAGATTTATCTAGGATGCCACATTTAATACTTATGAAACCTGTAAAAAACAAAATATTAAGTCAGTGGTACTCTGCCAAGCACAATCATCAAGATTCAAAAACCTATTATCATCCGAAGGGGATTGATCATACACATGGACCTTTGAATACGCTTTTGTAAAATTGTTAGATTTTCCTCTTTTACATGAGAAGGCTATCTATCGAGCATTTATATGAACAATGTAAGCATACCTTTCCATAGTAAGTTCAAGCTGTATAAAGGCAAGAGTTTGCATAATTAGGGATAACACACCTTGGCTATCAGGCTGGCCACAGGTGTGCTTCAAGATGTAGAATAGGAGAACTGCAGCACAAAGCTTCATGTTCATATTCAACCTTATGATCGCTGGACAGACCTTCTACTTGAGAGAGACAAAGACTATATATGCATATGTGCAAAGCATGTCCATCAGACCAGGAAATATTTACACATGCATTTTTTATGAGCTCGTGCTATGCTGCTATCGCAGGGCAAGAAAGTCAACAGTCAAGGAACCAAGACATGAATTGATCATGCTCCCACCAATAGAGAGGAGACAAGTAAAGCATCCTTAAACTCCTATGATTGATTCTTTAAATCAAAAGGTTTTTCAACTCTAATAATTGTTCTGACCCTTTTATCTGCAATAGTCAATATATGTCTTCCATGATCAATACGCGGCTAAAATTAAGTTGATGCAGCTCACAGATCACACTATGGACCCCGGGGCTTGCGCCATGCAAGTCAGAATGTGTATTAAGCCACTATTTTGATTAATACTGACCTGTGATAAAGCAAAACCAATTCCTTTCCAACTCAGAAAATTTGGTGCAGGAGATAGCTAAGTGTGACATAGCTTCAGTGTGCCCCTAAGTACCTCTCTGGTTCTCTTGCTGTTATCTTGTGGTGCATAACTTAATCATAATCTTCAATGCTCCAATTGACCTGATACAATATACTATTAAAAGATGATAACAACGAATCTTGCAGGTGGCATACACAGATAAAATCAAGGAAGAAAAAAGTACGTCTGCCGTTGACTTGGTTTTCATTAACCAACAACTCCTCAGTTATCCCCATAATAACTTAATAAGCCATGAACCTTCTACATGGAGCCAGGAACCTACCTGTACTCTATGTACTGTTGAGCAAACCATTCCGCAGTGTGGAGCAATTTCACCCCCAAGATGGTTAGCGACTTCGGAGACCCTGAGGTCGGCACGCGCAATGCCTACTCCCCGAAGACGTCAAGCCACGCCTACAGTCAGGTGAAGGAGGACGTTGGACACCCAGCCGGCGGCAAGCCGGCAACCAAACAGAGGGGACACCCCCACGCCAAGGGTGGGTGACCCGATGCGGGCGTTAAGCTGATGAACGTCGACGCCCATCTCCTCCGCCCCCTCCGGTCGGGAGACCCAGCTCACCCGCAGTCTCACCAAGGCGCATGACGGCGGCGCCGGCGAAGGCCAGCGCGAGTGGTGGCGCACCGGCGGCGGCAGCGGCATTGCCACGAACACCTGCCGGCTCGCCGGGCCCTCGAGAGGTCCAGCCCATCAGAAGAACAGCCAGCCCATGTATGTTGGGCCGCCGTTGCCTGACACACTCTCGCTTGGGCTTCCAAAGGCCCACATGTGAGTCTGTCAGCTTAGCCCGAAGACAAGCTCGAGCTTAAATTTTTTTAAAAAAAATCGTGACCAACACAATAATAGAGTCCCTTTGAAATCGACGCAATTCAATTGAAATTTGTATTTTTTTCTTTTCGATTCATTTCTATGTGCAAAACATGAAACAAATACTGTTCTTCTATGGTGAATCAACAAAAAGAATCATGTACACATCCATCCTAATCAATATCACTCTTTTTTTTCTTTCTACTATTTCGGAATGTTTATTTTCCGCCATGTCATCCAGAAACTCTGTGTGAGGAATAATGAGCAATTCTCCTATCAAAGATCCTCCGCCGGCGCCGCCTCGTCCGCCGCCTCCCCCTCCGCCTCCGGCCGCCGCGGCGGCGGCGGTTGCCCCTGCCCCTCCAGCATCATGAGCTTGGAGAAGACCCCAACCATGGGCGCCGTGTTGTAAGTGCAGGCCTCCGTCTGCATATACTTGCCGCGGTGGTCGGTGAAGACGTCCTCGCCGTTGGGTCCCCCCACGACGGCGCCGACGAGGTCGTGCGGGTTCCGCCGCCGCGCGCTGTACCACGAGTCGAACCCCTGGAGGCATCCGATGAAGTCGCGGTCATGGCGGATTGACGCGGTCGACGCCGCGCGGTGGTGGACCCGCCGCGGGAACGCCGCGCCGTAGCCGACGAGGTAGCTGGTGCGCATCGGGTTGGTCCCGAGGATGTAGTCGGCCTGGGACTTGGCGAACGCCAGCACGTCGCCGGCGAGCCCGGCGGCGGAGCCCTCCTCGCCGGCGGCGCCGCCGCAGCGGAGGGGCTCGCCGAGGGCGGAGAGCACGTCGGAGTAGACGGTAAGGAGGAGGGCGGCGCCCGAGGCGTACTGGAGGTTGTTCCATGGCCGGATGAAGAGGAGACCCGCCGGAGTCCGGCCGGCGTTGTGCTCGGCGCCGCCGGGATTCCGGTTCATGCACGAGCACACGTAGTACTCCGCCTTTGATCGGAGCTGCTCCACCACCGAGAGCTCGTCGGCGCTCAGCCGCAGTCGCCGCTCCTTCGCCTCCACCAGCAGCTGAAACATCCATCAGGCAACAGAGAAAGGTCAGCAGCTGTGTAATAAATAAATAAATAAATAAAACCTCTTTCTTTTTTCCCCCAAAACTGAACACTGCGTCATAGGTCAATGCTTTGAATGTGTTGCATGGTCGCATTTAAAAATAAATAAATACTGAATTGAAACATCTAGAAATCTGACTTGAACAGATCAAATCAAATCACTCTGTAGTTTGTTTCATTGTCAGTTGATCCTGTGAGTTAAACTTTGCGCCAAACACTATACTACTGTTGACTTCAGGAAAAAGACTGCTAGCTACTGATTTCAGGGTCAAAGTTAGTTATTGAGGCTCAAGTATGATTAAATTAAGCTGAAGGTAAAGTATAGTTGAGAAATTTGAATCATGGCTGCATGATCCTCCTCGCTGGGTTCAGTTTGTCAGGGCTCTGGTTGTGATCCAACCACTTCAGCTTTTTTCCAAACATGTAACTACTGTTAGTTGAATGGCCCATGCATGGGTTCATGGTCTCATGGATGTACCATTGTTTTACCTTAAACTTGACTCTAGTGTTGTCTTCATGGGCAAGAGCTGTCTCATGCATCATGCATGCTACCTCTTTATTTTATTTTTGTCTCTCAAAGTATTTAGTATGCGCTAACCTTTGCTTCCATTAACAAATTTCAGAATGACACTGACTCCCCTGTCCAAGTGCACCAGCAGGTTGGCTAGAATCTTCAGAGTTGGTTGATTTGCTTGCTTCAGAACATGACATTCCAAGCATGGTGAGAGAGAGGACAGGCTTGTGGAAGCATAAAGAAATGTTCATGGTAAGAGATGGCTGCCTTGTATTCTAAGCATAGGGAGGAACCATGGTCAATGCACTCTGTCAGGGTTAGGAATGCAGTCCATTTCTACAAGACCCCAAATAATGTCATCCGTCTACTCTAGTACACTCCATAAAAAAATTCCCAATGTTAGGAAAACAGTCTGTTTCTTGAAGAATAATGCTTGGTACCAAAACCACATGAGAGAAAAATGTTATAAATGGTTGGCAAAGGACAAGGGGACAGGTAGAGGAAAGATATGATCTGCTAGCTCGCTCATAAACAACTGATGAGGCTTGCTTGCTTCTATATGCGAGCGATCCATGTAGTTATGAACAGGGATCCCTTGCTTAATGAGCTAGATTTTTGCCCATGTGTGTATATGGCCTATTGATGGTATAGGGTTTCTCTCCAAGGAAATGTATACGTGCCAAAACAGCACGTGTATTTCCCCACAAAAGAAAATAAATAATTAAATCAACAACGTAGCTTTCCTACGTATTCTCGGAAAAAAACAACGTATGCACACTACAGCTACGCATTATTTCTCTACAAGATGAGTTGTTGGACGTGGAGATGTTGTCCATCTCCATCAAATTCAAACACAAGCAAGAGGAGCAGAGCTATGCTTGTAACATAACCCAAGCAAAAGGGAATGGTGCACCAAACAGGCTTGCCCTTCATGCTATAGCTTACAACTTGTTCCACTCACTTTGCAGGGCATGCAGTTAAAACATCCATCCCCATCAAAGTGGCCCAACCAAAAGGGAATGTTAACCACCTACCCTCAGGTTCAGATTTTGGGCCCCGCGTGTCAGTAATTATTCATACCACAGTAAAACAGTGAAAAATTTCATCTGACTCTAACCATGACAAAAGGACAAGTTGTTGACGCAACACGAAAAAAGGCGAATTTGATGCCAAAGTAACTTACACATGAAATTCCTTTTTTTTTCTACAAAACATTTGGATTAGCGTTAGGATTCGACAAAAAATCCTCAATTTCAAACGAGGCGGGAAATGACTGTAGCAAAGGTGTATGCATTTCAAATGTTTTTTGGATTACCTCGGATGCAAGGACCTGAAGGCCAGCATACTTGATGTCCCAGCTGAATTCAGACACGGCCCACCCGGTGCCGCCGAATGCCTCGGCGTTCGTGAGCGCATACTCGAGGTAGTCGCGGCGGCCGGTGGCGCGGTGAAGCCAAAGCGCCGCCCACAGCAGCTCATCATTGTAACCACTCGACGACGGGTAGAAATTTTTCACCACATCGACGCTCTCATCATATCTTCCCCTATACGTGTCAGCAAACTCAAACAGCTGCTGCGCATGGTGAAGCAATAAATGCGCGTAATGCGCGTCGCCGGCGCCGAGGAAGACGATGGAAGCGGCGGCCATGGCCGCCGCCGTCTCGGCGGCGACCTCTGAGCCAGGGTGCTCGGCGTCGACCTTGTAAGCTCTCCTCGACGTCGTCATGTCCTCCGGCCGTTGCCAGCAGTAATGGTCGGAGTCGCCGTCGCCGACCTGGGCCCACAGCTCGTTGGGTGACGTGTGGGCCTTGATGAAGTAGTCGGTGCCCCACTTGATCGCCTGGAGCGCGTGGCGGAGCTCGCCGGCGGCGACCACACCATCGCCGTACTCGATGAGGCCCCAGGAGAGGAGGGTGACGGTGAACGCCATGGGGAGGCCGAACTTGACGTGGTCGCCGGCGTCGTAGTAGCCGCCGACGAGGTCCACGCCTTGCTCGAGACCGTCGGTGAGACCGGAGTGGCCGCGCCACCGCACTCGCTGGTTGTAGGGAAGACGGCCTGACCTCTGCGCCTCGAAGTAGAGCAGGCTCTTCGATAAGGCGTCTCGGTAGTCGTGCGCCGGCGAGGTCGCCGGCGACGGAGACGAAGCCGACGTCAGCGACACGGCGACGGTGATCACCGCCGCGGCGACCATCACGAAGCGGCCGGAGACGTCGCTCATTATTGCGATGAGAAGAGCCGAGGTTGAATAACCAGCAGCAGCAGCAGCCGGCGCCGCCGCGCGCTCTCCTTCTTCACCAACTCCGGCGGCGGCGGAAATGCAACGCGCATAGAACAATCAATCAATCAAACGCAATCTCTCAAGACGATCGAGCTTCTCTGACGACGAATAAAATGGAGAGCATTGATGATCCAAGCCAGTTAGCTAGCTCGTAGGCGAAAGCTCTAGCTGGGAGAACTAATAGAGACGATATCCAAGATCCGACGGGATTCTTCTCCGATCCGCCGCCGGCGCTTCAGCTCTTGGCGAATTTGGAAACGGAAACGGAAGGTCGGCACGATGGAAGGAATAACCGCAGTAACTAGTTGATGGCTGGCGGCGGCTGATTAACTCACTGCCAAATTTAGCAGATAGGTGGAGAAGAGTGATCAAGCGAGCAGAGAGACCCCCTCACGAATACGGCAAGGGGAGCGATGCATTTATACTATCCATGGCCGGAGGGTTTGGAAGAGGAGGATGAGGAAGAAGAAGAGACAAGCAAGCGATGTGGGTTAGGAAGAACAGCAGGAGGAATTGAAGAGGGGAAGTTGGTGGACTGAAACCAAAAGGGTCTTCTTCACCTTGGCATGGCATGGCGGTGTCTTCACAAGAGGATGACAGGGACGCCCGCCGGCTGCTCCCCCCCCCCCTCTCTCTCTCTCTCTCTCTCTCTCTCTCTACGTTGAGCTTCCTGATGATATGATGTTGTTGAGTTTTTGTTCTGGTTGTACTTGTACCATGGGTCCACATCTTGCTCTGTTTCTGGTTGGTTCAGGCCAGTCCACGTGGCGAGGGAGGGGCGCTTATTGGCCGTCGGATCGTGGATCGACGGAGGGATCAAGGGACTGGTGTGCGAACAAAGAAATTGTTACTAGTTTGTTTTTGTTAGCTGATTGGGGGAGCTTCCTATTTAAATTTGAAAATGTAAGGCGCGAAAAATACTGCAATTGGTTATAGACAAGTATATGGATGATATGGTTGGTTAATGACGTGGCAACATACACATTGAGACGGCGGCGGCGCTCCGCTTCGCAATATATATATTTATCATGTGGTTTTACACGGTTGATGTAAGACTGGCGAAAAATTCCATTGTTTCTGGGGTATAAGCGGAAATTTGCATTGCCCTAGCATAGTGTCCAATTAACGGATTACCAAATTATTCCACTGTGGTCGTTTTCGTAGAAATTAAAGCAAGGAAACTGGTGAATGGTTTGGGTTTTCTTTTCTATGATCAGGTCGCATGTCACGGAAGACAAAGGTTTCCTCACCAAGACACCAAGTAAACCAAGGAATTAATTTCGTATAAAGTCACACACACCCCACAATCCATATCAATGGCTTAAATAAAACAAGATAATAAAAAATAAATTAAATGAATCCACTTATCTAGAAACCAGAAAGTATTTAAGTTTAAAGTCCTGTGATTTTCCCAATAAATATATATACATATATATATAGATATTTATATATTTGTTGTAGGTGTGCTGGGTACTTTGTGAGGCGTGTCGCAGGTCTGATGATGAGTAGTTCGTTGCGACGTTGCTGTCAGGTGTCAGTGAGTAACCGGTCGTTCGAGTCTCCATTCCTCTCGATCCTCTGCTGTGTGACAAATAAGCTTAGAGAACTCCCATACAGACAGCACAACCTGTGACCTGCTGAATTGGATGCTTGGATTGGAATCCAAAACGAAAGCTCCTGGAAGGAAAGGGAAAAAAAAAATGCTTGCTTTTTGACACATCTGATGAAGCGTTGAAGGTGCTATCTGTTGGGCACAAACATCCACGTTTACAACAAGCCTGATTAGTTGGAGTTTGCAGCAGCGTGTTAGGCGAAAACTGGACCTTGACAAGGAAATCGACACAGTAGAGTTATGCGGTAGCAGCCATAGACCACAGTGCAACCAAGAAATTTAAAATTCGCAATCGATAATTTTCTCTTTTTTTTTGCGGGTTCAATCGATAATTTTCTTTGATAATAGAATAAAGCTTTGGTACCCCTGACTCAATCTGATCTACTGGTTTCCTTTTTAAGATGTGAATATTATATTTTTATCCAACATTTGAAGTATTTTCTTTCCTTAATTTTTTTTGGATGAATTATCTGATCTAATGATTTCTTCTGAAATAGGGACACAAGATAGTCTCTACCATTTGTTAAGCAGACGATGTGGACAATTCAATCCATTTTAAGACTCTGCACCAGCATATTCTATTTTAACAAACAAGCGAGGTAGTTCGGTTTCAGGATTCAGACTTTATTTGGACAAGCAGCTAGCTGCAATATCAATTCAGACAAAAATCCTTCAACAACACACATCCTGCCGTTAGGAAACAATACTACACACACAATTCCAAGATTCCATCATCTATCCTCGTCAGTCATCACCCAAAAAAAATATTATTCCTCCGTATAAAAGTGGGACCCACATCAAACGACGTCGGTGCCACACATATATTTGCAATGCGTCACCCATCCGTCATCACAATTCACACACACTGCCCTGAAGGCAGGCAGAGGTCGATCTCGATCAAGAAAAAAAAAAAGTCAAAAGGAACAATGAAAAAGACTTGGCAATGGAATATGCCTACACGTACACGCGCGTGCATGGAAATACAAACGCAAGCGTGTCAACACTGCAAGATTACTTTGCTAAAATTCAGTGTTGAAGCAACAACTACTGCATGTCCGCATCTTGGACGCCCAACCTCTTGACGATGGCAGCCTGCAAACAGATCAGAGACGTACATCGTCGCCACCGTCTCACCGGTCAAGATAATCAGTTATCACCTACTGCTATGCCATGCATCTCTTTCTTCTTCTTTTTCTCATGCATGAACAAGTCTGCTTTATAAGTTTGAACTTAAGTCTGAACTCGCCTGCAACCAGCAGAGAGATGATTGATGGAATTCCAAGGCTGATTGATTCTCCAAAAAAAGTGAATTCCAAACTAGACAATAAGGTAGATGTATACATGATGGTATAGGATAGGAGTATAGGTGCATGGGCATTGCATGCAAGGAGCCAAATTACAAGCCAGCAGCAAGTAAAAGATGACGATATGATCAGGACTTTGATTCCCAGATGACCAGATTGTTGGCAGGCAGCCGTAGAAAAACAAGAACACAAAAAGGTTGAATAATAGAGCTAGGGAGCATATATCATCTTTAATTGTGTCCACTTAAATTAGTTTAACTGATCAGGGTTGCAATGGCATAACGAACTGACGACTATTTTGCACTGCATATTGATATGAGTCTGACGCTTTGACTTTGCTTGTAAACGAGAAAGAAAGAAGAAACAAAGGTCGAGGCACCTACTAGCTGCCAGAAAAGGCCTAACCTTTTTTTTTACCTGAACCACCGGTCAGCATCACCATCAGTGGACGATCAAAGGAGACTGAACAGCAGCCCATGCATGCATTATGCTCACTCGTTTTCGGTTGTTTTGGTTTATTATTTTTTTTTCTTGCGCGTGTTTGGTGGTTTCGATTAAACTTAGTCCAACTTTGTTTATGTGTTTAAACTTTAAAATGACTTTGCTTTCATGCATGGTTGCTAGCTTTTTCTCCATTGCCGGCCGGGGAGTTTGGTGAGGTATTTGATTGAGAACGCGGCCGGGGAGCATTGTTGTATGTATCGTCAGACGGATCGGACGCACTGACCACTGTAGTTGCCGGGCAGATGTCAATCGGTCCAATGGGATTTTGATCTTCAGTTCCCCGAGTAGGCATGCATCAGATGTGTCTCTATTCTATTGCATAAAAATTGAAGAGGCCTGCAAACTGCAAACAATTAATTAACAAACTAAATGAAAAAAAATGACATGTATGTCAGTTCCTTTTGGATAATTATAAAAAATATCCGGCTTCAACCCCCTCATGTAGAGAAGAAATCAGTTCACAAATTATTATATAAATACATACTTTTTACATTATTGGTAAATTGTTCATAAATTGCATTAATTGCAGCTCCATAGCGTGTAAGTTATTTAATACGCAATGCTCGACGTGCAAAACTATATGAACTACTAGCGTTTTCCAAATGATGCGTGCACGGCTTGACGGCTACAAATTAAGACGAAATAGGAAGGCCGGGGAAAGGAGGCTTGCAATCCTAGTGCTGTTTAATTTTACACCTAGTTGCTGCGATAAATGGGCCCAACTAACGAGATGTATATGACTAGGCCCCCAAAACAAAAGGGTTAGGCCATTCCCAACCCTCCATGTAGGATGGTTTCCATAACATTAATTAGGATGCCACATAGGACATTTTGCTTATGTGTCACTCTAATAAATGAGAGAGAGAATGAGAAAAGTAAGAAACTGGGTCTTGCATGAGACCCAGTGTCTACACGAGAACCTATACAATAGACACTACTAAGTTATGCATTGAAGGAGTATGATGTCTTCATAATAAATGTGAAACAAATATGATTGGTGAAGAAAATATATAGTGAGTTTATTAGGGTCCCACACCAAGAAACCATGGGTTGTGGAGTACAGTTTCTATGATATGGCAACATAGACACTCTCTATAGACACTATTGGTTGGGAATAGCCTTAGAGATACTACTCAGATATGATATGCCTTTAGGATATCTTTTCATAAAATACATCTAGCAACAACCACCATGGAGGAGGTTAGAGGCAAAAAGGTCAAAAATATGTTTCCTTGATAATAGGGTTTATTTATTTACAGTCAAAAAGATGTTTCATTGATAATATGCTTCATTTATTTAATTTACAGGTCTTTTATAAACCTGTTGCATCAAGTCGCTAGATACACAACCTGTTGAAGGTCACCATATCTACAACAATATCGGTAATGATAACCAATACAAATATAAATGTTTATAGCAGATATTTATTATTTTTATATTTTTTTTGAATTTTGGATCTGATTCTAGCGTGCTCCATATTTTGCTTTTTTTAGCATGTCCAGATTTTGCATTTTTTTTTAGCATGATGTCCAGATTTTTGCTGAACATGCACGTAGTTGAGAGCAGGCAATGAAAAAGAAAATGCATTTTGGGCTTTATGGGTTTGGGCTCGTTTTTCATCAGGGGATTCAAGAAGAGGAGTGACATGCGACGGAAAGCTGCGGGTTCCCCGCCAAACTCGCGTCGTCCTCCATTTTCGCGCGCCCTCTCGCTCCCTCCCTTATCCTACCACCACAACCACCTGGCCATTAGTTGACGCCATTGACGCCATGCCCTCCTCCTCCGCCGCGACCATCCACCCCGCTCGGAGATCATGTCGTACACGTTCAACACGCAGCCAATCGTCGCGCCGGCGAAGAGGAAGGACCCCCGCAAGGACGCCGCCGACGCCGCCGTGAGGCACTGCACCCCGCTCTCCTCCAGGGAGCGCGGCGCCGGGACGGCCGCCGTCGCCGTCGACGGCGACAGGGGCAGCCAGTACGCCCTCAAGTGGGCCGCCGACCACATCCTCTCCCGCCGCCACTGCTTCTTCCTCGTCCACGTCCGCCGCAAGCACACCTCCCTCCACGCCCATGGTGATTTTACATTTTTGCCCCTAAGTTTCTCGACCCATTCAAAATACAGTGTCTAATTGATTTGTTTCATCAATCATCAGTCAGATGTGTTGGTCGATGTCTGAATCTCTGATTGTGGTGTGTGCAGGAGGTAAGCAGTTTGCCATATCGCACGTGCAGGATGATGTTCCGGCAGCTTTTCATGCTCAGATGGATCTTCAGGCTAAAGATCTGATGCTTCCCTTCCAGTGTTTCTGCAGCAGGAGAGGGGTACGCTCACCTACCTTTCCTTGTAATGAACATATAGTTTCAGATAGTTTTTTTTTCTGCATATGAATCTTGGAAAAGGCAATGCAAATGCTGATTAGCTGGTTAAATATACCGATCAGATGATATTCCTGCTGTCAGTGTGATCAAATAACGATTTGGTGCCAAATGACCATCTTGTCTGACTTACTTTAATATCTACAGTTGCAATGCAGGGAAATTGTCCTGGATGGAACAGATGTGTCGAAAGCTATTGTCGATTTTGTTATCACACATAAGGTCGACAAGTTAGTACTAGGGGCTGCATCCAGGAATGCATTTACAAGGTGTGGCACAAAATCTTAAACATGACATACACATGATTCTTTTTTTTTCCTGAATCGATCCCATGATATCTTGCTAAAAAAATTGTCAAATACTTTTTGTCCAGAACGATATGGAAATTGGATGTGCCAACATCTGTCACGAAATGTGCACCGACCTTCTGTTCAGTTTATGTGATAGCGAAAGGAAAGATTTCTTCTTTTAGGCCTGCCACTTATGTAGATGATACCAGCAAAGAAGATTTCAAGTCTGATCTACCTTTAAAACAATTATCAGGTGTGAAATGTGTGTTTCTCTTACACACTTATTCCTTTGATGTACGATGCTGATCTCGGGTAGGTTGTTCCATGGATGCTCATTACGTGGATATGTGATTCACAGATGAACCAGAAGACAAGTTGCAAAATGGACACAATCCATTGAAGTGAGTTTAAAATTTTGCATTGTTTACAGAAATGACAGGGTTGTCTGCTGTATACAAGCTACTCGTCCTGTCTTCCGATCAATATTTATTCTACCACATGTATCTGTAACAAGTCCATTTTCTATATCTGTGCTCGTACATTATTTTGCCCAGTTATTCTCTTCAGTTTTTCAACTCTTCTGCAATTACTTTTGTGCATGTTTTGGTGGTTTCTATTTCTTCAGACTATGTGAACTCTGATCACGTCTGTACCGGTGCGTGCTGTGATGCCCAGGTATGCCAGTTTTGATGAATCAGCCGAAGACGGAAGCCTCATGTCATCAGATCAACAACTGCATAGCGACTCTTCAACTCTACAAACAGCATCTTCATGCCCAAGTGAATTCTTCAACGACATTGATCAACATGGCTACCATTTGACTCCAGAATATCCTCCTCCGCTAAATAAGAATAATGAACAAGCATCCCATGCTCCACATATAAAATTCGTGGGATTTGATGACTCAAGCCTCAAGGATAGCAATCCTGCATACAACGTCTACAGTCCATTGTCGCCAACCGAAAGTGAAGATGATGAGGCTGAACTAAGTCTCTTTAAGATTGATCGGAAGCAAAACAGTGGCGATATGCTTCCATGGAATTACACAGAGGTAATGTTACTACTTTATGCTTCTTGATGATTGTGACTCACACCATAAAAGTTATTATGGTTCCAAATTCAAATTTGAACTGAATCTCAAGCACTGTATTAGTACTACATTTACCTTATGGAATTGTGTGTCATGTGTGACCGAAAATCATGTGCATATGTTGAGCAGGAACACAAGGAGACGTCAGGAAACCCAGAAAGTTCATCTTCCAACCTCCCATCTCAGAGAAACAGACTGGATGTAGAACCATGTACTCAGTCAGCAATTGGCCCAAAGCATAATAAACTCTTGATCCTTGACACTTCATCTTCTAACGCTCAATACAGAGAAAGAATCAGCGAGGAATTGACAGACCTTGATTACCAGGATATCACTCAACCGCTGTTGAGACGCTTGCCACCGTTTCACTCACCTAGAGACGACAATAGATTCGGACATGCTCTGGACGAGCCTCACAATCTTCCACTCAACCTTAAAGCCTTGCCCAGGCCAATCGAGACGAAAAGGATGCTAGAATGTCTCCCTACTAGACTCGAGTGCAGAATATACTCTCCGGATGATATCGCGAACGCCACTGAACATTTCTCTGACGAACTGAAGGTTGGGGAAGGAGGCTATGGACCAGTCTACAAAGCCACACTTGACAACACTCTTGTGGCTGTAAAGATCCTCTATTCTAATATAACTCAAGGACTGAAGCAGTTTCGACAGGAGGTATGCTCACTGCTGGTCTTGTCTGACAAATCAGAAATCTGTATCCTGATTGGCACTAGCACTCCCAACTTTCCAAAGTTACCGCATAATCTTTTTCTGACAATTTTGGCATTTTTTATGCCTAATCTGTTCTGCTGTTCTTATAAACATCATTCAGTAATAATGATCTGAAAAGGCTGTACTTTTATGGATTTGGATGAACCGATGAAGTAATCAGCTTCGTGGTATTGTCATGATCAGGTTGAACTGCTCAACAACATTCGGCACCCGAACATGGTGCACCTGGTTGGCGCGTGCCCGGAGTACGGCTGCCTGGTGTACGAGTACATGCCAAACGGCAGCCTGGAGGACCGCCTCTTCTGCCGGTCCGGCACGCCGCCACTGCCATGGCAGCTCCGCTTCAAGATCGCCGTTGAGATCGCCAGCGGCCTGCTCTACCTGCACAAGATGAAGCCCGAGGCGTTCGTGCACCGTGACCTCAAGCCAGGCAACATCCTCCTCGACGACCACTTCGTCTCCAAGATCGGTGACGTCGGGCTGGCTCGCATCATCCCAAGGTCCATGGACGGTGCCGCAGCCACGACGCAGTACAGGGAGACTGCGGCGGCTGGCACCTTCTGCTACATTGATCCAGAGTACCAGAAGACTGGGCTGGTGTGCACCAAGTCTGACGTGTACGCGCTCGGCGTCATCTACCTCCAGATGGTCACCGGCAAGGAGCCCATGGGGCTTGCGTACACCGTCTCCGACGCGCTGGAGGAAGGCACGTTCGCCGACCTCCTCGACGGCAATGTCGCCGGCTGGCCGGCGCAGGAGGCCCAGGCGTTCGCCGAGCTGGCGCTCAAGTGCTGCGAGATGCGGCGCAGGGACCGGCCGGACCTGGAGACCGTCGTGATGCCTGAGCTGATCCGGCTGCATCGGCTCGTCTCGCCGTCGGAGTATCCTTCTTCTTCCCCTCCTTCCATGGATCAAAGTCATCATCGGTCAGCAAGTGAGAAGGTAGAACTAATCAGCACAGCTTTCTTCTCATATTGATCTTGAAACAATTTTGTAATTCCCAGTAAGAGGGTCAAAATGGGTAGAATCCATATCAGTCCGTAAACTTCTTTTAGCTGGAATATCTTGGAGTTAGTACCTGGATTTGCACTGTGATTGCAGGAATTGCGTCTGGACGATGACCTGGTTGACATTCTGAGCGATGGGAAAGTGAAGGGAGGAACGTCATTTGCAATATAACATCATGAGGGCCAGAAGTTGGTATACCTGTACAATGTATTTTGACTGGAATCTGCAGTGGGTTTTTATGAATCTTTTGTAAATACCGCCTTTGCCTGGCGAATTTGGGGACTATGTTTGGCCATCATGGAAATGAAATGTGTGATGCTGATCCCAACCTGCGAACTTGGAACAAATTTGTATCTCTATTTTGGTAGCGTCGCTTTGTGCACGTCTACACTGGATGAATTCCACCTTTGATCAGCAGCTTCGAACTAAGCAGCGATCAGGATCAAGACTGACGAAAAATCATTAGCATGAGATTTTAGAAATTATTTGGTCAACATGAAGGATGCCTATTAAAGATTTAGAATATCATGGTACGAACACATAGGAAAAATATCTTGAGTGGGCGTTTGTGTTTTCTTGTGAGTGAGAAATGTCAAGCCCCTTGTAAACTATGTTCCGTGAAACACTACTATGTAGATCCAAACAACTGCCAAAAACAATCACAGAGTAACAAAGCCTAACACTACGATCCATGCCGTTTTCAAAGGGAGATGCTCGCTGATGCCAATTGGCAAACCGTGTGCTCAGACATTTACCGTTGGCTGCCTGCTGAGCATGTATGCTCTTGCTGAAAAAGAAAGAGAAAATGTTGGCGGCGGCACCTAGGGAGTTCTCGCCATTGCTCTGGCCACATCCTACGCTACAGACACATGTGAATATGTGATGCGATGTTCAGGACGGGAAAATCCACCGGAGCAACAGCCAGATGCCGGGGGTACTACGACGGTCGGTACTGGACGCTTTGGTTCCTCTGTGAAATTATGCTCAATTGATCCATTGTTTTCAGCATTGAAATAAAAGATTTTAGAAGCTAATAAGGCGAAAAACCCAGTTGAATGGATATGATGAATTTGGACAGTCTTAGCACTAGAAATCTCAAGCTTTTGTAGCTGGAAAAGGAACCTTGTTTGCTTGTGTGAGCGTACCGCAAGGCAAGATCTGATAGAGCAGCAGACACGATAACAGCCATTAATTACATCAGCATATGCCTTATCTTTTCCCAAACCATATTGAGATGAAAAAGGGTTCACTTACCAGCCCCAGGTTATTGGCCAACACTATAGGAGTATCCTGGCAACAAACTAACACTGCAGGAAAAGATCGCAGACATTCAAGCAAAGCCACATGCAATTCCAATCAGAACATGCTCCAAGGGATCCAAACAGGTGTAGCACAAATGGAGTCGCTCCACCCAGCACACCAGTAAACCAACAAGGCAATAATAGACGCCATAGATAGAGAAGCATGAGTCGACATAACATTACGGCAGATGTTCCGCATCTTAAGCATCATTCCTCCCATTCCCACAAGAGTCAGAAACATAATGCAATTTCCCCAAGATACAGCACAATCATTTTACTACTGACAAGACATGGTTAGCTCGGATTCGTCGACGTCCACACGAAGCCTGCTTCATCCCCCACAGACAGGCGCATTCCTGATCCAGCCTGAGTGCCTGACAATCATCCTTCTTCGAGCAGCCACACGCCACAAAATTCATGATGCCCTAAGCTTGACCGAACCGTGCAGCCCATGATGCTCTAAGAATATCATGGACGGTACACATGATAGCACTGTAACCTATGGAGCAAAAGTGAAAGAAAAAAAGAAAAAAGAAGTTGACCGATTAAAAAAACTACTGTCATAGCGAAGGAAGTTTCAATGAAGACTGTAAGTCAACTACTTCAATGAAATTCCCAATGAAGAATCAATGCAACGATCTGCTACAAAGAATGGGACCAAATATGCTCCCTAGAAAGCAAATGTCAAGAGCTTCCGGTTCCTTAATGCCACAGATCCATGCAGAAACCAGAAGGCATGGAAGACCACCTTTTGCTGTATATTGCCCTGGTTCGTTAATGCCATAGATCCATGCAGAAACCGGAAGGCATGGAAGACCGCTTTTTGCTGTATATCGTCTCCGAGAAGCTGTCAACAAGCTGGCCAGAAAGGCTGACAGGGTCTTCAATAAGAGTATTAACGAAGACACTAACTATCTTTCTCTCATGTGGGGTGGCGCGCAAGCTAAACCATGTCAGAAACTTCACCCTGAAGTTTGTCTCAATATAGCCCTCGCACTCCAACCACCTAACCACCTTTACGCAGTATTCATAAGATGCTTCAGAGGAAGCATCCTTGTGGCCAATGTCATCCAATTTACCCGATGTTCTTTTATTTGAAGAATTACCCGGTTCCCTTTCAGGCTTTGAAGAGCCATTCTGAACAATTTTATCACAAGGTTTTGGTTTGAAGCTCCTTCCACCATTCTCCTTGCCATTCTCTATACCTCTTGGTGCAGTGGGCGGCACAGAGCCAGTGTACCGAGGTGCAATAATCACCAACTCATTTCCATCTGGCGCATTTGATTTGTCCTGTGATCTAGGAACTACGGTTCTTTGACTGTGCTCTACTGAGTTTGATGACTCTCTGAGCAGCACCGTCTGAACACAAGGGTTGGGTTCCTCATCCAAGGCAGAAGCTGAGAGCCCAGGTGCTTCTTCCATGTCAGTGACTTCAGTTACCCTAGCGGCAGCCATCTCTATATCCTGCAAGTTATCCATACGCTCACTGGGGTGACGTGATGCTTTGTTAGAATCAAGGATCTCAGGATTTTCACAATATTCGACATCACTTTCCGGGGATTTGTTTAGATCAGCATAAACTGCAGTATTATTGTTCGAGTCCACGCCCTCCGAGGACGGATCAGACTGGCCATCGCTGTTTGCCTTGGGGCTACCATTATTTTGTTCTAGTCCAGCACCACCTGGCACTGAACTCCTTGGATCTTCCTTCTGACAACTTGTCTTCATTCTAACTTCCCATGACCCCAACTCAATTGAGTTCTTGAAAGCAACAACCTTAAAGATATAGCATGTAGCCGGTGCAAGCTCAGAGACAGGTAATTTTTTTGATGGTGCAAGTATTATGCCAGTCGGATTCGACAGGTAGGATTCAGTAACAGCCACTCGGTGCCATAGATTGAAGGAAGTTGCCTCTTGGGCAACCATAGGACACTGATCCAAATCCAAACATACTGTGACAGATGTTTGGGTCATAGCTTCAAACTTTATGAAGTTCGGTGGTACCATACAAGGTCCTGAAAATGGACAAATGTGTCAATTAGTCAATTCCATCTATCTGTATATGCAAATGTCAAATATAAAGGGTACAGAAACATACGCTGATTTTTTGAGTTGGCAGGAGATGCACCAGAGTACATTGATTCCATAGCATCTATTGCTTGAGCACAAAGCTTCTGAACTTCAGCACCAACAGTAAGTCGACTGACAATTCCACGACCCATGTTTGGAGCTCCAGATATAGGACCGACTTCAGCCTCCAGTTTCTTCAATGCTGTGTCAACAATCCCATGCAGTGCCAAGTACTTTTCTGTGGAGATCAGGATCTTATGACTGAGATAAATCCGATGACACAATACATCCAACCGCCGAGCATCTTTTGCTATCACCAATTGTTTCTTCCACGACCTGAGAGCAAGGGTAGCATTTAATAATCACATGTTAGACCGGTATGTTAACAAGATCAAAATGATTACAACTCACACATCCCAATCAAAGGAATAAAGCACTACCTGTGCTATATCAATCAGAAATCTTAGAAGGAGCTATACCTCTTCCGTTTACCACTTGGGAGATTATTCAAATGAACTGATTAACCTATTTGGCATTTCCCCTTGGACTTGTGCATAGCAAATATGGCCCTTAATTTATAACTGTTTCTAACATTTATTTGAACTATCTAATTTGAAAGTACTAATTTGAACTATCTAATATTTGTTTCTATACCCATTTTTTTGTACCCAATTAAATGATGACAGCACAAGGATCAATCCCTAAGCACGAAGTGAGTACGGAACAAAGGGAAAAAATAGACCAATTAAATGATGACAGCACAAGGATTGATCCCTAAGGATGGAATGAGTAAGGAACAAAGAAAGCATTATCGAATCAGATTTTTTATCTTCTCACTTAGTAAGGTCTAGTATAGCATCTGGAAAACAAATGACAACAAAAGCTATCAAAGCTAAATCTCACAAACCACAAAATAGATTTCTCTAGTGTTTGTCTATCATTGCATGACATATCGAAAGCTCGAACTGATACATGTAAGCAAGCAAG
The DNA here is from genome assembly GCA_015342445.1 of Digitaria exilis. Classification (NCBI taxonomy): domain Eukaryota; kingdom Viridiplantae; phylum Streptophyta; class Magnoliopsida; order Poales; family Poaceae; genus Digitaria; species Digitaria exilis. The sequence goes on along the minus strand of JACEFO010002150.1, from coordinate 60,924 downwards.
GAATAAAAAATCAAAGTAGTGTAGAATTTTTGTGTGACAAAAAGATGATAAAGAACAGTACCCAAGCAAATCATTCTGTTTCCAACAGCGAGTGCAATAGTAGCCACCATCAAGTTTCTTGCATTGTCCACTCTGCAGAATGCCTGTTCTTTCATCCTTGAGAGCACATTCAAGATGACATGAGAAACCACAGGAATCCTTTTGGAAGGGTTGGTCTGAACTACAGAACAACCAGAGGCTTGGGTCCTTGTTGTCGTCATAACTAAGACAAATGCAGCAAGAACAGCGTCTGCAAAATTTTTCCCTAAGAATAGCCCTGCAAGCTACATTTTGGCAAAAGCGTTGATTGTTAGTTGGCCCAGTTACATCAGATGCCCCAGAGTTGTTTGGAAGAATTGGTAGTCGTGATGGATTGTCACTCTTCCTTGGTCGTTTCGCAGGGGACTGATGGTTAGTTGTATTGGGCTCAGGAATTGATTCTTTCTCTTTCTGTTTCTCTTTCTCTTGAACATGCTGCACTAGCCCAGATGATTTTCCATTCACCACCCTGAATAGATAATCTAGCATTCGCTGCTTGGACAAACCAGTATACTTCCTCTCCTTTCCAAGATCAGAACAAAGAATTTCTACAATTTCCCGGCGGCACCATGTCTGGAGCCTATCAGGAGCACTTTCTGGATTCTTTGATAATTCACGAACGAGCTCTCTCTTTTCTTCCACACTCATCAGTCGGCATTTAGCAGGATCAATTGTTGTACCTGAGGATGACAATAACATATTATTATCAAATTGATATATATGAAATATAATTAAAGTTTAGGATTACACTTAGGTGCATCATCAATATGCTGATAAGTATAGACAATAAGTATGCATGGGACAGACTTTGTCAGCATCCATATTCCATCCATAGTCACAATAACAAAACAACAAGGTCTGAGCAGCATATAGAAGTTCAAATTTACTAGAAACCAGGAGCAGCCAAGGAAAAGAGATGCTGGCTACAAAGTTTTAGGATGTCATTCCAACATTATCTTAGAAACTGAGAAACAAACAAGATTCTTTTGTATGCCAACTCATATTAACACGTGTTATACAAAGTATCTTGGTTAAAGGTCTGAAATCTTTTTACAAGATAGCCGATATTTTAGCTAAGACTACACTATATAAAATCAAGAATTCAATATGTCCTTCATGCCAGCAGACCTTTTCCAAGTCAGCAAAGTCAAATGGTCAACGTCAGTCCGTTTCTAGGACAAACTTACTTTATCTAACTGACTAATTCTGTTAGGCTGTTAGCCAACTCTCCTTCGCACTTGGTATCTTGTGCTCTACAAACGACAAGTATTGCGCAAAAAATTTAATACTATCTATTTTTTTCCCAGCTCCCTCCCTCACTTCAATGCCCTTTCATCAAATAGGGAGCTTAGAAAAATGGATTAATCGACAAAACAGGAAGTGTGCAAATAAATTCTAAAGACAGAAGACTAAATGAGCATAATACAAAATATATTAACTCTAATTATATCTTCCAAATATACGGACCCTTTTCGTAACCGATCATTTATGACAGATACTTCGACCCATATTACGGCACCACATACGAGTACGAGGCATGTTTAATGAGCTATAGATACATTCTGTATATCAGACATCAGAAACTACCACTTGTGCAGCCTCTACTATACAGATAGCATGAACGGAAAGAAGAGGTGGATTAGAGACACACTTCATGCATCAAAATTTCTGTTTCCCTACATGAAACCCGTACACCAGCATCAATGAAAACCGACGCAACAGCGAGAAACTGACTCCTGCATCATGCCATCAACCTAAAGCATAATACATTACATCCGCAACGCAAACGAAGCCATGCATGCATGTCAAGAGGGGAAAAAAGAGCACTATCTCAAGGTCAATGCCGATCCGAATGACCCGATCGGCATCCAAATCCAGGACTCCAACAGAAGACCGCAGCAGCAGAGCCACCGACCCAACCCAACCCAAGCCTTTCTCCTCTCCGAAAAGCGGGATACTACTACTACTACTGGTACCAGCAGCAACGAGGAGGGCCAGACGTGGACGCGTACATCCCCGGAAAACGACGTAAAGCCACCGAACCCCCCCCCCCGCCCCCGCACCTCCCCCCGGGCGGGACGCGCGCAATGCGAGTAGCCATCGCCGCATGCACACACGCGAATCTGACGCCATCGGCGGCGGCGGCGGCATCCCGCGGCGCCACGCCGGGACCAACCGCAGCAATTCCGCAGGGCCTCGCGCGGCGCCGCCTGCCTAACCCCCGCATACGCTACGCGCGGTAAATCTCCGGATTCGCAGCGCCAGCCCACCGACGAACGCCTCGCGCCGCCTCGAACAGCACGGGAACGCGGAGAAAACAACCCGCCGCGGCGGCGCGCACAACACCCGCCCCGGCACACACACAGCACGGAATCTCGTCGACGTCGCAGAGACACACGGCGCGGGAGCGCAATCTCCGCCGGCTGCGCCGCGGTGGTGGTGGGGAGGAGAACCCGCCGCCAATCGCGCGGATCGAGCTAGCCAGCGGGATTCGACGGGAGGGGGGAGGGGAGGAAGAGGTGGGGTGGTTGGGAGGGGGGAAGAGCGCTGACCTCCGCGCGGGGGATCCATGGCGAATTGGGGGCGGCGTGGACGGCGAGGGAGGGAGGAACCGGGGTGGGGAGAGAGATCCCTGCCCTCTCTCTCTCTCTATCTCCTCCCTCGCTCGCTCACGTGGACTCTTCCTCTCTCCTCCTCTCCTCTCCTCTCTCTATGGCAGCTGCTGGCTGCTGTGGTTGATGCCGCAGCTGCGGCGTCGTCTGCTCCTCTCTCTGCTGGACGGGACGCACGCGAGGTTAACTCCCAGCCTTGGGACTCGGCACGCGGATCAACGAGACGCCGGTTTTGCGAAGGGCACCCTCCAGTTCGCGCGTATTCCGCGGGGGATACCCTACCCAACCCCCTCACCCCTTCTCCGGGGCTTTGTTGAATTGAACGTGACGGGAGAGGCAAGAGCTGGTGATGCGGTCAAACACATTAGGCAGGGGTGGTAGTAGCGGCAGTTTAGCCACGCACTCTAGAAGTTGTTGGGCAACTTTTACCCTGGCCGGCTCAGCTAACCCTCTGATGCCCCTCTGCCGTACATGTGATGCTCACCGATTTGTGAGCAAGTTGCTATACCATCCTAGATGATATATCACGGGGTATATATATATATATATATTCACAGCACGGTGAAGTTAAGGGTTAGCATAGTGTAGCTAGCCACATAATCGATTGATGTAGCGGTATATCATCCGTGCAAATAAAAGACAATGTTTATTTCTAATATTAATAATTGTGTAAAAAACTATGATACATATACGTGTAGTTTTGTCATCTCCGTCGTATCTGAGCCATGGCCACGTAGTAAGTCGTGGAGAGCGAGACAAAAGAAAAACAAAATGTAGGTGCGCGTCCATACCAATTGCCATGGGTAGGAAGCAATATGATCTCTACTATAGTTCTCTAAGACTAGGATCACCCATACAATCAAACCCCTCTCCCTCTACGACTCTGTGAATGCTCAGCTAAAATGTCTAACTCTCGCTCGTGCTCACGTTAGCACGTTACGTACTTGAAAAACCGATGTACGAATTACTACTACACGCAGTGCGGGCTCTGAGTACACCGTTACCGTCGCATCTCAGCATGCATGTCATCGTATGGGGGTACAGCAGGTCAGTAGCCGGCGGTGGGGCCCACACAGGCGCGGAACAGAACGAAGCGGTGGCTGTGGCCAGTGGGCTGGGCGTGCGCAGGCTTTAATCGTCGTGGTCGCCAACCACCTGCCCTGCTGCCACCACCAATCCACCATGCCCTGCCATGACAACCTCGCTCACCTCAGCGGCGTCGTTGCTAATACGCGGGACGACAAGGGCGCATCTGCATAACGACGGACGGGCCCAGCTAATCTAATCATCCTCGTCGTTTCACACGCTAATCACCGGTCAAGCTAAGCAAAGCCACGATGCAGACCACAACCCAACCCCAACCGTGTTTCTCAAAAAAAAAACAACCCCGACCGTGTGCCTCCTCCCGCGACTACGGTGTTGGTGTGGACCCGTGGGACGAAATAGTAATTTATCTGGGGGGTAAGCGGGGTATTGTTGTTAATTAATGGCATTATTGGCCCTGGTGGAGGGTGACGAAGGAGAGGTTATTTAATAGAGGCGCTTCAAGATTCGCGCCAACGACTACTCTTCCGAGGCCGTTGGCGTTGGTGGTGGCCTCGTCTCCCAAGCAGTCCAACGCCACCACGACATGCGTGTGTTCACTCCTACTGTGCTCCCGGGACTTGGCTCTTTTGATTTCCAATGCAATTACTGTGCGTCAGTGCGTACATGCACACGTACGCGAAAGGGCTGAGAGATTGGTTTTTTATTTTTCGTCCATCGGAAAACCGAGCAGGAAGAAGAGTGATCCAGAGGTTCCAAGCAGCTTTGCTGTGTTTAGACTAGACGTGTGATCCAGAGGTGCCAACTCAGGTAGGTCATATATGCCACACTAGACTTTAATTTTATCTGCTGATATCTTATGTATACATCTCTTGTTGGCATATGTGACCTAAAGAGGATAGAGAGAGGATATATCTCTTTTCTCTCAACAAGAGATTATGTGACACTAATACACGAGCTGAGACTATATAAGTAGAATATTGGTATGGTGACTAACCATAATTGGTGAAAGCATTTTTCTTTAGAGTATCCGAGCTTAAGGTCCAGGAGACTACACTACTCTCGGAGTGCCTATGCTGTGTTCAGATTCATGAAAAGTACTTCTCCAACAAGTTTTTTCTATTCATCCCACTCACAGAACACGCTTTCCAGTGCACTATTTATCTAGAAAAAGTACTTTTTAATTCCAATATGAACACAGCACTAGGCTCGCTTTATCTACGTACAACATATAGTTTTTCTATTGACTCAAGCCTCACGGTCTGCACTAGTCGTTCTCTGGGCTCTCTTAGCTCATCAAAAGGCCTAGCTTTCACGTACCCGCCCGGAGAGAGAGGCAAAGAATCATAGACTACCAAAAGTTAAGATGTCACTGCACTTTGCAATTGCCACTACTACACACTGGTACACTGAAAAAGTTAAAAAGCACACCTAATAATCATATATCATATATACTAGTACCTCTCCTATCATTGCATTGCAAGAAGGGGTAGAACGAGCATAGAGAAAATATAACTACCCCTACCCACCATCAGGTTACCCACACAGCTATTGGTCACCGTTAGCTATAGGTTCAGTATGGCCAGCCGGCCGGAGTAGTAGAATACTGAGCCTGAGCGTGACAGGAAGAGATTAAGGTGGGTGGGTGCGGTTTGGCCGCTGATGACCAGCGGCAGCGGCGGCGGCGGCTTGCCGTGTAACGCCACCGCCGCTGGTGATCGATGCATGATTCATTGGCCGTGGCTGATGGCGTCTGCATTCACGGATGGACGCGTCGTTTTCCTCCGGGATATTGGATGGAGATGGGTGACGATGCCCAGAACCAGAGAACAAGAGCAACGCTTGTGTTGTGTGTGTTTGTGTGTGAGCGAGGTGAGTGCCTGGAAAAGCCAAAAGGCCAAAAGAGGGTAGCTTCTGCGTGAGATCTCCCCGGGCCGGAGGTGCGGCTGCTTTTGGAAAGGGAGGAACACATAGCCGGAGCCGGAGGCGTATCGATCTCCCTTGTGCCCCGTCCCGTCCGAGCCGTCGCAGTCTCTGCCGGTGCTCATGGAGCCCGCCAGCCATCGCCATGGATGGCAAGCATATTGGCATGGCATCGACCTGTGTGGCCTCTGGGTCAGATCGCACCCCACACGAGAGATGCAGATGCTATGCTCGGGACCGACCGGCTCTGGCGTGTACGTGCAGTGGTGTGGTGCAGGCAGGCAGGCAGGGCTTTTACGACCCCTGCTGACACCGTAGTACGTGCACGAAAATACACAAGCAGCTCGATCGGCATGTCCTCCATCTGGCAACTGCCATCCTCTCGCTTTTTTTCACAAATTTTCGCCGAGATCACCGACACCTCTAGTAGTCACGTGCTAGGATAAAAATATATCGCAACGTTTCCTTCTCTTTTATTTTTCTTTTTCGCTCGTCGATCGAAGAATACCCTTTGCATTGGAGGTCACAGCCATGGAAATATCAAATGTTGTGCATGTCGCCATGTTTTATTTCCCTGGTGCAGAGGTCGCAGCAGTTGCACAGACGCGTCCGTTTCTATAGGCGTCCCCGTCAAACGCAATCTGCAGAGACACGCCGCTTTCGTAGCGCCCCACCACACTGCACTGCACTGCACTGTGTGGATAAGCTCCGAGCTCCGGCCATGGCCCCCACCTTGATGTCACTGGCTCGCTCTCTCATCTTGTCACGGTAGCAACGACCACGATTAAAGCACGAGTGGTGTTTTTTTAAGCGTGTAAAGTACTGCAACAAAGTGACAAACTAGCGAAGCTCTGTCAAGGTTTGGTAACAATTTTCCATCTTTTTTTCCCCCTTTTATTTCTCTCTCGGAAAAGCTTCGCTGACTACCGATCTTTTTTCCATGTTGTGCGAACGGCAGTTATCAGAGTACAACTGTACAAAGTTCCTCGGTCAAAGTTAAAAAAAAGTCTACGAGTAGTTGTAGTGCCCTGATTTTTTTTCACGAAAGCACCCCAGCCGGAAAGATCGAAAATTGGATTGACAGATAAATTCAGACCAGGAACAAAAACTACACTGCTGATGTGTAGAGATGGTCAGACTGACTTACCATACTTTTGACTTCACATGAATTTTCGCAGCTGCAAATGTGAGCTGCTCATGCATCAGCACCAGCTTGCTTAGAGGACACTGGCATTGTGCTGCCAAATTTTGTATAGGATGGAAGAACTCTGCATTTTTTTTTTCAGCTTATCATGTGTTGCTGAACAGTGGATGAGGAAGTAATTGCGACCCGTGCGAAGTTAACTCATGATCGTATACTAACTTGATTGAGTACAATGTAGTCATACATCGTTGGATGCGTACATGAAAAAGAAATACTAGTACGTGTACAAGGATATGTTAAACAAAATGCTGTAATGATTGGCCAATGATTGCTGCACACAAAATCTCATTGCCGAACACACCTGCGGAGGCTGCAGATCTGTTATTTTGGAAAATCAGCAGCAAGCCAGCAACAGTTTGGACAACTTCACCAGTTGGTATTAATCTTTATCTAAAGTTAAACACGCATACAGAGTACATATTTACTTTGCATATATAATAAATATACATAAGAGGTGGAAGAAGTCTCCGCTGTGTACCGTCGGGTTGCTATCCTATGCATTAAAATTTGGACAAAAGAACATTGCTGTGGCTGTGGGTACGGGATGGGGACAAATGAAAAAGTCTTCGAGATCTGAAAGTACAGTACTTGCTGTGCAATTTGGGAAGATGCAGTTAACTGGCCCGGCCCGATAGGCATGACGGGCCGGGCCTGGAAAGCAGCCAGACAGGCTGACATAACCCCAGCCCCCCTCTGGGCTCTGGCGGCTTCTCGTCTTCTTTTTTTTTTTACGGAAATACTTACCATGCACTCATGCTAAACTAGTATGAATAACTTTCTGACGCTTTCGTGATGCTCTTTCTTCTTATATTTTTCTCCAAAGTTAGGCTGATTGCTGCTGACCATTTTTTTCGACTGTGCATTTGCCCAATTAGGTAACTACGTAGTAGGCAGCAGTACAAGTCCATGTCGCATCGGTCAAAAGTGAAAAGCTAACCTTTGATTTTCCACTGAAAGCACCACAGAAAAAGGGGTCATCGCGTCAAGCCTTACATGTGTACTGACTTTGCCGGGAGAAGATTCTGCTTTGGACCTGAAACGAGAGATGCAGATCTACCCAAGGAACAACCCAGATTTTTTTTCTTTTTCTAGAAAAGGACAAAAAAACACTTACCAGAATCCAGATGCAGATTACCCAACAGACTTGTAGCAAGTGCTGTGGTGGTCTGTGAACTGGGTGATAGCAAAGCAAACTGAAGCATTTTTGTTTTGTTGGGCCAGATCAAGTAGCAGGCCTGGCTAGTTGGCATTTTTATTTGGTCGACCCAGCAGCAATTTTTGGCGCCAAAGAATTCAAAACGAACAAGGCCGCCGGCCTGCCAACTGGCCAGGCCTGCTACTCGAACTGGCCCACCAAACAAAAATGCTAGCGAGCAGGAGACGTCGGATCTGCTGGGCTTCCACGTGGCAGGAATCCAAGCCGAGTCCCTCTCAAATTTTTCTTCCCCTAAAAGAAGCCGAGCAGATCCAAAGGCGCGCCGCCGCGCAGCCATTCAGCTCCACAGGAAGGGAGAGTCCGATCGATCGGGGAAGAAGATGCGCTCGACACTTCCTCTCCTCCTCCGACGCAGCGCCGCCGCCTCGCGATCTCTCCGCTCTTCCAGGGCCTCCGCCCCTTGCCGCTGGTCGCCACGCGTGGCGCCGTCCGTTCCGCGCGCCGCCGGCGCCGGCCGTGTCTCCCGGTGCGCTCTCTCCTCTTCTCCTGAAGTCGTGGCGCTAGAGAATTTCCTCCCTCAGCTGGATCGCTCAAATTTGGCTCTGTATCCTTCAGGCTTTCACTGAGGAGAATTTCAAAGTCTTTTTGTCTGCGTAGGCTGAATATTATGGGGGGGAAAGCAGAAATCGGTTTCAGACATTGATTCTTGATTATGTTTGATAATATAGCATTACGATTCCAATCGTATCTTGGTATATATCATCTTACTTGAGTGGGATGCTTAGATGGTTGACCTTTTACGCTCTTTGGTGACAAATTTCCAAACAGATCTCGCAGTTGCAAGACCAGCACAACTGGAATCAACATAGGCGAGAAGTTGGCTACACTAGACAATGGTGAAGGAGACGTGAGTGAGAGCGTGCATGACGGCAAGAAAAAACACGAGAAAGAAGGTAACTGGTGATGCCATTCTTCTATGTGGCGATGGCCCTCCAGATGAGCTGAGTGACGACCAAGAATTTGAATGCTTGGACATGGAGCAGCTCCATGATGACTTCCATAACTACCCTGTTGAAGATGTGGACCCTCTGTTTATATGTCCATATAGCACGCACCGTGATGGTTATATATACAAGGGGGCCAAGTATTCATGGAAAAAGAATTATCGTATTAAGGACCGTAACGAAAGTAAGTGGCCACTAACTCTTTTTCCTGTTTCTTTTTTATTCTTAAGTCAATGCCAAATTCTTTATAAAAATCTTGAGGTTTCTGCATTACTTCGATTACTTTTACAAGTTGAATGCAGGGGCATGCATTGCCATATACGAAATAAAATCACATCAGATGACACTTGGGGTTGTATGCTTGTATGGCTATGCATTTACCAAAGTACTGTAGGATATATCCAACCATGAGCTTGTGTCATTGCCTGCTATCTTCATCATCGGTTCATCCTCAACCTCAATAATCGTTTTGAGCTCCTAGCCTGCCTGATAGGACAACATACTCTACATTGTACAACATCCTCAAATATTTGTTCCAATGTTGATCCACATTATAATATACATTGTAATGTTTAATGAAGCTTGGATCGAGGCAATGCTCTTATCAGATCCCAAAGATTGCAAGTTCTATCATGGAACTTGCATTACGCATCAATCAAGGAACATGCTGCAGATTTTCTCACTGAAGTTGGCTAAAATTCCTGTGGACACTGGCTCGGTAGAGTTGTATGGATACATAGCTACGCGGGATGTTCTAGATCCATTGCTTAATTATGTCGTCAATTTTAGCAGGAATGATCCCCTCATCGTCAAGCAGGTGCACACCCATATATACTTATCTGCTACTATTTAAAATTATTGTATTAATTTCACAGTGATGGGCCAAAGTTACCATATTCACATATAGAATAGACAAGATTGGGTCATATATAATTTTGATGCCATACTACCATCCCTTGGCTTAATATCTTTTATGTCATTGATGCTGCTATATAATGTGAATGTGGTATGTACTGTGCACTTGATGTATGCAATAGACATTGACTCAGCTTGCAATTGTGAGCTCTTTAGCAGTTCTTGTTGTGCCATAGATATTTTTCTTGTGATTATTTACCTCATTAATAGTATTTGGTTTTACAGCTGCCAGAAGATGCATGTTTCCATGAGATTGATCTGTCCAAAAGTAGAAAAAATAGTACTTTGGCTTCTATTAGCCAATATAATACCAAGTGTTTGTTGTGCAATTTGGATTTAATATGGCCCCGTTTGGCACAAATTACAGATTCCGCTTATGGCACAGTATTTCTGCTACAGTGTTGCTACATGGGGCCTATGAGTGCTGGCTTAGATTATGGAAGTGAGCATGACATGCTCCAGAGTCCAAACAAAACAAAATGAAGAAATGTTGGTTGCTACCACAAATTTTGTTTTTATTTTGTTTATAGGCAAAAAGCACCTGCAGAGAATGCTGCAAAAGTTATTTTCTTCTTTGTTAGTTTAACATATATAGACATAGAGCTGTAACTCAAAATAATGATAATTTTGTAGGGTTCCCTTATTGAAATGACTGGCCCTAAGCGAGGGATCGAATTGTGTGACTCTACTCTGATTGAATATGACATGAGGATCAAGACATGTGGACAAGAAAAGAGTGATCTACAGCTGATTGATGGTGTATCTTTTGTAGACGAACAGGGCACACTTTCTGAATATGCAATCACAAGACGCATCCATGGTGATTATGGAGCAGTTGACATAACTATATCACGTCTTGACCACGCATTTGAGGCAACCATAGAAGTTTACATTTCAGAAGTGCGGAGCACTTTCAATTTGTGTGTGGGCTGTTTTACCAGTGGTTTAAGTCAAGAGATCCAGCTCTTTGATGCCGCCATTGGTGAGTCGTGTGGCTTAAGGAGGTCTGTTGTTGCTGTGGTGAAAAACACTTGGTTGGATTTGAAATTCAAGGTCCCTTCATGGCCTTCTTACAGCAACCTCGACGTTGAACATTGTTGTACCTTCAAAGCGATCAGTCATGGATGGACCAGTCAAATGATAAAAACCGAGTTTGCCTCAATCTTGGTGAAGGTGACTTGGTCATCGCTGTCTATGTCGAATATATAGATTGATTGAAAAATCCTTGTGTACTTTCAGCAATGAACTCTTGCACACAACAGAGCGAAGCTACATGTATACTTTTTTAACAAAGTCTCTGCACAGCCAAGCTCGTTCAGAGCTTCATTCCTGTGCATGTGCGGGTGTAACTAACTAAAACAGAGGGGCAGAGGCCTCTCCGGCTGGCAACTGCCTCCTTATCGCGACGTACGTGCTCCCCATTCCGGCGTGCTGCTGGAGCGGCTTCTGCACGCCGATCGACTACTTCATCCGCATGGGTGAGGCCTAATGAACTGGTAAACGCACACACACAAACCAGTTCACCAAACTAGACACAGTTTCAACACAAACAAACTGATACTTCAAAGACGACACCCTTGATGGCAGAGACCAGACGACCCAGCCACCTAGGTACAGCAGCTGGAAAAGCTCGACAGAGCCCTCGTGTCGGTGGAGTGGGAGTTGCTGCATCCTAACTGCTTCCTCCAGGCCTTGTCATCTGACATGTCCGACCACTGCCCTTTGCTGCTAGCCACCAACGCTGCTGTCCGCCCAAAGCGTCGATTCCACTTTGAAAATTTCTGGACCAAGGTTCCTGGGTACTTGTCTGCGGTGGAACAAGGCTGGCAATGCGATCGAGCTATCTCTGACCCATTCGGCCGGGTCGATCAGTTGCTTCGCAACACTGCGAAGGCATTGCAAAGCTGGAGTCAGAAGTCAGTGGGGCAAATTAAGGAGCAACTCCTCATGGCCAAGGAAATAATTCGACAACTGGATCGTGCCGAAGAGCTTCGTATGCTCTCTGACAGAGAGTTGGCATTGCGGCGTGAACTGAAGCTCAAGTGCCTCGGCCTAGCATCGCTGGAACGCACCATGCTCAGACTTCGGTCGCGCATCACCTATCTCAAGGATGGAGACGCGAACACGAAACTCTTCCACCTGCAGGCATGCCACCGTACAAAGAAGAAGCTAATTACCAGGCTGGAAGACAGTCAGGGGGTTGTCTTCGGCCATGATGAAAAAGCGCAGGTATTATACCAGCATTTCCTGAAGATACTCGGCACAGCCACTCAGTGCACAGCAACGGTGGACTTCCCCAGCATTGGCATTCATCCTGTGAATCTTGAGGACCTGGACAGGCCTTTCTCGGAGGAGGAGATCTGGGCGGCAATAAGATCCTTACCTAGGGACAAGGCGCCGGGCCCCGACGGTTTCACAGCCGAGTTCTACAGAACAGCTTGGCCGATCATCAAAACCGACATCATGGCTGCCTTCAATGCATTCTACAGGACCAACCGTGGCCAGCTTCACCGGCTTAACGGGGCCCTTATCACCCTTCTCCCCAAGTGTGACAACCCGATGAGTCCGGGCGACTACAGGCCCATCAGCCTGATACATAGTTTTGCCAAGATCGTCGCTAAATTGCTAGCGAACAGACTGGCAACAGAGCTTGAGCGTCTGGTAGATGTCAATCAGAGTGCTTTCATCCGGAAACGCTCCATCCATGATAACTTCAAATTCGTGGAGCTGGCAGCCAAAACACTCCACAGGAAGAAGAAGCCAACTCTGCTCGTGAAGCTCGACATCTCCAAAGCGTTTGATACAGTTGCATGGCCTTTCCTGCTGGGAGTAATGCGTGGTCTCGGTTTTGGAACTCGATGGTGTGATTGGATCTCCATGTTGGTCTCCACGGCCTCAACTAGAGTTATGCTCAATGGCGAGCCGGGCAAGCTGATTAATAATGCAAGGGGCTTACGACAGGGAGATCCTTTGTCTCCCATGTTGTTCATCATCACTATGGAGGTATTCAACCGTCTGATCCTGCACGCCGCTCACCAAGGGGTACTAGCACCACCAGCCAATGCAGCGATCCACCACCATTGCTCCCTATATGCGGACGATGTTATCTTGTTCATCGCGCCAACCGTGCAGGACTTGATCACCACCAAGGAGATCATGGCCTTCTTTGCAGAATGTTCAGGGCTACACGTCAATCTCCAGAAAAGTGTGATCGCTCCAATTGCCTGCAGCGAGGCGCATATCCAGTTGGTCAGGGATTTGCTCCCAGCTCCAATTGCAGACTTCCCCATCCAATACCTTGGGCTGCCACTATCTGTGGGACGCCTGAGGAAGGCACACTTACAGCTCCTGGTTGACAAGGTCAGTGCATCCATGCCAACATGGAAAGCCAACTTGATGAATAAGGCTGGAAGGTTGACAACGGTGAAAACCGTGATGTCCTCCAAATGCATCCACACCATGATCTCTATTAAAATCCCGGAGTGGATGTTCAATGATATCGACAAGAGAAGAAGAGGTTTTCTGTGGGCTGGGGAGGAGACGGCCTCGGGGGGGCAGTGTCTGGTGGCCTGGCCGGCAGTCTGCCACCCACCGGAGTTTGGCGGTCTAGGCATATCGGACCTCACGCTAGCCGCGTACTCTCTCCTGTTGGGAATACTCCCTCTCTCTAGTGTTTATCACAAACACAACACTGATTTCTTCTCTGGTGGACACACACGCTAGAACAAGATACAACAGAACGAAGCAGTATTTTGTTGACGCAGGCCACTCGGCTCTCGTCAGTTTTAATTTTATTTATAGACCCAAGTACATGCAAAGGATAGAACCGGCCATTCCACTTAGCCGAGACTCACTCCATGATCCTAAAATCACGCAGCGTGCAAGTGCCATGCAGGAGCTATTCTCCGGCCACGAAATCACTTCATGGCCTACATGCAACCGTGCAAGCACTAACTACCTTGACTCTATCTTGCAGATGAAGTTGTGCATCGGCCGTTGCGAGTATGTGCGGATATTGACACCTCCAGCCGCATCACACGACTCACGGCACATACGCATCACACGTACTGCCGTATACATTTTCTATGTCACGCACCACACACTCCATATGCAAAGCCTATACACATTCGCTACATGCATCTGAATGAAATAAATATGCGAAAACACTAATGACAAGATTAATGCTAACATCTCCGCCTCCGATGGCTTTGGCTGAAACGCACTGACACCAGTAGACCTTGGACAAGCCTTCAGCTAGATTTTGGGAACGACTCCAAAGTACAGAGAATGTTCCAGAGCTCGATTGAGGTCCAACTTGGTGACGGCCAACTAGCTTTGTTCTGGTTGGACCGCTGGCTAGGATCTGATTCCCCCTGCATTGTGGCTCCCGACCTTTGCACAACGGTCCGGGCACGCAACCGCAATCGGCGCACTGTGAAGGAAGCTCTCAATGCAAAGCAATGGATCAAGGACATCGAGGGGCAGCTGACAGTGGAAGCTTTGAGGCAGTATGTGTCTCTCTGGCGTATCATACATGGGATGATGCTCCAGCCGGCAGTGGAGGACAAGATCATTTGGCGTTGGTCAGCGGCGGCCACTTACTCTGCTCGATCAGCATATCGAATGCTATTCGAGGGCTCAACGAGATTTGCGGGAGCACGGCCGATCTGGAAGGCTTGGGCGCCACTGAAAGTTAAGTTCTTTGTCTGGCTTGCTGTCCGGCGGAGAATTTGGACTGCAGACAGGCGCCAACGGCATGGGTTACAGAACGCTGCCGATTGCAATCTCTGTGATCAGGAGGTGGAATCGCCGGAACACCTGTTCATCAACTGTAGCTATTCTAAACAGGTCTGGCATATCTTACTCTCTGTGTTGTGCCTGCACATGCCCACATTGCCGACGGCCGAAATCTTGGAATGGTGGCTACAGCTCAGACGTGGGCATAACAACCTTAAGCAGAGGGGCGTTGATTCATTGGTCCAGCTGGTCATCTGGTGCCTCTGGAAGGAGAGGAACAGTAGGATATTTGACAACGCGCCCGGACGCAGCATCAGCGACATGGTGCACCACATATGGTCTGAAGGTCAATTGTGGATCTCTGCCGGAGCAAAATGGCTAGCTGCTCTCGGTTGGCCAATGTCAGCGTCTCAGGTGTTGGCGGCAGGAGGAATACCTTAGTTTTTTTTCAGGCTTAGCATGATCATGATCCTTCTGGTTGTACAATCTGGCCGTATAGTACTCTAAAGTTTGTATGCTCCGTGTGCGTGTGCCCGGTTGGCCCGCGTTGTAATTATATTTTTCTTCTTAATACAAAGATACGCAGTGTTCTGAAAAAAAAATAACCGAGAGGATGCACACGCACAAGGAACTCAAATTTGGCGCCAAAGAACTCAAAACGAACAAGGCCGCCGGCCTGCTACGCAGAGTGGCCGGCCTGCCAGCGACACCCAACAAGCCCAGCAACGCTGCGCAGGCCTGTGAACAAGCCCTGTAACGAGCCCGACTGACAGACAGCAGCAAGCAAGCACCTGCAACAAGTCTCTTGGGCCTCCAGCTGCAATTGATTGTCGAATTTCTCCACGTGTGTCATGACATGCGGCCCAGAACCACGTGCGTCAAGCCTCCGTCAGTTCTTCTCCAGGACTGGAGTAAAAGGGGAGAAGTTGGGGGTAATCAAGACAGACGCCTCCTATTCGTTCAGAGATGGCATGCGATGCATGAGTTCATGACCCACTGCCACCAATGCAAGCTGCTCAGAGATTCCATGCAGTGGACTCTCAACTTATTAATCGTAGTTCAAGCCAGAAATTACGGAGGCTGGCGATACCCCGATCGACACGCAGTTCTGTTCGGCAATCTAGATTTCCTCGCTGGGAGGCGATCAGAGACGGCATCTCCTCTGGCGCCGCCGCCTCTCCAGATTCCAGCGGTCCAGCCCCCAACTCGCCGCCGCCGCCGCCGCCATGCACCGCCTCCGTCGTCCCGCTCATTGGCGGCCTCTCCTCTCCTTCATGTCCTCTGCTACTGATCCTCGCCGCTGGTGCTTCAGGCTCATGGATCCCCGGTGCGTTCTCTTCTTCAGAAAAAAAAAAGTTCTTCTTCGGTTGCTAGTTCTGGGGTCTGGAACTCTGGATTGTTGTGGGCAAGTTGTGTTGCGTCGTTTCTATGGTGAACTTAATTCCAAGGCAAAGATGAGCCAAATCTTTTTAGTAATCATCCCGTAATTACAGAGAGAGAGAGAGAGAGAGAGAGAGAATATAGGCCGGAAAAAACAGACATCAAATTTCAGGCTCAGGTTCTTAAGTACTAGTACAGTAGTACTACACATTACGTTCTTGAACCTGACTGGTGATATTTGACCATTTGTGTCGGATTCTGAGATTGACCTTTTGTTTATGCTCTTTCGAGACAGATTTCCTCATGGTTTTCGGAGCATTACCAGCGGCAGTGGAGGAGTGTTAGGCTCGGGTGAGGAAGAATTGGAAAATGTAGGGAGTTGTGACACAACCAAGGAGTTCATTGATCGTTGTGGCTATGGTCGCCCTGCCAGTGTTGAAGAAGGTGGCAGGAGGACAAGCCTGGATGTCAGTTATGGTGGTGGAGAAGCTCGTAGGGAGGTTCTGGAGGACAGCGAATGGATGACGACCGATGGTAGCAATGGGGAAGCCGTGATCGGTGATGACGAAGTTGTTGAGAGCTGGGCAACAGAGATCCATGACCAGTCTGTTGACTGGGTAGTCCCTCTTAATATACTTCCATATAGCAGCCACCGTGATGGTTCTATTTTCAGGGACACAGATGAATGGAAAAAGGAGTTCCGCATTGTGGACCGCAGTGAGAGTAAGTTATTGGTATATCTCATTTCCTACTTTTATTTGTTATCATGACACTTTTACAAGCTCTAGGTCGACTGATTTATCCTCTGTTGTCTGTTCAAATCTTGAGGTTGTAGCTGGCATCATGTCCTAAACTAGGAGTATTAATTTTAGCAACTAAAAACAGATTAACGCTCCCTAGTCCCTACATAAGCAAATATTATGGTAAAATTTTGAAAATATTTTATAACATATATAGGGTATGGTGTTATTATGTATGATGTATCATCGGAGAACTTCACAGAGGATTTCTGAAAAGAAAAACAGAAGACGATAAAGTTCAGTAAGGGATGAAATGACCTCTTTTAGTCCGTCCACTGAGGTGTGAGAGTTTTCTTCCGGTATTGATTAGATATTACTCTCTTTTTCTTTTGCTTTGAACTTTTTGTGGGAGAAGTTTTAGTACAAAGAACATAGATATTTTCCAGTTATATGAGAATAAAAATTCCCAACTAGCATGCTTCCTTTTTTCACAGGGCAAATATATATTTACTGTATCAATTTCCAATTACAATATTATTTTTTTTTTGGTGAAGCTCGATTGGAGGCAATGATGTTAGCAAATCCCACGGATGATTGCAGTATGGAGGATGGAGTTTGCAGACGCCATCGACCTCGTCGCATGGTGCAAATTTTCTCACTAAAGTTGTCTAAAATTCCTGTGCATGCTGGCTCCGTAGAGTTGTATGGATACATAGCAGCACGGGATGACCTGGACGGGTTGCTAAACTATGTTGTCAACATCAGTAGGGATGATCCCATCATCGTGGAGCAGGTGCACATCCATACTTATCTGCAATTGTTTCAAAGAATAAGTCTAGGTAACAGATCCAAATGTTGAGGTATTGTTTACTTAAGCCCATAAAGTACAAAACTAAAATATAGAATAAAATCTCTCTCTCTCTCAAGATAAAAGCACCTTTAACCATTCAATTTGATATGTTTAAATGAATTAACTGATCTTGGTGATCGAGTGTTAAATAACCCTTTCAGCTACAAATTCCCTTAAAAATATATTTTGTTACATGGAAGTATTTAGCTTTATTTATTTCTTTCCTTTATATAGGGGATACTAAATAACAATAATTTTGTAGGGTTCTCTCATCAACATGGTCCCTAAACGAGGGATCAAATTGGGTTATGAAACTCTAATGGAATATGATATGAAGATCAAGACAGGAGGAAGTGAAAAAGATGATCTACAGCTGATTGATGGTGTATCAGTCATAGACACCCCGGACACATTTCATCGTAGTGTATTCACATGCCGCATCCATGGCGATTGTGGTGCAATTGACATAAGTGCATCGCGTCTTGATGAAGCAGTCGAGGCAACCGTAGAAGTTATCATACCAGAAGTCCAAGGCAGTTTCAATATGTCTCTTGGCTGTTTTACCAGCAAGTTAGATAAAGAGATACAGCTCTTTGATGGCACCATTGTTGAGCCCCGTGGCTTGGGGAGGTCTGTGGTAGCGGTAGTGATGCGTACTCAGATGCATTTGAAGTTCAAGATAGGTTCAGAGCCTTCCGGTTCCTCAGAATATTGCTGTTCCTTCATGCCTCACTGCCATGGGCATGCTACTGAACTGGTAAAGACTGGTTTCGCATCGATCTCGGTGAAGGTAACTTGGTCTTCTTTGCCTTGCCGTTGGACAACTCTCCATACTTTGTTAGAAAGATACGCGCACGACAAGTGAAACTAAGAGACTAAGAAGTTCAGGCCTGCAGATTGCTAAAAATGAAAGAAGTCAGGTGTGCCTATTGTAAAAAAAATAAAAGGTTCAGGCGTGCCCAGCTAGTGTAAAATAAATAAGTATTTGTACCCTCTATCTACATAATAGGCTTCGTGTTTTTTTTTTTTGGAGCCAAATAGGTTTGGTGTGGTGGGTACGGGATAGAGGACAAATGAAAAATCTTCTAGATCTGAAAGGACTTGGTGTGCAATTTGGGAAGACGCCATCCCGGCCTGGCCCAATAGTCCTGGTGGATCGGGCCTGGAGAGCACCCTGGGCCGACATAACCCCAGCCCACTCTGGGCTTCTCGTCTTCCTGTTTTTTTTATGACGGAAATATTTACCATGCCAGTCATGCTAAAGTAGAATAACTTTCTGACATTTTCGTGACGATTTTTTTCTCTCGAAAATTAGGCTGATTACTGCGACCTTTTTTCTGACCATGCATTTGCCCAATTTGGTAACTACGTATAGGCAGCAGTACAACTCCATGTCTCATTGGTCAAGAGTGGAAAGTTAACCTTCCATTTCCCTCGGGCCATTTGTCTCCTGTATATCTAAAAGAATGGTTTTGTCTTCAGGACATCAGACTCATCGAATTCGCCCGCAGCACACTCTGAATACGTGTTGTTATCAATGGCACACCTCAGCAAATAAAATACTAAGTGTCAGCTGGATGAGAAGTGAAATGACCCATTTACCCTCCGTATCCAATTTCACATCTCTGACCCCGGCCATCACCGGCGGTGGCTCTTGTTAATCTTTTCCTTCCATCGCGTACCTGCAGCGTATGGTGCCACGGCGCGCATGGGCAGCTAGGCCTCCGAGCTCACGGACCATGGGCGCACCTCGCCAGAGTGACCTCCATGGATCATACTCCGCCGGCTTGTCACCTACTCACCATGGTGAGGTTCTACTTTGCAAGATGCTGGTCATGCATGTTTCCTTGGTGCTGTCATGCCGTGCGAGTAAAGTTCGAGCCTAACATGTCCTGCTCCTAGGGGTCGTGGTGCACATTAACAAATAACAAGGTCACAGGTCAGCCATTGCCAAAAAAAACGAGGTCAGCCATGCAGTGCTCCGTAGCCAAGCTAAGCAGCAGCCAGGCATCACGGAGATCACAACACTGCAATCCTTCGGGTTAGAGGAAGAAGAAAGCCATGGACAACAAAGTCTTTTTATTCACCCTTCCTCTTCCAAGTTGACTATTTTATTTGGTTTAGTGTCTTGAGGACAAAATCGCGAAACCGCAGTGTCCATCAAACAAATTCGTCGAGTAGTGTGTTCTGATCTAAATCACGGTTACTCACAGACAAAATATCCATTTTCCACTGAAAGCACCTCAGAAAAGGGGTCATGGCTTCAAACCTTACATGTGTACTGACTTTGCCTGGAGAAGATTCTGCATTGGACGTCAAAATGAGATTCGGATCTACCCAAGGAACGGTCCAGATTTTGTTTTCCTTGTTAGAAAAGGGAATAAAAAATCTTTCGCAAAAAAAAAAGAAAAGGAAAAAAACTGTGAACTGGTGACAGTGGAGTTCATGGGCTCGTTCGGGCTCTACATACCGCATCGTTACTGGGCTTTTTGGGTGTCGGTGGCATACTGGCATTTTTGTTTAGTGGGCCAGTTCGAGTAACAGGCCTGGGCTAGGGGACAGGTCGGCCGTCGGCGGCCTTGTTAGTTTTGAATTCTTTGGCGCCAAAAGTTGCTAGTGGGTCTTTACCGTACCACTGAGGAAGACCATAATCCGGCTGCAGTATGATGGGGCTACCGGCGAATACTCATTCGGCGCTCTGCAAGCCAATCAGATGCTAGTGATCTATATGCAACCATATTAAACAATATATGAGAGTTAGTAGGAACTATATATTATATTTCAGTCATGTTCGAGATGCCAACGATGCTTCCAGATACAATGGCTGTGTTTAGTTCCAGAACATCTTTTGGACTCTACTATTCATCTCTCTCAGAAAACACGCTTCCCAGAAAAGTTCTCCTTCAACTCCTTTCAACTTTCCTATTCATCCCTCTCACAGAACACGCTTCCCAGAAAAATATCTTTTTCTCCCCTCCCAACTAAACATACCCAATGCAACGGTGATGAGATTATGGTTCTGCAGAATTTCTTCCCCTGCCGGATTTAAAGCTTCCCTTGCAAGTGTTCAGGGATTCTGCAAATTCGAACTGCAGAGAACCCAACCGCAGTCAGCCTCAGATGACTGGTTGCTGACAAGTGACAAGCTGCCAACATGGAAGGAAGGCCTCCTCAGCGATGCAGGGCGAGTTCTATACTGACAAAGGTACATGCATGTTTGTATCCCAACCGCGGTCAGCCTCCATCCATGGATGATTGGGGATCACGAACCTCACCAGTCTCGGCTTTATTACCTTGTGATCGAGGTGGGAATGGCATAAGAATACTGGCGAATCAAGCAGCTTGACGCGTCGAGCGAGACTGAAGAGACCATTCAGGCATTGCTGGATGCTTCCATGAACAGGGCTGCGGCAATCGGATATTACCAGGGCATGCAGTATAACTGTACAAAGTGCGTCGGTCAAAGTTTTAAAGCCTACCGGGTAGGGGCCTTCATTTTTTTTTTCACTGAAAACGCATCGTAAATATCGAAATTCATGTGATTCAGATGGATATACGTAGACGCATGAAGATTCAGGTCAAAGAACACGCACCACCTACTGATGTACAGGTTATAGCGAGATGGTCATCCTGACTGAATGTGGCTAGCTGCTTCTGATCGACTTTACCGTTTTACCGCTTCAGATCCCTTCGAGGTGCTCATGTGCCAAGCCAAAGATGCCGATGTGTCTTGGGTGCTAGGCGTGGGATTATTTCAACCCTTACTGCCTCTCTCTAGACGCGGTAGCTATCTGGATCGGAATCTGAATTGGGGTGAAAGCTATGATCAAAGAACATGAAAGAGCATGCTGCTGTACAAAATATCATAATTATTTTGAATGGAAAAAGTCAAAATTACTCTCCTCATGTATAGCAAAATTTTGGATAACCCCCTAAATTACTTGTTAGTTTAATTAACGCCCTAAAGTATGTGATTTAGTTTATTTTACCCCTAATACAATTTTCCTTTTTATATCTACATGCATAAGTTGAGTTTTACTTCAAAATTTTGCATGGTGATAGGGCACATCACAATGTATGTGAAGAAAATATATCTTGATTTTTTTTCATATAACTTTTACTATAATTTTGTATCCCAAGTATTTTTTTATTAGAGATCCGATCATGTCAAATTAATGACAAAACATTATGATGTATTTTTTCTAGCATATTATCATCTTGCAAAATTTTAGCTTAAGATTCCACTTGTGCATAAAGAAAACAAAAAAAAAATATAATGTATTAAGGTGTAAATTAAACCAAATGATATAGTTAAGGGGCTAAACTGAACCCAAGGCATATTTTAAGGGGTTATCCAAACTTTGTCTATACTTGAAGGTAGTAATTTTGGACTTCTCCATTTTGAATTATAGCTCTAACTCTATGTGTGCCTATGTTAAGCTAAAAGAGAAGAAAATAACTTTCCAGTGATGGGAGCATTCATTCTATGCATCTCGTTTTGCCTAGAAACAAAAATAAAAGCAATATTTTTGTGATGAATTAAATAGCAACCAAGATTTCTTCATTTTGTTTTGTTTGAACTCAGGAGCACGTGATACTCACTTTCATAGTCTAGGCCAGCTCTCATAGTAAATCCAAATTGCACAACAAAACACACTCGGTAATCGGTATAGTATTGGCTTGTACAAACCAAAGTTGTTCTATTTTTTCCACTTTTGGACAGATCAATTATTAACCGCATGGAAACATATTGTTGAATCTATATAGTCTTACACCAGAGAGCAAATTTAGGATAGTTTGGACAGTACTCTCTCCGTTTCAAATTTAATTTAGTTGACTTTTTCGATCACAAGTTTGACCATTCGTCACATTCATAAAAAATTATACAAACATAGTCAAATTCAAATAATTATTAAATAAAGTTTATTAATAAAGCAAACTATAATAAAGAATGATATTCCGCATAATTTTGTGAATAAGACAAATGGTAAAATTTAGCTTAAAAAGTCAAACCAACTATAGTTTGAAACAGATGAATTAGCAAATAAAACAGGTAAGGAAGCTCACCGCTTTCCAAACACTATACTGACAACATCAGTATATAAATCTTAAAATCAATCTCATAGCGCGCGTGCCAAGCAAATATGGGTAGCTCTATGCCATGCCTCTATAGTACAAATACTTTCTATAAGGTGCAACACATGTCTCTTTAAGCAAAACCCTTCTCTATAGTCTATACCAAGCAATAATATTCATAAATGATTGCACCGCCAAGCCTGAATGATACTCATCACTCAGACATATAATTAACAAGATGAAATACGAAATGCATGCACAACTTAATCTCGGATATTTTGAGTTAATAAGAGGACGTACGAAATCCAAATCCTCATCACACATTCTTTCTATGCTACAAATGTATATCCTATCCAACTAACGAAAATGTGCTTAAGAAGGTCATGCGTGCAAGTACAGTAGTAATATACAAGCACAGACATGTGTTTTACAAGTGTATGTAAAGTTCTTCTTCCCTGCCCTGCATGCATGCATGCATGCTGCATCTCTCTAACACGTGTCCTCCACATCACTACAACAAATACCACATTTTATGACAAATACCTCATGACATTTGAACAATTCGTCGCTAATATGTTTATATCTATGACGTTCTTTATAGGAACAATAGCTTAATGACTAAAATTAAATGATCATCGTTAACAATAACTAGAAATCGTCATAGACTAGTAGAATGTAAGTGGTGACGTAATTTTATGTTGTCATTAACTTTAATAGTTGAATGTCACAAATTTTCAAAAATAAAATAATAAGCCCAGTTCGTAGCAAATTGAGAAAATGTCAATTCATTGTAAAAAGTGTCCACGTATCTAATCCGTTTGTCCAAATACTTTTATTTATTTCATTTGTCCAAATGCTTCACGTATCGTATGGAATAAGTATCAATTTTGTATGGAAAAGTCCATTTCGTATATATCCATTTCGTAACTATCCATGCATATCCATTTCATAAAAAAAAGTCGAGCTCATATCCATTGCGTATAAAAAAAGTCGGCCTCATATCCATTTGGTAACTGTCCATGCATAGTATTTTATATAAATGCCACTACATATCCATTATATAGGGAAAAGTATAGTCTATTCTGTATAAATTTCACTGCATATCCATTTCCTATATATCTATTTTATAGGGGAAAAGAATAGTCCACTTTTTGCTACGAAACATCCATTTAACGTAACCAAAGCATTCTGCTAATGCGGATTGGGGCCCGCGCGTCAGCCACGGCTGAGCTGGCGGCGTCCCTGGTCCGTGCTCCGCTGCCTCGTTGCCCTCACCGGCTCACCCACCGACGACCGACCCAAACGAACAGTGCTGTACTACCTCGAAGTCTCCCGCTTGCAAGCGGAGGACGCGGACGTCACATTGTAGCCACTGTTCTATCCTAGAAAATTAAGAATTCTTTGCACGAGGATGTCCATAGCAAAATAAATGCTTAAATGATGTTTTGCACACATCAAAAGACTCATGGCAATGTTTTTGAAGATCAGGTCATTCCTTGATATTAAAGTTGTCCAACTCATGACAACAATGATTTCCACAAATGTGCTAATAATATATCATTGTCGGAGTTCATATAGGCCCTATCACCATCCGAACAAGAGGTTCATGCAAACATATTAGTAAAGGAAGAGTAATACTTCATTTACATGTAGATTCCAATTCATCTGAGACAATAAGAAGATTTGTTAGAGGAATGAAAAGAGTCCTATATAATAATAGAGTATATCGATAATGCAATAGAAGCTTGATTTTCATAATCTTATATGGTGCCTACCAGAGAAACCGTAGATTAAACATTTGCTGCTTTTTTTTTTATAATCTGGACCGATGGATGTTTTTCGCACCACAACAATTTGTCTAAGACAACTCATTGACTCAAAAAATGCTGGTTGTCTTGTATTTTTAAGACTGAGCATAAAGGTCCGATTGCAGGTTGAAGGTCGTGAGTCAATACACTGCACTCTCAGTAAGAATTCAGATGTGCGGACAACTTAATAAATATTCACAACCACCAATGAAAATCATTTATCCATGTAGAGCCCTAGCTCCACTCTGATGGCGTACAAATAAAGTCTCTAAAACAGCTACTGCAATTGCACCAACATATACAAATTCTTGGCAGCAAGTATTTAAAATTTTAAATGCAGATTCATAACATGGGCCTATCCGTCAATCATTATAAACAGATGCATATCGGTCAAACAGTCAGAAACAGGCAAACAGCTAGCAGGAGGTATACGGCCACCTAACAAATGCCAGCTACCTTTTGTTCTACTGGCTCAGCTAGCATTGAAGTCTAGTCCATTGTCTCGAACACTATTATAAACTGTTATCTAAGATATGAACACTATTATACACATCCATTGCATGCAGTACCGAAACAATTCCAAACTAAAGTAACAGTAGTACTGATTGTATTCAATAATGCACGGAGATAATGAACCAAAGAAGAGCGAGTACATATTCAGGATCGACAAGCTCCTACTTGTAATGCAAAGTTCAGAACTCACCCGGATTCTCACCAGGGAGGATGTGTTGGCGATCACAGAGCAGGTAACACAGACGCAGGGGCAGGGTGTGGGGCACCGGTGCTGGGAGGACGTAGCTAGGCTGATCCTGCAGCCCGTGCAGTTGGCCAAGATCGACCACCGGCGCTCGCCGGCGCGCGGAACAGCCGCCCTGTCACGGGAGAGCAAGTGCCGAGGTCGAACGGAGTCCGGATCCACGTCCACCAGCTTCTTGCCCGACGGGAGGAAGCCGGAGATGCCAAGCCCGACCGACACGTCCGGCTGCATCAGGTGGGTGAGGGAGTCTTCCTACGCCGCCGCCGCAGGGACCACCAAGTCCGTGGTGGTGACCTCGCTTGCCGCGTCAGTCGTCGTCGGTGTCGCCGCCGTGGCCGTGGTGTTCGTCTTTTCTATCGTCGCTGTCGTCAGCCGTGGCGTTCGCCGTTTCTATCGTCGCTGTTGTCTTGGTGGTGGGGTCGGAGGCCGCCGGAGCGGGGATGGCGTCGGATGCAGCGGGCTCTGAGCGCGGCCGGGTGCTGATGCATCATCGTCGCCATGGCATCCCACAACTACGCGCCGGACGCCGCCGACGAGGAAGAGGAAGCCACCACGGCGAGGTCGATGCGGCGCGGTGGATATCCTCAGGCGTGGCGAGCGTGGAGGGGTCGACACGGAGGAGCTCGGCCGAGCCGGCGAAGTTGAGGCACGCGGCGCGGCCGCGGAGCGCGGGCGCAGCGACGTCGTGGGACCGCGCGGTGGCCTCGGCGGTGGCGAAGGTGTCGAGCCAGATGCGGAACTTCTTGTTGGGCTCGCGGACCTCACACACCCGCCGGCCCGCGCCGCCGTACGCCGCGGTACACCGGGTGGCGTTTGGGTGGAGCCCACATGACCGTCGCGTACTCGCCTCCTGTGGTCGCCTCCGGCGACTCTTCGTGCTCGTCGCAGACCGTGCACACGGGCGGCGGGGGCGTTGGGCACGGGCGGGATTGACGGGCGACTCCCGTGAATCCAATGATCAGTCAACACAGATGCAAGGTGATCGGCGCCGATCCTGCAGATTCCAAAATAAGATAACGCCTCTTCCTGTGAATCCTAATCGCAATGAACATACAAATCATGTACTACGGAAAGAATTCCAAAATAAAGTAACAGGAATCATACACGGAAATAATGATGACCCAAAGAAGGAATCCTGCAGCTCGCCTAACAACAATCTCGCCGAACCTGCAGGGTCGCTTGCGCCGTCTAAGCGGAACGTGCTGGCCGAGCGCCGCCACCCCCGCCCGTGCCCCAGCCGCCGCCGCTCACCTGTGCCCTCGCCGCCGGCGACCCCTCCCGTTACCCGCCGCCGCTTGTCCTCCTCTCCCCGTCCTCGATCGTGAATCTCCCGATGCACTCGGCCACCTGAGGCACGGCCCGTCCTGTTCAGCCGCCTGGTGGCGCGGTCGCGCGGAGGACGGCCCTGAGGTCGGCAACCTTTGCGCGCTCGGTGCGGCAGCAGTTGGCGTGCACGGTGGCCACCAGCGCCACATCCCGGCTGTCCTGGCAGGAGCCGCTGAAGTGTGCCCTGTGCCGTGTCCAGGACGCGCGTGCGCACGGCGAGCCGGCGGAGCTCATTCATCCCCGTCTGTTCCACGTCGGTGAGATGAATTCACTATCCCTCTCCCCCCCCTGTTCTGTCTCCCCACACGCAGCAACAACAGCAGCGACCCTCTCTCCTCCCTCTGTTATTTCCTCCACCCATTGTTATTTCTTTTGAACCTGAAGAACTGAATTTGATATAAAGTTATTACTTTTTATACTTAGTTGAAACATAAATGCACTGATCTGAAGCTCCGAATTCTTGTGTTTTTTGGATAAAATTATATTGAAGTATGTATTGGCCTGTTGCATGTTCTCATCTCTATTTTTTTCTCCTTTTATTGTCCATTTAGCTACAGGAATAACAATCTGGACTCGCTGAAATTATATCTCAATTGAACAAAACTGAGATTAGGGTTATGCAGATGGACAGAAGTTGGATCAATAGTAGGTTGTTTAGCAAGGCACATCAGGATGGGGTTAGTGAGTTCATAATGTTTGTATCGGAAAGATTTGATGATCATGAAGAGATATTTTGTCCATGTCGACAATGTTTGAACCATGTTTATGGGCATAAAGGACTAGTGCAAGATCACTTATATATGCATGGGATGTGTAGCACATATGATAAGTGGATACATCATGGGGAACAGTCAGATGCTGGAATAAATGTTAATGCAGGGAATCTGGAGGAGCCTGCTCGTCTGAATGAGGATGTTGGCATGGATGTGGATGAGGAAGGTCACGATGATGATGATGATCGGATACGTGATATGGTAAAGGAGTTGCGTACAGCTGAACAACCGGATGGAAGTGGGGGCAGGGAATCCATGTTTGCAAAGATTTTAGAAGAGATGAAGAAAGAACTTTACCCCGGTGCAGCTTATTCAAGATTTTCATTTGTGGTGAAGTTACTCCATATCAAGTCATTTTATCGAATAAGCAACGTTGGATTCACTGTTATACTGAAGTTGTTATCGTTGGCATTTCCACATTGCTCTCTTCCAGCCTCGTATAATGAAGCAAAGAACCTTGTTCGTGCAATGGGTCTCGGATATGTTTCAATCCATGTGTGCCCGAAAAACTGCATTTTGTTCCGAAAAGATCATGACAATAAAGATGAATGTCCGATATGTGGTGAATCAAGATGGAAAGACAAAGATGGGGAAAAGAAGATTTCTCAGAAGGTACTGCGACATTTTCCATTGATTCCAAGGCTCAAAAGGATGTTTGCTTTAAAAGAAACAGTAGGAGAGGTAAAGTGGCACAAGCTGAAGAGGAAACCGGTGGAGAATGAGCTAAGCCATCCAGCTGATGGAGAGGCATGGCAAGCCTTTGATAGAAAATATGATTGGTTTGGACAAGATGCAAGGAATATCAGACTTGGCCTTGCTACAGATGGTTTCAATCCATTTGGGAAAATGAACACAACGTACAGCATGTGGCCAGTATTTCTTGTGCCTTACAACTTTCCTCCATGGGTATGCATGGAGCAATCCAACTTCATGATGAGTCTACTCATTCCTGGTCCCGAATGTCCAGCAAAGGATATTGATGTTTTTCTGGAGCCACTAGTTGAAGAGCTGCTTGAACTTTGGAAAGGTGTTAGTACTTTCGATGCATCTAGTGGGATTAAGTTTGATCTACATGCTGCAGTTATATGGTGCATTCACGATTATCCAGCTTTGAGCACTTTGTCGGGTAGAGTCACAAAAGGTTACTATGCATGTGTGCGTTGTGACAAAAACCCTTGCTCTAAGAGAATAAGGAGTAAAATATGTTATACCGGCCATCGGCGTTTCCTTGATACCAACCATCCATAGAGGAGCAAGAAATGTTTTGATGGGCGGATCGAAGAACGCGAGAAGCCCGAGGAATTTAGTAAAGCAGAGTTGATGCAACAATTGGAGAGAGTCAAGGATGTCAGACCAGGACAACATCTTCAAAACAAAAAGAGAAAGTGGGAAGTAGATTATTGTCAATGTTGGAAGAAAAGGTCAATTTTGTTTGATTTGCCGTATTGGACAAGTTTGAAGCTGCGGCATAATCTTGATATAATGCACATTGAAAAAAATATCTGTGAGTACATTCTGGGTACATTTCTCGGCATTGTTGGGAAGTCAAAGGATACTCTCAAAGCTAGGCTTGATTTGGAGGACATGGGCATAAGAAAACATTTGCATTTGAAGCCGCATGGAGAAAAGTACAGTGTTCCACATGGCCCCTACACTATGAATAAAACACAAAAGCTTGTTTTTTTTAATTTTATAAGAAGTGTCAAATTCCCTGATGGATATGCTACACCCTTAGCCACACACATTACTGTTGATGGATGCAACCTCCAAGGACTGAAAACCCACGATTGCCATATCCTTCTCCAAAGAATATTACCTGCCGCTATCAGAGGAATCATGCCTAAGGACATATATGAAGCAATTGCAGAATTGGGTAACTTCTTTCAGCAGTTATGTGCTAAAACTTTGAAGGTTGATGTTTTGCATAGATTGAAAAAGGAAATCCCAATTATCCTGTGCAAGCTTGAGAAAATATTCCCACCTGCTTTCTTTGATATCATGTTGCATCTGGCTATTCATTTACCTGATGAAGCACTCCTTAGAGGTCCTGTGCAATATGGGTGGATGTACCCAATAGAAAGAAGGTTGTTTACCTTGAAGCGCTTTGTGAGGAATATGGCAAGGCCTGAAGGGTCCATTGCAGAAGCATATGTAGCTACCGAGTGCCTGACCACTTGCTCAAGGTACTTCGATGATGTTGACACACGACACAATCGGGAGGGCAGGAATAGAGAGCGTGTTGATTTGCATCAGGGTGATCTAACTGTTTTCCAGCATGGAGTTGATTTTCTTGGATCCTCCAATGTCGTTTATCTTGAACATGATTACGACAAAATGGTTTGGTATGTGCTAAATAATTGTCCGGAGGTGGAGCCTTTTATAGAGTATGTCATCCCTTTTACACTTTTTAATCTTTTTATACAGCCCATTATTTGTTAGATCTAATATTTGAATTCACTATGGTTAGCAGGATATACAGGAAAGAGTTACAGAATGAAGGAATTATTGATGTTGAAAAAACCCTTGAGAAGCAGTTTTCTTCCTGTCAAGAAGCATGTGAGTTCAATGAATCGTTATTGGTTGCCTTGTTTAACTCAGTCCATGCTTTATTTGCACCTCCTCATTTTTTTACTTTGTTTTTGTACAGATTGCGAAGATGCGTTTTGTCGAGGGAAAAGATGTCCCTGATGGCCTATGTGCATTGTCATGTGAGCCGGATCTGCGTGTTCGAACATTTTCAGGGTGTCTTGTTGATGGTGTTCGCTACCACACTGTTGACCGCGAAAGAAGTAGAAGAACACAAAATAGTGGAGTAATGGCTGAGGGTTCACATGATGGAGATGATATTGATTTTTATGGGCAGCTGAAGGAAATAATTGAGCTGCAATATAACTCAAATTTGAGCAATTGTAGAACGGTGGTTCTCTTTCGTTGTGACTGGTTTGATACTAATAGCAAGAAGTCTAGAATGAAGGATGATGGATTTTTTAGAAGCATCAACCATGGAAGTTGTTGGTACAAGTCCGATCCTTTTATTCTAGCAGCACAAGCAACAAAGGTATTTTACTTGAAAGATACTAAGCATGCTGATGACACCAAGATTTCTGAAAGATGGAGAATTGTCCAAAAGTTTTCACACAGGCACTTGTGGAATGTGCCTGAAAATAACAATGATGATGAAAGGCCCAACAACTCTATCCTATCATACCAAGATAATTCATGTGAAGGTTTCCAAGTCCAAGGAAGTTTGGACGATGAAGAAAATTTGGACAAGGAACAACCGGACGATGAAGATTGTCTTCGTGTTGATGCCACTGTAGTTGAAAAGCTCCGTGGTCAAGAGGAAACAGAAGATAATCAAGAAAATGATGATGTAGATGAAACTAGATGGCAATATGCCAGTGATGGTGAAGATCCAACAAGCCCTCACAATGATGATGATGATGAGGAAAGCGATGGTGACTAGTAGCTAGTTAGTATCAGATTGCCATCCTCATAATTTTTTTGGTGGTTAGAGCATTTGTACCTTTGGTTAGAGTAGCTGTGTGTTTTTTTTATCTTCTGTATGACTGTTTCTATTTTCTCTGCCAAACTTATCTCTGACCATACATGTTCAGAGAAGTCTTCCATCATATGCGCCATTCTTGCAGGCTGTTCATGGTTTGATTTCACATTTTCAAAGGAAAAGGCAGATGTTAAATTTTCATTTTTCTCGTGAAACAGAGAACTGACATAAGCACGTATACCCTTCCAATCTTCAGAGAAGCAGCATTTGTTCTCTGTGAGCATGTTTCTACAGGGGGGATTACCATCGTGCAGTGAAGAGCAATTTCTTGTAGTGAAGAGCTCATCGTTCTTGTATTACCAGCACCCTGGAGTTAGGCAACAAGTCTGGTAATCTGTTTTTTTGGTTTTTTAACCATACACATTGTAATAAGTTGATCTGTAATTGTAATTTTCCATATAGGACATGGGCATCTATGTTTCATCACATTTTGACAAGTTGCATAAGGGTATCAGCAGGATTTAGCAGAGTGTCGTGTCTGTATGAGATATGCTACTGGAACTCGGACAAAAAATGCCTGTATCAACTTATTTTTGCTGTTCAGTATTTCACTGATCATTTTCAGACTCTGAAATGTGTTCTCAGATTATTGTCTGCATCTCAGCTTATTGTCTTCAACTAGTTTCAGACCTGTCACTTATTCTATGCCTATGAAGCTAAGTTAGCCTTGTATACTTCAACTTGTTGGCATGGACGCATGGGTCCTGTCCTCCTGTACTTCTTTACATTGACACAATTTAGACAAAGTTTGGACAGAACTTAAACAATATTTGGACAAAATTTTGACAGTATTTGGACATAACTTCTTTACATTTACACAGGTAGAAGTCTGGCGTCATACATTAGCATCCATTTACACTGCTAGAACTTCTTTACATTTACACAGGTAGAACTTCTATACTTTTACAATGGAGGGTTACACCCACCAACACAGGCAGCATGCTGGCTTAGAAGAACAAAGCAACCGAACAAAGCCACTGCTAATCTGAATACCTAGGCCAATCAGAAGAAAATACCTATGCTAATCTGAATCCATCCGGCTAGACTGGATCACATATTTCATTAATATGAGGACACAAGGTCCATTCGGCTAGCATCACATATAACACAAATTCACTTCTGGTCATCACATATACAACACAGGACAAAGACTAGACTAGCTGGACTAGCAGGAGATTGCCAAGGTCATGTTCTTGGTGATATATTGCCAGTGCACGCTCAAGTTTCTTCTTCTTTGCATTTTTCCTTTACAAGCTCATCCTCAAGTTCACTTATCTAGTTATCTTCCCTTGTACTGTTTCTATCTTGCTGCTCAAGTCCCGAACATTCTGAATGTCCACAGGTGAGGGTTCCTGCATGTAAATTTCAGATTAGATGTGTGTCAGATCACAACAATGAGCTAATTGCAATATTGCATGACAGGTTCATAAATGATAAGTGCTGATGCTCATCTACTCAGTCCACTCACTGACGATAACCATTTAATTGCATTAAGAACACATCCTTACATCAGTTTACTTTCAACAAAAACACAAAATTATGAACTGGTCAGGGAAAGTGTGGAATTGCCCCAGACTATAAAAACAAAATTTAATAATAATGATAAATAGAGCTGAACATATATATACTACCTCCGTTCTTGAATATATAACACCATTGACTTTTTTTCTTCGTTTGACTATTCGTCTTTTCTACAAATATTTATGCAATTAGATAAGTCTACTAGTTAAATCCAAAGTATTATCAATAATAGATGTAGTGGTACCCATTTTATGCTATTTAACAAAGTAACTAATAAAATATCATTGGTCAAAGTTGAAGGAAAAAGTCAATGGTGTCATATATTTAAGAACGGAGGTAGTATATCCCAAACACGACGACTGAATTAAAAACCCATTGCCACTGCAAAGGCATGCTAATTTGGGTTCTGTTCAGACAACAACAATGATACTGAACTTTGATGCATGACAGTAGGAATTTGAGAACATGAAAGACCCATAAATGTTGATCATCAAAATGACGGGCATCGATCAAAATTTTTAGATGAAGTGGTGATTTATGAAAAAGAAACACACCACTAAATGCTTATCATCACAAACTAAATAACATATCTGTCAAACTGAATGTACCACCACTAAACACCTAGAATGGTCTTATAAACTGGGCCATAGAGTAAGGAACAGATGTCCCCGTTGACTATCCGTGGCAGTTCATCGTGATAATAACTGAAGAAAACAAATTAGAGAACACAACAGGAGGTTAGCAGTAAATTTTACTACTAAAGCATGACTATGCTGAAGCATAAATTTCATAGTACACTCAAAGTTTGAATAGCTAACCCACTTACCACGAGGTGCCATTAATTTCACAGTATATATCAACACATGATTACAAAATTGTGATATAAATGGGGAATAAACAAACCTCATTGATTAGAATAGCGGAAATATCAAAAAGAAAAAAAAGGATACAAAATTGTAATATAAAAGGATACCAAGGTCCAGCAGCCACAGTTGCAAACCTGACATCCCTGAATTATATATAAAAAAATTAGCATTACATATCAGCCAAGGTACAAGGCTTGCACAAGTATGGATGACATTTTTTCTATAGCAGCTAATGACAGTTGACACTGTAAACTAAGAAACCAGCACAGTAAAGCACGTATAGATAAGAGAAAAGGTAGGATTCCAGATATTAATGATATTTAGCAGTTGGTAGAACCAATTCCTATCTGAGTATTTGCTTAAAGACTGAAGCACTTGCGGAATTTAGAATTTAGATAAAGAGGATACGACATGAACTACCTGGATACTTACAGGTATTTACCAAGAAACACAATAGCATTACCGTGTATGTTGGATGCAATGTCATCCAGAACCTGCTCTCCACGATCGGCTCGTCATCCTGCTCCTCGCCGACGGATGGTGGCAGCTGGGTAAGACCGGAGTTGAAGTTGTCGATCCACTCACTGCATCGATGCCGTCCTCTCTGAGTGCACGTGCGGCTGGTTCACCGGCACATTCCGCCCGGTGGGGAACTCGTAGATGACATCACACTGGGAGATCCTTGCAATTCCAGCAAAATATTATATTTCCAAAACAACACGATCTGGCTAGTAACATTACGAGCAAAACACCAGTATTTCCTACCAACCAACAACCAGAAATCACACGGACATTGCTTTCAGCTATCTATAAACATAAACTACACAGACAACCAGAGGTATTTCAGAAATTCAGCTCCTTTGTAATGTTTAAAGCTCTATAAACTCTTATGTCCTTTTTTAGTTCATCTTATACATTTTAATCTCGGTAGCATTTAGCAAAACAAGAACGACCATAAGAACCTGTATATGAAGAGCGGCGAGCGGGTTCCCGGGGCCGCTCAGTTCGATGCCCGTGCAGAGGTGGGGGCCCATGGCGGAGACCACGACAGCGCGGGCGGAGGGGAGGTCGTCGAGCAGGGACATGGCGAGCGGGATCTCCGCCGCCGATGGGTCGGGCACTCGGCCTGCCCCACTGCGAGGTCTCGAAGCCCCGGCAGGCGTAGGGCGGTAGCGCGGCTGGGCAGCGGGCGTGCGGCGTAGGGGAGGGGGTGGGGCGGAGCAATGGAGCGGTGGGTGCGCAGGAGTGGCGGCGCATGTCAGGGGGCGACGGCGACGGGGGTGGACCGGTGGACGCGATTTCCTTCTGATTCGCGAGATTTTTGGAACGACGAATCGGCGGAGGGAGGCGTGGCGTCGGATGTTGCACGGACGGTAGAATTTTGCCTTCACCATGGGGTGGCTTAAGCTTATTATAACAGGTCCCATCAAAAGGTTTTGTAGATGACTTTCTAAGGAAATTACTTGTGTGGTGCAGTGGTCATTGTAACTGCGCTGAAGCGTGAGGTCGCCGGGTCGATTCCTGGGCTACCAAAATTTTTTAAGTTTGTGCCTTTTTATTTCCTTTAGGGTTGTTTTTCTTTTATTATTGCTATTTTTCTTTGTCTCTTTCACCAATATTTATTTTTGTGTTTTCCTGTTAGTATACATATTTCTCTGTCGTTCACGAAAAATAATTATCAACGTGTAGTGTAGTGTTCATGATTATGTAACCATTACTATATATAATAGCTCCAATACCATGAATAATTCGATCATGTGACATGAAGAATGAAGTGTATTCAAACAATTTGAAGTTTGTAGCAATTTTATGTGACATGTTTTAGTACTCTCTACTTTTGATGCACTATGAGCAACTATATATCCTTTCAACGTTATGAGTTCAAATTA
This sequence comes from Digitaria exilis, assembly GCA_015342445.1. Classification (NCBI taxonomy): domain Eukaryota; kingdom Viridiplantae; phylum Streptophyta; class Magnoliopsida; order Poales; family Poaceae; genus Digitaria; species Digitaria exilis. Next base: position 25,700 of record JACEFO010002150.1, on the reverse strand, counting down.
TAGGAGACGCGTTAAGATAGAGAGCTATTGAGGCACATTGAGAAGCTATGTATCCATTGGACCAAGTTGAAGATATTGCCACACTATATCGACAGTGTTACTCACTAGAATGTTGAACATTGATCATGTGGAGGTGTCGTGTAGTTGTCATAACACTTTAAGCAAATATAGCCTTCATATATGACACATGAACAATTGACATAAACATTATTGATCATTCCTGTATCTGGGTAAAATATATTTTTTTGGTAAATATTGGGTGCAGTGATAATTTTTTGTAAAGTGAAATAGAGTTCTTCAAAATAGACACTGACATGTGGATCTGACTCTAAATTTTGGTGTTTGGCGGCAGCCACCAGCCCACCACTCCACGTCTCGGCGGGACAAATCCGGCCATGGCAAAAAATTTCAAGTCGGAGTGACTATACTGTCCATATATTTCAAGACCGCAACACCGAAATTGAAGGGCAATCTGGTAAACTAAACAGCTCGGCCCCGCCTCAAACCAGTCTAGCAGTCCCGAACCTTAGCCGCCGGGTGGCTCCATCCCCCAGCCGCCGCCGGATCCCCTCCGCCTCCATCCTCCCACTCCACCGCCGCCGGGTCCCCTCCGCCTCCAGCCCTCCACCCACCCAGCCGCGGTCGGGTCCCCTCCGCCTCCACCCTCTCCCTCGCTTCGCCGCCCGTCTGTCACCGCGAGAGAGGTGGACCGCCGACGAGCACGACCGGTTCCTCCACGCCCTTGTGCTCTTTGGCCGTGTCTGGAAAAGGATCGAGGCCTTCGTCGTCTTGGTGACGTCCACGCAGCCACGCCCAGAAGCACTTCCAAAAGTCTCAGAGCTGGGCCTCCCGACGCCGGCGCCGCACCCTCGCCGCGCTGCTGTCGTCACCGACGCCGTGACGCCAAGCGATGAGACGCTGATTCGCGACGTCTTCAGCCACCGCGAAGCCCTCGGCCACCACGACGCTCGTCCACCACCACAACGCCCACGGCCACCGCGATGCCGTCCGCCAGGCAAGAACCACATCAAGATGGCTCCTGGTCAGAATCGGGGACGAAGCAAGCCACCAACGGCAGGTCAGTTCATGTGTCTTCTGATCTCGGTTTTAGATCAATTCATCCTAGATTGGGGTTTTGTTGGGGAACCCTAACACTGTGTGCCCGTTCTTGATCAATTTATTCACACTAATACGAACCAGTAGATTAATTGGGGAACCCTAGCACTCTGTTATATGACTTGTGAATTGTGATTAAGCCATGTTGAGTAGTGTTGGCAAGAAGTACTACCTGGATTTACTGTTGAGTTGAACTGGATATAGTTTGCTTCCATGTATCATATTAATTCCAGTTGAATTGTTCAGTTGAACTGGGTATAGTTTGTTCCTTGTGTCGTCTTAATTCCAGAATTTCCGTTTACATGAAGGCAGGGTTGCTATTGCTTTAATAGGAAATCACCAGTTAGTTCTTGATTCCAGTCTCACCAGGTTCAGTAGGGTAGTACAAGTAGTTATTGTTTGAATACTTGATCTTGGTCAATGGTGTGCTTGAATCTTTGATCTGTGTTGTTAAATCCTTCTGGTAGTATTACTCATTGAATTATTAATGTTTATTCTTTAATGTGCGTGGATTTGTTAGTGAGAGAGTGCTTGCATCCCTGATAAAATAGTTAACAGAGCATTACTATTAGTTGCTTGATACGCACCGTGTTTATTTAACTTGTTAGTGTGCCTGAAAAATTATCTGCTCGTGATAATAGGATTAGATATCTGATGGGTCTTTGTTTGTGATAAAGGGATATTAGTATATTACTTGTTAACATTTTAACTTTTGGTAGCATTGCTTAATGCATTGTCTAACTTTGATATGTAAAATGCTATAAAATGCTTAGTTGCCATTTCAATTGCATTGTCCTGTTATTGCTACTACTACATCACCATCCTCATTATCTCAATACCGTATGCTTGTAGCCCTGTTTGATTTGCAAGGATCAGCTATCAAACCACATGTTTGGTTGGTTGAAAGATTACTGTGTTTGTCCAATTACTTGTTATATTTTCTTTTACTTGTGTATGTGTGCTGAGCAAATTCATTTCACTTAGTTCTGCTGCTTGATCTAAGCTGATGGTTAATGTCTTCTATACATATGCAGATGTGCCGGTCACTGAGTATGAAAAGGAGAGGGCTCAAAGGATGATGAGGAATAACCAAGTCCTCCAAAGCCTAGGTGTCACACAGTTGGCATCCTTTCTCAACAGTTGCTCTAATGGTAAGAGCAAGCGTGTGGCTTGTGAGGACTCAGATTCTTTGTATGAACGAGCTGATGACGATGAGGCCAATGAGCATGGTGTGGTGGATAAGGTATTTGCAGTAGGTCTATTTTGGACAATGAGCTCTTTGTTGGTTGCTAATGTGAATTCTGTCAACTTATGTGTGAAATCTGAATTCTGTTATTTAGTTGGTTGCGAATCTGAATTAGGTTTCTAGAATCACATTTATATACTACTAGCAGCTGTATGATGTATTATTTTGTTGTATCTGAATTCAGGTAGTACTGTCTACATCTTTGTGCTGTCAGGTTCTGTTATTTTCTTATGAAATTTCTGATTATGACTTGGGTCATGCTCAGCTTTTGATATTTTTCGGTCCAGCTAGCATAGCATTGGGACTTGGGATCGATTCTTTACTTGCAATCTGAAACTGAGACTAAACATTTTTATACTGGAAATCTGAAGCGTACATGGTTCTATTTTTATACTGGAACACTGTTTGAAAGGAGTTCTACTTTCCCTGGGCAAGGAGTAAAACCTTTCTGAATGATTGTTACCATTCACTAGTTCAGTTAGCTGCTGATTCTGTGCATAGACTCACTGTATACAAGTTTATACTGATCGCCGTCATGTATCACAAATAATAGTAGATTCCAGGTGTTTCTGCTCTTCCCAAATAATAGTAGATTATGTGGAACTAATTTTTTTTATTTCTTCTAACATTACGAGGCCATGCAGATTTCTGAGACAAGATTCCAGTGGTCATTGTTGAAGGGAAGAGAAGGCCAGAGGCTCCCATGCAAGCTGCAAAGCTTGCATCAGAGGGCGGAATTGTATTGAGGCAGCACATTCCAATCCATACACACTGGAAAGTGTACAAGAAGGACAAGTCCATCTTGGAAGACTATATGGGCAAAGTTTCTGTAAGTAGATCAAGAGTCTTTTGTAACAATGCAATTGACTTGATGTTTTAGTTCTTCTACCGTAGATTAGTATATTGATTTGAATTCTCAACTAGGCTAAATTCTCCATGGACATAAAAGACAAGGCAGTAAAGAGTGCTTGCTCAGATTTGCTCAAGGGTGGTCAACGACAGATGAGGCACAAACTGAAGAAGGATTGGTTTGATGGTGTCGCGGCCAACCAAGTAAGGACAACATCGCCATTGGATGGTATGAGTGATGATCAATGGAAAGCGCTGGTAGATATGTGGTCGAACCCCAAACATAAGGTTTATGCCTCATGCTTCACGGTTAATTAGTCCTTAGGAAATTGTTATCTCCATTGCCTGCTGTTGTAATCAGCTAGGCTCTGATTACATGTTGTTTATTTTCTATTCCAGAGGCTTATAAACACTCCAATTTCTGCAATAGTTCATACACGTGACATAAACTAACAAATTACTTGTAACTTCATTTGTTTGTCCTTGCTAAGCTGACAAATTCATGAGTACCATATTAATGCTATGCTGTATATAAATCATGACTAGCTGTCCATGTTGAGTAAACGACCGGATGAACATGGGCAGCAGGAGGAACGACCGGATGAACTCGTAAAATCAGCAAAAGGGGATGGCGTGGCAAATTAAAGCGGCCTATCCTCCTCCTCCCTCGCCGCCGTCGGCGTCCGCACGGCCGGCCGCGACGCGACGCGGTGACCACGAGAGCATGGGGAACCCGGGGGGATCATATCGGAGCTCTAGCGCAGCGCGTCCAGGCTAGCGACGCTGGCAGCGCCTACGCCGTGCGCATCAGCGAGCATGCATGCATGCAGCTTGTCGGTTGGACGCGTGTCAAGCAGCTTCTGCTGCGAACTCAGCCTGTCCGGCCCACAGTTAGTTGCTGCTGCCCCAGAAGCTAGCTAGCCGTGTCGGCCTGTACGTTTGCTTGCAACGACGATCCATGCATGTACGTGCTCAAGGCATGCATCCATGTCCTCGTCCTCCTGAACGCGCGCGTAGCTGATGACGGACCGTACCCGACTACCCGTAGCCCGGCACACGGGGGCATGGCCGCGGGACCGGCGGCGGCGGCGTGGCGAGTCTGACCCGGCCGTGCGCTACCTGCGGCTCATGCGCGGCGGCGAGCTTGAGGGGTCGGCTAGCGCTGGCACGTTGTCAAGAGGGCGCCGTCGTGCGAATACGTTATATAACGAATACGTTTATGATCGGCCCTTTGAGCAACAAGCCCAACTCGTTCCATTGCCTTGGCACGTAAGTTTCATCGTTCGGGCTCGGCGGCTCGGCACCGGAGCAAGTGGGGGGCATTAATACAACCCCTCACACGCTCCCGCTCATTTCCATCCTCCCCCGTTCCCAACCCACCCCCGAAGTCCCAAACCCTAGACTCAGCAAAGCAACGTGCTCGAGCTCGCCCACGCACCATGGCCTCCTCCTCGTCCGGCTCTGCGGGTGGGCACCCCCAGCGGCCGACGCACCCCGTGGTCGTCGTCGCCGAGACAAAGGGAGAGACGGTGTCACTCGAGAAGCCCCTGCCCGTGGTCATCGGCTTCGGAAGTAAGTCGTTATCTCGTCGATCCCGCGCCGTGGTCTCTCGATTTCCTTCTCTGGTGTTCTCGAGGTTCGAGGGCGGGGCTTCGTAATCCGCGTTATGGTTTGGTTTTCAATTTGGGGTTCGGGGGCGAGGCTTCGTAATCCAACCGTTTTGGTTTGGTTTTCAATTTGGGGTTCGGAGGCTGGAGGCTCGTTGCGAGATCGATCCAGACTACTGCTACTAAATTGGGTTCTGTTCGTTGGTGTCAATGCAGCATTCATGGAGAAGCTGATGGCGAGGGGGAGGACGGGCGTGGACGCGGCGGTGGCGGACGTCGCCAACCCCAACAGCAACAGCCATGGCCATGGGCGACTCCACGTGTTCATGTATCCCGATCACCTGGTGGTGCGGAAGATGCCCGAGGAGCACAGCGCTACGCATGGTATAATCTGGATTTCTCCACTTCTGCTATTAGTTGGATTTGGATCCGCGCGTTCCATTGTTTAATCTGGCACTGCGGGGTGTGGGATCATTGGACAGACGCGGGACGGTGGGAGTGTGCATTAGCTTCTTCTGTACCTCTGTTAAATTGGGCGAACGAGCAGATCCCCGGATCGGTCGCCGGCTCGCCGGAGTTGCTCCAAGGCGTTGCCGAGATTGGTGGAGTGGCTGAGAATACCAGTTGGGCCCCCAAATTAGAGAAAGCTGAATTGGGCTTAGAAGTTGGCCCACTTTGTATTTTGGGCTTGTTTTAAGCCATGGATAGCAGAGCTGCTGCCTGCTGGCGGGCAAGCCTGATGCGTGGTGGCGGCGGCGGCGGCGGCGGCGGCGGCGAGCCGCCGCCGCCGCCGCCGCCGCGCGGGTAGGTGCATGGGAACCGTTCGACAAGCCAGGGCCACAAAGAGGGGAGGGGACCAAGGCTCGGCTAGAGAGTAGAGCAGGCAAACGAAGGTTATCCGACTCCTGGCATTCTCCTGTAGTATTTTACTTGTTCCTTGGTTCTTGTCTGTTATCTGGGTGATGTTCAGTTTATTTAATATAGTGGCATGTGGAGTTGGGCTGCTTGCCTTTCCATAGTTCATATTGAGACGAGCTTTAGAAGAATTGTCCCTTGCATGATTAATTGCCTTTTTTAGGGATCCCCCTTTTTTATCACTAATTGTTTACTATTTTTATGCTCGTGTAGGCGCAGCACCCCTGTATCATATACTGGGTGAGAATGTTGCGGAGTACACTGTTGACTTTGGTGCTGATCCATATAAGACAAAGATCTTTGGGATTTTCAGCAGCCAGGTCTGGCCTATGTGGTTGATTACTATTTTTATTTGCTTGACAAGGTTGAGCTGGTACCCTGTCTTGAGTTAGGTCATGTTCAGACATAGAGAATCTACTGTTCCTGTTTGATGAAAGCTGTATGTTACTTGCATGGAGTCAGATTAGGTTAAAAAAAAAATCCTTTACTACCTTAAATTATCCTCTTTTTTTGCTACATAGTTGCAGTGCTCATTTGATGTAGGATGAGGGAACAGTTTCATAGGGAACCTTGTTTATGAAATTTGAAATTCTTATTTGAAAAATGTTTGGACATAAGTTTTTTTACGATGGTTCGATTGGTGTTTGCAAGTGTTATGAAGACTGTAATGTAGATTTCTCTGTGCTACTGATCTTGTTATATGGTTTGTATTGACTTTCGTCTGTGCATGAGCTGTAGGCACGGCTGCAAGAAGAACATAGGGCTGTCGCAGATGGAAATGAGGCATACTGGGAAAATGAATATTGTCCTTCAACATACTATGCTTTTGTAAGTTCTTGCACATCTCCTAACTATATATTTAACCTGCATTTATAGTTGCCAGCCAATATAGCTCTTCAGCATATGTCTAGTGTCAAGCAGCTCCATGTTAGGGAATCCTGATAAAATAATAAATTAATGCTGCTTTACCTTACATATTATGATTTTCCTTGTCTTTAACAATGTGCAATCACACATAGAGTACGCATGGAAGCACATAAAAAAAATAACTCCAGAGTCCACACATGCTACAAAACTGGGTATCTTATTCTTAAAACCTGTTTACCTCCTTTCCGATGCCAACTTTCTGATAGAAGAAAGTTTACCACACCACAGCGGGGGGCCTCCTTCGCTTATGCACAAAATTAGATATCTAAGCTACTGTGTAATGTTTACGCTTTTAAGACAGAAAGTAGTGTTAGTATATGGCAAACTAATGAAATGCTATTTCTGTACTAAATTAAAGTTTGGTTCGGTATCGAATGACTTACTGCCTACTCTGCATCCGGTACTACAATATTGCCATCCTGTAAAAAGCATCCATTCTATGCATAAATTAATGCATATGGTTGATAAGTATACAATATTAGTAGCAATAATTCATTGTTTTTTGTCATACCAGGGGCTGCTCTTTGTGAGGAACATCACTGATACCACATTGGCTGTTCTTGCTGGAAAAGTGCTCTTGACTCTGAAGAATATTCTTGTTCAGAAAGCATTTGATCTCACCATCAATCTCAGACAGCTTCCTGTGTCTGAAAATTCCAGCCCACAAAGAGTCGTGAGCCTATTTATGTTGCTTTTTGCCAAGAGCCGTGACATTACTCAAAGATTGGTATCTGACAATACTTCAATTTTCAACAAAATAGTGGTACGCTCCTCAGCTTTTATTCGACTTAGTACTTAGTTTATTCTTTTTTTGTTTCATATTATGAATGAGAACATATCCTTTTTGTTTGACCATGCTCGCTAGAATCTTACTGATTAGCTGCATTTTACACTAGAGGATCCCACCTGTAGGTTTTAAAAGGAACCTTTCATAGGATAGTTTCCTGATTCCTAAAATCATGACCAAATACATTGAACATAAGAGGGCTGTGAATGTTAACAAATAACGCATAGGTTTTGGAAGATGGAGTAGCACTATGTAATATCGGTCAGCAGTCTTTGATCAAGGAGATAGTTCAGCAATATCGGCTGGCTTTCCTCATGAGCTAGCTCCGTTTCAGCCTCTTAGGAGTCACTGGTGCTCGTGTGTGGCCCTTTGAGTTGCTTTTGTGATTTACCTCTGTTTTTTAGTTGCTACTATTGTTTTTTTTTCAGAGCTTAGCTGATGTTGTGTTGTTTTTCTCCAGGGCTTAGCTAATGTTGCGGTTGTTTTTTAATCAGTAGTCTAACAGTTGCTGTAGTTGCTGTTGTTTTTCTCCAGGGCTTAGCTAATGTTGCGGTCATCGTACTATGTTTTTTTTGTTTATATCGTCTAATAACTTTTAAGGCAAATCTCTTGCCATCCCTTTGGAAGAAAAGTGGCACTATGTAATTGTTAACAACAATAACACAGTTTCTTTGTGGTTATTCCATGTGTTGTCAAACTCTTGTGTTAATTAATCTGAACCCATTATTTTTTTTATGGAAAACTTGATTGGTGCAAAGCATGAGCTATTTTTAAGACATACACAGCCAGACTCCTAGGAGTTATACTTCTGCTATGCTTTGCACATACACTGCACAATAATACTATGTCATAAGTTTTTCAAACTTTAATTGCAATTTCTTGCTGATTATATCTGTGCCTTTTCATTTGGTCATTGTTGCAGATGCAATCAATGATCCAAATCAAGGGTATAAAACCCAGAAACACTGCTATTGTGTGTCTTGATGGATCAAGTGATGAAATCGGAGAGAGTTACCGTGGTGCAGTTGAAGGCATTCGCACATGGTGTTATGCTAATGGCAGAGTAGTTAATCTTTCAAGGATTTATGGATCAAATGTTGAGGTGTACACTACTCCTGCTGGCGGGTCATTTTTTCTCACTCTGGGGTATAAGAAGCGGTATCTCGCCTTGTCACTGGAGGGTAGAGATCTGTATATCATGGGTTGGAGGTCCCCACATGGTACTTTTGAGTTGAAGATACTGGAACAACTGGAAAATTATATGGCTGGCACTTGCATCACTTTCAATGTCAAAGCGAACTACAGGTTTGTGTCTCCAAAGGCTGCAGTAGGGAACACTGTGATGGGCCCCTTGGCTCTCCAGATGGCCTTCGAAATACTGTACAAATGTCGTGGGGTAATGTCAGATCAACTGATGTGGGCTATTGGAATACTAGCTGTGCATTTCCCTGAAGCGGCTAGGATCCAGAGCGTCTTGAATGACGCATGCACCTCGTTCTGCCCAGGACAGGTGGCTACACTAGACAGCAATACACCAAAAGGAATGAATTCAAACTCATTTTTTGTCAGCAATTGGGATACTTATGCACATTTGGGCATGAAAAGAGTGCACCAGCTCCTCAAAGGAGAAATCCCAACCCCAATCCATAATCCAAAAGGTGCTGTCCTAAAATTAAGATCTGGAGTGGAAATCTTCAAGCAAATCCGGATATTGCCGCGAGATGCCTTTGATGAGTGGCCATTTAAGCATGAGAAGAGGCCCGAGAGAAGTTTTGAAGGTCCACTGGACGATGGTTCCAGTGGTAAGCCGTCTCAGAAACACTTTAACACTGCACCTAAGAAAAGGGGTAAGAAAGCATCTGAGGACAGTGAGGAGGATGTTTCCGGTGGATCTGATGGAGGGTATCCTTCATATTGCTTGCTTGATGAGTGGGGCCCTGATTTGGACGTTGAGGAAATAACAGCTGATGAAATCAGAAAAGAAAATCAAAATGATAATGTCACACAAGAAATTGATGATGAGGAAGAACAGCATGCTGTCAAAAGAAAAGATGAAGCTGCAATATCTGGACCCGGAGATGTAACAATAGGTGATTATTTAGACCACTTCACCATGGTGAGGAAGATGGTCAGCTTCAATAGAAGAACACCACATTTTGAGGTTCCGGTGTTTCCAAGTTTGGTTGATGCGCCGGCATACCTTGGTGCCAGAGAAGTTGCATCATATCGAAGATGGCCTAATTTCAAACAAATGACATCGTCTGGTCAAATCAAGTCTGGATGTGGTAAGATAAATTTCTACTATATTGTTGTGTAGTTAACTGTGCTCGATCTAGCATAAACTGATCAAAACATGTATTTTCTGTAGTTACATCCTGGACACGTCATAAAGCACCTCCTCTACGACCTCTACAGAGAAATCTCTCCAGGGCCTGCAGTCTCGTGACTAGAATCCTCCGCTTCATCTGAGGGCGGACTAACTCTTGTGAAGGGGATCGATTCTTGATTGAAATATTTGCCTTACAAACAATGCACAGATATAACTATTTCCTTCTAGTAGTGTGATAGTTTACTGGTTTCAGCTTGCACAATGTCACTGGAGACGCGGCCCCTTACACGTGACATACTGTGTTTGCTGGACTGTGTTGGTATCTTGTAAACAAAGAGGTTTAACCACGTACTATCTTTCTTTCTCCCCTGCCTGGTTATATGCCCTCTGCCATGTCCCATGTAAAATCAACCCTGGATTTTTTTCTCCGTTGCACAGAAACATATCGTAAATTTGTATCACTTCCATTTTGCTGCTATTGTACGTCCTGGACGGAAATTTCTGCTTTAGATCCATTTTCTATTATCGTCGGTCATGTTTGGAGGCCGAGATGCCACTGCACACAGCACAGCACTGGTCAACAGCAGAAATGTGGTCAACAGCGGATCTTTATAAATACATAGAAAATTATAGAAAAATGATAAAAATATGAAATGTTGTTTCTGTGTTTGTCATTGCCTGGGTGTGTTTAGATTATAGGGAAAAACACTGTAGCATCAGAAAAACACTATAGTACTCGCTGGGAAACGTGTTTGTGAGGGAGGAACAATGTGAAAAGTTGGAATGAATAGTGGAAAGTTGGAATGAAACGCTGCCGGCGTGTCCTTTCCTGCCATCCTCCACTCCAATCCGCGCCTTGCTTTATTTCCTCGGTTCTCGTCCTCGCTCGCCCACCCTCGCCAATCGAGCGCAGCAGCTCGTCCTCCCACTTCCCTGCTCTCCCCAAACGCACGGCCGCCGGGCACCAGCTGACGGATTAGGGGCTCCTCGGCGTGAATGGCCCCGACGCCGCACGCGTACCCACCACGGAGGAGAGAGCAAAGCAACCATCTTCAGTTCGTCAGATGACACTTCTAGTTTCGTCAGTACCATGATGGGAAAATTAAATCCATACCATCAAAAGAACCAACATATATATACCATCAAAAGATTGGCTTATTGATATTTACCATCAAAAGAACAAAAATTATAATTATCTACCATTTTTCCTACTCTCAGTTTGCCGTTCCTTTCTCCGTCAGTTACGAAAAAAAAATCAGACGATGTCCGACCCAGTGTCGCTGCCGGTGCCGGTGCCAGGGCCAGCGAGTTCGAGCTCCACAAATCCCACACGAGCGAGGCTTGCATGATCTCAGGCGTGAGTATGTGACTGCGTGTGGTCATGGCGCCATGGCGGCCGGTCTGGGGTGTTTAATTTCATCGCTTGACTGAGCCATCGATGGCTGTGTAAGCCTCAACTCCGGACGCCCGCCGCCGGAGTGGATGAAGCACCCACCTGAGCACACCCTCAGCTCACCTGAACGCACGCGAGAGTTAGAACTAACACGAGATGAACACACGAGTATTTGGTGCCGAACAACTTAACCGGCTTTTGTGATCTCTATTCTCTGAATATAAAGCAACCTATTACAAGTAAAACGAGTGGCCATTTGCCACGACGCTGCGACATACGCACCTCCGTTCTGATCGCGCCATCCCACGACCTAAAGACTAGCTCATCACCACTCCTACACCTATGGACTTGGAGAAAAACCAGGAGAGCCGCTGCATGAACAATCTGCAGACTAGCTGTTACACGATGCACTCAACGTGGCAACAGTTGAGTTCCTTTATTCTAGCTGAACCACACTACGACCAAGCCTAATTATCCAACAATCTCCCCCTAATTCTGGCTCGGTTTATTCAGTTTGACGACATTCACTTTATCACGAAGCTCACTGAACCTCGTCTGCCCCAGTGATTTCGTCAGGACGTCTGCGAGCTGATCTTGAGTGCTCACATGGTCCAGGCACAAGCTTCCATTCTCCACACAGTCACGGATGAAATGATATTTGATGTCAACGTGTTTGCTTCTATCATGGAGGACTGGATTTCCTGCTAGGGCAATTGCAGACTTGTTGTCCATCTTCAGAATCGGCTGCTGAACCTTGTTGACAATGTCACCCAGCAGCCTGGTGAGTCACTTGGCTTGGCATGCCCCTGCTGCCCCTGCCATGTACTCAGCTTCACAGGTCGAAAGAGCCACTGCCTTCTGCTTGCCATGAGATCGGCATCCCCCCACGGAAGTAGATCACACAAGTGGTGCTTTTTTTGTCATCGATGTCTCCCCCCAAATCGCTATCACTGTAGCCCGTAAGTCTGTTGTCGCTGCCTGCAAGCTTCGGGTAAACAATGCCATAATCCACCGTCCCAGCAATGTAGCGCAGCAAGTGCTTCACTGCAATCAGATGCTCCATCCTGGGATTCTCCATGAACCTGCTCACATAGCCCACTGCGAAACAGATATTTGGACGTGTGTGCACCAAGTACCTAAGGCTTCCAACCAAGCGATACATAGTTGCATCAACCTCCCGGGTTTTGCTTCTCTTTGACATCTTGAGCCGCGATTCCATGGGAGTCTGACAAGGATTGCACTCCCCCATTCCTGCCTTTTCTAGCAACTTCCTCACATAAGCTGCCTGCCCAAGAGTGATGGCGTTCCGATCCTGCTTCACTTCTATCCCCAAGTAGAACGAGAGCAAGCCAAGATCACTCATGCCGAACGTTCTGTGCATCTCATCCTTGAACTTATGAATCTCCATGGGATCTCCACCGGTGATGATCAGGTCATCCACATAGACCCCCACTACGATGCATCGTGCTCACTGGTGCACCGTGTGAAGCCGAGCTTTCGCAGACTGGCATCAAGCTTGACGTTCCACGCACGCGATGCTTGTCTCAACCCGTAAAGAGCCTTGACGAGCTTGAGCACCTTCCCTTCATGTCCTGCAGCGGTGAACCCCGGCGGCTGCTGGACATAAACCTCCTCCTTGAGCTCTCCATTCAGGAATGCTGACTTGACATCCATGTGATGCACAAGCCAGCCCCTCTATGCCGCGACTGCCAATAGCATCCTGACGTACTCCATCCTTGCGACCGGGGCAAACACCTCATCAAAGTCGATGCCTTGCCACTGCACATACTCCTTGGCGACGAGATGAGCCTTGTGCTTGGCGATGTTGCCCTCCTCGTCACGCTTGACCTTGAACACCCACTTCAACCCAATTGCCTTGTGCCCACGAGGGAGATCCACCAGCTTCCATGTGCCATTCTGCTCAATTGACGCCATTTCATCCTCCATGGCTTTGAGCCAGTGACCTTCGTGCTTGCCTTCCTCGAATGTTGCCGGCTCCCCATTGCCAACAGCTACCATGAGCTCCTCCTCGGGTTCTTCCTGGTGAACCTCCTCAGCTGGACCTGTACTGACTAGGAGGTCAGCAATGGTCATGTACCTTAAGGGGGCGCCGATGTCGGTGTCGACATCGAGGAAGTCAGGGTCTTCACCTGGTGGAGACACGAAATCCAACCCACCTGGTGCACCAAGGTCTTGGTCAGCCACCACGATCTCCGGCTGCGACATGCTTGGGGTTCTTGGCGTGCTTGGCGTCGCGCTCCGGCTCACACCCAGTGTATTTGGAGAGTCATTGTGAGCCGCTCCTGGCTTGCCCACCGCCGCGCGTGGCACGAATGCTGGTGCCTCTGGTGGCGACGTGCTCCTCGCGTTCTCCCCTCCAGCCCCCCATAGGTACTCGACGATGAAAGGGTCGCTGTCATCCCTCATCATGCAGTCTGCTCCCCCTTCCTCTTTGAAACGACCCGTGTTTTTCGATGACAGAAAACCGGATCCCTGTACCCTTGTGATAGTCCCTAGATCAGTAGCTATCACGTACAGAGCTTGAAACAGTGTCATATCATATCCGAACCAACGAAAACATAACAGAGTCATTAATTATTACATTCCCATCAAGGGTTCGATTATTTGCCATGCAAGGCTAAAGTAGCGACAAAGTGAAATCCTAACGATACGGAAGCTGGTAGATGATTCTTCATCTTCTCGGAGCTCTATCTCCACAGGCTACACTTGAGCGTAGATCACCGCCTAGTCGTACCACCCGTCGAAGTTGTTGTCGAACTCAGCATCTCCACCTGTGCACTCACGATCTGTTCCCAAAGGATTGGAGCAGGCTCACGTCACAGACTGTATGCAAGCTTTAAGTGGCCTAACATCTAAGGGGATAACAATAATAACAAGGATAGAGGCTGAGGGTTGCCTATGCATAGCGACAAAAATAAATATAACTTCATCCCACCATTTCCCACAAATCTGTCCCCGGGCTAGTCCCATCACACGACGGGTTCTCGGCGGCATCCACCTCATCATACACACACCTTCACTCTCGGTCGGTGCACGGGCTTCCAACCCCGGCATCTCAATAGGCACAATCGGATCACAAGGGAAGTAGAACAGTACCTCCTTCTCCCCGACTGCACCTACGCCCTCACTCACTCACCTATTGGGGGAGAGAAACAGATCCCAAAAAAATGGACGACTGGCGTGTAGTACACTGCGGTATCCATGGCTGAGACCACGACTATACGTATAGATCAAAACACTCTGCTGAGATTGTACGCCTGTACCCAACTCGGGCTGCTAACTGGCCGCAACCAACTTGAGACACAACCCACAACTAGTATGTCCCTAGCGAGGATGGCACCCTCCTGCATCCCTCGGATCTGGATACTTCAGCATGCTAACCTCGGTTCTGAGAGCTGTGACGATGGTCCACCGGAGCCACTTGGGGATTGTCCATCAATCAGAAAGTGGAGGCTCCTAACCCACCTCCCTAACACAAGTGCACAAACTGATGCTCGCCTATAGTCCGGGCGCCACCCTATACTAGGCTAGCTGTTACTCATCCCATTCTAAGCAAGTTGGTCCAAAACGCAGTGGAAGGCGAGCGAGGGGAGGCCAGGAATCGGAGACGCGAGCGACGTGGCGTCTGCTTTTGCGAACACGTCGCCCAAAACACCGTGGAGCGAGCAAAGGGCAGGAGCCTTTAAGATTCCCCGATTCCGATTCCGACAAGAAAAGTTTGCGGCGTTGCCGCACATTATAATTGGATGTGCCTATGTCTATAAAAATATTTTTTAAAAAAGTAAATTGTCAAAGCTTATTAAATTTAAATTCATTCTCTAGAAGCATTTTATATTTTGAATTGCGAAGTATTTTCTAAGTGTATATTTTGCTGAAATGTGAACATTTAATTTTAAAATTTACTACCCGTAAAACTTTTTGAAATCTGGAACAACATTTATGTTGAAAATTTTTAAATTTGAAGGTGTTTCAGCGTTAGGATGTTAGACTTTGGGAAATTCAGAAAATTTTTTGGATTTGAAGTGTGAGCTATGATAAATTTGTTCATTTTCGGAGTTTTGAGCTACTTTAATTTCATAAATTTGAAGGTGTTTCGATGTTTGGACGTTACTCCCTCCGTCCCATAATAGATGACGTTATGGGATGCGTGCACGTGTTACTTTCTCAACTTTGACTAGATTTGTAGAAAAATACGTGCAATATTTATATCTCTAATAAATTTGTTAAAAAACTAGATTCAAATATATATCTAATGATACTAATGATGTATTATAAATATTAATATTATTTCATATATAATTGGCTACTGTTGAAAGATGTTGTTTTTCTTGGGAAGCGAGAATGACATCTATTTTGGGACGGAGGGAGTATGTATAACGAGCAAATTGGAAAGAGCTTTTGATTTAGGGATGTTCGTCAACCCAGGAATTGCTCCCAAGCTGGAATGGTTCTATGCATGGTTTGAGTGGTTCCATGCATGTCACTTAAATCATGGGGTTGGGTTCCATGAGGTCATACTCATAGAATGAAATAGGTCTTTTTAGCATGGAACGGGACCAAACCATGCTGTGTTTCAAACCCTTCCATGCCTAACCGAACAAACATTTTGGGTAGATTGGGATTGATTCCATGCCAAGATATTCCATGTGGTTTGGAGCCCATTCCATGCAATTCCATGCCAAAACGAACAAGGCCTTAAAGTGTGATAAAAGACATTTATACATAGCAAATTTCAAAAATTCAGAGATATTTCTTAATTTCCTTGCATAAATTTTTATATTTAAAAAGAAGATATATTTCAAAAAGTAAAGATACAACACATTCTAAAATTTGAAACCTTTCCACTAAGAGAATTATTAATTTTTACATGCTTTGATTTAAGACAAATAGTACACGACCACGACATATAATAAAGTTATAAATTATTGATTTTGATATTTTGACAAAATTTGATATTAGACACCTTTTAATAAAGTTATATATTTTGAATATTGCAATTACATGGTTGACGCCATCACCGAAAATATTATGTGTATGTTACAAAATAAAAGATAACATTATAAGTGAATGTATTAGTTCATTCAAAAATTAAATAGAACATCTAAAATTATCATTGTTTAAATGAATAAATTTATAAATAGTTTAAATAATACGATATTATATTGAAGAAACAAAATAGGAACTACTATAACATAACAATTAAGAAAAATATTTAAAAATGTTCTTAATTTTTTTAAAAATATATATGTGGTGGGTCCCATGTCCACTGTGGGGCCCACAGTGGGACCCAGTCGCCGGGTCCCGTGGGGCCCATAGCAGGGCCCACTTGTGGGACCCGCATTAGCGGGACCCACGTGTAGGGTCGCGTGCCCTAGGATTGTTCGAGCCGATCTAAACCGTCGACGTGGTCCGACGGCCGAGACAATACGGGTGATGTGGCGTGGCGAGGTTGCACGGTTTGGGTCCAGGATACGGAGCAAAGCAGGTCAGACCTAGCGAAACCAAGCTGTTTCCCTACCACGCCGCCGCGCTCTCGGTCGCCGCTCGATCCTTCGCCTACCTCGCCCGACGCCGCGCTCTCTGATGCAAATCCTCCGACACTCGATCCTCCGTCTCCTCCGACGCCGTAATATTGCTACATCTGGTGGCCCCATGCACCGCCTCGTCTCTACTTCGCGACCTCTCTCTTTCATGGCATCTGCTCCGCCTCGCTGGTGGGGGGTCCAATTCATGGCAGCTTCCGATCCACCCGTCCGTCGTGTTACCCGGTGTGTCTTCTTGTTCTGATGCAAAATTTTGCTCCTTTAGCTAGTTCCTATAGCTTTGGATCTAGATTGTGCTCAACTTTGCTTTTGTGCTTTTCGTGGTTACGATATGATATTTAAAGCAAATGGGAGGAAATTTTTTAATTGACCCGATATAACTCCCAAAACAACGAGGACATTTTTTAATTGACCCGATATAACTCCCAAAAAAAAGAAATAAGATTCGATTTCAGGCTTCGATGATATTCCGTTACGATCTCAGATTAGTGTCGGATGATGCCATCTTATCGGTGTCAGATGCTGATTAGTGCTCATTGCTGATAGATTTCCTCGTGGATCTCGGAACTTGGCCCGTGGCAGTGGAATAGGGGGCGAGGAAGAGTTGGGTAAACCAGACAGCATACAGCTCATACCTTCTACCAAGGATACTATGATTTCCCTGGGCGAGCACTCTGAAAGCATGAAAAATGTTGAGAATAGTGATAAAACTAAGGAGTTCATCACTCGTTGTATCTGTGGCCCTGCCGGTGGTGAAAATGGGAAGAGGACAAGCATGGATGTCATTTATGGTGATGAAGAATCTCATAGAAGCACCGTGGGGGTCATAGGTGGCAAACAAGAAAGATGGGGGACTTTCTGGTGGACACCGATAGGATGGTAACTGAGGGTCACAGGGGGGAAATCATGGTTAGTGGTGATGAAGAAAATGTGAACTGTGCAGCAGAAGTACCTTTTTACCCTATTGACGGGGTAGACCCTCTTTATATACTTCCAGATAGCAGCCACCGTGATGGTGCTCTTTACAGGGACACATATAGCGAATGGAAAAAGGACTTCTTTACGGTGGACCGCAGAGAGAGTAAGTGATACGATATCTCGTTTGCTCTTTTTATTTGTTTTTAGGACATTTTTGAAGCTATAGGGTATGATGTTATCTATCATTGGAAAACAAAGAAGAGGACTTCAGAACCAAAAGAAATGTTTAGTAGTTCTTGGGGTAAACTGAACTAAGCAATAGTTCAGGGGTTATGAAATACATTTGGGGAGTAAAATGTAAGCATTCCTTTCTGAGGTGGTTAGACACTCTTTTTCTTTGGTTTTGCCTAGAAGAAAAGAATTTCCTGGGAGAATACAAAGAACATAGATAGTTTCCAATTAGATCAACAGGAAACTTTCAAAGCGGCATGTTTTTTTTTCCATATGACAAGTATTTGTTTACTCTTAAATTTCAGTTACGATATAATTTTGTTTTTGTGAAGCTCGGGTGGAGGCAATGATATTTTCAAATCCCTTGGACTGCTATATGGCCATGGACGAGGACACTGGAACTTGCATGCGGCATTCAACTCACCGCATGTTGCAAATTTTCTCATTAAAGGTGGCTAAAATTCCTATCGATGCTGGCAAAGTAGAGCTGTATGGGTACATAGCAGCACGGGATGTTCTGGAACCATTGCTTAACTATGTTGTCAATGTTAGTAGGGATGATCCCATCATCGTGGAGCAGGTGCGCAGCCATGCTTATCTGCAATTGTTTCAAGTGATAAGTTTATATAATAGGCCCAATTATGAAGGTTTTCCTACTTTACTTCCTCAAGTACAAAACTATAGTCTGAACCTTCAACATACTCTAAGTTGCCTCCTAATCAGTTTTGGAGTGGTTTTGAGCCAGTAACCACTGTGCATTCACCACCTCCAAAACCGCCCAAAGGGATTGTATAGATTGTGTGGGATACTTCCTCTGCCTGGGTCAAATACCCAATTTTATGCTGAGGAGTTTAATTAAGTAGAAGACCTCAATTTTTAAGGAGTTAAGTATCACAAGTTACTGGATCTGTATGACACGGTACATGCACTTAATCCCTTTTACACCAACGAAACTGCGATAGATTGCAAATGTTTGCTTAACTATGCTCTTGAATTATTTAACAGACAGACTCATTTTGCACTCTTTATTATTTCCTAAATAAATTACTTGAAGTAGGATTAGTTTATGATTGGTGTGCCGTATTCTTGTTGTGTGATTGTGTCATAGCTCTCATGTAACTAATCTACCCAGAAGTGCCAGAACAATACTTTAGATCACATAACTCACTAATATACCAAGTCTTCTATTGTCAGATGGTGATTTTAGATTTATCATGGAAACATATCTTAATTATGAAACCAACGGTCACGCAATCCAAACAATTCAAATAGACTATTTTTGCACTTTATAGATGGATAGCGTAAATGATACGTTCACTACAAAAGTCATCTTCTCTCTTTTCATTTCAGTCTTATGCAATTAAATATTTGGGACATGAAACAAAATCAAATAAATAGCAAGGCACCAGTTTTCCCTCATTGATAGTGTTATGCGCCTTGTAAGTTGTAACCATTCAATTTGATATTTGATAATGATCTTGGCCATCGATAGTTAAATATCCCTATATGCAAATAGCTATAAGTTCCCTTTCAAAAAAAATTAATATTGTTACAAGTATTTAGCTTTACATTTTGTTTCTTTTATACGAGGGGATACTAAATAACAATACTTTTTATAGGGTTCTCTCATCAACATGGCCCCTAAGCGAGGGATCAGATTCGGTGATGAGACTGCACTTGAATACGATATGAGGATCAAGACAGGTGAACACGAAGAGGACGATCTCCAGCTGATTGACGGTGTATCAGTCATATCCCTCATGGAAGTAAGGAATTCGAGGGTATTCACGAGTCGCATCATTGGCGATTGTGGCGCAATCGACATAAGCGCAGCGCGTATGGACTCTGCAGTTGAGGCGACCGTACAAGTCCTCGTATCAGAAGTGCAAGGCAGTTTCGGTATGCGTCTCGGCTGTGTCACCAGTGGGAGACCCAAAGAAATCCAACTCTTTAATGGCACCATCAGTGAGCCCGTACTGGCTTGAAGAGGTACGTGGTTGCGGTAGAGCATCGCGAGAAGATGTATTTGAAGTTCAAGGTAGGCACAAGGTCTTCTAGTTCATCAGAGCATTGCTGTTCCTTCACGGCGCAGAAGCATGGACATGTCGACCGACTGGTGGAGACCGATTTTGCATCCATCTCGGTGAAGGTGACTTGGTCTGTTTTACCTGACAGCTGGGAATGTAAGGAATTGCAGGCTTTGTTGAAAAGCCGTGCTTGACAAGCAGACAGAGAGAAAGAAGCTGGCAGTCAAGAGTGGTGGCATCAGCCACCACTAGTCTTAGTTTAGGCCTGTAAACTACAAAATAAAATAAACTGCAAAAATAAAATAATCGGCCGTCAACTAGTGTAATAACAATTAAGTGTTTGTACGATCTACCTACATGTTCAGTTCAGTGGTGCAATCCAGCCTGTTGCACTCATCGTTTCTTTTAACCTTTTTTTTTCTTTCTTTTTGCATAACTTTGGTGACAGGTTACAGACTTTGCATATATGGAGGAATCCTCTTGCGGCATGTTTACGTTTTGTATGGATATGTAGCAGCATGGGATGATCTTGATCACTGGAGCAGAAGCGGATCATGCATCCTCTCGATGGCATACAGCCACTTATCTCCTTTAGTATATATATTTTTTTTTGAAAGACTTAATCTCCTTTATATATCATTGAAGTAAAAGTTTGCAGTCTTGTCTCATATTTGATAATGGTGTTAGCTGATCATATGTGCTGAGCATGTCTCTGCACTCATGAGCCGATGGAGTTCTTACAACGGTGTATCGATGTCACAAATTCTAAAATCATTGATAATTTTCCTTTCTTTGCGAGTCAAAAATTTATTCACATCAGCTGTTGGCCGGTTGCAATGGTCAAGCAATAAGACTATACAGATGCAGGAAAGCACCAAACAATATACACGTACTCCAGACTCAGGACTCCAGAAACGGAGGACAATCGTCTGATCGTCTCCTCCAATCCCCGAACACCATGAATCCACGAGGTTTTCATAAATCAGACAAACAGAACATTAAGATGAGGTTGACAGAGTAACACCATGAATCCACTAGGTTTGCACTTGGCAAACATTCAGAAACGAGGGGGTTTTTTTAATCTCATTCAGAAGCAAGGTTGACAGAAGATAAAGATGAGATTCAGTAGGAACCTAAAATGAGTCACAAGCCAAAAATAACTCAAATGCTAACAAGTTTGATCTCAGACCATAAGCTAGAACTGTAATAGGAAACCATAAGGAAAATAAACCAAACCAAGCACACATATTTAAGTTCAAACATCACTTATTCAAGCTCATGCCATACTGTTGCAGTGCAACAACTGTTTCAGGTAACCACACAGACAAACCAGTTCACCAAACCAGACACAATTTCAACACAAACACAGATACTTGGCAAGGCACAGACGACCCAGGTACAGCAGAATACTTCAAAGAAACCCTTCATGGCAAGGCACCAGACGCCCCAGGTACAGCAGCAGTTTCAACGACCATTACTGGCCACCACGTAGACGGAGCACCAGGTGGAGGGTGGACTCCTTTTGGATGTTGTAATCCGCAAGGGTGCGGCCATCCTCCAGCTGCTTGCCGGCAAAGATCAGACGCTGCTGGTCCGGGGGATGCCCTCCTTGTCCTGAATCTTGGTCTTCACGTTGTCAATGGTGTCAGAGCTCTCAACCTCCAGAGTGATGGTCTTGCCAGTCAAGGTCTTGACGAAGATCTGCATCCACCCCTCAAGCGAAGCACCAGGTGGAGGGTGCTCTCCTTCTGGATATTGTAGTCAGCAAGGGTACGCCCGTCCTCGAGCTGCTTGCCAGCGAAGATGAGCCTCTGCTGGTCTGGGGGGATGCCCTCCTTGTCCTGGATCTTGGCTTGACATTGTCGATGGTGTCGGAAGACTCCACCTCGAGGGTGATGGTCTTGCCAGTCAGGGTCTTGACGAAGATTGCATGCCTCCCTGAGTCGGAGCACGAGTGAAGGGTGCTCTCCTTCTGGATGTTGTAGTCAGCAAGGGTGCGCCGTCCTCAAGCTGCTTGCCGGCAAAGATGAGCCTCTGCTGGTCCGGCGGGATGCCCTCCTTGTCCTGGATCTTGGCCTTGACGTTGTCGATGGTGTCAGAAGACTCCACTCGAGGGTGATGGTCTTGCCGGTCAGGGTCTTGACAAGATCTGCATGCCTCCCCTGAGCGGAGGCACCAGGTGAAGGGTGCTCTCCTTCTGGATGTTGTAGTCCGCGAGGGTGCGCCATCCTCAAGCTGCTTGCCAGCGAAGATGAGCCTCTGCTGGTCCGGGGGGATGCCCTCCTTGTCCTGGATCTTCGCCTTGACGTTGTCAATGGTGTCGGAGGACTCCACCTCAAGGGTGATGGTCTTGCCGGTGAGGGTCTTAACGAAGATCTGCATCTGTTGTAACAATAACCAAACAACAGGATAAGTATATACTAGTATACTAAATAAAGTCACAAAACATCACGAGTACAATAGAATCAACAAACAGAGCAGCAAGTCATCATCGTGTATATTAAAACAACAAGAGGATGCACGAAAATGTGGCACACTAAAGAATCATCAAACAGTACATCTTTATAAGCATGCATATCTAGCTAATCAAACATGAATCAAACAGTACAACTTTATGAGCATGCACATCTAGCTAATCAACAGGGGTAAAAGCTCGCTCCACCACTTCATAGAGAAACGGCAGCATATAACTACAACTATGTTATAAGCATATACGCATCCATCATCTTTAAGTATAAATATGTGTGATACAAGCAGATTCAACTCTGATAACCCTAAAGATAGTCTTGACATATTCTGCTCCGATGTACAGCGAAGGCTAAAACAGGCCACCACGAAAACCAGAAGCACGTGCTAACAAATTTAATTGGACAAATCAGGCGACTAAGCCTAGCTACCACCACCTGATTGAGGTGCATGTTATGGGAACAGATAATAAAGGAATAAAACAAGCCTCAGGACAACTGCATCAATCAGGTGAAAAGCACGACCAGATCAGGCTAACCTAGCACGACCCAGATCAGAACGGTTTTCTCCAAGCTACATTGCCAGGAGCCAACGACCCAAACCCCCCAAACGCAACGAACATGGACTGCCTGAAGCTTCCCCCTCAAAATCCGAGACAACAACCTAAACACAACCACGGATGGCACGAGCACAACAGGATAAGCGGCAGAACCCATCAGATCTGCACAAAAAAGTCCCAGCTCCCAGCCACCATCTACGAACAGAAACAGCGGGCATAAAAAGCCCAACCACACCCCAGCGTGAGTCCTGACCACCGATTCAATCAATCGACCGCGAGAGTACGCGACTAGAGAACCGATCTGACCACCGATTCAACCAATCAATCAACCGCGATAGTCCGCGACTACAGAACCTATCGATCTGACCATCCAATTCAATCAATCAACCGCGAGAGTCCGCGACTACAGAACCGATCGATCTAGAGGACAGGAGGGAGGAGGAGGGCCGCCGTACCTTGAAAGCCGGGGAGGAGAGGGGATCGACGAGGCTTGCGCGAGGAAGGATTTGGGATCGGGCTGTGTGCTCCGAAGACGAGAGACGAGATGATATTGGGAAAGAGACCGAGGAGGGCGGCTATTTATTGGCGGTGGGCCTGGGATGGGGAACCCGGAAGGAATCCTGCCGGTGCCGTGCGGTTGCCGTGCCGTGTGCGAGTACGTCACGCAACCTCCGGGAAGCCGCCAACGCAAGGAGAGTCCAACTCCAACGCCAACGGGTGGTTCGCTGGTTGGGGGCCGTTGGGACTAGTACACGCCGTTAACGCGCTCCGTCGTCCACGCTACAAGTCGCTGACGTGCCCATCGAACACGACACGATCTGCGTCATGCAACTTCCATACGTCCCCATGGAACACGATCTGCGTAAAAGATAGCCAAAGAAACGGTGTTTTTATATATCATTGGCCGTGTTTAGTCCCGGAAGATCTTTTGGACTCTACTATTCATTTCTCTCAGAAAACACGCTTCCCAAAGTTCTTCTTTAACTTCTTCCAACTTTCCTATTCATCTCTCTCACAGAACATGATTCCCAGAAAAAGACCTTTTTATCAGACTAAAATTGATCAAATCAATTAAACACAAATAGAAGAAGATGTGGTGTCCTCCTTATCACCGATGTGTTTGGCTGATTGATCTTTTCAGCATCGAAATGGCGATCAGATGGTGCACACGCCTAATATAATCAGTCTTGTATCTTTCACAAGAGGTATTCCATAACAAATTTGTAATTGCTTCGAAATGAGAAGATTCGACATTGGATTCCAGTATACGATTCAGATACAGCCAGAGATGGATTCAGAACCATAAACAAAATCCAAACCAGGTACGTACTGGGACTGGCCAATCTCAACCCTACTCTTGGCTCCTTGTTCACAGTTCGCAGCAGGCGTTGAGTGTAATGTGTAAGAGATAGGCAGCTAGCAAAAATGTTAACTGCTATTTACACGCTGGGCTCAACATAACAAACCACCCTGGGTTTCCTACAGTTTGTTTTTGTCCTCTCATTGCTCGTACACTTCACTAGTTGCTGTTTTGATTTGAAGCATAACAAGAAAAATTGAAGATGTTCCAAAAAAATCCCCATTGGAATCACCAATGTTAGTGTCCCATGCGACTCCTGTAGCCTTAAGCTTGGTCACGCTAGAAGAATTTTACAGTACAAACATCAGTGGGCAATGGAGCAAAAAACTTCAGAGCAAGGACCTGGTTGTGGTTAAGGCAGATCCCTGTACTTGAGAACATCAATCTTGTCCAAATCATACTCCTTGCAGATGCTTGAAATGGTATCACAGTCCAAACCTTCATCCAAGTTTCCCCTTTCAAGGAACGCGTCAAGCTTTTTGGACGGCCGCAACTTCTGTTCAGTGAATACCAAATATGCATTAGATACATATGCAGAATAGAAGTAACTGAACTCTAACAGCCCATTTTAATAACTTTCAGATAATCTAACAGGCCACATCCCAACAATTTTTTTGTCACCTTACCTAGCAAACATGTATTAAAAAATATATGAACCAAATATGCTTCAAAAGAATAGTTTGGATAATAGCAAAACTAGTACAGCTAAGAATGCTGATAACAAAGCTTTTTAGCGCCTTAGGCAAAAATTTGGTGCGCGATAAAGTATATCTTTGCAAGAGAGAAATCTCAGTGTCTCTTGCAGGAAAAAGAGAAACACCATGTTACCTAATTCTACTTAGTAGTTAGTATATAATCACACTAACTTAATCAGTGCATTTCATTACCATTGGTCCATAGAAAATATAAGAAATAGTAGATTTTCTGCAGCAGTGCAGTTGTGCTTTAGTATACTCCCACTGGAAACAAAGTGCCCTGGCAACTAAAGAATTCTGATGTACATGTAAAATCTTTTGGTTGGTCTAGGCGCTAGCTCCCAGCATGATAGTAAGTTACGTGTTTGCTGTACACATCTGAACAAAAGTGCTGTAATGAATGTTCCACCAACTACAGCCAAACAAATGAAGCAGCCTCTTGAACAACTGCTTTATTGAAAAATTTTCCAGGCCACCCAACATGCTTACAATTGGTTAAGCGGTAGGACCACAGCCTACTACCATTCGGGCAACGTCTGATATATATGGTTAGTAAATGCTCCATTTTTTAAGATGAAAGATTTGCTCCACAATAGGAACATGCACAGTTAAGGTTGCAAGGTATTAACAAGGGCAGAAAACCCTGAAGTTCAGTGAGCCGGAAAGTTTGGAATAGATGATCAAATTCCAATCATCCATTAAATCGCCTCA